>JADANN010000437.1:544341-1744341 GCA_018806985.1 Angiostrongylus vasorum | reverse complement strand
TCTTCTTCATGAAAGCTATTGAAGGCTGTCCTAGCTGATTCTAAATGGGATTCTAGGACTAATATACTACCACGATCCCAGAACTTCATGTTACGCAATCGATGACCTTTGTAAATTGGAGGTGGTTTTTTCCAGAGAATGGTACAATTTGCTGATCTCGGAGATATGGGAGGCATGACGAGGGATCGAATTCGAAACAACGCGTTTATTTCACGACGTCACTAACCAATATGCTTCAAGGTCCCTCAGCATGATATTATGTCTCGAATTGTAAACAAATTGTATCGATTATGAATAAGTCTCATAGTGAAATAGGAGGTTAATAAAGAATTTTTGGACAACCTATACGTATTTTTTGCAGCAGGTATTACGTAAGCGAGTAAGTCATCGAATTTCACACCATGTTCTTCAGTGGCGAGCCTGAAAATGAAGTTCGGCTGTCAGAAGAGAAGAATGAACTAATTTTTAAAAAACAGCAAAAACAGGTTATTGTAGAAGCAGAATGAACCGCATGGAGAAAAATTTTCATTTTCAACTGCTAAATCTGCAAAACGTAAGTCATTTCAACAAAAGGCCCTCTGAAAAATTCTTGACCAGCCTCTTTCTGAGTTGCCTTTTTATAAATGTTTCGGTCGCCTGAATTGTTCCTTCTTTCAAAGTATACTTCATGAAATCTCCAATTTCCAACAGAACAGAAACCGACTACCTAACATGTTGACTACTTCTTCGCTATTGGGGTGTACATAGAAAGGAAGAGAAATCACTTTGCAGTAAGATCCTTACCACCGACTTCCTGACTAGTGAGGGTTTCTAAGTCTCGCCTAATCAAAAATCAAAAATTTCAATCGAGTTCCCAAAGAAATTGAAATTCACCAAGAATCCATTAATTTGCACAAGTACCATTTGACAATAAACCGCTTTTGAGTAATACTGCCGTAAAATACAAAAGACCTACGGTCCCTTAAAGCCTGATGTTCATTTTATATTCAGAAGGAAAAGATATAAGACCTGTCCTTGAAAATTCGTTTGGACTCGGATGCGATCGCTTCGATCACTTTCCTCTCATCGGACAGCTCGTACCGCATCGTGCCCATAGTCCACTTTGTGAGATCACGCGGTGTGAAAATGTAGTGGCCTATGATTGGTCAGCTAATTCTACTAGGTGTGAAGCTCAATGATTTCAAGCTGTTTTTTTAAAACTACTTCACTTTTTTCCTTTTTAAAGACAACAAAGTGATTTCAGGTTCAATCTACCCACTTTTCTCGGCACTTGTTTTACTCAATGAATAATCCTTTTTAAGGAATCTTGGTGAGCGTGGTTATGAAAAAAAAGTGGAATGGCTTTTCTTTTTCGTTACGTGCACAGTATCTGGTAATGTTAAAACGATGAGTGATCATCGAACTAGACATTTTAGTCGGGGTCAATTGGGATGGAAGAAATACGCTAAGTAATATTTACTAGGCAAGAAATACTTGAGCAGACAGCAATCTTAACGTTTGGTCCAACAGAAACATAGATATTGATTAATCTTGCAAAAAATACTGAAAAAAATCGGATCTAAGCTCTATGAATTAGTTACAGATGTCTGCAATGGGTCGTCGCTTGCCACAGGTATCCAATAGGAAGACAGCATGAGCAATAAGTATCAAGAATTATTAAATTCGAAGTTAAATTACTCATTTACCTTTAATCGTTGGCCGAAAATTTGAACGAACTTCCTCATAAAGTCGAACCATCACTGAAGCCATTGCTTCGACTCTAGTCGAAGATCCGAGAGGACCCTAAATCGTTCGTCGCTTTGCTAATGAATTTTCTGCACATTAGGGAATCTATTAATCACTTGGCCTAGGAGTTGTAGACGGCTTAGCTTGGCTAGAAATAATTTAAAAGGGAACAAAAATGCCATTTACTCCCTCCTTCCCACTAATAACAAAAGATCCGAAACAGATAAAGCATATAATTTGGCCGTATTTGTAATAAACCTAACAGAAGATAATGTTCTGCAGTACGACGCGAATGTAAAACAAAACGAGAAAGTCAGTCATTCAGCTCATTTTTACCTCCAGAATTGGCATCAAGAAAGCCGAGTAGATAGCGTTCAAGTCCTGTTCAGACGGATAGCTGATGGAGATCGTCCTCATTAACGACATCAGACGTGAAGGAATTGATGACGACTGGTTCGATGACGGAGCCATTGAAGCGACAATCTGAAGCGTTCTTCCTTTCATCTTCTTTTTTAGATGTTTTCTTTTTTATTCAAAAATCCAATTCATCCAGACAGAACCACCCTCCATCAGATACCATTTTTTCTTCTAAGTCAAATTCATTTGACTTGATAATGATGAAGTTAACTATAAATCACGAAAAGCTGGGACGAGTTCTGATAATTCTAGTGCACTACGCATGAACATATTTCATGATTGACGAGAGATGTTCCAAGTAAGCAGCAGATCTCTTTCTTAAGAAACAAAACATTACGTGTCTTCTTTCTATTAATTCAATCCCAAAAACTTATTACTATTTTCATTGAAAAATTTTCATCTACCTGCACATTCTCGAGTCCTACCCAGTCAAGATGTTCGTCGTAGTAGCCTTCGTAGGTGAGCAGTTGATGAAGAAACGCCAACATTTCATTCGTACCGTACTGGAAAAGGCCGAGTAGTCGTAAACGTCCCTAAGGATTTGCGATGTGAAAGCCAGAATCATGCCCAAATTCATAGTCATCGAACACGAGACACTCGCCCATACCTTCGTACAGCCCTCACAGCGCCCTCCTACAAATGCTTTAGCGTTTCATCGCGATTGACTGGAGTTTTTAAGAGTCGAACTGCGAAACAACCAATTTCAATGCCCTTACTTTTATTTACTGCCTAATCATTTCCCATAGCAGGGCATGAAGACAAATCAGGGATCTCAATCGATACGGTGGATAACACGTGAGAACTGGGTAAGGACAATAGCGGATTCCAAGCCCAACTGAGGTTCCAAGTTTTGCTCATACCTCAGCATTCTCGTGGTTGAACTTGATAACGAGTTACATCTTCGTCCGAAAGCCCATACAACTGTAATTTCTTCGTTGCTCAATAGGAACCGCATTCGTTTTAAAGGTAATCTATGGTAGACTGTGATACAGGCAAAACTTTCTCCGATCTACAAGGACAGATGACTGACTGCTTCTGGTAGCGGTCTAGAACCACCAACCAAGTGCGTTCATCGAAACTCCGATGGAAAAGATTTATCTTTAAATTTAAAATCTGTATGGATCACTTTAACTAACCTTATCGGGTGCAGGAAGATCGATGCTCTTCAGATAGAGGATGAGCCATGGTTTGTCTTTAGGTCGTAGAACTCGACCGGATGCGCTGCTTGTCTGCACACAGTGTTGCAGCAAACATTGCAGCATAGAAGATGCTCTAGATACGACGGGTGGAAATTAATAATAATAATACGACCAGACAATGAAAGCGACTTTTCAGTGCTAATGGAATGAAAAAAACTGGTCGTTATGCATTCTCCAAAGGCACGTGCAGGACACTTGTTAAAGGCGCACCGTAATGCAAACATGGTCGTTGGTTCGATACCGCGTTTAGCAATTCCGTAGAGAACAATGGCGCTGCTTACCTACGAAACCGACAACGATGAACGCGCTACTGGAACCCCACCACACTACGCTACAGACGAAGTTTTGTAATATATAAAAGTAGAACCAAAAGATTGAGTATTACCGGCTTTGAGTGCTTGAATGGACAATCGCTACTTGACTCTGGTTGTCTTCGGCAAAACAGTGCTTAAGCAGTTCTTCTTTACCGCAACCATCTGGTCCAAAAACAAGAAATGGCTGACGATTAGCGCTTGACAACCACGATAAGACCTAAATTCTAAGGGATTCCATTCTCATTACCATCTTCTTCACTCATCATAGTGTACATGTTTTTTATCTTATTCTGTTTACATTTACTTTCCAAGAGAATAAAATGCTTCCTAAACTAAGTGCAGACGCAGATTCTACCTCCTATAAAGGACATGCTAAAAAAGTAAACTTTAAATAAAAAAACTCGAAGCAAATCGAATGAACACGTAAGCAAACACTCCACTTTTTCAACGAGTAAGGTTCCACATAAGGGACGTGTAGCACATTGGTCAGAGGCGCCCTGCAATACACATGGGTCGATCCCTGCATCCAGGCTTACCAAGCCCTCCATCACTCCGGGCTCTGCAAGTTGGTAGCAGACCTGCTTGGGAAGGTAGTACCATTGGCTCCATGGATCGGTAGGCCACCGCGAGTTTTTTTTTAACGGCCAGATATGCATTTAAACACCTCCAACGACGCTTCATGAAATCTAATGCATGACGCGTCCCCTTGGGAATTGACCAACGCCGAAAGCGAAAGCTTTATTCTTTCTACTTTTTTTCAAGTTTCACGAGTCACATGGTCCGTTTATTAATCGTTTTCACCAGCACATTTATATTATTACAATGGTAAATATTAGAGCAATGTAACGAATATCCATAAACAAAAAAAAACCACGGCGACTCCAACAACTCTTCACAAAGATAAAAGCTAAGCAATTCCTTGTTGTTCTATCTAACGCTCCCTCGAAAGAATACAAGATAAGAGCCTTCCCGGCTTGCGCACTACATAAAAAAGTAGCGGAGTTAAAGTCAATAGATAGTTTTTGCACGTTGGTCTCAACCTACACAAAAATATAAATACCGTATCCTTATTTGATTGCGCCGCCGCCGTCAGAATAAACGGTTTTGTGTTGGTTTTCAACTCGTCCAATTTCACACCCATTCCGATATCGTCATGATACCTAAAGTGTAGTGAAAAGATTAATTAGAATTTGATAAAAATCTGTACCGCCCAAATGTTCTGATATTTTGAAGAAGTTTCGTAACTGCTAAAAAAGTAGATTTTTCCTACCCGACCCCAAATCTCATTTTGTTTGGATCCCATGAATTTCTTCTTTGGTTTATTTCGGCCGCTAATTGACGATGTCTCTCTTCTTCATGATAATCGTTGGTGGCTGTTCAAACATGATTATCTCCCCAAACCTCAGGAAGGTCATTCCAGAATGCCTTAAGCTACTTCTTCACTATAGTGTCACCATGCCTTTTGGATCGGAAGGATGTGGGACCATGACGAGTTTGCTACCAAACTCGGAAGGATAAGAGGATTAGTTAACTCGCGGCGGTGAAGGAGCAAGGCCTTCTTCGTGTACAAAACATACAACGCTGCGAGTTTCCCCGTGTTCTCCGTGGCTTCAATTTAACTATGTAGAAGTTATGTTTCTGGTAACTAACAGTTTCACGGCACTGGGCTCGCGAACTTTCTTAACGGCTTTCTCGAACCACAGTTAGACCATTTATTTATTTTTCATTTAGGTGATAAATGAAAAATGCCTCATCAACGAATCCGATCTGCTGTCGAAGTAGACGAGATCTGGATTTTTCTTCATCCGGAAGTGTTATGCCTAAACCATGCCATTTCCACTAAACATTGCGTTCGTTGCTTTCTTTTTCATCTCTCGTTGATTAAAAAAGAATAAGAAATCGATAGAAACTGCTTCTAAAAGAATTCTGCCCAAAAATCAATCAGTGGCAACTACCTTGAAAGACGACTGAGTTCGCAAACTCCCTCTTTTTTCTCCGGATCGATCACTGACGAGAGACCACGATAGAGACCAACAAGGAACTGTTGCTTTGACTTGCTACCTCTATAAAGAAAACAGTTTTTTTTTGAGAATAGAGGGAAAGTCGAAACGAAGGACGCGCATGGTGTAGTGGTGAACGTGCTAGCTCTCGAAAAGGGATGTTCGATCCCCACCGCATACACCTGCTGACCGGAGTTTTGCGAATATCTCAGCATCATTGTTGTTGATTTCACATATAACCTTACCGTGAAGATTGTAGTGGGAAATGAATAGAAAAAAATCAACAAAGTTTCCTTTTGTTTCATTCATGACCGCTTTATGAAATCAGTTTCTTCTAGTGGACTCCAAATATCCCCACATCTATTACGTAGTGCGAACATGACAGTCCCGAAAAGAAACTTTCTAATTCTCTCAACGCATTTCTTGTGCTCGCTACCTACTATGAAAGCATTCAAACATAAGTCACAGTTTATTTCTACAAATATCTTCCAGCTCAACAATCGACATAATTCGGTTTTGAAAGAAAAGGGTAAGAAGCATGCGAAATAGTGAAAGAATGAGGAGTTGAAGAACGTTTGCCAATTCACAAAACTCCACTAAACTCTGTCAGTAGAAAAGAAATGACCGAAACAATTTGAATTTTACTCACTAAGAGCTTTTATCGTATAACTAAGCAGTAATGAATACTTAATAAGATGTCCCGTCCAAGCATAGCATGTGGGCTTAATATTTCTTCCATTAATGTCGCTGTTTCGTAAACATAGCCCAAAAAAAGCTTTCGCCTTTTCCTTTTGGATAGGATTAGCCAGGACAGCGTGTACCGCAGTGGTTGGAAGTGTTCTGCAGTATACATGTAGTCGTTCGCTCAAGCCCATGCCGCGAGCTCTCCGAGCCTTATTCTATGTCTACAGGGTCGGAAAAATTGGTACCACGCTTGTAAGGGAGGATAGTAGCACTGACCGAACACATCATCTGCATTCGGACGCGTCCAATGAGGCTCGATGAAGTACAAGTCATAGCGCATATCTCGGGCTTCAACATTTGTTCCTTATGGAGTAAGCCTGTGGAATCAGAGGTTATCACATACATGTTGTTTGAAACGTTGGGTGCTGGCCGAGCTTGGCTTTTCCTAGGATCTCGAGATAGCCGCAATAAGACTGCTGGCTTTGGTGGATTAGCCGCCACGCAGTTAAGATTCTTCCCGTTCGGAAATGATTCTTGCTATTAGTTGCCCGAGCGATCAAGGACAATTAAATCGAATTCTATCTTTTTGCAGCTCCAATTTGGACTGAGTCTTATCCACTATCTGATCTTTTTGACATGTAATTAACCAGTTTTTCAAACTGGCCTACTCTTAACGTCATTTTGAACAAACACTATTTTGGTTTATGATTTAGTACAACTCTGACTAGTACAGGGATACACTTCTGTGAAGAAAACTAGTGAACGTGAAAAAAACAACTGATGAACGATAGTTCCGCAAAGGAGACTACCGATTCACCTTCTTCAATCGTACTGTGTTTCACTTCACTCTCATAAACATTTTGTGGGTGCATAACCAAGAAGATGCTATGAATAACTGCCCATTAATAGACACTCGATTGGAACTAGCGCGACTTTGAAGATCGACGGCGATGTCATGGAAAGTGAAGTGTAACAAAAAATTTCCTTGTCGTTTTCCTGCAAGGTTATAAATAAGCCGAAGTATTCATTCTTTCCCCAAGGCTTAAATGAGAATTGATTTTTTAAGAAGTTTGCCTTAAAAAGACACTTGTACTTAAATGCTTCTCCTTGATAAAGAATCACGCAAGCCCAAGAAGAACAACGACTTTGTTGATAACTTATTGGTTGGGCAAAATTTTCTTTTCTTCGTGTTTCAATATTGTTGTGCTTTTCGTTATCGTTGCAGAGCCTCCCGGCGGCAGTCGTGGCCAGATGGAACTTTCGAACTGCTTTTTTGCTTGATACTTTGCTTAGAGCATGAACCCCTCGTAATGCATCTTAGTCGGGTATAGAGGAACATCACAAGCCATTATGAAGCGGAAGATCATTTGGAAGAGAGGACCTAACGCAAAAGAACATTCAGAGATCCGAGAAATTGATGTCACCTTAGGTGGCTGAGTCCGTTGTGAGCGGCCGCCACTCTGCCAATTCCATTCACGAGACCAGCAAGCACACACCACTCGTAACACCTGAATAGAACACTTCAACAAAACAAAAGTCGCGACAATGTAGCAAAAACTAGTTCTCATATGGACGGATCTCCCATTATTGATTGCACTAGTTCTAACTTTCAACACTATATCAGATGGAAATCTAACTAATTAGCTGGTTCGTTATATGCTTGTTCGAATTCTGAGAAATAAACGGTTTTATTTTTGACAAATTTCAATAAGAAGAATCATTCTCGTTGCTGACATGTAGAAATTTTTAGACTGAACAAGAAAGGCAAATGAGATTTTATAAAAACGAATCAATATTAAACGAGAACTCGTACCAGGAAAATGGACGAGTTGTCCGTTGGTGTAATCGAGCCATTAATTTGCCGAGAAGTCCATTTCATGGATAAAAATAAAGTCTACGGTGTTAATTTCCGACGACGTTCCAAGGTACGCTTATTCCGCAATATGTCTCAAAGCACGAATGTAACAAGATTGAAGAGGACTATCATTATTGTAATAAATCCCACGCCTGACTTTCTATTTCGTTCTGGATCAATTCCAGAAATCCGAAAATGAACCGTAGGGAAGAATGCCTCATTATCACGCGTGATATTGGGCAATATATAAACCTATTATTCTGACGGGAGGGGCACATTACGCTTCCATGTGAATTCTGTGCGGTTGGTCTCCACACGACGTACTCAGTGGAAGACGCATAGAAAGCGGTGAGTGTGCAAAGAAGCTATTTTGTGTTCAATGTGATTGAAATCTAGGTTTAGCGTTTTCTCTGCCTGGTTATGGAGGTGTTTGGCCGAATGGATTGCTGTCAACTTGACCTTTCCAGGCTCTCAGGAAGGCGAAATCCGCCGAAACGTCAGCTTGTTCGTGAATAAAGAATAAAAAAATGTCTTTATTGTTTTTTAAAGGCATTTTAATGTGCCACATAGAATGGCGGATATATTTAAAAATAGCAATCAGTAACCCTTACTAGATATTAATAAAGTTCTCTAATGGCTCGTACCTATAAAAATGCTCATCAATCCAGTCCGGTAGATCTGGATGCTCATCGACAAGACTCTTCACCCACTGTGCGACCACTTCCTTCACAGAAATGTCTTCTTCGCTAAATAAGACTTTTCAGACGTTTTGCCTTCTTTTACTTATTCGAAGATTTTTTTTCTCAAATTGTGCACTGAACAGATTCGTGAAAGACAGAATCGGTAGATATTTCATGCCTCCCTAATCTTCCGCCAATTAAACATTTACTGTACTAAAAAAAAACGGAACCTGACTTTAAACACAGAGCGTTTGCCGCAAAGCCGAGACTATTCTGTGCCATTTCATTTATTTTCACTCATATCCATACTGCATTCAGTCGATCAAACAATTCCCTTTAGATGAAAATATGAATGAAATAGGAACTACATGATTCTCACGAGACAAATTTCTTGTATAAGCTGCGTAATCTCATTTTGACGTTTGCATATCGTTTAGCAGATGTACTTCCTAACTCACTTGGACACTTGGATGGCCCGTCTTCACTGGTTGAGCGGGCTCCAGCATAATCTCCATTTCTTCGGAGTTTTGCTGGTTTAGCAACTGTGGTTCCCTTGAGGTCAGCCTGGCCAAAGTCTTCCCCAGGTCGTCACCACCACAGGCAGTCGCCGCCGTTGTGAATGAGAGGGAAATTTGCCGCCGTGAGACTAGTTTGGTACTAGGGACTGTGGTGGATCCTGGTATTGGTTTACTCTCAGCTGAGCTTACTCATGGAAACGCCGCACTCCTTCTCAGCTTGGGCGACCCTGCCATGAATCTCCCGCTGTACATTACAGCCCGACACGCAGGAACACCTCCCAGCCGCGACGTGGCGGCATACTGTTGGGAGAGTACTTTTTAACACAGACTATAAGGAATTCTGTTTCATCAAATCCCTTTCCTCTGACTTGGAAAAACTACGAACACTTTTCCTCAAACGGTAATCCTTCTTGTCGAAAAGACGCCCCACTCACCTGTATCACCTGTAGTCCCGTTGATCGTCGAGTGACTCGAGCGGGCGCTAGTAAGCCTTCTATTTTTTCCCTGTGGCATGCAAGAGTAGCTCAATGGGTTCTGCTCGCTCTAGGGACTCGTCGAGCATCATATCTTTCTTCAAGGCTCTTTGTGAAAAACTCTCACCATCGGGTCGGTGGGCTTCCTGCAGTACGTTTGACATCCCGAGGAATCCAGTCACTAACGGCTCTTGTCCATCGGTTCTCATTCATACGCATTAAGTGTCCGGCCCACCTTATCTTCGACTGCTTGGCGTACAGAACGGCTCGTTCGTATGATCGTTGACGCAGGTCGGAGCTTCGGATCCCGGATCCCATACCTTACTTGTGTGAAACGGGATACTCCTAGCATCGTCCTTTCGACTGCGCGTTCGATAACGCTAAATGACCTTTCATCCTGCTTAAGTAGCGACCAAGTTTCTGACGCATACGTTAGGGCAGGAAGTACCGTTGAGTCGAAAAGGTGGGCACGGAGCTGGGTGTTCCTTGTTCTCTTCACTACATCCCTGATGCTCTAGAAAGCTCCCGAAACCGATTGTTCCCTTCTGCTCAGCTCTGGAGCTAGCTCGTTCATCATATTGATTTCCCGACCTAGATAGACATAACTGGAGCATTCGGAGGTATACGTTCCGTTGAGAGTGAATGGGGTATACGAAACCAATCCGTTCTTCATGACCATCGTTTTTGTGAGGTTTAGTCCAAGAACAATCTTTCCACAGGCTTTATCAAAGCCGCCAAGCATACGTTTCGCTTGGCTAATGTTTGGTGTTATAAGGACGATGTCCTCAGCAAAGCGAAGATGCTGTAACTGCCGACGTCATATTTTCACTCCCATATTATCCCATTGCAGCGTTCGCATGATGTTCTGGAGAGTGGCGTAAATAATTTTGGCGAGATGGTATCGCCTTGCCTAACTCCTCTTTTTGACGTCAATGATAATATCTTCGTAGAATGGTGATACCTTGGTTGTGAAATTTTTTGTACAGCTCACGAAGAATCTTTATGTACTGAATAGGGGCTCCTTGACTATCCAGGGCTTCCAAGACTGCTTCTATCTCGACTGAATCAAAGGCCTTTTGTAAATCGATGAAGGTGTGGCAGAGCGGTCTTTTGTACTCTCGAGATAACTTGAACGAGCCTTGTTATCGCGTGGATGTGGTCCATCGTATTAAATCCTTTACGAAACCCTGCTTGCTCACATGGCTGTCCTTCGTTCAGTGTTCTGTCAATCCTGTTTAGGATGACTCGAGTGAAAAGTTTGTAGACGACAGACAGTAAGCAGCTTGGACGATAGTAGCCAGTATCCTGTAGGTCACCCTTCGTGAACAATAACACGGTCTTGCTGGTCTTCCAGTGGGTACGGACCTTGCATTCGGACAGATAACGTGTGAAGAGTCGAGCCAGTGTGTCGAGGATTAATAGAAGGTTCTTCAGGTGTTCTGCTCTTATCATGTCCGGACCTGGTGTTGTTCGATTTTTTCACCGACGAAATGGCATGTCGGATTTCGGAAGGAAGAATCGGTGGTACAACGTATCCATCCTCCTTTATTTCATATGACGGAAGATGGACGTGGCTATCGAAGAGATCCAAATAGATCAATAGAACTAGCTGAGAGACAGGCGAAACGAAGGACCCGCATGGTGTGGTGGTGAGCGCGCTACTCCCCGGAAAGGACAATAGCGCGTTCGTTCCCCACCATAGGCACCTGCGGTCCAGAGTTTTGCAAATATCTCAGCATCATTAAAGTTATATTTCGCAACGCATAACCTGCCGCTAAAAAGAGTAGGCAGTAAATAGTAAGTTAAAATTGTGATTATAACTGCAGCCTCAGCTTAACTGGGTTCGTTGCCGATTTGGGCCCCCCAGATCAATCCCGCTCACGGGTGATTGCTGATGGCAAAAGATCAATAGAACTAGCTGAGAGACAGGCGAAACGAAGGACCCGCATGGTGTGGTGGTGAGCGCGCTACTCCCCGGAAAGGACAATAGCGCGTTCGTTCCTCACCATAGGCACCTGCGGTCCAGAGTTTTGCAAATATCTCAGCATCATTAAAGATCCAAATAGTATTCGTAAATAATTTTCCCCATTGCAGTATTCGTAAATAATTTTCCCCATTGCCTTTCTGGACGCTGGAACCGTTCCTTCTGAGAGCCGGAGTGCAATCATTTTGGTCTTGTAATTGGCGAAGCTTCGGTGGGCTTTGCGAATGCTTTTCCCAGCCTCTGCAGCTTCGACCATTACTGCTGCTCTTCTCTCTTTAAGCTCTTCTTTTATCGCCTGCCTGCACTGTTTTGCAAGTTAGGACGTTAGTTCGCGGTTGCCTGCAGGTCGTGCGATTCCACGCTGGCGTTTTAGCTCGAGGGGTTTGTAGAGACAAATGTCTCTTGGTAACTTTCTAAGTCCCAGCTTTCATAGCGCTAACGTGAAGATGTTGAATGAGCCGATCGTATTCTTCATCGATGTTATCGACAACGGCATCTTCCCAACCGCCGACTAATGAATTGAATAAGTCCCAGTTTGTGGTGGTTTTGGGACATCGTTTTTTGAATTTAGCGGATTTTCTCCTTTTCGTGAGGAATTAAATCTTGCATGAAGGCGGCGATGGTCCGATCTCGCGTAAAATTCTAGTACAACAGCGGCATCAGTTGGGCAAAATGATGTGGTCTGTTTCCTTATGGTACACTCCATTTTTAGACTCCCACGTTCGTCGCCGAGAGAGGGGCTTTTGGAATTACGTGTTATCATGAATGGTCTTGATCGTCATTGTAAACTCAGACAGCCGCTAACGCTAATCGTCCCATTGTAATCCGTGGATCACAATGTGTCGTTCCTCACACGTTCTTGTTGATACAGTCTTAGCGTCGAAATCTCCAGTGATGACCTTAAAAAAGACCTGTATGGTCTTCTCTATAGAAGTTCTCCAAGTCCGTATAAAAACGCTTCTACTTCTTCTTTGCCATAGTTTGATGTCGGCGCGTAAACGACGAAGATTGTCAAAGCCGGAATTGATCCACATCTTTTTTAATTGTAAACGTCCGATTCGGGTTGTAAGTTGTTCGAATGAGTCGATGTTCATGGACAAACTCGTGTTGACGAGAATGCCGACGCCGCCAACTCCTCTACTGTCGCATGTTCGGAGGAACAGTTCTTCTCCGGTGTCATAGACGGCATTGAAAGGCTGGAGTCTTCTCGTTTCGGCCAGGCCGATGACGTCGTACTTTATCCTTCTTGCTTGCATGAGCAAGTCTTCTATCGAGGATTCGGATGCAAGTGTAGGTGCATTGTAGGGTACAGATCGTCACCATAGTTCTTTGAAATCCAGGCAGCTTCCATTGGCCCTGTTTAGCAGCCTCTCCGTAGTCGTCCTACCCAACGCTGCGAAATTGGGGTCTCTTTCGGGGTCAGGGGAATGAGGCCCTTTCTTTTACTGTGTTTAGCATTTTGATACCCACGTATTGGTTGGTGGGCTCTGAACGTGGGGGGCTGAGTATACTTGCAGGTAGCTTGCCAGGCTCTCCCAGAGTGGACATGGAGCTTATTTGTTGGAGGCGACTCCTAACCGTCTCCTATATAATTCCCTGTCACTTGATTGCTGGCGTTTGGCCGTAGAATGCAATTCGCATGAGCGAGAACGCACCCACACACGCATGCACGAATACACCTAGCAAATACAGAAAGTATGTGCCAAATCGGAGCAGCAGAAACAAGGAGTGCATCCTCTGGATCCACCTGCGTCTCAGGGAAGCAAAGGTAACTTTTGGTCCGCGATTAACCCCCTTTCCGCCACCTGGGGACGCGCCACGTAGCCTCGCGACTAACCGGCTCGAGATCACTCATATGAGGGAGACCCGTGGATGCCCCAGTCAGTTCTGATAATTTATAAGGTTCACTATCCTCTCAGGGTGTACTGTATCCCTCCTCTTCTTCCTGCTCATTGATGTCACTTTGATTTTTACTTCTGTAGTTCTTGCTAAACGATTTCATAACCTTCATGCTTATTGAGCAGCAAACACACTACTTAAAGTCTCGCCGCTTTGCAAATCACACAAATACAACAGATTGAATCCTACAATTAGCTCAGTGCAATACCTTAAATAAATGACAAGGGCACACCTCACAAAAATCATTCCCATTCTCGATACGGTAGCCGGTGATGCGAACTGCAATGAATCGGTCTCGAACAAGAAGTTCACGTTATTATCGAATTGGATTCGTTCACCAGACGGCATCGTCAACTAAAATTAGAGCCAACGTTGAACATTTATAAACACTTAGTCAAAAAAGTTCCTATTCTACTTTTCTTCTTCCTAAAAGATTTTCCAACTATCGGACCATCACTTTCGCTATCAAATTATCAGAAAGACTAGAAAAAAATTCGTCGTTCACCAGATAACGTAAATCATTTCCATAAGTTTTTGAGTTAGAGAGGATGTGCTCTCCTATTACAACGAACAAGGAAAGCGAGCAAAAAGTCCTGACAGCAATAACTTTTCCTCACCTGAGCACTGTAATCTCGAAGACTCCTTAAACACCTAGAGTACATTCAATCTACTGTGAAACGGTACCCACAGAGACGTCCTTCTGCTATTTGTGTCTTTTTTTATTTCTTTTATTTTATTTGGTCCACCTTCATGGCCACCATGCGGATCCCACCACTTCCCACATTCGATTCGTTTCAACGCATCCACATTGTCCACGAAGATCTTCCAACTTTTACGTGTGGCTTCGGGTTGCTGCTTGAGGATTTCTATTTCATCTTGAATACAATTGAATGCTGGTCGAGCAATTCTCCCTAGAGTCCTGAGATAACCGGGCTGGAGCATTCCCCAATTGGAATGCAGAGAGTGATTTTTTTTCAAGCAAGTCCGGTACCAATTTCCCGACCCCGGGGGATGGAGGACTTAGTTGGCACGGAGCGGAATCGAACTAGCACCATGCTCGTCATGACGGATATTACTACCACTGTGCTATTCGTCCCTCTCATTATTTGTGCATAGTCGCATGAAAGTTTACAAAAAATTAATAGATCCACTTCATTCCTTTATACTCTATACTTCTCTTCGCATTTCCAATTAAGCTAGCGTGGAAATCACAATGTATAACTTTTTGTCCACTGCAGTGTTTTTTCTATGGCGGGCTATTATTGTGAAAGACAACCACAATGATGCTGAGAATATTCGCAAAAGTTGGACACCAGGCCAGATCGAACCACGACTGCCCTTTCCGGGTGCTCATGTGTTATGCACGACACCGCTGAGGCCCTCGTTCTTCCCTCTCTCTCAACCGGTATTTTTACGCTAGTGCTACCACTAGCAATCAGCAGTCAACCGGAATGATGTGGAGAGCACAAAGGCGTTAAACCCAGTTAAGCTGAGGTTACAGTCGAAATCACAATGTATGACTTCTATCTATTGCCCAATATCCATAAGTTTTCGTCATTATGCCATCTTAAAAACCATTTACTCATGCAGAAACGAGAAAATCGGTGATCATACCAGCCTATTGTCGTCTAGCACCGAATTCAACGCCTCTATCCATTCAGGGTCCACATCACCGTCGAAAATAATCCATGTATGAACGCTCGTATCTTTGATCACCTAAAAATGTTCTGTATAAACATTTCACACGGACAATAAAGAGATCCTCAACCCTTTAGAGATGAACTATGCATTCGACTTCGTTCGTAGCGCCACAGAGGCGATGGGACGCAAAATTGATCCCCAAACCAGTTGCGGGATCCTCGCGATGTATCAATGCAATATTTTTTATCACAGCAGGTAAGTCTGGTTCTCAATCCTAGAAAGGTGACACAGTTGAGTAGGCCGAAAGTACGAGGTCGAACCAACTACTAAGCGCATCGCACGATATCTGTAGCTACAGCGATACATGCTGTGCGGTTTCTTTTTGTCAGTTTCAAACCATTCACAGAAATAAAGTCACTAAAAACAATGTCATATCGACTGATGGGTGATTGCTGATGGCAGAGATCGATAGAACTAGTTGAGAGACAGGCGAAACGAAAGTCTCGCATTCTGTGGTGGTGAACGCGTTACTCCCCGGAAAGGACAGTAGCGCGTTCGTTCCCCCACCGCAGACACCTGCGGTACGGAGTTTTGCAAATATCCCAGCATCACTTAATTTAATGTCATATGGGCTCCTCTGATACAGTACGTCATTACTGTGGCGATGATTGAATGCCTCATTTTTCTCATTTGGTGATCAAAATATCACTTCTATTAATGTGGTTAAAACGACAGTGGCAAAATATAGCGTACGGTACAACCTTAAACACCTCTAACAGTAATTATAGAGTGATTCAAGCTGGCGCCAGCGAACTATCCATTCGTCAACATTGGTCACCAAAGAGGCCCAGTGGTCCGCTCCAACAACGCTCATCCGAGAGTGGTCACGAATTGAAAACACATTTATTGCACGGGATCCTCTATTTTTTACTATTTTTTTATGAGGACGTTGCTGGTGATCCCGTGCTGTTAACAGCATTTCGATGAAAAAGAAGCATTTTTTTAGCCACGATAAGATGGCAAAATATTTTAATGAAGGGAGTGACTGAGATGTATTTTTAAAAAGTAGGAATAGCCTCTATGTCATGGTCGTCTATGAAAATCTATCTAAGCTGTAACTTCTTGTCACATATTTTCGTGTTCTATACAATATGGTCTACTGCCCATATCATGTTCATCACTTTTACTTATAGTAAACGACGGTACTTCTCTGGCAGCCATTGTTAGAATACCATCAGACCACTCTCTGGTGTCGATATCCATGTGGCCAAGAAGCTGGAAAAAATTTCGAATTTGACGAAAAAAAAAGGATTTTAAACTTCAGAATTCATGAGCTGTCGATGACTACTCAAAATTTTGCCACGAATAAAAAAAAGTACTGAAGAAAACTGTCGAACCCTCATTCTGTTCATTGCTTTCGGGTTGAACGACACGGTACGAAGCGCTACACCAGCCGCCAACTGCGCCTTCTTCAGCACACGCCAGATTGTCGACTTACCGGCGCCAGTCGGACCGACCACCACCACGCCGATTCGTTGGCGTAGTTGTTCGTACAGTTGGAATACTTTTTGTAACTGAAATAAGCCAATTATATCGATTATTAGAGATCAAATCCGACTAGTTGAGAACTATTAGTTTTCTTATCAGAATGGTCAAACCATGAAAATGAAACCGACGTGATTTCGACGTTCACGAATGATTGTAGTCATAAATACCCTAGTATTAAGAAGAGGTTATACTATTCCGAACCGTTAGCTGAAGTCCGCTTTCAGGGATAAGAAAACTGGATTTAGAATCCAAAGGTTCATTATATGCTAGAGAGGCCAGAGAATGATATAAGAAATAATCGGTTTTGTGACTATTCAAGAAAATCCATGAAAGATAGAAAGAACAATACAAAAGTAGCTGACGTTTCGGGAGTATCGCCTTCTTCAGAGCCTGGAAGGGTATACTGACATACAGTTTACTAGGCCAAACGCTTCAATGACACTTACAAAAAAGACGAAAAGCTCTATGGTAATTACATGGTCAACAGCTTCTCGAAAAAAACTCACCGCTTTTTTACGTGCCTTCCCATGAGGAAGATTAGAACAGCTGATTATGGTCGCATAAGGTTGATGATTGCACCATCCCACATCAGAAATTGATGCGAACATAAGGGGTCAGGTCGCGTATGACCTCTGGGCATTCATCCCTGCTATTCATTGCAGGGTTTTTCTGATGTGGGATCGTACAGTCATCAACCTTATGCGACTATAATCAGCTGTTCTAATCTTCCTCATTGGAAGGCACGTAAAAAAGCGGTGAGTTTTTTCGAGAAGCTGTTGACCATGTAATTACCATAGAGTTTTTCGTCTTTTTGTAAGTGTTATTGAAGCGTTTGGCCTAGTAAATTGTATATCAGTATACCTTCCAGGCTCTGAAGAAGGCGATACTGCCGGAAACGTCAGCTACTGTTGTATTGTATTGTGTTCTTCTATGGAAGTAAATGTATGCTGTTTAACAACCTCGCGATTGCTGAACAGGAAAACGACGCAAAGCGCCTGCGTTAATCAATCCTTTATAAACTCGTTTAATTCTACTCATTTGAGAGCGCAGAGGTGACTAGATGTACATTGGACTATATATTGGCACACTGGACTGACAGGAGTCTACTGCCTCCCACTGTATCAAGTTAATGATGCTGAGTTGTTTGCAAAACTCCGGACTGTAGGCGTCTGCAATGGGAAACGAATGCGCTATTACCCTTTCCAGGGCTAACGCGTTTAGCACCACACCATGCGGGTTCTTCGTTTCGCCTGCCTCTCAGCTAGTTCTATCAGCAATAAAAAAGCCAACATCGTGGATTTCAGTTGTAGCCTCAGTTTAACCGGGTTCAATGCCGATTTCGACTCCTCAGATGAATCCCGCTGATAGAACTAGCTGAGAGACAGGTGAAACGTAGGACCCACACCGTGTAGTGGTGAACGCGTTAGCCCCCTTAAAGGCTAATAGCGCATTCGTTCTCCAGCGCAGACACCTGCAGTCCGGAGTTTTGCAAATATCTCAACATCATCGTGGTTGTTTAACTTATAATACCGTGCCGTGAAAACTTGTAAAAGGAAGTAAATAAAAAGTCAACATTATCAAGTTAATGTTTTTATTTTCCTGACCATGTCTGGTAGCAATTAGCCACAAGGGAGAGGGCTTCGTGAAGCCGGGGCGCTCGATCGAATTAACGACGATGTGTGTGCCGATGTGTGTGTTGCAGATACTTCAAACCACTGCGTTGCACGTATTATACGTACACTACGAGACTTTACAATGTTTCTAGAACACCTAGAGACACCTCTTTTACAAACAAAAACAAAACTGTTTCATATAAGCTACAAATTTTCTATAATTTTTGACTATCCATAAGCAGACAGTCCGATTCTAATTCCTACAAAGAAGGCGACGCAGTCCCTATCAAAGTATACCTGCTTATCCGTCAGCTCGATATTCATCTCATTTGAGGCAGATTTAAGCGGTTCGATGAGATCACCAAACTAAAACCAATCGTTCTTTTTCAACTTCAAGTATATCATCGACGCATCGATGCAACGTCTTCCTACCGTAGCCATTTCTTTGTTAACCGATGAGAACACGTCGTTGATCAGCACATTGAATCGCTTTGAATCAGAAAATGTCAGCTTTGAAAGTGTGTTGAGTAGCAGAGCCTGCAATCCCGGCCAAAAAAAATGCTTTGAGAGCTAAACACTTAATATTTCTAAACAAGAAATTGCAAAATATGTCCACAAAACAATATAGTAGTAGGAATTGAAAGGATATAATATAAAGCTGGAAACTGGTTGATCAGTAAAAATGCTCAATATGTATCGGTTCCATGAGGAAGAAATAATTCATCAACCTAGGAACTTATACCACAATGGTCATTCATTATGCCAGCACAAGCCAAGACATCTCCTTTAAAAAGCAGACCTGAACAACCGTCTCAGTCTCGTCCGCACTGGGTTTGGCGGCACGGAGGTCACTGCAACCACGGAGTACTACCTGAATTTCGTATGTCTTACTTTCTCAGCTAAATAAAATCCTACGGAGTCGATGACAAAATCAGTGGAATATGAGGTGGTGAATTGAGGCGAAGTTTTGCAATTGGGCGTACATCGGCCATGAGGCCATGAACTTTGCACTCAGCAGACCCATAAATAAATAGTTCTGTCTTATTCCTCCACGGTTCAATGCCATAAGATATGTCCTATTAACGAGATAAGATAGAGTTCACACGAAAGGAGGAGTTACTTAGACTGGAAAAAAATTCGTTCATTTCACGGTTAGATAGAGGTGAAACAACGTCAGGAACTCCGACCGTCATGATAAAAAACTCGATCACAAAACAGCAAGTCTTCCTTGGATCGATCTCCCATACCTTTAATGACGACGAAGGAAATCCGACCAGGTCGGAATTCGTAGAAACTTTTTAATCAGTAAGGTGTTATTTGAATGATCATGAACCTGATACTTTCAAATAACTAAGCAAAAACTGTACCTTAAGTGCTCTCAAACCCCAATCGTAATGCTGTTGAACGGATAGCATCTCTCTAAAAAAGCACGCTATCTCTAGTGATTGCAAAAGTTAGCAAAAACACCTTTAGTCATACAGTGGTCAATTATGATCCTCACGGAGAACAATCATTTAATCGGTTACTCATCAATATCAATTCCAATCTATCTGTGTACTAACTTGCTGAGTTTAAAAACAGTGACGATTTTTCTTGCCAAATTTCGTGCATCCGTGAAACCTTCCGAATATAGTATTGTCTCGGCAATGACTTCATTATCTGGTACGGACATTACTACGGGTCGAAAAAGTTGTTTCAAGTTATCCGGCATCTTCTGTCGACCACCATAACCCCTTTCCGGCTGGATTTAATGTGATGAATATGGCAGCATTCGGATCCACTCTGGCCTGGAAAAGAAAAAACTAGATGAAATCACATTTTTAGAAAACCGATAGTTAAGAAGTTGTTGTACAATGGGCTGACAAAAAACCTTAGCCCTTAACTTTGGGAAAAACTTCTTGCCATTGCAGAACAATACTCAGGCGCGCTAAATTTGGCTACGCCGTGCTCGTTCTAAAAAGCTTCCCAGCTATTTATAAGTGAATGAAGGACAAAGGATAATTCCTTCGGAGTTGATCTACCCTTCAGTATGTCACTCATTCAGGCTAACTCCTACCACTGTAAACGTGACTGAATGAATGGGTGGCCTGTTTGATGACAAGCGGTGGATTAGCGATTTATAGAGTCAGTTGCAAACCCCACGATAGCCTTCCTATTAGTCTCGGCATTGATCAATAAAATAATATTTTCTTCTTCAGCCGACAAAGAGTTGTCAGAAACAGAATTTATTCAATACTCCCTGACCCTTCGACCGTCTCGCCTTTCTTCAGAGCCTGGAAAATCCAAATCCATATGCCAACACATCAATTCCATCCGCCTAGTAAACAGCTTCTTTTAAACACTCACGGTTTCGTTCTCCGTAAGCTTCCCAGTTATTCTTGGAGACCAGCAACATAGTTTTATATAGGTGATGAATGCGCTGAGATGAAGTCAAAAAATTAGCCTTCAGTATGGGGCGATGTCATGCGGGATCACGAGGCACTCCTTTCTGCGGCTGATTTTTGGGATGTGTCCAAAACACTTCCAGAGTTTGCGCGTAGATATTTTAGATTCCTATGCGAAGATAATGACTGTTACTTCGAAGCACTTTCCCTTATGTCATTGTACCCTACGTGTGCCTAGTGGCGTGTTGCAAATTCCTCGCCCATATAAGACGCTGTGCAAATAGTCTTCATCAATAGCTGCAAAACTTAAAAAGGAACAAAACGGTGAGTATTTTTCTAATACTACTAAGCTACCACGAGGTTGATATCAAAGTTTTACCCGGATAAGGTTCGATGTCTTCGCCTTCTTCAGGGATGGATTGATACGAGTCGATTGTCCACAAGTGGTCGCCCTCGCCATGCTGGTGTTCGTTGTTTCATTGAGTGGGATCTAGTGAAGTGGAGCAGTGCTCTAATGAAGAATTTCAATCGATGGTACCTTTTTTAGAACACCATAAACGTTTCGAGAAAGATCGTTACCATGCGATTGAAATTTACGTATTGGATTTCCTCCGTCGAAGTTACGAAAATGTTCGGGTGCATGGAACGCTTCTCACTTTGATCTTTAAAAGCCCCTAAGACAGTGAAACCGATGAAGCATCCATCATTGTGTGGAATTTTTAAACTGTAAACGACCAGCTCTCACATTTACTGTGCGGATCTCAGAAGTTTACATTTGACTCGTTTCCTCACATCCATCCACCGCGAAGGTCTAGAACGTTTTGAGTGTGTTGCTGTCTTCTTTTTACAAATGTCGTTGAATGCTAGTACAGCCGACAGTCCTTGGAGCACTGGCAGAACTAGGCATTCCCACTTGAATCGCAGAGAGTGAGCTTTTCTAGACAATTCTGGGAACAATTTCCCAGTCCTGGACTTATGGAAGTCTTGTTGAGCCGGTGGATGGAGCGAACTAGCACTGTCATGATGATCGGCAAAAAGACCACTGCGATGCAAACCCCATTTCGTGTTGTGCAAAGCACTTATTAACACCTTCTTCCTTGCCCAAGAAAAAAAGATTAAATTAGCAACTAAGTATTTTAATCCTCTCAGATTAGTGAAGTAATTCATCGACCCACGGAGAAATAACTCGGGATACGCACAAGCCTCAAAAACCGCATATTTCGGAGACTTTTCCGATGACTGCGAGCTGCAACACCACCTGGAAACAGATCCAGGTAAACCGACGAAACCACTCGATTGTCATCAATCTTCCATCATAGAGCACGTTTACGCCATATTCGGCTGCCGCAGAGTGGTTTCGCACTAGTCTTCACATCAGTCAACGCAAATCAGACAGCTGGTAGATGGCGGCGATGTGATTGCAGGAAAAGAATTCTTGAAGCGCATGGTGGCACGATGCGATAACTAGGTGATACATCATGCCAATAAGCAAAGAATCTTTAAAGTGCGCTAGAAAGCACAGCCGTCTGTTTATCTGAGACCAAGTAAGTTCTGTTTTCCTATTATTGAAACCGATGTAGCACACCGTGGTGTCGAAGAACACGTGGGTGTTTACGTAGGCTAACTCTTGACTTCTGCGGAAAAAAAAGCACTGGCGATGAGCACGAGTTTTTTCTCTTCCACGAAAGCGCTTAACAACAAGACATTTCATCTAGCAACTGAGGAGGAAATAGGTAGTATCCATATCTTACGCATAGCTCGCCTCTTGCAATTTCTGATCGCCTTTTCTGCAGTTCCGTAAATCTCCTTCATCATTGGCACTTTTCCGGCTCCAATGATATCAAACTAAGATTAAAGTAAGCTACAGTTCCTGGTGGAAAACAATCTCTGGCGATCGATTACTCGTATGATTAGATTGTTAAGGATAAAGCGCTGGGTGTTGGTCAATTCATGAGAGATATATCGCGCATTGAAATTCATTAAACATCACAGAGGTGATTGAAGGAATACATGACTTATAGAGTGGCTTGCGATGGTCTACCGATGTATCAATTCAGTGTTTTGTGCTTTCAGACAGTACCGGGCGGTGCGGAACCCCTCTAACCACAGCGCTATACACGTCCTTGGTTGCATCGCACATTGGAACGAAGAAAGCTAAAATAATTTTAGGAATATGGTACCCGGTACACATGGAATTCACTGAAAGAGTTGGGATCGACGATGGTTAGGCGAGTGGATGAGAATGCTCAGAAGGGGAGCAAGTTTTTTCACAAAGCAAATGGCCGTCGTGTTTTCACTTTTTTTCCCTTTTTAACTTAATATGATTCTAGTTGCCCATAGTGTCAAAGACTAAGTGAGTTAATGGAAATAGATGTATTCAAATCATTTTCTCTATTACTTACTGTCTTCCCGCCCAAAACGCATGTGCCGCTTTTTCGACTTGATCACATCCTGAATCGTCTGTATCTGCATTGAAACTGCAGATAAGACAGTCTGTAATCAGCAAACTTAAAAAGTCTCATTCTTTATTGGCGTAGTTAAAAAAAATAGGACCAATTCATTTTTTTAAGAAACGCTTTTATTGGAAAAGCGTTCTCTATCCATACCTGATCAAGACGGTTAAATTCATCAAAACATCCCCATGCGCCGCACTGTACTATTCCAATGAAGATTCGACTGAAAAACCACTAGTTCATCAAAGAAAAGCCTTCTCTTAGTTGTTGTCGCTGTCCAGTTACGACGTTCCGTTTGAGAATTAATAAAAAAATAAGAAATAAAAAAAAGAAAAAAATTTTCGTAGAATACTTTTTTGAGAACGGAGGCCAAAAATCGAATCATAACGTAAGAAATCGTTGTCGGCTAGTCAAAATTTCTTCATAATTACCTCTTAGATCTCTAAGAGTAAACTGAGTAAGGTTCTTATTGTCATTGTTAGCGCTATAAAACCATTCCCATTATGTGTAATATTGATAATTTTGATATTTCAATGTTTATTGTATATGTTATTGTTTTCCAGGGGGGCCGACTTTGGGCAGGCTGACCTCGGGATCCCAGGGAACCACAATGGCTCAACCAGCAAGCCTCCAATGGAGGTTGTAGTAGCGCATGCACAACTAGTGAAGGCGGGTCGTCCAAGTACCCAAGTTTCCAAGTTATTGTTTTATTTACGACCATCACTAGCTGCTTACTAATTTCTTGGGAAAAAAAGACAAAATCAGACCATGAGTAGCAACATTATTTGAAAGACTCAGTATTTCAGAGCACCGTAATCCGTTCTACGCTCTGTAGTTTTCACTTTGGGCCAAAGTAATCTGTTCAGACATCTCAATCGACCTTCATTGGTATACTTTCCGGTTTACAATATTCACGAAGAAACAGCTAGAACCTCTTTTGCTGAATATTTCGCTGTTGTCATTCATATCGAATTTTTTTGATAGCTGACGAAGAAGAAAAATATTCGTTTGAAAAGTAATCGGGCAAGAAACAATAAACCTCATTGAATGGACGTCGATTCCTTCGTCACAATTGAAAACGAGCACCTGTCGGCCGAACAACGACGCTAGCGCCTAGGATGGTTTAATTTCAATGAGAGTACGGTAAATGTGAGTCATCTTAGGGATGCCTCCGCTTCGCTCACCTTTACGGATTCTGTCTTGCCAGTACCAGCCGGTCCATACGGATTCCCTCCCAAGCCCATGTACATAGCTTAATATAAGAAAGTTTACTCTATGGAAGTTCTTAAGAAGTGTTGATAAAACCTGACTCAATCACAGGGGAACCCTGTATTAACAAAAAACGTCTTATCCGTGTCATATCTGACGCCTTCATTAAGAAGTAGCAGAGAAGACGTTAATCACCGTTCGTAACAAATACCCTGATTCCACAGTTATGGGCCAAAACGTAATTCAAAAGGCTGCATACTTTGCAAAGAAAAAGGCGGTAAAGGATCCATGGAGATTCAGATTTCAGATTAATTGGTGAGGTTGCGAAACTCTGACGAAAAAGATGAAATAATCGGAAGGTTTTTTTTTACTTATTTTTATTTTTATATGACCCGTCTTCACGTCTACTGTGCTGATCCTAGCACTTTTCAAATTCGATTCTTTTTCTCGCATCCACCATCTACGAAGATGTTCCAGCTTTTTACGTGTGGCTTCGGTTGCCGCTTGTGGATTTTCATTTCACCTTGAATGTTGTAGAATGCTGGTCGAGCAATTCTCCTTGGAGCCCTGAGATAGCCGGGCTGGAGCGTTCTCAAATGGATTGCAGAGAGTGATTTTAACCTGGGTAAGTCCGGTACCAATTTCCCGACCTTGGAGGAATGACAGGCTTGGGTAGGCCGGAGCGAAGTCGAACTAACACCATGTTCGTGATGACCGACATCACTACCACTGTGCTGTCCGCTCAGTAATCGGGTTGCAGTGAGAGCAAAGGTCTGAATAAGTAGTACTAGTACGCGAGCTTTACAACACGGTACTAAATGCTGTCCGCTATAGAGAAGTCCGGAGAAGCTATGAAAACAAAGTGAATCTAATGAAAATCACGACACTGAGGTTGCCGTCGAGAAATTGACGATGATTTCGTAGAAGGCAAACGGATAAATTCTTCATGAAATTGTTTTGAAGGAAAAAATGTGGAACCAGGTAAATAGGAGAAATACATTGACAAAAAACTTTAGCAAAAAAGGGTTCTAAATGATTTCAGTAACTTTCTGCCGACTCTTCAATGAAGCTCCAACACTGGTATCCGATTTTCTAGTCATAACAGTTGTTTTGTGACCATGTAGCCGAACACTTAAAAAAATTTTTTTTCTTTACTCCTTTGAACTACACCCAGTTATAACTAGTTCATGATCCAAGAACTAAAATGCTGCCTAAAAATATATGATCATTCAAAATCATTCTGAAATTCATGCATACATCACTGACCCTGAGTGAGTGTCAGATAGCATTTATCCGTCAACGGCGTGTGCACAAGCTTCGGTGTGTTGCCCTAAAGAAACATCGCTTGAGAAAAAGTCTAGAAACTTCTAAAGAAATAACAATCAGCGAACGGTGACCTGAAACCTAAACCGAGTGAAAAAGCCACATCTGGTGACCCTGATAGGAGACTTTAAATCATGAGATTCTTTCAGTCAAACTGTTGCTTTAGTTCTACATTCTTCAGCTGTCTTCGAGGAGATTTCGTAGTGAACAATCATAAAAAATGGTTCTCCCCAATTTTCAATAAAAAAACGATTATCCATCAATTCAACGATTTAATAAGTTAAAAAAGAATTTCTTATCCCATTCGACTCAGTACGTTGTTATCGACCAGTCGACCAAAAATTTTCTGAGGAACCACTGCCGTTTCAAAAGATTGCAAAAGACAAGGCAGCAGCAAACAATCCTCTTATTCATGAGGGTAGAGAGCTTTCTGTTTAGCAGTTTTAGCAACATCCAGAAATTCAAAGTTACAGTGAGAATAGGACATCATTGAGCCAGATGCAAATCCACAAACGAACACCACCTGTGTGAAAACGGTGGCAAGAGAATGAAAAGAATTAAAGAAGTACTGGCACTCGCATAAGATGGATTCAATACAGCTAATGCTATTTGAATATGTCTCCAGAAGACGGGCTATATCTCCCATATTTTTAAGCCACTGTCGTTCCAACAGATAAACAAAAGGGGTGGGCAGAAGTAAGAAGGCTGACGCCTCAGTGGTGCAGTGTGTACGACCTCCGGAAGGGTAATCGTGGTGCTATCTTTTGGCACGCGAAAAGTTGCAGTATGCAATAAATAAAAGGTTAGCACTGCAACTTCCCAAGGATCGTTCTGTTTGTCCTCTAGGGAACTACCGGGTGAGGTTAGGTCATCTCCGAGCAGCAAAAACGGTCCGATACAAAACGGCAATGCTGGCTGACATTTATTTATTCGTTAAGTGCTTCACTCTAGTGGATTATCGAAGTGACAGCTACGAAGGTTGATACTGCAAGAAAAACAACTGTTGTAGACTCCAGTCATCGTGGCTATGAAGTAGGCGATAGTTCGACACGTTAGCTACAATTAACAACCTTGTATAGGCTAGTCAGCAAACCAAGACTGAGAATTGTACACTGTATGTCAGCATTCAGTGGAAAGTTGGAGATTCCATGTTTCATGAAACAAGGTTGGAAAACTAGACTGGTGTCTGAAACGTCCCATTAATGAAGGAAAAGCAGGTATTTTAGAACGACTGCGACCATTTGATACTCTATAACAGTTTTTGCTACAAACAGTCAGCTCACATAAGTCTCAGAAGAATAAAATGAATTTCTTCAATTTCACAAGAACTACTGATGAAAAATTACTTACTTGATACTTACTTGAATGGCCCGTCCTCGTTGGTTGTGCGAGCCCCAGCATAATCTCCATTTTTCGGAGATTTGCTGGTTAACCCACTGTGGTTCCCTGGAATAACGAGGTCGGCCTGGCCAAAGTCTGCCCCAGGTCTTCACCATCGCAGGCTATGGCAGCCCTTGTGGATCAGAGAGAGATCTGCCACTATACGACTTTGATACCAAGACGGTGGTGGATCCTGGTATTGGTTGATTCTTAGCTGAGGCTTCCTGATGGAAACGCCGGAGTCCTTCTCAGCTTGGGAGAGCCTGCCAGGGCGATGAATGCCCCCATTGTACATCTACAGCGCGACACCCAGGAACACCTCCCAGCCATCATGAAGCGGTAAACCGCTGGGAGGATTAAAGTAATGAAAAATCATCAATAAAAAAATAGCTGTCCAGGTACTATTTGTAGAATGACGGTGAGATTTTTTTAAGCACCATTTGTAATTTTGTCAAATTTTACCTGATACTCATAAGTGTAGTCAAATTCGCTATTCACTTGCCGGGCTACAACTTTATCTCCTACCAAATAGAAGCGCAATTGTCGTTGCCACGTCCAACACTGAGAAGAGCTGAAAAAGTAGTAAGGTAATTGTGCTTTTTGCTCAGAAGAAACTAAGGCCAGAAAAAAGAGTGAGAAACTGGGTATAATCTTCTTCTAGACAACGATTTTCATTAGGTTCTTTCACAATTCTATTTTTGTTAGAAAAACGTTGACCTACCTTGCTTTATTGTTGATAAGTTGATCCGTGATATCAATATGATGGATAATGTCGAGGATCAATGCTTTCAGTTTAAGATCAAGCACTATGTCGTTGACTTTTTTGTGCTTGTATAAAGCTTTGAGCTGCTCTTGTAGAGCAGCTTTTCAGGTTGGCCAGATCTTTTGAAGAATCCAGAGCCTGAGCAGTGAAGAATTCTCGTTTGATCTAGCCGAGTTTGAGAATTATGGTTAAATAACCAGTTCAGTAATTCCGTGCTGGACAACGGTGAGAAGGTAGGGAGTTTCCCAGTAATCACAAAATCGGACCAAAGAATGCCCCTTCTATGTTGTGGTGCTAATGGGTAAAACAAATTCTAAAGCGTTTTTTCTTTACATCTAGTTCTTTCTTCTCTAAATGTCCATCCGGAAACTTAAGTAAAGTATGCCATAAATCGCGATTTCCATGTGGTAACATAGTCACCATACAGAAATCTGCACCGATCCATAGCCCGTTGGCTTCCCTGGTGAAGACTTCGAGAGAACCACGGATATCTCCAGACTCTACGGAATTAAAACATCCTTGCTTAGCAAGTTAAATGGGAATTAAACGGACCATTCAAGTAGGCATGTTCTCTGAGTGCTCTTCTGAGTTAATTCTTCACTTCCATACAATAGTACAACTCAACACTTTTAAAATTACACAACTCGTCTTCAAATATTGTGCGAATCGCGACACTTGCACTCGGTCCATTGTCGTGTATCAGTCATTCATAAATATCTTCGGGCACAGCCTTATTCTCTTTGGAGTACCAAAGGCACTTGGCACCACTAGCACTTGTGGATTGTAGAGAACAGGGGCGATCCCAACGAATTCAAATGTCAATTTTCCCACCAAGAAGGAATGGAGAGCTGGGTATCTTTCGGAGCCCATCGAACCAATTCTTAATGCCCTACGAAGCAAATTTTAAAAAACTGGAAGGTTCCTACATTCCCAAGAAATGATAAGCTTGGCTCCACAATGTTTGAGATATATTAGCCTGTAATGGTCACTTATTTATCGTTTTTTTCACAAGCTGGAAAAACTCCCAAATTTTACAGCATAGCACTAATCTACGAAAGCCCGGGAAGAAAGCCAATAGACAAACCTGCTCACAGTCACGACAGAAGCGAACATGTTCGGCCAAACAAAGCACTTGTGAAGGAAATCTGTGAAAATTTCTATTAGAAATTGTTGGAACTCACGTACTTAGAAAAAGCTCAGAATACGTTGTTATCATACGTACGTACGTATCAACAGTTCATGAGCAAAGGCTTATGTTATGAATCAGCTAGTTTGAAGTAAAAAAAATGAAAGGAATTTCAGCTTAAAAGAAAAGGGAGAACAACATTTCTGCGATTCACTAAACCTTGCTGGATCCAGATGATCATCACCAATCGCCTCCACTGACATTTTCCTTAGTGTTGATCGCATCTCATCAGAAAGATCTTGCAACCAAACCTGAAGTAAACAGTGATTATTCCGTTGAGTGCTTCGGAATTTCTTGAGAGTGCTGTCTTACAGATAACGCTTACGACGATAAAATATCCTCGCATCGCTACTGAATGCATGATGTTCACCATTTTGTGGTAGTGTTCGGTCATTATTACCACCATCTACAGGTGCTCTCTATAACATACAACTTTGCACTCACCTCGACTTGTGCGACAACTCGTACAGGCCGGCTGAGATGTACGTGCTCACCCTGAGCGGACACAATGGCCGAGATGGTACCGTTGTTCGAACCGAAAACCACTTTGTCAATTCCCTAAACAACAACTTAATACAGCAGCTTTATTATCCTGTGTTTGTAAAACAACATTGGATTAGAAAGGTACGAAAGTTGAGGCAAGCCATTGTGTTTCAGAATCTCTTCGTGCTAAACCACAAAAGTTTTACTAGGTTTTCGCGACTAATGCGACTCAAAGTCTTTATCAAAATAGAAAAATCTACTTTTTTTCACAATGGTAATAGCCTGCCCATTGTGAAAATACTCACAATAGAATGACTACCTTGAAAATTCTCTCGAAAAATAGTCCCAATCGGAAAATGACCAGGTGCAGTACACACAAGTCTACAACATGTGCAGTGATACACCTACTGATGAATATTAATCAAGTATTGGATAGCGACCGATGTTGCGGTATTAAAATGGAAGAAATACGTCCGCAACACAATCCACCGAGAGTACAAAAATACCAAAATTACCCGACCTTACACTGGTCTTCACTAAACACTTCTCGAACCGGTGAGTTACACCGGAATCCGTATGAGATGCACTGTTATCATCAACAAAAATCGACAAAAAAATTGACAAAAATTAACAAATCCAGTCTTTAGAGATCTCAAGAGGACGTAAGTATCGTCAAGGGTAACACCCACAGTCACATTTGTGGTTGTAGCGTCAACAATTATTACTTGTCATTATGACAATCTACGAAACAGAACACATTTGTGCACGAAGGAACAAGACGAAATGCAAGCTCACATGATATCCATAAAATTCGATACTTGAATACTTGATGGCCCGTCCTCACCAGTTGTGCGGACTATAGGCCCACTTTTTGGAGTTTTGGTGGTTTAGCCATTGTGGTTCCTCGGAGTCACAGGTCAGTCAAGCCAATGTGTGCCCCCAGATTTTCACCACCACAGGCAGTCGTCGTCCTTGTGGATGAGAGGGAGATTTGTCACCATGTGAATAATTTGCTACTATAACGGTGATGGATCCTGGTATTGGTTTACTCTTAGCTGTGCTTGCTGATGGAAGCGCCGGACTCCTACTCAGCTTGGGAGATCCTGCCAGGGGATGAATTCCCCGCTCTAAATCGTAGCCTCACAGCCGAGAATACCTCCGCGCCGCGATGAGGCGATAAACCGTTGGGAGGAAAATATTACATATGGTTCCCTAAACCAAGATTATCTCAAGGATGATGTAGAAAACATGAATACAAAACAAATAAACTCGGAAGAAATCAGACTAGTATGAAATCACTAAAGCTAGCCGTACAACAATGTTATCCGCACGGGATATTCCACTTTTCATAAAGTGGCCTTTCGTGGCTATCACGAATCTTTTTTATTCAGTATAGTTCACCTTGAAACCAACAACAATTTAACGACATTGCTCAGCTCGAACATCATCGATACCTGAAATAGCTTTTTTCAAATGAGACTGGATAACCGATGGATTGGTAGACTGTCCGAGAATTTCAAGTAAATCATCATCGCCAAGGAAATAGAACCGCGGAAAAGCAGAGCGCTTCTCCTGAAATTGTAAGCGTTCAAATAGTCGACGTTAACATTACGATAGTACAGTGATTTAAATCTTTCATATGAGCAATCATTGAGTGTGCTGACTTCAAGAAATTGGTTGAGGGCCTTCTGACATCTGTTCAACTGGTCGATAATTTGTTCGAGACTTTTTCGAAGTGATTGCCGACTGCACAACGACACCAGACGAGCGTCACGAACAATGTCTGTGAAAAAAGATAAAATTAAGTTACTTAAATGTAGCAATCTAATTGCTGGCATTTTTAATGTTGCTTTTGTTGTTGTTACTGTAGTTGGTGTTGGTATTGACGTTGTTGCTGTTATTGCAGTTTTTTCACCCTTGCTGTTGTTCAAGAAGATAGATCCCCTTCCACAACACCCTTTCCGTAAAAAAAGTACATATCACTATCGAATTAGTTTGCCCCTCTCTGTCTGAGTATTCTTGGAGGTCACAAGCTCACTCAGTTTTTTCGCAAGCCTAAATGATTGCACCATCGGCTTAGCTCTACATAAGAACAAGCGGCGGCTTATAAAAAAAATCGTTTATGGATAATTGTTTTATATATCGAATGGAACGAACAAATCTAATTTTTACGTAGCCTTGCAATCTAATCATAATTGTTATTGGATAGGACAGAGTAAAAGTAACAGCTAGCAGTAAACTAACACTAGTGTCCTGGTGTCAAACTAGACGCTTGTTGGCAATTTTTCCCTCTGATCCACAAGGGTGGCGACTGCTTGTGGTGGTGACAACCTTGGGCAAACTTTGGCCACGCTGACCTCGGGACGCTAGGGAAACACAATAGCTAAGCTAGTAAAACTCCGAAACAATGGAAAATATGCCGGGGCCGGCACAACACAGTGAAGACGGACCATCCAAGCATGCAAGTCTTAGTGAGTGAAATTGTACAAGTTAGTGTCCGGATAGAAATGTACTAATTCTCAGCTTGCGTAACCTTGCTGAAGGATAAACCGCAGGATTTTCTTCTTGAACAGACTGATGTTGTTAAAAACAAGATTTATTCAACACTAGATGATGATTAGGTGGTTTCGCCTTCTTCAGAGCCTAGAAAGGTCAAATTGACGCGCAATCTACTCTGTCAAATACGTTCACAACCTCGGCAGAAAAAAAACTTGATCCATAAATTTTCTATCGACATAATAAACAGCTTCTCTTAATCGATCACCGCCTTGTTCTTTTTTTAGTGTTCCAGTTATTTTAATGGAGAGCAACCGAACAGAGTCTTACATGGGCGGGGCATGTGCCTAGCTCAGGTCAAAAAAATTAGCCTAAGGTATAGCGTGAAGTCATGCTTGATCACGAGGCACTCTTCCTTGTGGTTTATTTTTAGATCTTTGGAATTTATTCAAATCGCTTCAAGTGTTTCACGCGCTGATGTTCCAGATTCCTGTGAGAAGATAGTGAATTTATTCACAACTTTTAATGAGCACCTCTTCTTTTTTTCATGGCAGGGTATGATGCGAAACACAACCACTGGACGCTGAGATATGAGCAAAACTCGAAATCACAGGTGGACTCAACGTAACTCGGAGCGTCATGGACCACTGAATGGAGAAGCCATACATGTTTCCTGCTTCTTCATGTTGCATAAGGAGCTCTTGGATGACTTGTATTGCGAAATTAGAGAGCACCTAGTTGGAGAACTTATGATCAAACAGAATTCTTCGAAAGGCAAGCATAATACACGGAGACGTAATAGGAAGCGATTCTGAAGAAGAAGTATGTTATCAAATTGCGTGGTTGAGCAGCTTGCATGTCAATTTGATTGTCACTAACCCGCTTCCTGCTTAAGAACAAGAAATTTACTTATTAAACAATGCGAAGGTTAATAGAAAGCCGGTCCTTTGAAAGTTTCGAGGTTCGACAGAGAAGAACACTGCTAAATACGACTAGCTCTTGAACAATGTTTTGTTTACATGAATACTCGCTTTTCCAAGTCTTTGTTCTATATTTGTGAAGAGTTTTCAACTTCGATGCATCAGCACACAATCACCCACATTGTTCCCATGAACAAATTTCGGATGTACAGTAATAAAAGTTAGCATAAAGGTGTCCCTTCGTCTATCCTAAGTTTGACTTCCTATTTTAAAGTTCCTGTACATATTAGTGATTCCATTCACCGCTTAAGATAAGACGAAACTCGCTGTCCACACGAGCAAATCGGCTCGCCTCAGCCGGCAAAGCACCTCTGCCAAAAAATTGGCTCCAAATAAACCCATTTTCGTTGAATGTCATTCATTTGCGGAAGATAGACGTCAAGATCCGATAGTCTGAAACAAACAAACGTCATCGACATAGCAAAAATGTACTCAGAAGTCTCTATGTGTCCTTCACTCGGTGATTTTACTGTAACCGAACCCCTAGCAGTTGAAATAGCAAAGGTCTCGCTCGAAAAAACCTTACCTTGTCTCCCATACGCCCGTTTTATCGCTGAATTGTGCATAGAATGGTGAGTTTTTCAACGATTGAAGAAGCGCCTGACTATCTTTCACCTAAAAAAGAACTATAGTTCTCGAACAAACTCGCGAAAAATTGAAGGGTTGAAATTAGGGAAATCAAGACGGATATTTTCTAACTATCACTGATATAAGGATTAGAGTCACGCATTCGAAATTGATTAGCCTACGAAGGACAGGTGCAGAATTTCCCTCCACTTGCAGGACCATGGAGATGATTGAATCGCCTTTTGGCTCATGCATGACCTGCAGGGGGCTGTCAATTTGTCATGCAGTGGTTTTTACATTACCAAACAGATCAAACAAGTATTTGCAAACTCCGGAGGATAGGAAAGTTTTGTTAACCTGGTGCGCAGGCCCGAACTAACGAATACGCGTATATTACAAAGCATCTCCAAGTCACTTTAATCTCGGACGTAATGGTACACAGTTTTCTATCTGTGGACGATGGAGTCTACGGACGAGTTTTCATTGCACTAGGCCACATGTCCTTTTTTTCATCAAAAAAAGAAGCTGAAAGTTGACTTGACACATATGGAAAAAAATAGTGAATAATGCAGTACTCACAGTATTGATGGACTCTTTCCAATCACGAATCACTTTCATGGTGTTACCATTCGAATGTTTATACTCGGAAAAGGAAAACTCAGCCTGAATGAAAAGTATTATACTAGCAAGCATCTATGAAAGACATCTACGGAAGACGAAAAAGAGAAGAACAAAGGCAGAAAAAATTGAAAAACACCTTAAAATCTAAACAAAAAAAATATTTTCCTATACGACTGAGCCGACATGAGTTCGTTATAAATAAGTGGACTATCGACTTAGGTCACCACGGCTCCGAACAAAGGCGAAGGGGTCCGAAACGTCAGACGAGTAAATGTTTTTTATACTAGCCTCGTGTAGAAACCATAGAGAGAAATACTGATTATTCTTACCAAGGCTTAACGGTCTTTTGAGATAAAGAACGAAACACCGGCCTAAGGCCTACACGTACCTGTGCAGCCCACATTTCCAATTCCTGGATAGCTTCACGGATGGTGATCTCCCCTTGTGCCTTGGTGTTCAGCGCCTTCAACTGCTCGACGTTGGCAATCACATTCGATGAGACCGCGATTAAATCGCCAAACCGCAACTTTTCCAGTGTCGTACCCCTTTGAATTATTGTAGTAATAGAGTGATGTGCCGCTACTAAAGACCAACTACTTCGCAGCCAAATAGATTGTTTATAAAGCTCCTATTTTTTTGCTTGATAGAGAATTCAAGCGCTCCACTCCCACTGCAGTCGATCTCGTAACACCAAAGCAATCCCTAGCGTTTTCACCGCAGCGTTGGTTTCTACTCTGTGTTATCTCTTCTGCTTGTTTGACCTTTTCGTTTTTAGGATAAATGGTCACTATAGATTTTTCTCTCACCTAAAGCCAATTCAAATACTTTTTGAGAAAAAGATCGTGCCAATATCTATGGATGATATTGTTGTAGAGACTCTCTGAGAACAAAATAAAAGGATCACCATGTCGTCACTTTTTATTCACTGCCTACTCTTTTTTTAACGGCAGGACGATTTTTGCTCCTCAGACCAATCCCGTTGACGGAAGATTGCTGATAACACCTTTAGGTCAATAACACGGATGAGAGAAAGGCGAAACGAAGAACATGCATGGTGTGGTGGTGAACGCGTTAGCTCCCGGAAAGGGTAACGGCGCGTTCGGTCCCCACCACAGACACCAGCAATCCGGAGTTTTGCAAATATCTCAACATCGTTGTACTTATATTTCACATAAAAGGATCACCGCCCAATCAACCTCGTAAATTCTAAATTAGTGAACAGCTGGGTAGACATGTCGTTGCACACTGCGAAAAACAAATACGTAAAAAGCTCTCTTAGTGCTGCAAAATTTCTGGCAAAAAACTCGGCTGAAGTTTCGTGTGGTTACCTAATTCCACATCCTGCTTTGACAGATCACGACAAACCACTCAAGAGCTCACTTAGCTCGAACACCAGAGATCAACGGCAGCCTACCAGCCAAAAACTGTTTAAAAAAGTGCCTCGTACGGAAATTATATTTTTTCCTCTGCGTCAAGTGAAGGCAACCCATCAGCTGTTACGGAGGACGGATGTTTGAACAAATGGGAACTTAATTGTAATGATGATGAGATATTTGCAAAACTCCGAACTGCAGGTGCTCGGTGAGTGGCAGACGTTAAATGTGACATGAAGTTAGGAAGCTCCAAATTCAAATATTTCAGACCAGCACAAAACTGGACAGAATATAAATAGACTGATTTCTCCACCATGCTGTTTCTTTCGTGCGCCTTTTTTATTCATTCCTCTAAGTGTCGAGTACCTTCTACAAACTTCTAGTGATATCCGTCGTTTATTGAATATGTTCAAGAATTTATGTGGTATTTTAATAGGAAGATCTGGCTGACCTCGGCAGTTGAAGAAGTCGGAACATCTCCAGCCAATGATCGGTGCTGAGCACTTCTCCGCGACAGAATTTCAGACATCCACTGAACTCCTGTAATTGGCAACAATAACTTAAAACAAAAACGAATGGAACACTAAGAACATAGGGAAAAGTAGAGCTTTCTCATGAGACTGCTTTTGAAGAATTAACGAGAAAAACAGGCAATTTTTAGACACTTCTGCATGAACATTTTGCGCTACCCAAACGGCATGGTGTGTCATTTGTGCGCACAAAATTTTCTAGCGTACATTTTAAAATCATTTTACTTTTATTGTCAACCTCTTAAATATTCATTTTCTTGTCATATAATTGACTTTGTCCTCAGGAGCTCAGCTCTACAAACGCAGTCAAATAGTCAGTCTATTTCATAGGTCTGCGGAAAACGGAGTGCTTGCTCTAGCCATTGCAAGAATGCTTAAAACCATCCAGAAGATCACAAGCTGCGAAGAGACGAGAAAATGTGCAGGAAAAACCTATACAACTTCGTACGTGAACAAAAGGCTGGACCGCAGAATTATCAACACTACAATCATCAAAAAATGGCGACGTCAGCCATCAGGCAGCATTGCTAGAACGCTTGGAATACCTCATTCAACTGTCCAACTGACGGTCAGTGAGCAGATTCCGAGACAGTAGTCTGCCCAAGTAAGACAGGTAAATGTCCAGCCAAGGCGAACCGCCTCATGAAAGATAAGGGATTGCTAAATGCCAAAAAAAACGCAGCGGAGAAGTTTACTTCTCAACAGAGAAGGCGATAAAACAGTCTAGACGGAGGTTAGCCAGTGCAGTCCTAAGACAATCTTGAAGTGAAAAATTGACGCAAAATCATTGTCTGCCGAAGCATCCGTGATCATGAGTGAACTTAGAAGAAAGATGCGACTGGTTTTAGCTAACAAAAACAAATAAGAAGATATTACAAATAGCACCTATGTCTATGAAGAGGAAGTTCTCAAGAAAAACTGCTCTCTCTTGAAAAGGGAAGAACTCTAACGTGGTATTTAAACAGTTCTGGGCTTCTGCATCTCCAACAAAAAACGACGATAATGTAACTGAAGTAAAATTCCAAGCGGTACTTTGACGCTCTGTAGAAGTCCGGATTTGAATCTACTGGATTTCTTCGCTTGAGGTTTCTTGGCTCAAGAAGTAATTATCGAAACGTCACTGATTATGGGTCTCCTGCCTGAAGTCGAGGTTATGGGTCCATGTCGAAGATGGGAAAAACAGTTTCGAGTGTTTATGTAAGTGTCATTTTTTGCCGTTGTTGAGTTATAAAAGCTATAAACGTCAATAAAGAATCATATAGAAACAACAAAATAGAGTGCATTGGAAAGGCCATACTTTCTAACCACCTCGCTTTTTTTGCAGCTAATGAATGACAAGATCAAAAGGTGGTCCTGAAATTCCTCTAATCGGAAAACTACCAACACTTAGTATTTTTTTATTTTCGTTAAGTAGCATCTTTTAATTTTTAAACCTAATTTTTCCAGTTTTGAAGTTTAATTTCAACTTTTTAAAGTCATTTGTTGGGCTTCTATCAACCTCGTGTGAGCTTGGTGACCCACAATCTCAGATAATTTTAAAATTTATTTCATGGCCCGATCTCCCCAGGCTTATAAAGCATTCTGGTTCAATAACGCCAACTATGATGTGATGGAAAACGGTGGACTGCTATGATTGCAGTATTCTCAGACGAAGTTTTTCAGGCTTTTTAAATTCAGTTACTCCTCTACTTACAGGTTTGAGATAATTTCTAGTTATTTATAGTATTTTACACCTTAGGAAACTTTCTTTGAAACTTTCTGTTTCCACATGAAAACAACGTGATTTCTTTTTTTCCGCCACTTATAGCATAATCAAGAACTTGTAATATACGAAAGTGAAGAAGAGAGAAACTAGAGGAAGCGATCGAAAATAGCTCCCCTTTCCACTTTCCATTTAAAGTTATGGGAAAACAAATGACACCAAACCTTAAAAGAGTCGATATCATGAAGAAGTCGAACACCCATGTGAGTTTGCGGTGAAGCTTTCAGCTTTTTCCAACCATTTTTTGTAGGAATTCGTCGAACAGATAAGTTCTACTCCTGAAATTCCAAATGAAACAATTGCAGTCTTGAAAACGAAAAAGCATAATCACAGATCTCCGAACTGGTTCAATAGGACGGGATCTACTATGAGGATACTGAATGAGAAGTGAGCCGTTGAAGAACATCAACCACTGAAGTTCACCTATCTAATGTTGACTTACGAGAAAATCTAACAGTGTAAGTGTATTGTCTTTATTCTCCGTCAGTAATAACCAGGAAAAGAACTTGAAACCATTGGTACAGAAATGTTTTCATTTTCCTAAGTACTTTCTGTATTAAAATATTTATTAATTATTTGAACCGAATTAGTTTTCACAGAAAGATTTTAATAATTCTCAAAGCGACCGTTATTTAGCCTCGGCGTTAATTATTAGTAGATTTCTGGATTATTAAGCTAACACGAGGTTGTTACCAAAAAATTTATTCAACTACGTTTGAACCTCTTCGTCTTCCTCAGAGCCGACTCGATGTCCACCAGTCGTATGTTTTTTCAATGTGGTGTATTCGCCTTCGTTTGTAGTCGAATAGGTAATATAATACAGACTGTTACAAAATGAATTGTCGACATGAAAAAATCCTTATCAGTCGACAATCACTTAACAACCGTCCTGCGTAAAACAGCGCTGCAGGGTGAAGTTGTCATTCCAGCGGTGCTCACCGAACAAGGTCCGACTCCTTACGACGACGAAGACGGCACATCGAGAAGGCGTACGACGGTGGACCGTCGACTCGGACCATCGGCTCCCAGAAAGACGAAGACGTCAAAAAAGTTTGCCGAATAAGTGTTTTTATCAACCCCCTGTAAGCTTATTAATGCAGGAAGAAAGATTTTAGTTTCAAATTAGCTGATTGCTCTCCGAAGAAATCATTGCTACCGATTTTTCGGTAAATCATAGAGAATAATTGTTGCAATGTTCATTACTTACAGTTTCTTATTTCTTCGAACCAGTTGCTTTAACCTCGAGAAAAACGAAGACTTTATAGAAATCTAGTCCTCCTAAATGTTTTGCCTTCCTTGCCAAAACAGTTGCAATGAGGGAAATCTTCTTCGTAAAAAAAAGGGAATGAGCAACATGGTGAAATAATACTTAAAAAATCGATAGTAGAAAAAATTGAAGCTCACTGAGTTACGTCACCTGAAAACGATCCATTCTTCATCAGCAAGTGCTTGCAATTCTGTGTTGAATTCTTCATATATGACCCAATTGTTCTAAACAAAATGACACCATTCTAAGCAGACTGGTAGGAGGAAGAAAGCTTTTTTTCGTTGCCAACTAAGCTCCACCCCACGAGGATCGCAAGCTTGTAGCAGATTTTTCCAAAAACGGCTACCTCCCAATCACAAAGGACAGCCGAAGAGTGCATGTGCTGAACAGGTGTAAAATCTCTGGTAGAACTATTTAATGATTTCAAAACGAGTCATGTAGACGAGCTTCTGATGATATTCATGAAGAAGAAAAAAATCTCTACGTTGAAACTGAACCCAAAGATCTAGTGAATGATGGATGCGAGGTAGTTCACAGAACGAAGGAAGTGCTGAGATCTGCAGAAAGTGTGAAAACGGCCCATATAACAAATACGTAAATACTGCAACAACCACTTTTCGGCAAGCTTTATGATAATTATGAGCACTTTTGATTTCCGCCTAATCGACAAAAGTCCTTCCTTCGCAGGTTTTATCACATCTCGAAATTAAAGAACACCGGAACAATAAGGGTCAGGAGAATATAGCATGGTAGAGCAGTTCCAAGATCTGTCTCGAAATTCTCTCCCTACACATCAACACTTTTAAAATTAGTTCGACCTCATTGTGAAGATAAATGCCGTTAAGGTAACGGTCACGGCAGTACCTACTGGGAGAAGATCACAGTGTGGTATTGCTTCAAAAAATCCACCACCACAAAAGAAAGAACCTTATTGCCGTGAGATGCTTGTTTCAATGTTTGTAGGGAAAACCCACGCCGAAAAAAACCATCGATTTCCTCGTTGATATAGAAGAACTTGCACAAGATCTTTTTGTGAGAAGAAAGAAGCAACGATTTACAGACGTCTTTGTCAGCCTCTTACTTCAAAGAAAACTTATGTCACATAAGTTTTTCGATACCTAAGGAAGTTAAAGGACAAACGGGTAAAAGAAGAATTGTTTGGTAATTACTGAAGAACGCACCATGCATTCGACTTCAGCATATCTGGCTTATAGATTTATGGTGACATACCGATGTATCAAGTCAATGCTGTTATCCTAAAAAGCCTAGAGCAGTTTGCCAACATATGAGATATGGAGGGCTAGGGTGAGCCTGTGGCGTGGGATTGAATAAACGACAGGTGCGGCGCAAAGCACCTATAACCATCCCACTTCATGCACTCTAAGAAGATCGAAATGACTAGTGAAGGGCGTTTGGGTGGCTCTAAATGTCGAGGCGATGTGATAATCGACATCAGGATTGAACGTGAATTGTAGTGGTTCTCGTCAGTTCCGCATGGAGATAATCAGAAGAAGGGACGGATGGGTCATGTCGCCAAATTCAAAGTATCCATAGGAACTCCAAAAGTTAATTGTTAAACTGGATTCTTTTTTTTGAAACCAGAAGCAGCAGAATTATTCCAATATGTCGTAAAACATGTGTTGCGTACTGAACTTTCATAAATATCCTCCTTAAAACAATTAAGTGCAAGAAAAAAATAGGTAAAAAATATAAAGTATTTTCTATTCTTACCTCAAACTCTTGAATATCCGCACCGAGTGAGTCCAGCACCAAAAATTCGGGTTTCTTCAAGCCAAATTGATCGCATTCTCTTCTAAAAAGCAAAAAACACCTCAGTGGCAAGTGAAGAATCCCTTCATTTCTTCAACTATTTGTTCATTCGACTACTAGAGAAGATACAGTATTAGGAACAAGTGAATATTAACTCAAAAACCATTCTTTTCGGCGGGAACCAATTTGATAGCTGAGGAAGGACTGGTCTTTTAAATGAAAACTGTGTTAGGACTTACTCAAGTTTCTCCCGTTGAACTACCAACTGATCGTATTCGATTCGCTTCTCCTTTATGAACTCAATCGCTTTCAGCATTGTTGGTCTGTAAATACCAGGTGCTCGTTTGCCGTAAGTTTGAGAGAACCACTGTAACTTCTTAAACTCTACGATAAGACAGGTTATTGCTCGAGAATTAGAATAGTTTAAAATCTGTTGAAATAAGTCAATACCGATCTCCTTGTAGTGCGTCACTTTTCGGCTTAAACTGATTCCATCTAGCAGCCAGTTTTTCGGACTCATCGTTGAGAGCAGCTACATCTGTAGTGACGTTCGTTTTCAATACTTCTACCTAAATCGGTCGATACGTTAATGATTTCTTAGGTAGTTTCACTTCCTAAGCATATGCTTTAATAAGTGCTTTCTCCTAACTATCTATTAAAATAGGAGGGTGTAGCTCAGTGGTTAGAAGTGTTTTCCAGTGCACACGTAGTCCATCAGTTCGACCCCGCGCCCCGAGCTCACCAAGCCTAGTATCACTCCGGGGTTGGAAAATTGATACCGGACTTTCCGCAAATATAGCAGCACTGATATCGCACACTTGTAGGCAACCTCAAGTCACTATGTACGCCAGATATGCATTCAGTCATCTCTAACGATGTTTGATGACGACGAATACATGGTGCATCTCTCAGTTATTGATCAACGACGACAGCTTTATCTTTTTTTTAATATTCGACCCAACACAAGTCTTATTATAATCACCACCCACACCACTCATCGAACTGGTAATAGATTTGACTGTGAAGGATAAAACATTGACTTCTTCATGAAAAGGACCCAATAGTAGCCCTAAACAAAGCTGACCATACATCTATTCGCTGCTTCACTGAATCGTTTAAACATCATGTTAACTTTTTTTATTTACTGCCTTTACAGTTCTTCAGGACAGGGGTATTATGTGTGATACAACTCCTGAGCGCAAGTGTCTGCGGTGGAGAACGAACGCGTTATTATCCTCTCTGGGAGCTAACGTGTTCACCGCCGTTGATGGCTCTAGTAGACAGAAAACAAGCTGAGAAAAGGGGAAACGAAGGACACGCATGGTATGGTGGTGAATGCGTTAGCTCCCGGAGAGGGTAATAGCGCGTTCATTCCCCCGCGCAAACACCTGTGGTCTGCAGTTTTGCAAATATCTCAGCACCATTGCGGTATCGTTTAGGATTGTTGTTATACAATTTTATAAAATCGCTAACGTCTATAAAACTAATCGAATTGGGAAGTTCATGGGTAAAGTTGCAAGTTTTGGAAATTCCAGCAACTGTAGATGGGAGGGCCTACTAAACGTTTTCTACACCAGTTTTAAAGTTTTTGCAATAAAGATCTTTAGATCAGAAGTTGCCTACATCGAAGAGCGTGACGAATGGCAGTAGATGAGGAGGTATGCACCAGTCAAAAATACGATTATTGATCGAATCGCTGCCGAACCTGTTCTTTGATCATCATCTGATGACTGTCGAGCATCATTTCGAACTTCTCCCATTGCTGTGTGAGCGGCACCATTTGCTCCACTGAACTACCGGCTACCGATCGTAGTAAGGTGTGCTGTTCGTTTAAAATCGCCCATGAGGCCTTCAGCTAAAACACGACCGCTTATGGATGTCTCGTAAAGAAGAATAAAGAATGCGTTTTTCAAGCCCATATAAACGTATTTCGAACCAAAGGTAAAAATTACGAAAAGGACTTTCAGAAATGTTTGAACATATAAATTCCTTTTTTAAACAAACTTTTTAATTGTAAAAAATCTGAATGGTGTGGATATTCAAAAAGGCCAATGTTCATACAAATAGTATAGATCTTCAACGAAAAACATAATGTTCCAGCACTGCTACAGTACCTCTCTATTAGTCCTGCCGTACTCCATGTGGCGAGCATTCGCCTCAGCCACCTCATCAACTGATTGAGGTCTTGAGTTGAGAACATCGATTGCCTATAAAAACCTTTTATACTTCTAAAGGCTAACAAACTAATTATATTAGAAAAACGTTTCGAAGTCATTGAAAACCTATTGAACAGAGTTCCATGAAAAGATGCTCAATCCATGGATGGAAAGTACTTCCCGTACAAAAACCTAGTATTACTTTCTATACTGAAGTGAAAAAAATAAGACAGAACTCATAAAATGTCAAAAATTGAACTGCACGTTTTTTTCAGATGTTAACAGAACATCTTCCTCTCGAGTAATCATAGAAACATTCTGTCTCTACAATCCTTGAAAAACTGCAGTCGCAATCGGCAGCAAACCTTCCTTCGACACACTGGAACTGCTGACTGCTTATGGTAAAGACATCGCGACTTGGAGATTTCAGATGAAACTCAAGGCGCAGCCGAACCCGCGCACGAATCCATCAGAGATGGTTGTAGAGACAACTAAACAAATGGAGGAAGTGCCGCTATCCAAAGTCCAAGGTTGCTGGCAGCGCTTTATAACAAAAAGTAGGATGGAATTGATTCGGACATTCGGACATAGTTCTAATCTATAGCTTTCCTCACATGTAGAAGTAGTATGTAGTGGTTAGTAGTTACAAAGACAGTATTCCTCCCTAACGGTTTACGGCCTTAACGTGGCTGGGAGGTGTTCCTGGGTGTCGAGCTGCAATGTACAACGGGGGGATTCATCCCCTTGGTAAAGGTCTCCCCAAGCTGAGAAGGAGTATGGCATTTCCATCGGGAAACCCAGCTAAGGGTAAGCCAATACCAGGGTCCGTCACCGTTTTGGTGCCAAACTAGTCGCACGGCGGCAAATGTCCCCCCTGATCCACAAGGGCTGCGACTGCCTGTGGCGGTGACGACCTGGGGGCAGACTTTGGCCTGGCTGGACGTCGGCACTCCAGGGAACCACGTCACACAACCAGTGAGGACGGACCATCCAAGTATCCAAGTAAGTAAAGACAATACCAGTTAAGCGCCCGGTCCATATGAGTTACTACGAGATGCTTTCTATTCAAATCCCGTGCTGAATTACGAGCAATGCGCTGCTGGACCCACCCTAGCCTCATCAAGCTTCTCAACCTCCGAGGTTGGGGGGAGAATTGCTACCAGACTTGTCTGGGATTGACTGACTGCCTGCAATCGGTGTGGGGATGCGCTACCACAGCTACCACAGGATTCCATGGACAATCGGTTCGACTGGTATCGAACGACATTTACGATAAAGATAAAAATCCTCAAAACAGCAGACGAACCCATAGGTAAAAAATTCGAAGACCTTCGTGAATGATGGATGCGAGAAAAAGAATCGAATTCGGTAGGTGCTGGAATCCGCACTACATGTGGTGTCGAAATTATTAAAAAAGGAGTATCACTGACTGAGCTTGGATTCCTCTCTCGCTCATCCAAGAATAGCGATGCTGAGGGTTCCAAGAGTCTCGTAGACCTTGTAGATTCGAAGGAATCAGAATATAGTTGGTAGTCGGCAACAATTATACATCAAAATTGTAAGCAATATGCTTCCCGTCCAAATTACGATAGTTTCTATAGATTCTTCAAGTGGAAGCGAGTTCACATCAATGTACCTGAGTAAGAAACTGTTGAATGTTCTGTAGTTTTGAGTTGATGCTGAGTCGGAGGGTGTAGATGAGGATGTCGAACACATGCTGCAGCAATTCGTCGATTGCCGTCTTTGCTCCAGTGGTGCTCACTACGATGCAATCCAGACGAATCTCACTTAACACTCACAGTTTCCTTTCATAAATGATAACTCGTACTTTCGGTCCTCTTCACTCAAAAAATAAAATCTGCAAGTTTCTTTTTAAAGGAAAAGAGAACGAAAAAGTGGATATAAGAATCTTCTAAGAGAAATGGACCTAAAGATTTCTATGAGAAAAACTCATTTCTCCTGAAACTGTTCATTTTCTTCTGCTTACCAAGTACTTGGACATTTCGATGCATGAAAAATATTACTAACGTTCCCCTTTCTCCTTTTTCCCCACTATCTCTCCCTCTCTCTCCCATCCTTGGGCCCTCTTTCTCCCTCGCTCTCCCTGTCTCTCTCTCCCCCATAAAAACCCAGTCTTACGTTACGGTTGCATTACATTTGCTTTGGCTCACTAGATCAATAGTAAAACCTTATAATCTTTCAGTTTAGATGCCAATCAATGCATGCGTAAACACTACGACACCTTCAATGCAACAGAAACCTTGAGAAAAACTGCGAAATCTCATATTTTGGGCCATTTTTTACTAATCTGGGAAAAAAAGCCTACTAAAAGGATACTGAGCCCACCTGTTGCAAAATTGCAATAATAATCCACTAGAAACTGTGGAATTCATTATCGCACCTCTAGTGATCACCGCGACTCACAAAGATTCTGCCAGAGGACCAAGCAGGAGATTACTTACTTGATTCTTGAATGACCCATCTTCACCTGTTGTGCGGACCTCAGTATAATCTCCATTTTGTAGGAGTTTTGCTGGTTTAGCCATTGTGGTTCCCTGGAGTTCCGTGGTGAACCTGGCCAAAGTCTGCCCGAGCAGGAGATTTAGAAGCAATTATTTAAAAACTTGGAGCTATTTTGCAAAACGCAGAAGAAATGCAAATGCCAAAATTAGCGCTTACTCGCAGGTTTGACATTTTCGGGATAGGACAGAGGGGCGGCAAATTTTTTCTTGAACTCCTTCAATGGCTTTATATTCCTCTTCCGAAATGTAACTTTTTTCACTGTTTATCCATCGCTAGGTAACCCCACTCACTTAGGTAATTTTTGCAGCCTCACGGCCTTTCGCTTTTACAAGTTTCAGTTGTGCTTCCCAGTCGGATGCCGTTTTTTAGAGTTTCTTCAATCAACAACTCCAAATCCACCTGTGCCGGGACAAGCCAATCCTTAAAAAATAACGCATACCCACAAAGAACAACTTAAAGGAATGGAGGAAAATATTCTACGTTTACCGCAAACTGTGCATCGACTTGTTCAACAGCTCTCATCAGTTGTTCGGCTTTCACGTAGACCCGTGGGAATCGGTCGGCGTTGTCGGCCAACATCGTCGAGAAGAACGTGGACTGAAGTGACAATATCAGTACCATTGGCAGATTGCCACTTACAGGCAGGACACCATTCAGCTTGAGGTCCACACTGTTTTAAATTTCACACCAACTAGAACCTCACCCTTGCTAATCTAATGCCGCTTACTTAGTGGAAAATCTTCTTGTTTAGAAAGGAGAAGGAGAGGGAGGGAGAGAGAGGAACAGAAACATACAGGAAGAGGAGGGCGGAGGAGAAAAAGACGAAGAGACAGAGAAAAGAGAGGGAAATTAAATGCTCACCGCGTGAAATGTGGCTATTTTAAAAACAAGGTGAGAAAAAACAAAGAGAGGAAAGAAGTGCGAAAAATGCGACAGAAAGACGAAGAGAGAAACACGAAGAGATAGAGAGACACGGGGACAGAGAGGGAGAAGGAGTTCGGCGCTATTCTACAGGTTTATTTTGCCCAAATGATTCTTATATTATCAAGAAATAAATTTTCTAAGCATCAGCTAATAATATGGCAATACCGTCTTCCTGAAACACTAGAAAATCCAACATTAGTCTAAGCCAAGGGACTAAGTGATACACTTCGTATTAACATATTTTCGTACCAGTTATTGATCAATAATGATTTCCAAGCGGGAAAAATACCTGTTCGCCTTCGAGGACACCTTTAAATTTCAGCGGTATGCTGAGAAGCTTTCGCATTTCCTTGTAGTACTTAGCCCGAATTTCTTCAATTGGTGGACGGAGTTGTAGTTTTTTCTGCCTAAAAGAGGAGCAAAAAATCCTTAGGTGATTTATTTGTCATATCATCCTTTTGCACAAAAATCAAAGAAATGATTTTTCATTCGATTGAATTACTGGGGCATTTTTCTACTTTCCAAAGAATTTTCACTTCTGGAAAGGATTTTACTGATGTTCTTTTTAAATTTCCCAAAGTTCCCTAGTCATGAGTTCGCTTCTAATTGATAGAAAGATAGATAGATAGATAGATAGATAGATAGATAGATAGATAGATAGATAGATAGATAGATAGATAGATAGATAGATAGATAGATATTGATAGGAACGCAGAAAGATATATCACATAGATATAAAGGGTAGAGGATAAAGCTCTCGGCGTTGATCAATTTCCCGAGGGAGGCGCCATGCATTCGACTTCACGAAGCATCGTTTGGAGGTGACTGAATGCATATCTGGCCTTTTGCAATGATTTGCGGTGGCCTGCCGATATATCAAGCCGGTGCTGCTATCCTCCCAGATAACTTGCCAACCGCGGATGGAAGGAAGGCTTAGTGGGCCATGGGCGCCGGGATAGATCACACGTGTGTTGCAGCGCACCTCCTACCACTGCGCCACACGCGCCCTAAACCATAGAACCAAAGATATATTCCTAGTAATTGAGTGAATAAAAAAGCTGAAAGTGGTCAACAAATGGTTCGAATGTTACTGCAGTGAAAAAAAGGTGAATCTAGTGTTTAGCAAAAAGAAAACAAATTGGCAAGGGTAAAAGACAAAAGAAAAGAAAACTAGTAAGTATCGATTAAACTCACACAAAAAACAAGTTGGGTATGAATTACAGGAATCTGCGTGTGAAGGCTTTCGATCCCCCATTTATACTGCAGCTGGAGGGCCTGAAAACCGTAGCAGAATTTCCTAATGGTTATGAAAGGATAAGGGGTAAAGCTTTCGGCGTTCATCGATCCCCTGAGGGATGCGTCATGCATTGGACTTCATTGACCATCGTTGGAGGTGACTGAATGCATATTTGGCCTTCACAGTGACTCGTAGTGGCCTACCAGATGTTTCGAGCCAGTACTGCTATCCTCACAGAATGGTCTGCTAACAATTTGCCGACCCTGGAGGAATTGAAGGGTTGGTGAACCAGCAGCGCGAGATCAAACCTATGTGTACTGCAGGGAGCCTCTAACCACTGCATTACACGTGCTCTTTCGAATGGTTATAGGGTGCGCTTCGTTAAATTTCAACTCCTTTCGGGACTTTGGCTTTTTTCTAAGTTATACAAAATCTTGTGTACTCAACCAACTCTTGTATGCGAAACCCTTCCCCGACATCGTTTTTCTTGTTTTTTTTCTGCGAAAAAAAAAGGGACGGGAAATCACAATTTCAACTATACTCTTAATCTTTTTATTTACTGCCTATTCTTTTTTAACGGCAGGGTATTTTTACGAAATATAACTTCTATAATGCTGAGATATTTGCAAAACTCCGGACCGCAGGTGTCTGCGGTGGGGAACGAACGCGCTATTGTCCTTTCCGGGGAGTAACGCGTTCACCACCACACCATGCGGGTCCTTCGTTTCATCTGACGGGTGGTTGCTAGCGGCACTGATCGATAGAAGTAGCTGAGAGACAGACGAAACGAGGGACCCGCATGGTGTGGTGGTGAACACGTTATCCCCGGGAAAAGGGTGATAACAATGACTATACTTTTGCACGAAATCTTTTACACTCCTCACATTTTCTTCAGTTAATTTTTTTTGAAAAAAATGCACACGCCTCTTTTCATTAAAGTCTTCCACAAAGAGTTTAAAGTGAACATCAATCGATTTCCAATCAAATAGCTCATCTCAACATAGGTTTGTATACTCAGCGAACTTCTTGGATATTCGCAAACCCAAGCCACCTTTCAAAATAAAACCTTACCTTGTAAAGTTGCCAATTGCAGTGAATTTGCCAAGGTCTGAGATTCACCTTCGTAGCGCCATGAAGTAACTCTTCTGTGGAAATCTATGAAAAAAATTCCGTCAATACAAGTTAAATTTATTCCAAACGAAAAAAATATAATAGAAGCCTCATCAGCAGGCATTAATCTGACCTTTGAACGAATTTGTACGAGGATCTCTTTCCATTTGTTCACTTCTTTGAGTAAATCAAGATTGACAAGTTCCATAACCAAGTGGACGATCTCCGTGTGAGCGTTTCGTAGACGTCTGAAATTTATATAACCAGCTGAATTAAATGCAGCAATTAAGGATTTTGTAAAAAATCAGCAGAGCAAAAAAACTATTTAACAACACTCAAGAGCAATTTTGCAAGTGTATCTCTAGGGAAATGATTCCTTCCATTCAAGAAAGAGTAGCTCTTTATTTTTTCCATTCATTTCCCATTTCTCACTTTTTATCCTTTAATGAAAGACTTTTTGAAAGAAGCAGAAGACGAGAAAAGGTGAGACGTTCACCTTCTTAGCCCCACTGAAAAGATTCTTTTCATAAGCTCTCGCTACCAAAACACCTGGGATTCTAATGGCCTTATGGAATGAATCAGAAAATCGATTAATCGATTGACGTATACAGCAAATGATAAAAGAAGACCTGTTGTGATTCGAGAGTTTGTCGGATGCCAGTTGAAGTTTTGCGATGAAATCCTCAAGTTGTTTCGGATCTTCCCATGTTACGTGCGAAATCGCTGATTGTTGTTCGTTTTTCTTAGGAATCACTAGACGTTCAAATGCGATCGCTTCGTCAAGCATCAAAGCCTGAAGCAAAAATTGTTGCCATTGTCAAAGCATCCGAGTTTTTTGCTCACTCCCGCATCAATCGAGAGTTACAGTAACTAGCATTGTAGTTGCTTAACTGTGAGATACTGTAAAGCCCCTTTGAGTATGTTCGCCACGTACATTTGCGACATTAAATTCTTTCACCAAATGGAGAAGTTAACGAGGTATTAAGGGTAACTTTTATTCAATTCAGAAACTTGGCTTATGTACTAGTTAACGTTAAACCACTGGTAGAAGGGTGATTGAGATTATGTACTAGTTAACGTTAAACCACTGGTAAATGGGTGATTGAGATCATCTACCGATTCATGAATCGACATTAGTTGAGGGCCTGGGTAGCAAGGTGGCTCAGGTTCGTCCAAAAGGTAAGTAAGTATGAGTAATCAATGCCCTAATGGCACTATGCTTCACTCATCCACCATCTTCAAAATTCATATGAAAAAAGGGCGTCGGTCAATTTTTGAAGCCATGCATTTGATTTCATTTGTAGCATAGTAGAGGCGACTGAATACAAATTTGGCCTGTATAGAGAAATTTGATGGTTAACCGATGTAGAAGTCCGTATTTTTATACTGCCAGGTAAGTGCTGCACCAATATGCAAACTGCAGAGAGATGGAAGAATTGGTTTGCCTGGAACACGGGACCGAACCAAGGCTGTGTGTGTATTGCAGTACCTCTAACCACTGCGCCGCCGAAAAAAAGCATTTGGAGGACGTTTTTTAAAAAACTTCAAATAAGGTAATTAGCTAATCAGCGGCTGATTGTCAGAGACATTCAAATTCTGTAGTTCGATAGATTTTACCTAACTCCCATCCAAATTTGGATGAAAAGATTGTTCAAAAACAAACGGATCCCTATACCTGTTTATCTGTTTGTTGCTTCATTTCTAAAAAGCGCCATGATTTGGTTCTCGAAAAAAACTGCAGAGTGGCGTACCTGCTGACATGGTAGCATTTGCTGGTCAATGGTATTGTAGAAGTGAGCGATTTGTTTGAGCAGAACACCGAATCGGTAGAATTTTTCGCCCTGGTTCACACAGTTCACAATCTTCGACGGAATTTTCAGGCCCAAACTGGAGAGTTGTCGAACCTGAAGAATGCCTGGCGCTTTTCAGGGCACCTTTTAGACATCGAAAACCTACGAACATTTTCTGGAAGATTTTAGCTGAAAGAAAATGATAGGACATGTACGAAGGGTCTATAATACACTAATCTTTCAAGTCAAACTAAAAAAACCATAAGTAGAAAAAGGTAGAACATCACTTCATATTCGACATGATTTCAAGGTACGATGAAAAGAAAACAAAAACTGATAGAAAAAAACTGGAGTTGGAGAAATGGAGAATCGGTCTTGAGGATAAAAAAATGTTGAAGGCAAAATTCGTCTGTAATTCAGCCATTGCTATACACTAAATAAATATAAGAACAGAGAATGTTTGAAGAACGAGATTAGTTTTTGTTTTATCACATTAAGACTCGTCTTCCAAGTCATTCGTTTACTAAAAATTATGGGATCGAAATAAAGGTCTTTGCTACTCTCTATCAAATTCACATTTTTGATTTTCTTTATTGTGAACACAACCTTCCTAAAGGACATATTCATCATCCAGGGTTTTATGTCACTTTTTGGGTAAATTCTGGATTTCACTTATCACAAGAGTGGTGATGTAACTCGAGAATTTGGCGCGGGTCTTTGAGGTTACCATAGCCCTCAAAATTTCTGTTATCTAAATCCTGCTTCTAACCCTCGAAATAATGGTACCCCTGTATTCCAGTCTCATGAAGTTTCGTTTAAGATAACTTAATCCAATTCCTCTGCTGAAATTCGAGTCAGTTTTGTGGCGAAAAGCGGAGCGTTGTTATCCAGGAACTATTCATGGCAGTGGCGAAGAAGCTGATTTTTGTAACACTTTTTGGTTAGGCTGAAAAGTTCATAAAACAACATGTCTTGCCAGTCTAAGAAGATGGATCCAACCAGCTGCGAACTTGGAGATCGGGTTCCAATTGATTCGATAACTCCTTGTTGACGGAGAGTCAAAACGCTAGGCCAGGGGTTGTTCGTATAGCAGAATGAGTTCTGAGGACATGATCTTCAGAAAGTTGATCTAAATTAGTGCAGCTGAAGTAGCACAAATTTAGAGATGGTCGCGAGTATGGATTGGTCGTAGTAGTTTAGGGTTTCGCACGTACAGTAAGACAGCACTCCAAAGAATTTCATCAAGTTAAAATTGAAATCGATGGCGCAGAATGTTAACAATACAATCCAAAGCCGCCTATGCCCGAGTTCATCGGTAACTGGAGCTAACTACACAGATATTACGTAAAAAAACTTGTGGAAGATGAATGATCTAAACAAATGTGTTGATTATTCACGCCGAGATCAAGTGAAAGCCAGTTTCGTAAAGTGCTACTTCGTTATTTGTTAGCTATTCTCATGCCGACCACTACAGTGTGGACTGTCAGCATAATTGAAATCATTATCGCTTAATAGTCAGTCAGCAATTGCCCTGTATAAAAGAGGCACTGCTGAGTGAAGTTCTCATTCGAGTGGTGCTACACTCAGAAACACTGGACTCGATACGACTACGAAAACCTACAACGGGGTAAGCAACGACTATGGACCATCGACCCGAATAATTCCGGCTCTGAAGCAAAAAAGATGTCGAAACATTGACCCAATAAAAAAATGTATGAAAACCTCATGTAAACTGAAAATCTAAACAAATATATTAATTGCACAGAGTTCTTCACCAAATACGACTTTAGGTCGAAATTGAGAGGCACTGCAGTCAAAATAAGCTTTGGTCTTCCTTTCACTAATTTTATCAGGTCCAAATCAGGAAAATTTATCAGGCACTGAACTTCACTGTCCATATCGACACAATGTTGCTTTCCTTACTGCTATCTTGTTCTTATGTCCTCGCTGTTAAATGCTCCCGAGCGTACTCCAAAAGAGTGGAAACAAACTTGAACATGGAAAGAACAAACCTGAACAAAAATCGACAAGCGACCCATGTTTTAGCTTAATATAATGCGTAGAAAGTGGCAAGATATCCTCGAAATTCCCAATGACAGAAAGAAATTCCGTAGCTACACATTTCGGCCACTGGTATAAAAGGAAGAATCTACCGTGTATGTGTTCTTTACAACGAACAATAGTTTAGATCGAACACAAAAGACTACTACTTCACGTTTTTTCGTTGTCAAAAGTATCTGGTGTTCAAGAAACACAAAAAAGGAGACAACAGACGCACCTCTTTTTAGTAACTTCAGCAGCCGATCGCTGTAGTTCACGTTAAGCGTTCCGTTCTTCTTTTCTAACACCATGATTCTTCCTCTGGTTTCAAGCGCTATCGAATCTGTGGTGTCATCGATAGATTGAATGGTCTCGCGACACCTTAACCACAACGTTCTTCGCAATTTCAATACATCTCTATACGTAAGTACACATGTAAGATTTTCGACAATTATGCGACAGAACGGTTAGAGATGCTATGCAACAAGGCACGTTCGCCGGTTTCGAACACGAGCGTGACCAACCAAAATCAACATCCCTTCGGAGACGGAAAATTGGGGGTCGGGCATGGCTATAGAGGATTCTTCCGGTCCATAAAAAATCGCATGTAACGAAAAAAAATCTTAGCGCTCTAACAGAAAGAGATGTTTCCATGGATAGCTGGAGAATTACAAAAAAGATTTTTAAGTAGCTGCCCAACTCACAAGCAAATTCGAAGACGTCTGTAGATGAAAAACGACCCTAATGTATTAAATTGCCGAGGTCTGCAAAATATGTGAGGACGGACCATATAGATAAATAAGTAAAACGTTCCGAAAACATATGTCTAAGGTTTACGACTTCGTGAAGTTTATATTCCTATGGTTTACAGCTGAGTGCATGGTGGAATGGTTCGACTACGATTTAATGGTCATCCTTCCAAGAAACAACTCTAGCTCAAGAGTTTTGTTTCACACATTCTTTACAATGCTCATTTCCCTTGAGAGGTGGTTGCTGACGACACCGTTAGGGTAAGACATATGGCTGAGTAGAAAAAGCAAAGTGACTGCTTTAGTGGTGCAGTGGTAACATATGAGCTCCCGGAAAAGGTAACGGTGGGTTCGATCTGCCGTAGGGTTCGGATTTTGCAAATATCGGTGTCATTGTTGTTGTTGTATTTCCCATAATGGTATGCCATGAAGAAATAAGAGGAAGTGAGCAAAATGTTATATATTTAGTTCAGGAGTACAAGATTTCCATCAGGAAGCCGAACTAAGAGTAAACTTAATTACTTGATACTTGAACGGCCCGTCCTCGCTGGTTGTGTGGGCCTCAGCATAATCACCATTTTCGGAGATTTGCTAGTTAAGCCATTGTGGTTCCCCGGAATCCCGAGGTCAGCCTGGCCAAAGTCTGCCCCCAGGTCGTCACCACCACAGGCAGTCGCAACCCTTGTGGAACAGAGGGAAATTTACCACCATGCGACTTTGATACCAGGACGGCGGTGGATCCTGGTATTGGTTTACTCTTAGCTAGGCTTCCTGATGGAAAAGTCGGACTTCTCAGTTTGTGAGACCCTGCTGGGGGACGAATCCCGCCGCTGTACATCGCAGTCCGACATCCAGGAACACATCCCAGCCACGATGAGGCGGTAAACCGTTGGAAGGTAAGAGTAAACTGACACAAAGAATTACACCCGTCTTAGTAGCAAACCCATTGAAAGCTGGCAGACGCCCCGAAAATTTATAATATTCGGCGGCTGCCTCTGGTGACTCACTTTGGAGCGTCCTTGTGCAATAGTAGTGTAAAACTGATCGGGGTCAGTACGATCCTCTATGAGTGTGTGATGCCCAGTTTATGTTCTAATTAGAAGAAAACCAGGTCCGTGAATGAAGTGCGTGAAGAGTCATGTATGGCACAGAAATTCCCAAGAATGATTTCCTTTCATTAAAAAATCCAAAACATAGAGATGAAGGACGAACGGAGAAGATGAAAGCTTCATATTTGAACCTTTAAATTAGGTTAGATTTTAGCCTTACACTGGCATATCATTCACTTAAGAATTGTTGACCAGTTTTGAGGCAAAAAAATTTCAAGAAGTCGTGTAGCGTGGTGGTAGTGATCCCTTCCATTACGCAGATGGCCCAACAAATCCATGTGTCGGATCGACGCTTCACCGAGTGCACCACTTCTCTCATCTCTTCGGAGTCGGAAAATTGGTGCTAGAGTTGTCAGAGACGAGCGCACTCGCTCAAATCCATATGGAAACGTCGCAGCATGGCTTTCTCAGGAATCCAGGGAAAATCGATTCGACGAGTGTTCAACGAACGTTCTTGAAGAAGACGACAATCCTCAAGCACCAACCAAACCTACACAGCGAAAGCGAAAGCAACCATAAATGTTGGATGCGAGGAAACGAATCGAATTCAAGAAGTGCTGTTATCCGCAAAATACGATACATGTGAAGTAGGCGCATGTAGAAAACGATTGGGACATTCCTGCCCCTATGTGAGGGCTGCAGAGGGTGGCCTCACTACTGAAAAGGTGAGCATCAAAAAATGGACGAAAATTTAAAAAGCAGCGATTGAAATTTGGGTTTAAAATGTTGATATCATCTGAAGTGACTTAGCCTTTGCTCCTGATGTAGAACACAGTCATTTTCGAGCAGTATGTTTCTAGAAGACATACTTAAGAACTTCGATCTGGCACCGTATCGATTAGATGAACAAGAGCGACACAGCAGCCCTTGAAGGCATGTGATAGTTCATCTGCTTATCTGCCAGCAGACCTCGGACAGGGAATGCAACCGTCGTGACACCCGCCCTCTCCGTGTTCGGTTAAAGAATATGTTATAAACTATCTTATCGATTCCTGTACAAGGCGAACGAACCTAACCACGGATAATGACGAACAATGAATAGCATTGACCCTCTATTTAACGCAGAATGAACACTGAATTTTATACGATGACGTCGAAGTTCTTCAACTACAGTACCCAGAATTCAATCCAACACTTCTGAGCTTCAAACAAGAAGAGTTGGTTAAAATCCTAGCAATATGATAAGCGAATAATAATATTTTTAACGAATAATCACGAAAACTAACAATTTCACAGCGATTGGCAATAAGCACTACGCTTTTAAGTACCATTTACGATGTTCCTTAACGTTTTCAAATCGGAGCAGTAACTATTTTACAGCAACAATGAAATTTTGGATATTTTCGATGAGGAAAATTTAACAAAAATGAAACAAGGCTATTGATCGTCCTTATAAAAGTGATGATCAATAATCACTTATTTTATGTGGATTAAGGCAGGGATCTATAGAGGGAAGGATATTAGTGATGGTTAGGGGAAGCACAAATGTTCTTGCGGTGTAAAAAACGAAACAATCTCCTAGATGGAAAAAACACTCTCTAACAACTTCACACACTTTCCCAGTTGGAAATAATAAAAAGAAAGAAGCAGCGATTTTTCTTCAAGTGCTGAAGAAATTTCTCCTTTGCCGGATTATTGAAAGCAAAGTTTCAAAACAAAGTCTAAACTAGTCAAAGAATGACTAGTGAACTGCTTCATTGCAATTTACTCGAAATTATTCGGCTTTTTTTCGCGATAGATTACCGTATCTTACCATTCGTCGTAGCTTTCTTGTTCGGCCTGTTTGAGCTTATCCATGAACGACTTCATGCGGCTATTGAACGACGGATAGGAAACGAGATCGTCCAGCAGAACAGAACATAGCGATTGCATATTTTCTAACTGAATCAAAGAAAAACGAAAACATTGTTACTAAAGGTCGCTAAAGGCATCCAACAAGCACTAATATTTTAAAGAGGAAAGGAAACCGAACAAGAAAAAACAAATCAATAAGAGGAAGACCCTTTATGAGATTAAAACGATTTTGTGAACCATAACTAGTTCTTGGTAATACAAGAACCTTTCGATCCACAGAGTGATAGCGCAAAAAAATTGGTCCCAGCTAACTCTTAATTAAGAAAGATCAATTTTATCCCATCTAGGTTAAAAAGGTTAAAATGATTTATAAATTAGTAAGGTACTTTGTTGATTTGTTGCCTGATCCAGACCACTTTGGCTGCAATCTCAGTAAGAAATCTACCGCGTTCCGAAAAAATCGTCATACGTTTGTCGATTTCCTTCTCCTTGTCTAGCAGCTTTCCAGAAAGCTGAGCTAGTAGCGCCTCTCTGCAAGATAATGATACCCCATTGTTCCAACAGAAATGTGACAAGCGACAAAATTTAGAGATTTACTAATAAGAAACAAGTACGGAAGAGAAGCAGGGAAGATCTTCAAATTATTTAAAGAAGATCTTATCAATGCAATTGATATAGGAGTTATTTCTCAACCCATTAAAAGATCTCGATTTCTTAAGCACAAAAAATTTCTGTGAACTCATCACTGACCTTTCCGACTGAAGTTTTTCTTTAATCTTTGCCCGGCAAAGAAAGCTCTTGTACTTCTCGAGATCTGCTGTGAGCTAAAAAAAGAAAATCAGTACGCTAAATTTGCGTGTCCTGGTTTTGATCGTGTGATGTAGTATTCAATTCGTATTAAAGTAACTGGAATTTCAACCCCTACATGATTTCCCTCAAGTTTATCCGGTTGTAGTCGACTTTTGAGCACTGGAATCGTCCGATCAATAATCGAATCCATAGATTTCTCGGTGACCTTGCAAAGATTTAGTAAAATTAAACTGAAACTTAAATTCGGTGGGTTTACTTTGGTTACCAATGAGTGAGAAAAGACAAGAGAGCTCTGATTTGTCTACAGGCTTACTAGCATTCTCGATTTCCAGTTATTCTCTGTGAATGGATTATAGGCCAGTACGGCTGTGCTCCTCATTGCTGTCTCGATGATTTTCTCCACTTCAGCTTCGATTCCTGGCTCGTTCAACAATAAAGCGATTTGTGGTCCAAGTTGCTTCAAGGATAGTACCTATTAAGAATAAGATTAAAGTGATAAATTTATTTGCGACCAGAGGAAAAGCTGTTAACATTGATGGACTCAAGAGAGCATCATCAGAATCTGTCGCCAAGTTCACATCACTGCCATTCTTTCATTCTTTCACTTTTCACAGAAACACGACACTTTTGCTACGATGGTTCTTATACCTATTGTTGCCGCAAGCAAGAACGCAGCCACGGTAAACTAACGGAGCCATGCCATTGAAAATGGATTATGCTTGGCTGAGCTTCCAGCGACAATAATCAACTCCTTCTCAGATTGGGTGACCATACTGTGGAAATGTACTCCACCTGTACATCGCAGTTCGTCCCACCCGAACAGCTCATAGATGTGATGATGCGGCAAAATACTGACGATGTAAACGAACTCAGAAACCCATTTCGACGAAAAAAACTACATAAGGAAAGGAAAAAAAAATCTGTAATTGGTACGCAAACGTTCATGGAACTCTGCAGCCTATCCACTGACGAGCTCTTGCGGTGACTTTGCTAGAAATCCTCTATCCATCATTTTTCGTTGCTTATTCTCAGCAAAAGTAATTGTTCCTGCGTACTTCAAGGACCATATAAAAAATATTTCGCTTCTTTAAGAAAATGCTTTGTGAGAATACTGATGGCAATTTCTCCGATTCACAAGGACACGCGATTTCCTGCTTTGAAACCAACGATAATTGTGCAGAAGTTTCCAGGATTTCAGGGAGAAAGCACTCTATAAGCAGTCAACAACTCAATAGTAAGGAAGAACGACAGGTCGTCAAACCGTAGCCAAATCCACATTCTAGCCTGGTCACGCGCTGGGTGGCACTTGGACGACAACGAGAAGCATAGTGCAGGGTTACGGAGGACAGATGAGGATGCATCACCTAATGAATTGAAGGATAAATAAATTAAGAGCGAGAACAACCTAGTATTAGAAAGGCAATTAAGTGTGCTTAGCATGACCCTGCCCGGAACAACCAAATTACCCATCATTCTATGCTCGGGAACTTGACTTGAGTGTCAGACTTCCTTGAGAAGCTCGATCCGATCGATAATTCCTAGAAACACGTTGGCACCGTTATTCTAAGACCAGATTTCCAATAGAAAGAGTATTCTCGATAGCATTCAATGACGTTCATAGAGAAGACGAAAATGCCCAAGCAATATTCCAAAGTGCACGTGAAATTCCAGAGACCCCCAGAGATTTGGATGCGAGAAAACGAATCGAATACAAGTACCGGGATCCGTATAGTATACGTGATGCAGAGTCATGTAGAACAAAGGAGAAGACGAATAAACTCTTAACAAACTATAATTTATGAAACCTCTTCCAGTCTTTTTCTTAAATCCTTGCAAATACTTCATCTCCACTGGTTCGCCTTGCCATGGTCCATCAGCTTGGCGCTTCCACGTCTGACCGGTCATCAGCTGTACCGACAGTTCCCATTGGCCACAGCATGCAATTCCTAGAGGCACAACAGCAATTCTTCATTTCACCAACGATCACAAAGAATGCTAAAACATAAATACGCTTGTCAAGCCATTTTTTTAAAGGACGAACAAGTTCAGGCTTCAATTTCATTCATACTCTTTTTATTTCTAAGGACTATACTATTCGCAATTTTGCTACAAGATATTTGCTTTCTATTACAAATGACGCCGATGACATCCACTAATTCACTAACTTTTTTTCTCGGATTATTTTTTATACTTGAAAACCACCTTTCTCTACAACAACCGTATATTTTCTTCTCGCTCAGAAACTTGAAATTCTTCTATATTTCTGGCACTAATGCCACTATCCTAGGAGGTTTTCCTGGGTGTCGAGCTGCGTTGCACAGCGGTGGGATTCATCTCCTTCATCTCCCTACCCAGGGTCTCCCAAGCTGGGAAGGAGTTCAGAAGTTTCCCTCAGGAAGTCCAGCTAAAGCAAACTAATGCCAGGATCTGCCACCGTTCTGGTACCAGACCAGTCACGTGATGGTAAATCTCCCTCCCTGATCCACAAGGGCTGCGACTGCCTCTAGGGGTGAAGGGTGGTGAAGACCTGGGGCAGGTTTTGGCCAGCCTGACCTCAGGGATTCCAGGGAACCACAATGGCTTAACCAGCAAATCTCCGAAAAACGGAGATTATGCTGAGAGCCCACATAGCCAGTGAAGACGGGCCATTCAAGTATCAAGTATCAAGCAAGCTATCTCCAAATCATAAAAAATAGTTTCCATCTAACGATCTGCAATGTTCCAATTTTTCAGCGCTAGAACGCGTTATCTCTTCTACGGTGTTTACTTGCTATCCATGACAGTACTTGAGGTTTGATCCACAATGAAAGGAAATAAGAAAGAGATGAAGTACAAAAGTTGTTTTTTTTCTCATCCGAAACTGTTCCTACCCGCACTGAGTTGTTCAGTAACGTTTGCGTTTTTCCATAAACTTTCCGGATCGATTTTCAACGACAACTGCTCGCATAGGTAGGATCCTGAATATGTGGATATTTCCAGGAACGCCAATGTCCTTCTAATTGTCAAGAATAGTTCTACTTAAAATCTGCTACAACGGACAGAAAAAAGTAGGTGAGGAAACCCACTGAACAGATTTCTTTCACTTGAAATAAGATTTGAAGAAAGAAATTCAGGTTCCAATTAAACAAATTGGAGAAAAAAGCCAATTCATAAGTGAATATAAGTGCCAGTTTTTGACCTACTGAATAGTTTAGGCTGAATAAAAGAAAGAAACCAAAGTCAGAGAGAACTGTGAAATGAAAAGGACAAAAGACAAGCGAAAGGAAATGGGCTACTCATAAAAGGGAGAGAGAAAGTGTAAACGAGAAAAATCACGAAGAATTCAGAAGAGGAGAGTAGAAATATGTCGAGAAGCAGAACAAGTCACCAGTTATTTTTTACCCTTGGTGATGAACAACACGAATCTGATGAACGTACCCATGCACTGGATGAGACTACGCATCCTGGTCTCAGCATAAGACGGCTGGCTGTTCCAAAGCGCATCACAGCAGTCCTCGAATGCCTCCACTAACGTGATCAACTCGTCCACAGATCGATCCTGAAAAGATTTTCCGAAGTCCACTGGAAACGAATATTTCACTCGTCCTTGCAAAAAATCTCAAAAAATCTGTTGAGAATCTGCCACAAATAAAAAACGATAGCTGTACTGAAATCCCGACTGCTCACGGACTGTTACGTACTCTTAAAGCGAATGAAGCCCGAAACGATGACAGAAAACACGAATAACTCAGGTGAACCTCGGGATTCGTGAGATCTTCAGAAGATGTGGTGAAGTAAGAGCCAGCACGGATAAATGTTATCTGCTAGGTTGGTTTGATAAAATATCTCATGACACTAGGAAGTCCTAATTGAAAGGAATGGGGTAGTTCTTAATGGCGCTCAAAAAATAAGGCTCACATATACTCTGGGAAAACTCGACAAGTTGCTCGCATGTCTATGCGCACCACGTACCAAAACTAGTGTCTATTTTGTCTCCTCAACCCTTTTCAAATCTTATTGTTAGCGATATTTTTTCATTTTAAACAGGTTGGCTGGGTCCAATGCCGAATTGTGGCACCCGATCAATTCCGTTGACGGATGACCGCTGATAGCACCAATACGTCAATAACACGATTGAGACAGGCGAAACGAAGGTCCGCGTGGTGTCGTGGTGAAAGCGTTTACCACCCCCGGAAAGGGTAAGAGCGCGTTCGTGCCCCGCCTCAGACGCCAGTGGTCGGAGTTTTACAAATATCCTGGTATCATTATGGTTATATTTCACATAATACCCTGCCATTAAAAAAAACAATAGGGAAGAAATGAAAAGTGAGCACATTGAAATCAGGTCGTGATAAACATCAATGTCGATCTAGAAGTGCTCCGAGTCGAATTCAAAAACGTCTTTAATGATAATCAAATGAACAAAGCGAAAGCGCCAAGCGCAAATCATGATAACAAACATATTGACTTCAACTTTCAGATATCAGATTTTAATAATGGATTTGGTTTCTCACATAAACGTCGGTCATTCGGTTGACTAAACGTAGAAATCGCGTCCGTTCCGATGAATCCTTCATATTTGACAACTAGGTTCTTTATCAAGACCGACTTCCTATTGATCTCGGCACTGATCAGTAATTTACTGTTCCTCTTCAATGAGCAAACACGAAGTTATTATAGTATTTATCAACACAGAAGGACGCGTGTGGCGCAGTGGTCGGTCGGAGGCGCCCTGCAACACACGTGGAATCGATGCCCGCGCTCATGGCCCACCAAGCCTTCCATCCCTCCGGGGTCGGCAAATTGGTACCAGACTTGTCTGGGAGGATAACAGCACTGGCTCGATACATCGGTAGGCCAACGCGAGTCATTGTAAAGGCCAGATATGCATCCAATCACCTCTAAAGGATGCTTAATGAAGTCGAATGCATGGCGCATCCCTCAGGGGATTGATCAACGCCGACAGCTTTATCCTCTTTAGCTTTTTATCAACGCGCAATAGCTGAGGTTTCGGCGGTTTCGTCTTCTTTACAGCCTGGAAAGGTCAAATTGACATGCAATCTACTAAGCGAAACGCTTTCATAACATTAGCAGACAAGAGTTAACTCATAAATTTTCATTCGCATAATATACAGCTTCTTTAAAACATTCACCGTTTTGTGTAAGTCTTCCAGTCATTTGGTGGAGACCAGCCGCACAAAGTGATGGGCGAGGAATGTGCTAGGGTCAGGTCATAGGATCACCCCTGAGGTATGGTGCTAGGTCACGTGTGATCACACGACACTTCTCCTTACGGTTAATTTTTGAACTCCTGGAGTTGATCGAAAACGATTCAAAAGTTTTACATGCTGATGTCTTGGATCCCTTTGCGAGGATAGTGCCGACTTTGAAGTTTTTATCTGATAAGGTTACGAAAGTGTATGGTTGAGTAGATTGCATGTCAATTTGACTTTTCGACGCTCTGAAGAAGGCGAAACCCCTGAAACGTCAGCTGTTGTGCACTAAAAAATTCTACGATGCAAGCGTCGTTTTTGCTCACTGAAAGAAAGCAGTAAATTAGGGTCCTTTCCGATTCAAAAGCTTAGCGACGGCGTGTTGTGAAGACTTGGTATTAAGCGTGTCATGGCTATCTCGAAACTCCGAGAAAAACCACATTTGACCAGCATTTAGAACGTGAAGACGGACGGAAGGCGACAATGAGAACGAAAGCTGCAGCCGAACCATCCAAAAAACCCGACCACCTCTATGCATGGCAGTTGTGAGTGACCGAGACCAGTGTACTATAGGTGTCGCTTGTGATGAGCCATCTACTAACCAGCTAAATAGTGACCTTGAACTTGAATTTTAAAGAGTGTATTTTTAAACAATAAACTGAACTAACATCGATTGTGTCAATGATGAGCTGTATCGGTTCAAAGGCGTCTCTGTACTGTTGAGCAGCACTGTCAGTACGTGGTTTCCAAACACGAATCTCATCGAGAAGCGAGACGACCCCGCCTAAAGTAAAGAACGGTTTTTTCTTTCGGTATGTTCATTGAAGTGATCCTCATACCTTCTCCTTTTTCTTTTCCCCACATCAACTGTCGCTAACAGATTCTCTTCAAGCTCACTAACTAGGGATAATAAATGTTTATTGGTTGTTGTTTGAAGCGATTCTGAGATGTCTTTACTGAACACCTGAAAAGTCGTAGTGATTCAACGCTTTCTAAAAACTCCTTCGTGTCGCCTATCCATTAGGGAATCATCAGATTTCTTGGGTGAAGACATTCGAGTTCAACGATGGATGACATATACATCGGTAGCAAATTGCCCATTGGTTTTCCACCTTATTGTAGCCTGTTGGTGTTACTGAGTGTTGAACTTCGACGTACAGTAGAAATTTCATCGGTTAACAAGGTCTTCTACACCAAAAAGAAGTTCGACGTTTGCTTTCCGAAATTTAGGGTAGAGTTAACCAATGCTGAAAAACGCCATCATCCTGGTAGCAACATAATCGCAAAGTAGGTAAGGTGGGTAGCTTTCCCCTCATCCAAAAGGGGTTGTGACAACTTTATGACCACCTGAGTAATATGGCTATCTCGGAATCCCAGGAGAAAGAATTGCTGTTTAGCCAACAATTTGCTAGTAAGGTCAGTGCCAAGACCAGCAACATTCCTTGCTAATTTGCACATTCAAAGAAATACTGTCAATAAAGAAGTACCGCACATCTGTTTGCCACTGGTTGTGAACCAGCAAGTCTTGTCTTATCTGTTCCATCTAAAGTAGGAGGCTTGGAGACTTACATTTTGCACACTCTTAAGAAACACCTCATTCGATGTGCCAATCATCGACATTACGTTCACAACCGATTTGTAGTTGTCAGTAGTAAGAACCATAGGGCGAGTCTTGTAAAAAATCACTCGAGGCAGATTACTGCCAGATTTCACTGTGTTCGACAGATCCACTCCTCGCTAAAATGTTGATTAAATAAGATTTATGAGACAAGTGCAACTAATTTCTACACTGTGAGTCAGTGAATGCTTTAAAAACGACCTAAAAAGAATATCAGATTTGAATAGACGTAACCTTTTCAGTGAGTGCGATGGTGAGAAGCGTGACGTTAGTGTCACAGAAGGCGTCGATCGCTTGCAGTTGACGAAGTTTCTCTTCGACGATATTGAGGCCGAGAATATGACTGGCCACCCGTAGAAGGTAAGTCCGTCGAACATCTCGCTCATCTTCTTTCGACATTGAGCTACTAAATGTTACCAAGAATTATATGCTTTGATTTTCGATAGATGTATGTACGAGATTAGATCGTTCAAAAAGGATTATTGATATGGAAAATAAAGAAGAACTTATTGTCACCTGTCACCAGTTACCCGTCGTGCCTTTGACCGTCGAGTGATTTGAGCGGTCGCTAGAAACGATTCCATTTCCTTTACGGTGCAAAAAGGTATCCCAGTGGGTTCCGCTCGCTTCAAGATTCGCTGAACATCATCTCTTTCTTTTAGGGTCTTTGTGGAGAATTGAGACCATTGGGTATGTGGTCTGGTTGCTATGTTTGAAAATCCGAGAAATCCATTCCCTAACGGTCTTGTCCATTGGTTGTCGCTCATCCGTGTTATGTGTTCGGCCCACCTTATCATCGACTGTTTGGCGCAGAGAAAGCGATCTTCAAATTTTGATCGTTGGTATATATAGGATCTCCAAATCACGTCATATGCATGATTAAAGACACTCGTAGCACCGTCCATTCGATTGCGCGTCCTATAACGCCCAGTAATTCTTTATCCTAGCTACGTAGCGAGGAGGATTCCGATGTATACGTTAGGGTAAAAAAACCAGAGTCGAAAAAGGTGGACAACAAGCAGGATGATCATCGTTCTGCCCTCTACATACCTAATGCTCATAAACGTTTCCCAAGTCGCTCGTTTTCCCCTGTTCAACACTGGAGTTAAGCCGTTAATCTGGCTAATTTCCCGAGCTAGACAGCCGAATTGCAGCATTCGGAGATATCCATTCCGTTGAGCGTGAATGGAGGCTACGCAACCAATCCGCCCCTATGAACATCATTTTTGTGAAATTTAGTCGAAGACCAATCTTTTCACAGGCTTTATCAAAGTCGGTAAGCATACGTTTCGCTTGGCTAATGTTTGGTGTTAGAAGGACGATGTCATCAGCAAAGCAAAGATGATGTAACTGCCGACCATCGATTTTCACTCCCATATTATCCCATTCCAGTGCTCGCATGACGTTCTGGAGGGTGGCGGTAAATTATTTTTTTGGCGAGATGGTATCGCCTTACCTAACCACTCTTTTGACGTCGATATCAATATCGCTGTAGAATGGTGAAATCTTGGTTGTGTAATTTTTGTACAGCTCACAAAGAATCTTTATGTACTGAGTTTGGACTGCCTGACTATCAAGGGCTCCCATGACTGCTTCTATCCCAGTTGAGTCAAAGGCCTTCTTTAAATGGATGAAAGTGAGCCAGAGCGGTCTTTTCTACTCTCGCGATACTTCAATGAGCCTTGTTACCGTGTGGATGTGGCCCATCGTAGTGAATCTTTTTTCGAAACCCTGCTTGCTCACATGACTGTCCTTCGTTCAGTGTTCTGTCAATCCTGTTTAGGATAAGTTGAGTGAAAAGTTTGCAGACGACAGACAGCAAGCAAATTGGGCGATAGTTGCCGATATCTAGGAGTTCACCATTTTTGAACAATAGCATCGTCTTACTGGTCTCCCAATGAATGGGAACCTGACATTGTGACAGGTGACGTATGAAGAGACGAGCTAATGTATTTATGATAACTGGCGAAAGGTTCTTTGAGTGTTTCAGATCTTATCCTGTCTGCATCTGTTGTTCGATTCTCACCTATAAAAACCATTTTAGATTTCGGAAGGGAGAGCTGCAGTACGACGAATACCCATCTCCGTTTACTTCGCATGAGGCCACGAGGACTTGGCCACGGAAGCGATCCGGGTATTAACTGCAAATGATTTTTTCATTGCCTTTTCGGAAGCTCTAAGCGTTCCGTCTGGGCGTTGGAGAGTTACCATCTTGGTCGTGTAATTGGCGAAGTTTTCATGGATTTTGCGAATGCTTTTCTCGTCCTCTGCAGCTTCGACCACAACTGTTGTTCCTTTATCTTTAAGTTAATCTTTTATCGTTCGTCTGCATTATTTTGCAAGTTCAGACGTGTCTTGGCGGTTGTCTATAGCTCGCCCGATTCGACGCTAACGTATTACCTCGAATGCTTCTCGAGGCAGACGCCTCGTGGTTACTTTCGTTGAGCCCATCATATTCTTCGTCTATGTTATCAAGCAACGGCGTCTTCGCAACTGCCGATTAATGAGCTGAATGAGTCTCAACTAATGGCGATTTTGAGACCTCGTTTTTTTGAATTTAAAGCTTTCTATTTTCTGGGGAAGTAAAATCCTGCACGAAGGAGGCGATGGCCTGGTCAGTGTGAAATTTTGGGAGAACAACGACATCGGTTAGCCAAAAGCTTCTATTTACTAAGATGTGGTCTATTTCGTTATGGTACTCTCCATTGGGGAGATTCTCACGTCCATCGTCGAGAGCTGGGCTTCAGGAATTGTGCTTACGATGAATTGCCGTCGTCGTTATGATGAACTCAGACAGCAGCTCAAGTCCTCAGACGTTCTTCTAGGTCCATTCTTAGAGTTAAAATCTCCAATGATGACATTGAAGAACGTATGATCTTCTCTGCAAAGCATCTCCAAGTCCATACAAAACGCTTCGACTTCTACTTCGTCATAGCTTGATGTCGGTGCGTAAACGGCGAAGAATGTCAAAGTTCATATTGATCCACATCTCTTCCTTCAACCGTAAAAAGTCCGATTCGTTCGGGTTGTTTGCTGTTCGACTGAATCGATGTCGCTGGCCAAACTCGTGTTGACACGAACGCCGACTCCGCCGACTTCTCTAATGACACATGTTCTGAGGGAACAGTTCTTCTCTGTGTCATAGGCGGCGTTGAATGGACGGCGTCGTCGCATCTCAGCCAGTCCGATAACCTCGTACCTTAAACTTCTTTGCATGATCGAGTTCTCTATGGGTGACTCAGACGCAAGGTGATATAGATAGTCACCTTAGTCCTTCGAGATTTAGACAGCCTAGGATGGCTCTGAAATTAGCAGTATCTCTGTACTCGCCATGACCAACGCTGCCGGGGGCTCCTTCGGGTACAAAAGAATGAGGCCCACTTATTCTACTTTGCTCAGCGTTTAGTATGCATGCGTAACTTGCTCAACTTTGAACACGAGAGCTATGTGTACTCAACAGTAGTTTGCCAGTCTCTCCTAGAGCAAATAGGGAGCTCATTTCTTGAAGGGTACTCCCTCTCATATACTTTCTTATCACTTGATTGCAAGCGTTTGCGCGAATTGAGTCGTAGAGTACACTGTGCATAGACGCTAACATTCCCAGACAGAAATACCATGAATATGTCTTTGTAAACAGAAAAGATATTTGCTGAATCGGCGCAGCAAAAACAAGACATCTGCTTTCCGGGTCACCTGCGTCTCAGAGAAGCACAAGGTTGCCTTTGGTCGTGCTTAACCCTATATCCGCAAATCGGTGGTGCATCACATAGTTTCGCAACTAACCGGCTGGATTCCTTCTGCGAAGGAGACCCGAGGGACTTTCAGTGAATGTATGAAAAGTGGAGTGACCCACGACAACAAACCATAGTCTAAGACAAATAAGGAAGAAAAGTCTGCATGAATACAACATTTCCATAAACGTGCAGCATATAAGCAATAAGAAAGCTGCAACTCTCCAAAAACCAAACAATCTAGCAAGTTTTTTTTTAACCCTAGAAGTACTATCAGCAATCACCCATCAACGGGAATGATCTGAGGAGCACAAATCACCATTAAACGTAGTTAAGCTGAAGCTTCAGTAGAAATCGCCATGTTAAACGCTTACTATTGCCCATTTCTTTTTCATGGAAGTGTATTATGTTGGACGCAACCACCATGATGCTGGGATATTCGCGAAACTCGGACCCCGAGCCAGTAAATCAAGTTTTCCAAGCAATTCTAACTACTCCTTGTAAAGTTTCTCGGTTTTGAATTACAAGGCTAATTCCTAATTTGAAAATATTGCAGTTCCTTTCACAAAAAAGAAAAAACTTTCTTGCTCGAACCGACTTCATGTACAGCGCCGATAGCAGCATCTATTGAATTGAGTCGATTTCTCGCATTCATCATCCACGAAGGTTTCGAATTTGTCGCGTGTTGGTTTGGCTGCTCTTTAAGGATTGTCGTCTTCTTTGTGAATGTTGTTGAATAATGGTCGAGACGATTCTCTCTGGAGACCTGAGGTGGCCGGGCAAGAGCGTTCCCCTCTTGGATTGCAAAAAGTGGATTGTTCCCAAACAAGTCTGACAGCAATTTCGCGACTTCGGAGGGATGACAGGCCAGGTGAATTCACAACGTGATCGAACTAGGACCGTAACCGTGATCAACACGACATTACTATCAGTACGCTACCCGCCCCGTGTTTACAATTTTAAAAATTAAAGCTATTAAATCTTTAGTATAGCAGCCACTTGTTATAAATTGGGATATTCTGCCGATATATGGGAATCCAAAAATGTAATCACACAGGATTTCAGAAAAATTGTTCCTTTCACGCATCTGTTTACATACTGCCATGAAAAATCGTTGCTTTCAATTCAATATTTCTAACTTGACTGTAGTTTCTAAACGATTAGCGGTACTTGATACGAAAGTACTGCTACAACAAAGGTAGTAAATAGGACAGTGGATCAAAAAGAAATATGAGAAAATGTCTACGATCTCCGGTAATAAAGCGTTCACAAGTTTTTCAATAGAAAACAACGACGATACTAAGCTGAAGTTGTTGAGTCTAGAGTCAAATTTCTATAGAGGAAGAACGACATCAGGAATGATTCTTCGCAGTGGTAGCGCACTTCTTGTCGCCATGGATACGAGGACGTGCTCTCAACGAGACAATTGTTCTGAGATTCGCGTGTCAGTCTGTGTTCCATCATTCTAAAAGATGTTTCGAACAAAACGGAAAATCCATTTCAATTTGTCCAAAAATTGCTTTAAGCATTACATTTTGGTATATCGTGGCGAGTCAAGGACGCGTGTGGCGCAGTGGTTGGAGGCGCCATGCAACACACACGTGGAATCAATCCCCGCGCCCATGCCTCACCAATCCTTCCATCCCTCCGGGGTCGGCAAATCGGCACCGCACTTGTCTGGGATGATAGTAGCACTGGCTCGATACATCGATGGGCCACCGCGAGTCATTGTAAAGAGCAAATGTGCATTCAATCACTTCAAAACGATGCTTAATGAAGTCGAATGCAAGGCGCATGCTTCAAGGATTGATCAACGCCGACAGCTTTATCCCTTTTTATGTCGTGTAAAATTTTAACGCTATCCAATTAATGCGACTGTAATGGATCGCAGCTGTCATTTATAATACTCGTTAATTACAATTAATAATATGATTATATCGAGTTTACCAACAGACTCCACTTGTCCTTGTTGTGAATGAAAGTTGTTCTGTGGATTCCGTTTGCCTGAAAAGATGAAGAGGATCAAACACTTGATGAAGTAGATTATTTGATTATTTTTGGCGAAAAGGTTACCACCGGACTCTGCGCTCGCCGGAGTCTGCGCTGATTTAGCTTTTTCCTAAGACTTAGGATAGACATGTCGAAATAATTCTACGATTTCATTACACTACAGGGGATGAACCCTCACTGAACCCAGATGCCATGAAAGAAGAAGGCAAATATTTGACAGAAAGAAGTCCGCCTTTACTCCAGAGAAGATCCTTTTTTCAGTATAAATTAGCAACAAAGAATCTAGTAAACAATAATATACGATGTCCAATATCAATAGGACAAGGCAGATATTCTGAAGAACCTGTAAACCTGGTGGTGCTTCACACTTCGGCTTGTCTCTCATCCATGAGGAACAACAGCAGATCGCCTGCACAGTGGTAACCAATACGCAGGAACGGAGGCGTAAAAAATGTCCGCAACAGTTTGTCCAAAAAGTACAGGCCAAAAACTACGCCATATTTTACGTTCCCTCCTTCACTATTCCTTAAAGTTCACTTGTTTTATAACTCAACAACAACGCAGAAAAAAACAAGATTAACACAAACTACTTGAAATGGCTTCTATTTACTTTGACATAGGCCTTCAATCTCTACTTCACGGAGTCCTAGCTGCGCTACGGTCAACAACTACCAATTTCCGACGATCCTAGGTGAGCTCACAGCGTAGGTGCTCCATATCAGTGATTTTCTTCATAATATTAAAATTCTAGAACAGGACTTCCAAACAGAAGAAAACAGTAGATTTAACTGTAATGATTAATTGGGCAATAATCCTTAGTAAAGCACTCTGGAAAACACCACTGCAGAAGATACGTGATCGCCAATTTTGCTCCGTGGGTAGGAAAGCAATATTGTTAAAAGGTATCCAACGGTGCTTTCGCCCCAAGGAATTCTTAACGACCACGTATGACGAGGCAGGCGGTGATTTCGACATCTTAATGACGAGAATCAGAGGGTGCTTCTCACTAACAGTGATTCTTCTTCGGACCATCACTTTTTTGATAATCAGTGATATTGTAAAAAAAAATTTTCCTTTCGTTTTCAGCTCCAGGCTAACCGGCGTATGACTATTTTGAGAGATGCGGTTAGACTTCCATCTAAATGATCCAATCGAAATTGTCATAGCCAATTCGCTATTATAGGGATTGCACAGTGCACATGGATTCGACCAAAAGTGGACAACAAAGTGGTTGCAAATACGTAGAAAACGGTTTATGAGTTAGACCAACGATCCATGTACACCTAGCGGTAATTCCCAGGACTGATTTTCTGTTAACCTTGGAATTACCAATAAGTCACTGTTTTTGCAAAAAGCATACACGAGATTAATACTGTACTATTTATTGGTAGTGGCCGACGTTTCGGCGGATTTCGCCTTCTTCGAAGCTCAGAAAGGTCAAGTTGACTGCAGTCCAGCCAATCAATCACCTCTATAACTTTAACAGAAAGAGCACGAAGCCTAAATTTTGACCGCATTGGGAGCAAACAGCTTCTTCACACATTCATCGTTTTCTAAAAAGTCTGAGTGGTTGTTCGAATTCCAGCCCTAAAACAGTCCAGAAATCGAAAAATGAACCGCAGGGAGTGCCTCGTGACCAGGCGTAACCTCGTGCCATTTCCCAAGCTGATATTTCCACGTAAGAAAGGCACCTTACCCATCCATGCGAATTCCGTGCGGTTGGTCTCCACGTGGAAGACTCAGCGGAGGAATCATAGAGAATAGTGAGTATGCGAAGTAGCTATCTTGTTTCCAATATCACTAAAATTCAGGCTTCGTGGTTTTTCTCCTGAGGTTGTGGAGTTATTTGTTGAACAGATTGCTGTCAACATCACCCTCCTAGGCTCCGAAGAAAGCGACATCAGCCGAAAATCCAGCTACTATTGACAACTATCGCATCGTGCCGAAACGAGTTGGATGGTCTGTGGTAAGAATTGGTAGATCGAAGATGAAGAGGTTGAAATCTTACCCACAATGGAAATTTTTTAACAACCTCAGGTTAGATTGTCAACACAAGAGAATACCAATATATTGCAGATTCCATTCACAGCTAATACACTTTTCTATTCAACCACTTCTACCGAGTTACAACACCGTCCTTCCGTACATATTTTCAACTTGATTAAGAAAAAAGGTAAAACAAATCACAATTTAAAACTTGAAGAAAAAACGAATGCTCGCGAAAATCCATACATTCTACACGAGACTTTTTCGTCCCTAGGTTTCCATTCCAGCCAGTACTCACGGCCACAAAATGGCTACTACTGAGTAATTTCACGTCAAACAGTTCATTATAGAGAGATTATCACAGTTACGAATGCAACTCAATGCGTACAAGCCTCCCTAGTCTTACAGATTTCATAGCAACAGTCGAAATAAGCACACGAAGTAATCTTTTACAAATAAAACAATTCATTTGTATGCTAGTACGCGTCCCAGCAGTACGGTATAGAACACTTATAAATATATACACAGATATCTTCATTAATAAGACTATGCAGGGAAAAACGATCTTCTCCAAACTCCGCAAAGAAGCAATAGAATCTCTTCGTGTTACATCCACAAGCGTAAGTGAAAAGGCCTTAGTAATTTTGCGCTTGATACTGTATAGTGTTCCATTCCGGCCGTATTTGTGAGTGTTGTTGATAAGCAGTAGTTTGTTGGACTGGACCGTATTGTGAGTAAGTAGTCTGAGCATCCTGTTGCGTTTGAACATTCGCTACAGGAACAGCTTGCGTAGGCGGATTTGTACAAGACGTAGGGAAAACGGGTTGAATTTGAGATGAAGTCGGCGGAAAATTCACAGGAGCCTGAAAGTCCGAACATTTCATTGGCGCTCATGACAAAACGAAAAGCTTCGAGAATGGGTATTGACCTGTCATGCACGTTGATTTGATATTTTCATATTTTCATTACGAAAATAACTCTCATCACTGTTAAGGATTCAAAAAACCGCAAAAAGTGCCTTGTGACACAGCATCGCGTCAATCACTAAGGTATGTCAAGAGTGTTTTTAGTACAAATCGACCACCGAACCTTTTTCATTTATCCCTCCCTAACTTTTCTTGCAGGGAAATAACGAATAAAGTTACAACAAGGGTCATAAAATTACTAAGCAGGGAGATAAACTAAACTCAATTCCCACATTTTGAGGAACACCAGGCTGTGGAACCGGCATGCTTACAGCAGACTGTATTTGTGTGTTCTGGTATATCGATGCCTAGAAGTGCTCATTCTCATCAATCAAAGGTCATCTTGCAACAACAAACAGAACAAAGAGGATTAAGCAACTGTCCACTAACCTGATAATGAGCTTGCTGCACTGCTTGATCGTACAGCGCCAAAACATCTCGAATAGCCATATCTACCTAAATTTAAGTTAAATAAGAACAATATGTAATGAGAAGAAAAAACCACATGGCCAGAAAAAAAACGATGAGAGAGACGAAAAGTTTAATAATATAAATGTAACAACGGATTTAAAAAAGGACCATATTTTCTAACATTCTCAACAGACCTCGGAGAGAGCATTAATTTGCGTATCAATAGCCGCCAGTCGTGCATTAATGAGTGGACCTTGTGAACGTGAGGCTTGTTCAATCTAAACAAAGAGGATCAAAAACGGAAGATATCTGTTGCAGTTTAAGTGGTAAAGAAAGAACACGATAAAGTTTACCGCGGCCAGCTCTGGTGGGTCTGGAGTTTCACCTGTTGGATCACAATCTTCCAACATTTGAATACAACGTAGAAGCACGGATTCGTCAATAACTGGCACAGGAGGAGCAGGCGTAGCCGTAGTTACAACTGGCTCCTTCTGGAAAAATTGTATCAACAATCCAGATACCTGCCAAACTTCTTCACAGATAAAATACGATGGATTTCTGTTAGAGAAAACTGGAAAAGTAAGTACAAATCCAACAGCATCACTAACCTTTACTTCTGAGAGGTCAGAAGTAACAAAACTCGATGGGAAAAGGCCTTGCTGCACACCAATTCGTCCACACCACCAGTTAGGATTGCTCAAAAAACATACAGTGGAAAAGCAAGGGTAGGCGTCCGATGTACACGACGTTAACGAAATAATTAGAAAGACAGAAGGAAGAATTTTAGTATACCTATCATCAGTTACAGTAATTAGATCTCCAGTAACAAATGAAAGTTCGTTGTCTTCAGCCGCTTCAAAGTCGTAGAGAGCCCGCACGGTACGTTGAGTCGTGGATCTAAAAGTTTTGTGAGGAAAACCTCGACAAAAATGGCAAACAACCACAAGGATGCTGAGATATTTGCAAAACTCCGGACCGCAGGAATTTGCAAATATCGAAGTGGGGAACGAACACGCTATCACCCTTTCTGGGGGCTAACGCGTCCACCACCACACTATCCGCTTCTTTCATTTCGCCTTCCTCTCAGTCAGTTTTGGTCTAAAAGCTGGACTTTAGCCTAAAAACGGCAAACATGTAAATAATTACAAATAAGCCTCAACGTGATCTTGCTTTAACAAACTATGCATACTTAAAAAGGATAAAAGGATAAAGCCGTCAACGTTGACCAATTCCTGAGGGATGCGTCGTGCATTCGACTTCATAAATTCGTTGGTAACTGAACGCATATCTGGCCTTCACAATGACTCGCAGTGGCCTACCGATGTATCGAGCTAGTGCTGTTATCCTGCCAGACAAGTCTGGTACCAATTTGCCGACCCCGGAGGGATGGAAGGCTTGGTGGGCCATGGGCACGGGGATCGATTTCACGCATGTGTGTTGCACGGCGCCTCCGACCACTGCGCTACACGCCACCTATGCATACCTAACTTACCAAAAACGCTTGATAAACAGTTGGTCTGAAGCAGAAACCGTAACATTATGGACAACTAAAAGACCACTTTAATGACAGAACAAAACATACTTATTAGTTATCCCATTCATAGATAATGAATTAGTGGAGTCCAGCAACTGATAAAGTCTACTTGTTTTCGGTGCTTCTGCTTCTTGTAATGAAAGAGCGATCGCTTTCACTAATGCTTCTTCTTCTTCCTGTAAAATTCTCACAATAACTATTAAGGACTGCTTGACTCCTTGTAAATATGATAACCCTGAGGATAAACGGAAATAAATACAGGTTCCAAAAAAGTTACCGCCTGAATATCCTTATTATCAGATTTTTTCGGTTCGTTTGATGTAAACGAGTACCCATCAGCAAGCAAATTCTTATACAGCGTACTGACAAGAGACAATGACGGATCTGACTTGCATTCATTCTCTACCCATTTCAGGATCATCATTCTCGTCTTTTCGGAGATAAGACGAGCGCTCTGTAACACGTAGAATTGTGTAAACGAATGAGGAAAAAGAGAAAGCAAACCTTTTCTACGAGTGCTTTTCTCTTGTTAAACATGGATTTCATTGGATTGGAGTTTAGTTGGAATTAAAAATGGATTTCGATGGCGCATAGTACAGTGGTAGTGATAGCTGCGATCACGTGCACGGTGCCTATTAGATCCCGCTCCGAGGTGGGGATATTGGCACCCGACTTGTCCAAAAAGAAAAAAAAACAATTTCTGCAATTCAACTATGAATACTCCAACCCGCCTATCTCAGGATTCGAGTGAGAATCGACTCGACCAGATTCCACGCCATTCAAGGTGAGATGAAAATCCTTAAGCAGCAGCTAAAGCCACACGTAGAAGTTGCAAGACCATCGTGGATGGTGGATCCAAGGGAAACGAATCAAATATAAGAAGTGCTGACATCCACACAGTAGATGTGAAGACGGTCGCATGAAATAAAATGAAAAACAAAAAAAACCTGGACCTTTGACGGAACTGTGGTGAATTCCAAAAGATAAAAAAAGTAAGGGATAAAGTTCTCGGCTTGATCAATCCCTGAAGGATACTCCATGCATTCGACTTCTTTGAGTATTGTTGGGGATGACTGAATGCATATCTGGCCCTTATAAATGACTCGCGGTAGCTTAGTGATGTATCGAGTCCGTGCTGCTATCCTCCCAGACAGGTTTGGCACCAACTCCAGAGGGATGGAAAGCTTGGTGAGCCTTGGGTGAAGCGATCGATCCCATATGTATTGCAGGGAGCCCCCGACCACTGCGCTACACGCCAAACAATCGAGTAAAAAGTCCATTACCTTTATGCACAAATCGTTATTCAACAAAGAGATCTACGAAAGGGATGGAAAAACCACTCATAAACCTTAGTAGAACACGAATTTGACGGACAACAACTATGAAAAACGTACATGAACAGCCTTCGACTGCAATTCATTGATAAAGCTGGCAGACGAAACCTCCTTGCGGAAGGCTGGACCACAGTTACTCCAACATGAATCCAAGACGGAAAGAGCAAGTAGCACAACATGCGGATCCCGATGATTCAGCCTAAAGCAAAGCACTGGTGAGCTTCTAATAATAGATCTAATAAAAAGTTCAAAGCCAACTGTTAGCATCCTATTCCACATTTCCCTGAGATATGTACGAATACAACGGTTGCTGCAGCTATATGTCATCTCCACAGATCTCCCTCATATGAGGGACCTCGAGTCAGTTAGTCGCGACGCTATGTGACGCGTCTCCAGATGGCGGATTGGGGGGCTAATCGCGGACCAAAAGCGACCTTTACTTCCCTGAGACACAGGTGGATCCAGGGGATGGACTCCTTGTTTCTGCTGCTCCGATTTGGCACACATTTCCTGTATTTGCTAGGCGTATTCATGCCTGCGTGTGTGGGTGCGTTCTCGCCCATTAGATTGTATTCTACGAGTCAATTCGGCCAAAAGCCTGCAAATGACAGGGAAGTATATGGGAGGCGGTTAGGAGTCGCCTCCAACGAATAAGCTCCATGCCCACTCTGGTAGAGCCTGGCAAGCTACCAGTGAGTATACCCAGCTCCCACGTTCAGACCCCAGCAACCTATACGTGAGTATCAAAATGCTAAACACAGTAAAAGAAAGGGCCTCATTCCCCTGACCCCGAAAGAGCCCCCCAATTTCGCAGTGTTGGGTCGGACGAGTACGGAAAGGCTGCTAAAATCTCAGGGCCAATGGAAGCTGCCTTGATTACAAAGAACTATGGTGACGATCTGTACCTACAACGCACGCAGACTTGCATCCGAGTCCTCGATAGAAGACTTGCTCATGCAAGCAAAAGAGATAGGGCACGACGTCATCGGCCTGGCTGAGACGAGTTGACGCCATCCATTCAACGCTGTCTACGACACCGGAGAATAACTGTTCCCCCGGAACTGCGACAGTAGAGACGTCTGCGGCGTCGGCGTTCTCGTCAACACGAGTTTGTCCATGGACATCGATTCATTCGAACAGTTTACAACCCGAATCGGATATTTACGATTAAAAAGGTGTGGATCAATACCGGCCTTGACAATCTTCGTCGTTTACGCACTATGACGAAAAAGAAGTCGAAGCGTTCTATATGGACTTGGAGTTCTACAGAGAAGACCTACATTCTACAAGATACATTCTTCAAGGTCATCATTGAAGATTTCAATTCCAAGATTGGACCAAGAAGAACATCTGAAGAACGTCATATTGGGACCCATGGATTAGAAAGGAACAAACAGGGTGAGCGGCTATCTGAGTTTATCATGGCGATCAAGACCATCCATGGTAACTCGCAATTCCAGAAGCCCCACCTTCAACGCTGGACGTGGGAGTCTACCAATGGAGAGTACTATAACGAAATAGACCACATCATAGTAAATAGAAGGTTTTGCCTAACCGATGTCGCTGTTGTCCCAAAATGTCTACACGGGATCAGACCACTGTCTCCGTTCAAAATTCTACTTGTCGCGTAAAGGAGAAAACGCCGCTAAATTCAAAAACCGAAATCACAGAACCACCGAAAAATGGGACTTATTCAATATATCAGTCGGCTGTTCGGCAGATACCGTTGTCGATAACATCGACGAAGAATACGATCGGCACATTCAACATCTTTTAGCGCTATGAAAGCTGAGAGTTCGAAAGTCACCAAGAGACGCCTGTCTCCAGAAACACTCGAGCTGATACGCCAACGTGGAATCGCACGAGCTGCAGGCAACCGTGAACTAACATCCGAACTTGCAAAACAATGCATACAGGCGATAAAAAGAAGATCTTAAAGAGAAAAGAGCAGCGGTCGAAGCAATGGTCGAAGCTGCAGAGGCTGGGAAAAGCATTCGCAAAGCCCACCGAAGCTTCGCCAATTACACGACCAAGATGATTGCACTCCGACGCCCAGACAGAACAGTAACAGCGTCCATAAAGGCAATGGCGAAAATCATTCAGCACCAGGTCCAGACAGGATAAGACCAGAACACCTGAAGAACCTTCCGCCAGTCCCACACTGGCTCGGCTGTTCACACATTACCTGTCCGAATACAAGCTCTCAACTCAAAGGAAGAGCAGCAAGACTGTGTTATTGTTCAAGAAGGGTGACCTACATGATATCGGCAACTATCGCCCAATCTGCTTGCTGCCTGTCGTCCACAAACCTTTCACTCGAGTCATCCGTAAACAGGATTGACAGAACGCTGGGCGAATGACAGCCATGTGAGCAAGCAGGGTTTCGAAAAGAATTTAGTACGGTGGACCACATCCACACGATAACAAGGCTCACTGAAGTATCGCGAGAGTAGAAAAGACCGCTCTGTCTCACTTTCATCGATTTACAGAAGACCTTTGATTCAACTGAGATAGAAGCAGTCATGGTAGTCCTTGATAGTCAAGTCCCTACTCAGTACATAAAGATTTTTCGTGAGCTGTACAAAAATTTCTCAACCAAGATATCACCATTTTACCACGATATTAACAACGACGTCAAAACAGGAATTAAGCAAGGCGATATCATCACGCCAAAATTATTTACCGCCACTCTCCAGAACGTCATGTGAACATTGGAATGGGATAACAAGCTGATGACATCGTCCTTATAACACCATTAGCCAAGGGGAACGTATGTTTGTCGACCTTGACAAAGCCTGTGGAAAGAATGGTCTTCGACTAAATCTCACAAAAACAATGTTCATGAAGAACGGATTGGTTTTGTACGCCCCATTCACGCTCAACCGAACGAATATCTTCGAACGCTCCAGTTATGTCTACCTAGGTCGGGAAATCAATATGATGAACGACTTAGCTCCAGAGCTGGGCAGAAGGGAAACGATCGGCCTAGGGGAGCTTTCAAGAGCATCGAGGATGTAGTGAAGAGAAACAGAACACACGACTCCGTGCCCACCTTTTCGACTCAACGGTACTTCCTGCCCTAAATTATGCGTCAGAAACCTGGTCGCTGCGTAAAGAGGATGAAAGAACGATGCTAGGAGTATCCCGTTCCACACAAGTAAGTGATGGGATCCGAAGCTACGACCTGCGTCATCGATCAAAAAAACAAAGATGCCGTTTTGTACGCCAAACAGTCGAAGATAAGGTGGGCAGGACACGTCGTAATGCGTATGAATGATAACCGATGGACAAGAGCCGTTAGTGACTGGATTCCCTCGGGATGTCAAACGTACTGCAGGAAGCCCACCGACCCGATGGTCAGAGTTTTTCAAGAAGAGCCTAGAAGGAAGATATGATGCTCGACGAGTCCCTAAAGCGAGCAGAACCCACTGGGCTACCCTTGCACGCGACAGGGAAAAATGGGAGATTTACTGGCGCCCACTCGAGTCACTCGACGATCAACGGGACTACAGGTGATACAGGTGATATGTCATCTGGCGAAAAAAAAGTTCAAGAAAAATGAAACTAGTGGAAGAACCGTACGAAGGACTATGAAACAGCAGTACGTAACCAGCATAATTTATATAACTCGAAAATAACGACTTCCTTCAGGAAAAACACATGATTCTTAATAACTCCTCATCTTTTACAGCGACGCTCCATCCCTAAGGAATTAGCTCTTACTTACACGATGTTGCATATGACCAAGCATTAAAGGATAAAACTCTCGGCGTTGATCAATGCTTGAGGGACGCACCAAGCATACGACTTCATTTAGCATCGTTGAATGTGACTGAATGCAAATCTGGGCTTTACAATGACTCGCGGTGGCCCACCAATGCATCGAGCCAGTGCTGTTATCCATCCAGACAAGTCTGGTGTCAATTTGCCGACCCCGGAAGAATGGGAGGCTTGGTGAGCTTAGGGGCTGCGGGACCGATCCCAGGTGTATTGCAGGGCGCCTCCGACCACTACACTACACACGCCTTGACCAAGGATTTCATTCATCTATTTGTATTTTGCATACATTCTAATGAAACACCAATATTCGATGTTAAGGCCATCACTGTGCGATACATGCTACTAGAATAAGGGTTCATTCTAGTTAATAACCTTGGAGCAGACCTTTGGGCTCCAGAGAACCACAATGATTAAAACCAACAAAATTCCGAAAAAATAGAGATTATGGCGGAGCCTGCACAACTATTGAGGACAGGCCATCCAAAGAAGCTAAGCTTACAAGCTATTGAAACCCACCAAAGGTACATTCCTTACAGAGTCTATATCACCTGGTAAAATACTTACCAATAGGACTTGAAACAATGAGTTTCACACCACAGAGATTTCATAAACAGTTGGTCAACACTTATTACTTAGTAAATATACACAAAATGAGGTATGAAGAAAAATGTAACATCGCATTCCTCCCAACGGTTTACCGCCTCATCGCTGCTGGGAGGTGTTCCTGGCTGTCGAGCTGAGAGGTAGAGCTGGGATACGGAGGCGGGGGATTCATCAACCCAAGGCAACGCCTCCCAAGTTGAGAAGGAGTGAGGCGTTTCCATCAGGAAGCCAGCTAAGAGTAAACCGATGCCAGGAACCACCACCGTTCTGATATGAAACTAGTTGCATGGTGGCAAATCCCTTTTTGATCCACAATGGCGGCGAATGCTTGTGGTGGTGACTACCTGGGGGCAGATATTGGCCAGGCTGACCTCGGGACTCCAGGGAACCAGAGTGGCTTGACCTACAAAACTCCGTAAAAGTGGAGATTATGCTGGGGCCCGCACAACCAGTGAAGATGGGCATTCTCATGAAAACCATTAACATAGGCAATTCTACCACTTATAATTGTAACATAAGAGTTAGTAAGAAAACGAAACACAACAGACCTCTTACGAATCGAAAGCAAGGCGTTCTTTGGACCTCGTGGATCGGCGTTCACCTTGTCACAGACATCCAGAATCATTGCCCAATTCTCGGTGATGAGATGTTCGGCTGTGACTTTTTCGATGCATTCGTCGAACGGCGAACTCGAATCACCAAAAATGCCCATCTGAAGCAGTGATGTCATTTTGCGGAGGACGAAAAGTGAAGGCGACGATGGTGCCCACAGATTGGCGCCAGCGATCGATAACCGATTTTAGTTCAGTGACCATCAAAACCTGATTAGTTAAGCGAAACAATAGACGAGTCACTTATATCTAACGGTGTTTGGTAAAGTTTTCCGAAATTATGACATTAGTGAGAACTAGATCAATGGTACCGGGTATTTTAAGACCAATAAGCCATGTGTATAAGATATCTAGTGGAGGAAAGTAGGTTCCACTTGTATATAAAAAAAGCAATACATAAATCGATGTTTTGACTCCCTATTCTGGGACTTCAGTTACTCATTTTACTGGGACCTACTCAAAGAGGAGAACGATGCAAGCTGAAAAGGACTTATAGCAGGACGGCAGTACCAGCAGGACTTTCAGAGGAGTAGGACCAACGAAAATGCATGATAACTCACCAGCGAGAAATTGATGGGAAGCATTATCAGTACAAGACCGGGAAAATATCAGTACAAGAAATCAGTAAACGGATTCGAAACATCAGTCACAACTTAAAGGACTCATTCGCATCCGAGCACATATTGTCACCAAGGTGCCCAGTGAAACAGCTTTAGAAGCATGCTACTACACCAGTTTTATTCGACCTTAAAGTACTGGAATCTCGCTTGGAATATGGACAGGCTATCGATTTAGTGCTGAAATTGGTTATAGTTACCAATTTGTAAACGTGCAATAGTCATGGTTGTACTACTGTCTTATGACACCATTAATTTTCGAGGCAGTTTTACCTATTAAACTCATTCAGTACCTGTACTGCTTGAATTTAGGCAGGACTTTTAATGAACTAGCTGAGAGGCAGGCGAAACGAAGGACCCGCATGGTGTGGTGGTGAGCGCGCTACTCCCCGGAAAGGACAATAGCGCGTTCGTTCCTCACCATAGGCACCTGCGGTCCAGAGTTTTGCAAATATCTCAGCATCATTAAAAGTTATATTTCGCAACGCATACCCTGCCGCTAAAAAGAGTAGGCAGTAAATAAGAAGTCAAAATTAGGCAGGACTATTATTGAGTCCTTTGAAGACAAACTTTCAGCGACGTGATATGAGGACGCATTCTTTGTCCCATGATTTTCCTCTTTCATCTCGGACACTAATTACGGCATCGTACTTCACTTCGAGGCTTTTCTTCTTCAAATTTCCACGTAGATCGAGCGGATAGCACAGTGGTAGCGATGTCCATCATCACGAGCATGGTGCTAGTTCGATTCCTCTCCGGGCCAACCAAGCCTCTCATCCCTCCGGGGTCGGGAGATTGGTATCGACCTTGTCTGCGAAAAAAAAATCACTCTCTGCAATCCAGTTGGGAACGCTCCAGCCCGGCTATCTCAGGACTCCAGTGGGAATCGCTCGACGGGCATTCTACGACATTCAAGATGGAAAGACAAATCCTCAAGCAGCATCTGAAGTCACACGTAAAAGTTGGAAGATCTTCGTGGCCAGTGGATGCCAGGAAACGAATTGAATGTGGGAAGTGCTGGGATCCGCAGAGTAGACGTGAAGACGGGTGAAATAGAATGAAATAAAAAAAATTCCTACGTAAACAGAAAAAAGAATTTGATCTTATTCATCCAAAATCAGCAGAAGACAAGCCGTTCGGATATTTTCTAGTAGTTATGCTTCAGTCGAACAATTTGCTCTACCTAGTCCTCCAATAAATTTCGACTTCTGTTTGAAAAAAGATGGTGGCAAGAACGCTTGGAAACGATGGTCGATTCAATGCAAACGACAGGAGAAAAACTATTTCTGTCAATGGCCGATGAATGCATAGATAAATTCCCACGAGGGAGGAGAAGAATCGATTGCTGGGACCGATTAGTCCCGGGAAACATCAGCGAGGATGGATTATTTATTCATGTCTAGTGCCCGACAAGATAGTCGAGCCTAGCCTTCTTGGCTTGAGCACGTATCCATGAATAAGCAAGGTAGCCCCATAGTAAGAAGATCGTCTATATGGGCCTAGTTAACTACTCGTCGCTCAGCAACCAGGCCTTTCTCTAGTCAGCAAGTGATGCATTCGCAGCAAAGCCGTTCTCTTCGGCGTCGTCTGCGAGTGAGAAAATATTAACTTATTAGTGGGCTGATATCTTCAATTGCTGTCGTGATGAACATATCATTAGGGGCATGGGTGGCGCAGTGGTTAGTAATTCTCACCGAGCATTCCATCTGTCCATGGGCGGTGAATTAGTACCAATCTTTTCTAGATGGATAGATCTAACTGGATATGTACAGATACATAGCCATCATAAGGCACTGTTTAGATATACATCCAATCACTTTTACGATGCTTGATGGGGTCCAATGCATGTCGCACCCCTCAGCGGTTAGTCAAAGTTGGGAGGCTCTAGCTTTATACTCTCATCTGCGTATTGATCGTTTAGCACCCTGGGAATGTTACTGTAATCGTATTTGTGCACGCAAACTTCATGAAATTGCCTATCACACGTAAATACGGGGGCATGTCTCAGTGGAATCGACAAGCACTTTATTTTCTATCATCGTAAAAACATTAACGCGCAAAACTCTTGAGACGTTTTGGATAAATTTCGAAAATCCAGAGATGAACCGGAAACACGAATGCCTCCCTATCACACCTGGCGCCCTATTTCAAAATGATATTTTGACCCCGGTGTGTGTCGTGCTCGCGACCCCACGTGAACAACGCGTGGGCCAGTCCCACTCGTAACATCACGGTGAGTAGCCCTTCTTTTCAACATGGCGTCTATTTAAAAGTTTGATCTTCATTAATACTTTAGCCTTTTTTTCAACCGAATAATCAAAGTATTCTTATATAAAATACGTCCAGGCTCTGAGCAAGACGAAATCGCCGAAACGTCAGCCATCGACCAACAACATCAACAACAACGACAACGACAACGAAGACCTATGCCAACCTCGCATCAGCTAAAGAAGATCAGTTTATAAGGTCATACAATAAATATATCAACTATCCGTGCCGAGGTTTATAGAAAGTCGGTCTTTTGAATTATTTGAGTTATTTTATTTTCCATTCATCAGTGAAAGGGTATAACTCGGAATACAAGTGCATATTATGGGTATTTATTGACTTTGATAGGTGTTGTTAACCGGGAACCGAGGCTATGTGGTAGAAGTAAGCATCTGGGTCTTCTGAGAACGGATTAGCTGATTATTATAGGCAGCAATCATGGAACGGTAGGTATTGGTGTGGGTTTCCCAGTCGTTTACTAAGAAATATGAAGTTTCCCTAGGTAACCATAAGATGGAGATTAAAATTTGTGTTGACGATGATCCAGATAGCGTCAGCCGAACTGGTTCAGAACACCAGTACTTCGATCTTTCCGTTTTATTATAATAGGGTATTCACCCACTACAAGCACCGAAACGAATGGTTGGGCCAGTTCTGATTCTATGTTTGGTGGAAGGATTTTTGTTTATGTCTTCAGGAGAACAAAAACAACCAATGCCTTTCTATTCTACCCTTCGTTTATGAGCAATATTTTATTCATCACTAAAGTTGTCTGCTCAAGCTCTGAAGTGTCATGCGATGACCAAATTCCTCAGAATAAGGACAATCAGCACCGTAAGTGAACCATTGACCAAACTTCGAAAATGCACTTTAAGTCACGTAACTTCAACCACGAACAGATTTCATGTAAAGTCCAGTCATGAGATGGTCGAAGTCGCAGTGGCTTATCTATCAGTCACTTACTCATAGATGTGACCCTCCTTCATGGCGATTTCAGATCTGTGGGTGAATTCGAACACCACTCGACAACTTCGTTTGCTTTATGGATGTCGTTCAGTGGTGGGCAAGTAGATTCACTTGTGCGTCGTGATGGCTCTGCTAGAGTGTTCCCACGTGTTCAGCAAAAGCAGCTGCCGGTCTTTCTTTATCAGAGGGAGTTTTTCTAGGCAAGCATGGTGCCAATTTACTGGTCTAGGCATATGGAAGGCTTAATTGGCCCGGTTTGGTGATGAACCAACAAGCATGAGTTTAATGATGTTGAGATATTTGCAAAACTCTGGACCGCAGGTGCCTATGGTGGGGAACGAACGCGCTATTGTCCTTTCCGGAGAGTAGCGCGCTCACCACCACACCATGCGGGTCCTTCGTTTCTGAGCTGAGAGACAGGCGAAACGAAGGACCCGCATGGTGTGGTGGTGAGCGCGCTACTCTCCCGGAAAGGACAATAGCGCGTTCGTTCCCCCACCATAGGCACCTGCGGTCCAGAGTTTTGCAAATATCTCAGCATCATTAAAGTTATATTTCGCAACGCATACCCTGCCGCTAAAAAGAGTAGGCAGTAGATAATAAGTCAAAATTGTGATTATAACTGCAGCCTCAGCTTAACTGGGTTCGTTGCCGATTTGGGCCCCCCCAGATCAATCCCGCTGACGGGTGATTGCTGATGGCAAAAGATCAATAGAACTAGCTGAGAGACAGGCGAAACGAAGGACCCTGCATGGTGTGGTGGTGAGCGCGCTACTCCCCCGGAAAGGACAATAGCGCGTTCGTTCCCCACCATAGGCACCTGCGGTCCAGAGTTTTGCAAATATCTCAGCATCATTAAAGTTATATTTCGCAACGCATACCCTACCGTTAAAAAAGAGTAGGCAGTAGATAATAAGTCAAAAAAGCATGAGTTTATTAAACTGAATTAACAGTAGCGCATAGAAGCTAAATTCCATGCAAAGTCTGTTAACAAGAGCTGACGGAGGAATGAAGCACTACAAATGTAAGGCGTTCGAGTTATCAGGAGGTTAATAAGTTGTACGCGGGAAAAAGTGTGGGGACATCCAGAATCGATACTTCACATTTATTACCACATTTGGCTCTTGTGGTCTCCTTAAGCACTTAGTGACTATAGCTTACACCAGAAAGCTCCATTTAGTCTGTTGGTGCATCTGTATTACATAAATCGTATAAAGGTTTTTGGTGCGCTGCCCTCTTTTCAACCGTTTCTTAGGGAAGTAGTAGGTACAAAAAGCTCGCTGGAATCTGCTATGCATTTTTTTTATTGGAATTAAGAATGGGAATATCGAACTCCTCAGCTTAGGAAAGCTCTGTTTGGGTAGGAACCTCAGCAGATCGTAGTTTGACACGTAGAGAGAACACCACTTACCCATGGTGTGACATTACCCATTGGGAGAATATGCTAACTACAAAAACAGCTGAAATTGAAGAGCTTTATTTAAAAAGATTTCCGAACCTAGTATTTACAATAACTCTCCTGCTTAAAAACTAGGAAGATAATCTCACCGATTGCTTCTAATCTCGTGCTAGCGTTGATAGATGGAAAGATCGGCGGCAACAAGTAGTTTGGCGCTTAAATTTTTCAGTTTCAGATTTGTACTGACGGCGCCTTTTCGTGAAGACAATACCCTGTACCAGTCGGTGCTACACGAGCTAGAACACAGCCAAGTAATACTTATGTAAACTGACGCTCATTTAGCCTCGATATGAGAATTCAATATGTTGTTGCATTCAGTAGCTTACACAGGGATTTGGTCAAATTGGTCTCATCAATAAAGCGAAATATTTATTATCCATGTCGCATTTAAATGTCTGTCAGTTAACTAAAGTCTGATACCAATTTTCCGACGAGGGACGGATGAGGGATTTAGTAAGCGTGGGGTGCGGACTGAATCATTAATCGTGTTCATCATAAGGCACCTTTAGCTAATGTGCATTATTATACAATAAATCACTAAAGACTGGATTTCTATTCTTAGCAGTTGACCAAATGTAAATCGTTATTTAGATATATTTCTCAAACGGTCTAAGATTAGTGCTACTTACTTGGTTAGGTCATCCGATCTATCTAGGTGTCGCTAGAATTTCTTCACCATCACTGGATTGTTATGCAGTCGTTATCCATTGAGGTGGTCGAGTTCGCATATGGGTTCATTTAAGCCTTAGCGATATGGTATGAGCGAGATTTAACGAGCGAGCTTAGCGATTCGACAAACCTTCTCTTCAATATGCTAGGAAGCAGATTACTGCACTACTTTCTAAGAACTTCGTGAACATCACAAGAAATCTAGGTATTCGTATGAACGACCAACCAGGATAATCCGTCCGAGTTTTCATATTTTTCGACAATTCTTCTCGTCAATAGGTCGCAAAATCGATCATTGTGCTGCTTTCTAAGCGCTTTTTGTCGAGCAGCTGTGTTGCTGGGAAGAAGCCTTCCGTTTTACCGTTAATAATAGGGACATTATCGTCGATTCAACACACATTACTCATAAATGGAAAACTCGCGCTGAATACGGTGTGCGGTGACCGAGCACTTGCGCTGCCCACCGCTCATAAACTTACCTGGCTGGGAGGTTCTCGTGATCAAGAAGGCGGGACTTCCATGGTGAGGCCGCCGCATTGCACTTCAGCAATGGCTGACCCCTGTGGCAACTTCGAGTTGAAGTTAGCCAACAGCTAAATTTTTGCGTGTGGGGCTGCGTCCGCGTGGCCCTGACAAAGCGGTGTTCGGTGTGACATTCGGTTAGGTGTGTGCGTACAAGTCACATTGTGTGAAAACAATGGCCGTATTGAACCTGGACCCAACATGTAGCTCAGAAGTGGGTGAATATCGTCATATTCAGGGAAACTGTTGTGATCTACAAAATTTTTCCTTCATAATACAAGACGTTTTACTAAATTAGCATGAAATTCTGACCTTCGAGAGACCACGAAACGTGTTTTTTCATACTTTTTCGTGTGAAGGAGCGTATTTTGATGACGAAAGCATTTGCAGCTCACGATATTGCGTCGATAATTATGCTCATTTCGTCGACTCCGATCAAATCTTTTCTCCTTGCATGGCCCTCCTTCATCTTCAGCCAACGTGTCCGAAGAAAATTACTATCATCAGTTGCTATTTGGCAAGCGATGCACCTGATGGGTGCCAATCATATGCGTTCTACTATCAATTTGACGATGTTATCTGCAATGATAAATCATATTATGAAGTTGTTACCGGAGACTTCAGCGCGAGAATAAAAAGAAGAACGATAGCGAATATAATATCTGAGAATTTGGATTTCGGGAAAGAAACGAGAGTGGAAACCGCCTCGCAAGATTTTTTTGTCTGCAGCGCGCCCTTTTTCACGGAAATCTCGTTTCTTCAGAAGAAAGGAAGCCACCGTTGAACATGAAAGTTTCCCAACAGAACAGCTGATGCGGACACCGACTACACTCTCACAAAGAGAAGATTGTGCCCGTTCGAGACATCGGTAGTGTCACCACTCTGCGTTGTAACCAATCACCGCCTTTTTTGGGCGAGGATTCGATTCAGCTGTAAGCTGGGAAAGAATCCTTGTCATCGATGACGAAGAAATCTTAACGAAAGCCCCATCTAAACGTGACTGGTAAATAAAGGAAGACCCGACCGAAGACTTGGAGCTGCTTGTCGAAGAACTTAAAAGTTATGCCGAATTCCTGTGAGTTCCTCAAAAAAGAAGATCTGATCGTATCTCCATTACCTTTAAGGAGTTGCTCAAGAAGATAAGGAATTTGAAGCTCGATCCTGCGGCAAGAAGTTTAACATGACGAATAGTAAATAACAGCTGCAGAAGAACTTTGCAGGAAGATCTAGATCGATAGAGGTAGAAGGAACTAGTAGAAGCTGTCCGCCCTGATGAGCGAAGATGGGGTCATCAAAACTTTTCGCCATGATATGGAATCAATAACAGAAAAGTGCTACACCACCCTTTTTCGTTCCACATTCCGCTTCTCAGATCTTAAAATTCCAGTTAGAGAAAAATCACCTGAAATTCTTTCGTCGCAGGCTCGAGTTGCGATAGAAAGCACGAAAAGAGGCACATCTCCAGGACCTAATTATATCACCGATAAATTCCTTGGCTCTGGAAGGCCACAATTTACAAGCACTTCTCGCAAACCATATGATAACATACTTTAAAAGAAAAAAACTTAGAACTTATTAGACCATTGGAAGATGTCGCCTACGATCATCGTGCCCAAGAAAAGTGACCAATGAAGTCTTCGTAACTGTCGTCCAGTATGCTTGCTCAGTGCACTTCACAACCTCTTGACGGAGATTACCCTTTCACGCAAATCATTGACTAGCAATCAACTGAGCAATCGAGATTTCGACAAAGATTTTGCTTCATGAGTCACATTAAACCGTGGCCAGGGCTATTGAAGTTTGTTGCGAATACCTCCTCCCTCTAGAGCTAACCACTAGCGACTATGAAAAAGCGTTTGAGAGTGTCGAAATGAACACAATCCTATCAGCGCTCGTCATCCAAGAAGTAGAGCTGTCCTGAATAAAAGCTGTATCTGACTTTTATCGGAAATGCAGGACAGTAATACAGCTCTTCCATCGACCTCTTACCGTATCAATAGGAAAACGTATTCGACTAGACGACGCAATATCGCCGCGGCTGGTTGGTGCCGCAGTGCAATGTATGAAGAAATCACTCGATGGGGGAAAAAGAAAGGCTTACGTATTAATGGAAAATTCTTTTCATATCTTTTTCATATCTTTCATTAAAAAGACACCGCTGAGTGAAGTGAACTATCCGAGAAAAGCGCCCCCACTGGATTCGACTCTATGCGACGACGAACAACCACATCGTGACAACGACCAGCTGTGGATCATTGACGTGGACTAATCCAGCATTGGAGGAGAAGAAAGCGTTAGCCGAATTAAGCTTTTTATCAACGTGATGGTAGCTTAATAATGCAAAGAAGTATTGATTATTAATGCCAAGGTTAAATGCTGGTCGGTTCGAAGATTATCAAATATTCCGTTTCTCCGACGATATCATCATCTTCTGAAAAGGACTAATGGAGCAAAGCCGATGATCAATGAACTCAACGAAGAGGAAAAAAACAACGGACTGTGTATGAGTTGGAAGAAAACCTTGCTTATGAGGTGGGAAGGCGAAGAGATCAAAGTGGATGGACCTTTGATTGCAGAGACCACGTACGCATATTTTGAGCATTCAGTGAACACACAGAATAATACGAAGCAAGGATTTTTGCCTCAACAGTGTTCCCAGCGCTATGCTACGAAGTGGAAATGTGGGCCAATACTTTAAGCACGTAAAGAGTAATGCGCGGTACTCAAGGAGCTCTTCAACGATGTTCTCTAGATATAGCCAGCACATTCAATATGTAGCCGAAATGCGGAGCTCTGATCTTCGAAATCTCTCCCATCTTCGGGATCCAGGAGAATGTGCATCAATAGCGAAACACAGATGGGTCATTCACATAATAACATGAACAGACGGCAGATGAGCGAAGAGAACTGCAGAGTGGACATCTCGACATTGTGGCGTTCCCTAAGGCGACCATCTACACTTTGGGCGGACGCGTTCGTCACCGAAGTTAATCAGCTCATAGCTGCGGTTGTTTTACAGACCGCGGTATGAGACTCGCACCTGCCACCATACTCGAATAAGAACACCACCATGGACGACGATTGCGTGGAAAAGAAACGAATGGCAAACGTGATGGGGTCCTCACAACTCTTAAAAACGGGCCGTCCAAGTAGGTAAGTAAGTTTCAATTTACTGCCTCTAATTTTTTTCAAGGCCACAATGATCCTATGATATTTGCAAAATTCGGACTCCAGTGCAGGTTCGAACCCGTGATTACCCTCAACGGGAGCTCAGCTATTATTCACCATACCAACCGAGGGCTCGGCACTGCCTTTCTCTCAGCCCTGTTTTTGCTTTATCAATGCTATCAGCAATCACCTGTCAACTGGAATGATCTGAAGAGCACAAATCAGAATTGGACCCCGTCAAGCTGAAGCTGCGGTCGATAGCACAAGTATTCCAGTACCCGTTTGCAGATTTTCTTGAACCAGGTGAAAGTTTCCTTGTTCTGTCGGGGTAGAATTTCTTTCTCCTTCAACCTATACAACGCCTTTCATTTTTTCTTCGTCTAGGCTCGTACTTGAACATGAATGGTGTGATTCAGCCCAGAATGATGCGCTGATTTCTATACTTTTCGCTCCTTCATGGGCAATTTTTAAACTTAAAATTATGTTTCTTCTCTAATTTTCTCGGACGTTTTTACTACAAATAAATTCAAAACTTTAAAGACGCTTACTTACTCGAATAATTGGATGGCCCGTCTTCACCAGTTGTGCGGGCCCCAGCATAACATCCGTTGTTTCGGAGTTTTGCTGGTCTAGGCATTGCTGTTCTCTGGAGTCGCGAGGTCAGCCAGGCCAAAGTCTGGCACAAGTCGTCACCACCACAAGCAGTCGCCGCCTTTGTATATCAAGAGTTTTGCTACCATGCAAGTAGTTAGGCGCCAGGACGGTGGTGATTCCTGACGTCATTTTTTTTACCACGTACATCTCCTAGTGACGATGAGACTGTAGACCATTGGGAGGTGCTTTAAAAATAGTTGGTGAAAATTATATACACCTTCAAAAATATGTAGGAAGGTCTTTCTAATTTTGTAAAGTTTCCTTTACTTCCGACTTTTCCTTTACTTTATAAATGAAGCAATTATCGTTTCTCACTGCAAAATTGGCATCAGAGCAAGTGTGATCAAGAGACTGCAATATTTTGAGAAACATATCTAAGAATTTCATTGAATCACTCTATAAATTTCGATGCAACCACTCCTAAAATACACCTGGTTAGTGCTTCTCCTTTCCTAACCTTTTCGCGAAAACATGGCCTAACTCTGTACGTCGCTATCGTTATAATGACTCCATCTTTCTTTTTTCAGGTGCACTTCGAACCTGCGATTACCCATTCTGTGGTCTCAAATGTTACCTACGGGGCCATCGAGGGCCTTGCTTTTTCTTCCTCTGAGCCAGTTTTTACCCTAACGGTGCTATCAGCGATCACTCGTCAACGGGGACCTCGTGTTGCACACTGCAAGATCCTTGCTTTGCATTTCTCTCAGCCAGTTTTTACCCTAGACGTGATACCAGCAATCACCGTCCAACGGGAATGATCTAGGCATGAATAATCGGCACTGAGCCCCGTTAAATTGAACCTGCAGTCTAAGTCACGTTTCACCGTTTTCTTGATAACCAAACATCAGGATATTATTACAACGTTTATAAATTAACAATAGTTGATGTCTTGGCAGTTTTGCCTTCTTCAAGACATGAAAAAGTCAAAATGGCACGCAATCTACTCAGCCAAAGACTTTCATAACTTCACTAGCTATGGCCTAACATATAAATTGCAGTAAACAGCCTCTTTTAGACAGCTGCCCCCAATGCAATTCGTAAGCCCTCCAGTTATTCGGTGGAGAACAGCGCTCGAAGTGTTACATGCGCGAGGCAAGAAACTGGCTCCGCTAAAACAATCAGATTGAAGTATGGCGCGAGGTTACGCGTGATCGCAAGGCACTAATAAATCATTATTTTGCCTAAAATATAAGAAAACGTAATGAAAAACCTCGTGGTCAAACAAACACAAAGTGAAATCTTGACAGAGTAGAAGTGTTTAAGTAGGTTACTTCGAAGAAATACAAACGGTTTCGTCATTAAAATACGCTTCTTTAAGAAAAGATGGGCTCTGGAAAGTCAGAATTTCACGTTAATTCAATAAAAAGTCTAGTATTGCGGAGGAGAAAATTTGTAGATCACAACTTCCTGGATCGACTTTCTATTAACCTCGGCACTGCATTACAAATGTGTCGTTTTCTTGTTCAGCAATCGCGAGGTTGTTATACAACATACATTTACTTCCATACAACAACACACAATACAACAGTAGCTGATGTTTCGGCAGTATCGCCTTCTTCAGAGCCTGGAAGGATATGCTGATATACAATTTACCAGGGCAAATGCTTCAATAACACATAAAAAAAATGAAAAACTATGTAAAGTAAATGCATGCTGTACATCTGTAGACCACAATAGTTTATTCTGAATATGACGATATTCATCCACTTCTGAGGTACATGCTGGGTCCAGGTTCAATACGGCCATTATTTTCACACAATATGACTTGTACGCACACACCTAACCGAATGTCACACCGAACACCGCTTTGTCAGGGCCACGCGGACGCAGCCCCACACGCAAAAATTTAGCTGTTGGCTAACTTCAACTCGAAGTTGCCACACGGGTCAGCCGTTGCTGAAGTGCAATGCGGCGGCCTCACCATGGAAGTCCCGCCTTCTTGATCGCGAGAGCGATCCCAGCCAGGTAAAGTTATGAGCAGTGGGCAGCGCAAGTGCTCGGTCACCTCACACCGTATTCAGCGCGAGTTTGCCATTTATGAGTAATGTGTGTTGAATCGACGATAGTGCCCTATTACTAACGGTAAAACGGGGGGCTTCTTCCCGACAACGTTGTTCCTCAACAAAAAGTGCTTAGAAAGCAGCACAATAATCGCTTTTGCTACCTATTCGCTAGAATTTTTATGGAAAATATGGGAAAGGTTGGAATGTTTTTTTGGCTGGTCGTTGACTTGGACAGATCTCTTTTAGCAACTTCTTGAAGTCCTTAGATATTAATACAGTAGTCGTTTTCGTAATCTACTGTCAATAATTCTTCCCCAAAAACTGAAAAAATCCCAGAATATTCATGTTGGTCAATAGTTTCGGCTGCTAAATTTCTTCATATATAGTTCTTAAAATCTTCTTAAAGTACATCAGTTATTCATTTCTAAGTTATTCACTGCAAAGTTTATCGAAAAATGGAAAGACTTGCATTATTTAAGTTGTTCGCTAATCCGAAAGGTTTTATTTCTTCTTATCAAGTACTGCTCGAAGTTCTTAGATACTGGTGCAGTAATCCTTCTTGTAAGCGATTGACGACAAAGTTTATCGAGAGATGGAGAAGCTCAAACTATTTTGTGGGACGTTAATACGGACTGCTAAATTTCTTCTCACGAAATCCTTGGGAAGCAGCGAGTAGTTCATTTTGTAGCTACTAGTTCCTAAGTTTCATCGATAAATCGAAGAAAACTCGGACCACTTAGACTGATCGCCAATTTTAACGAATAAATTTTGAACAGGTAATGTACTTTGAAACTCTTTGTGCCCAGTTGCTGTGGTTGTTCAGGTGAATATCAATTTTCGAAACGAAGTAGCTAGAATGTAGCGCAATAATCGATATCTAACCTATTGATGGTAAATTCCAAAGAAAAGTTGGAGATCGTGGACTGCTTAAGTTGTTGGCTAATTGTAGCGCGGCGATTCAGTGTTCCGTTGGTAATGTTTTGTTCTGTTCTCTATCTCCTCTGGTTTATCAAGAGACCAACCTTCAATATGAAGTCTGTCAGAAGTTGACATTTCGTAATGTATCGATGGCAAATTTCATCGAAAAACTGAAAAATCGAACTATTCCTGTCAATTCTGTAGACTAAATTCTTAGAAAGTAGTGCAATAGGTTCTTCTGAAGCACCCTGAAGAGAGAGCTTAGTTGAAAAAACCCGGACTACTTCAGTGGTTCGCTGGTTCGAAGTGTTAGATTTGTTCTTGTGAGGTCCTAAAAGTTCTTGGAAAGTTGTGCAATAGTCGGTTTTGCAACCTATCAACGACAAATTCTATCGAAGAATTGAATGGCATGAACTATTTAAGTAGGTCGTTTATAAGGGCAAGCAAATTTGGTGATTGTCATCTAATGTGAAAATCTCTGTTTATATTCTCGTGTGCTTCGGAGAATATCATTTTCGTCAATTTTCAGAGTTTTATGTAAAATATAATATAATATTATAATAAAATAAATAAATGTGAAATATAATATAATAGAATATAATTTCTATAATGCTGAGATATTTGCAAAACTCCGAACCGCAGATATCTGCGGTGGGGAACGAACGCGCTATTGTCCTTTCCGAGGAGTAACGCGTTCGCCACCACACCATGCGGGTCCTTTGTTTCGCCTGTCTCTCAGCTAGTTCTATCGATCTTTTCCATCAGCAGTCACCTGTCAACGGGATTGATTCGGGTAGCCCAAATCGGCATTGAACCCAGTTAAGCTGAAGCTATAGTTATAATCACAATCTTAACCTTTTTATTTGCTGTCTATTTTTTTTAACGGCAGGATGTTGGCGCGTTACTTCCCCGGAAAGGACAATAGCGCGTTCGTTCCCCCACCGCAGACACCTGCGCTTCGGAGTTTTGCAAATATCTCAGCATTATAGAAGTTGTCTTTCGCAACATATCCTGCCGTTAAAAAAGAATAGGCAGCTAATAAAAAAGGTTAAGATTATAACCACAATGTTGCTGAGATATTTGCAAAACTCCGGACCGCTGGTGTTTGCGGTAGGGACTGAACACGTTATTACCCTTTCCGGGGACTAACACATTCACCATTTTCAATATGATTTTCAATTGAAAGCGAACAACGTCGCATTCGTAATTCGCTTAGTCTGTACACCTTTTTAGAGTGCATCAAAAAGCCACAATTAGCGTAACGTAAACGCGTGATAAAAAACTCAGTAATACACGACAACGCAAGACTGCGTGCCACCGTTTTGACAGCTGGTCAAATCGCTTCGCGGCCTCTTAATTAAGACCAATTTTTTAGTTTCTGGTCTCATCGAATTAACCTTCGATAGGGATTCGAATGAATCTCGTTAAGTTTATTTGACTTTCGAAACCGGACGATGTATTGGGATTTGTCACTCGGCGTGAAGGATCGGCCCACCGTTGCACTGCTGTTGGGATTGGCCACACATCCCTATTCGGGAAAGAATACTACGATTCTCGCTGCATTCGACCTTATCGATAATCGTTAGAGGTGAATGAATTCATGTCTGGCTTTTTGGCCTATATAATGACTCGCAATGGATCACCGATATATCGAGTCGGTGCTGCTATCAACACCGATAGGTCTGCTCTCAATTTGCCGACATTGGACTAGTGCAGGACTTAGTGAGCGTGGAACGTGGAATCGAACCCATGTTTATTGCAGAGCACCCCTATCCACTTTAATGCACTTCCCTGAAACAAGGAAATATAGTGGAAATTAATAGTCCATATGGACATTATCGTAATAAGCCACAGTAAAAATCACACAGCAGCACAAAAATCGTGCATGGCGTGCATGGAAATTTTGCAGGTGCTGGCATGTGCGCGCATTCCGTCCTGCATTTTCGAGAACTGGAAAACGTGCTTATACTGCTAAACGGCGTAGTTTCCATAAATATTAAGCCACCAATCACCCTTAACCTATACATCTCTGTCGCCATGAATCTGCTTTCTCGACAACTGACGATGATTTCTCAGCTACTGACTGGAGCACTTAAGGTGTTCACGACTTCAACGATTTTTCAGAAATGACTTACCTGTATCGCATCATGAAAGGATAGAAGAATAAAGATCTCGGCGTTGATCAATCCTTGAGGGATGCGCTATGCATTCGACTTCATTACGTATCGTTGGAGGTGATTAAATGCATATCTGGCGTTTACAATGACTCGCGGTGACCTAGTTATGTATGGAGCCAGTGCTGCTATCCTTCCAGACAAGGATGGCACCAATTTGCCGACCGCGTAAGATGGAAGGCTTAGTGAGCCTTGGGCGCGGGGATCGAGTCCACCTTGTGCGTCGCAGTGCCGCCTCCAACCACTGCACCACACGTGCCTCGTGTCGCATTAATGGCGTATATATCGTTTTTATAATGCGCTTTAAACACTTGGTTTTGTTTAGTATTAAAACCTTCGAAGGAGTCAGAAACTATTATGAAGTTCTAAAATTGTCGACGCAATATCGGGAGCTGCAAACGCACCCTAGTTATGTATGGAGCCAGTGCTGCTATCCTTCCAGACAAGGATGGCACCAATTTGCCGACCGCGTAAGGTGGAAGGCTTAGTGAGCCTTGGGCGCGGGGATCGAGTCCACCGTGTGCGTCGCAGTGCCGCCTCCAACCACTGCACCACACGTGCCTCGTGTCGCATTAATGGCGTATATATCGTTTTTATAATGCGCTTTAAACACTTGGTTTTGTTTAGTATTAAAACCTTCGAAGAAGTCAGAAACTATTATGAAGTTCTAAAATTGTCGACGCAATATCGGGAGCTGCAAACGCATTTCACCAACTGGGAAATATGATTTCCTCCTACTGGACGATACCCGGTTCACCTAATTGCTTTCATCATCAAAATATGCTTCGAACGTTGACTCTAGAAAGTCAGATTTTCATCTTGGTGTAATAAAAAGACTTCTATTGTTGAGCAAAAAATTGCAGATCACAATAGTTTATTTTGAATATCATGATATTCAACCGCGCGAACGCAGCTCCACATGCAAAAAATTTAGCTGTTGGGTAACTTCAACCCGAAGCTGCCACACGGGTCAGCCGTTGCTGAAGTGCAGTGCAACGGCCTCACCATGGAGTCCCCGCTTTTTGATCGCGAGAGCCTCTCAACCAGGTAGGTTTATGCGCGGTCGGCATCGCATGTGTTGTCACCACACACCGTATTCACATCGAGTTTGTTTTTTGTTGAGTAATGTATGTTAAACCGCTCATAATATTCCTATTATTAACTGCAAAACGGGAAGTTTCTTCCAAACAGCATTGATTCTCGACAAAAAAGTGCTTAGAAAGTAGTGCACTAGTTCATTTGGCTACCCATTTAAAGGGAAAGTTTATCGAATACCCGAATAACATCGATGATTTTGGAGGCCGTTAATTCGGGCGCTGAATTTTTTCTAATGGAGGTCTTAGAATATGGTACAACAATCAAATTAGCAATTCTTTCTACTTCTGTTTAGCAAACACGAGGTGTTATTTTATCTCTTTATTTACGTACAAGCTGACGTTTCGGCGGATTTCGCCTTCCTCAGAGCCAGGAATGGTCAAGTTGACTGCGATCTACACGGTCAAACGTCTCCATAACCAAACAGAGTAAATGTTGAACCAAAATTTCAAGCACATTGAACATGGAGTCTTTGCACACTCACCGCTTTCTAAAGTCTTCCGCTAAATATTTCACGTGGAGACCAACCGGACAGAGTTCACATGGAATCGTAATGTACCCATCTCATCAGAATAACAGGCTTATATGCTGCCCAATATCACGCGTGATAATGAGGCATTCCTGCCTGCGGTTCATTTTCGGATTCTTGGAATTGATCCAGAATGCCTCGAGAATTTTGCGCGCTTGTGTTCTCGATTCCTGAGCGAGGATCGTAACTCCGTACTTCAAAATCTTCTCCGTTATGTCTCTCCGTCCAATGCGTGCCTAGTGGAGTGTTTGGTTTATGTTTACCGACTAGGTGTTCTTTTTATGCGAACGCAGAGTGGGGCTACCCGTTTCGCCAACGTATTCGTCCCCGCACGCTTTACAAGAGATCGGATAAACTGTACCCAAACTCATGCAGTCACCGTCTCTATCATTGGGGCAAATTATACAATTTTGCGTTGCACATAGACGGTCGTATAGGCGGTTACGAACTAGTTGGCGGCTTAGATTACTCGGTGGCATTTCAATTATCGTTACCGAATTCTCTAGACCGGCCCTTCTTAAACAGCGTTTTATAGCCACACTTACTTCATTTGAAATGAAGGGCAAGATTAACGGGACCTTATTGTCGCTAGAGTTATGCCGAGCTACAGTTTCGTAGCCATTAAAAATAGCTATTTGCCGCGCTAAGTCCCTGGGACTCCTCTCTCTGCTCCTTCCTGCGCACACGCTGGTAGCTGTTCGAAACATGTTTCTCACAAGCGCCTTTTTTCGTGTGAGAGGGGTGAGAAGAGAGTTAATGAACCAAGATGTTTTTACTACTTGGCTTTCGATACCATTTCGTAACGTAGCCGTTTTCTCATAGGTTAATTTGCACGTTCCGAAATGGAAGCCAGTTTTCTTTTTGGTTTCTCTTGGGTAAATTTAATATACTCTGACTGTTCGTTCAACAACTCGAAACATTTGTCAAATTTCTCTTATGTTGAACAAATGACCAAGCAGTCATCTACGTATCTACAGTAGAGTAACGGCCCGAGATCGATTACTGGTGCTTCCACCTTAGACATGAATGCAATGGCAAGGCTTGGTGCCAGTCGTTGTCCCATAGCCAGCCCTCTCGTTTGTGCGTAATACCTCCCAGACCATCTGAAAATTGAGCAGTTTAGGCACTCCCTTTAAGGGTGTCATCAAGTACTGAATCGAGAAGCCATACATGTTTATTTCTCCTTCGTGTTGCATCAAGAGTTCGAATATGGCTTGCATTGCGGAGTCATTCGACACGTTTGTATGAAGGGCGCTAACGTCGAAGGACTCCATCACGTATGCGCTGTTGGGCTACACAGTACGTGACGATCTAGCAATATTTGGGTGTTCGTTAGATGGGCTGGGATGTACTTCAACAACTGGGTAAAGTATTAGGGTTATTAACCACGTTATCTTATCCGTTGGCCCGTCTGCACAGCTAATGATTGGTCTAACCTTAAACAATGATGGATCGGTTGACGCAAGATCATCGCTGGATACTAGCTTATGAGTTTTTTATAAGCAAGTACAAGACGGGACATATTGGTAACTCAACTTTTGAGAGATATCTGATGGTTTTAACCCAGCCGCTCTTGCCATTTTAAGCCATTCGTTGTTTAACTTTCAGTGTTGACTTTTAAATTCCTTCTCAGACGATGGACCATAAAGGGAAGCATCTTCAAGGTGCTTTTTCCGTTATCTCAACATCTATGTGATGGGAAATTACAACGAACTCTCCACGCTTATTACTAACCGATAGTCTTATGTTTTTCGATTTTATCGGCTCTCGTACCTCCCGCACACCACGTTTTTTGCATTTCGGTGAGGTTAGAGCAGTATCTCTTTTGCACGATAGCCATAAAGGACCTTAAAAGTTTCATTCGTAAAGCTCCGAAATTTAACGTCAACTTCATTATTGGGCTCTTGTTGTCTAAAGAACGGTTGAGGAAATGGTGGTGCTGGTAGTGCCTTTACTTGTTGTTGTTCGTGCCTATTAAGCGCTTCATCCCTAGGTTTTTTGCGGAGTCTGTCTTGAAGTTCATGTAAACTACATGCGACCCTACGCAAGGCTACCTTAGTTATGGGTTCAGATGGTGAGAAACTCGGTCCCAATTCTAATAACGAGCGCGCATCGTCAGGGAGAGTCATGCCTCCTAACACGGTAAGCCTTGATTACTGTGACTCGTTTGATGTTCGTTGGCGGTGTTTCTGTATGCTCTTGAAGGAGTGTTATGCGATTTACTCAAAAGTTCTTCGAACTTTCTCCGCAAAGTTACTGCAGCATTAGACCTAATAGAATTGCAAATCAACGCTGACCCACCCACTATTCTCCTCCAGAGGCGGTCCTCCAAATACTGAGCACAATAGTTTTCCTTCTTCTCGCACTTCTTCCACTTGGCGAACATCTGATTTTGTTTGCTTCGTAGACAGGTGCGTAGTACTCTCAATTCGATGCCCAGTACTCGGTGGCTGTCCTCTGGCAGTCCGCATATTTCGTGTAGTCGTTTTCGTTTTATGAATTTTAACGGAGAAGATTTTGAAGTACGGGTTACGATCCTCGCGCAGGAATCGAGAACACAATCGCGCAAAATTCTCGAGGCATTCTGGATCTATTCCAGAAATCCGAAAATGAACCACAGGGAAGAATGCCTCATTATCACGCGTAATATTGGGCAGTATATAAGCCTGTTATTCTGATGAGATGGGTACATTGCGATTGCATGTGAACTCTGTGCGGTTTGTCTCCACGTGAAATATTTAGTGGAAGACTCATAGAAAGCGGTGAGTGTGCAAAGCTGTGTTCAATGTGATTGAAAACTTGGTTCAGCGTTTTCTCTGTTTGGTTATGGAGCTGTTTGGCCGAGTAGCTTGCTGTCAACTTGACCTTTCCAGGCTCTGAGGAAGGCGAAATCCGCCGAAACGTCAGCTTTCACGTAAATAAAGAAATAAAATAACACCTCGTGTCTGCTAAACAGAAATAGAAAGAATTACTAAATTGATTGTTGTACTACTTTCCAAGACCTTGCCTACTCTTTTTAATAATAAGTTCAGTAAATTAATAAGTTAAAGTTGTGATTATAACTGCAGCCTCCGCCTAACTGGGTTCGCTACCGATTTGGGCTCCCCAGATCAATCCCGCTGACGGGTGGTTGCTGATGGCAAAAGATCAACAGAACTAGCTGAGAGACAGGCGAAACGAAGGACCCGCATGGTGTGGTGGTGTGCGCGCTCCTCCCCGGAAAGGACAATAGCGCGTTCGTTCCCCATCGTAGATACCTGCTGTCCGGAGTTTTGCAGATATCTCAGCATCATTAAAGTAAATAACAGTTTTTGCAGCTTACTGAAAGAAAAGTCTATCGAAAAGATGAAAAAGTCGAACCATTTTGGATGGCCGTTCATTCGGACACCTAAATTTCTTCAGTGATGTTCACGAAGTTCTTAGAGAGTAGTGCAATTATCTGTCTGTTTCGTAACATACTGAAGAGAAAGTTTGCGGAAAAAATGCAGAAACTCGCAACATCTAAGATATCTGAAACCACACAAAAATTTAATCTGATCGTTGATTAGTTCGGACAGGTGATTTTCTACTTCTGAAGTTCTTCAAGTCCGTGGATAGTAGTGCAACGATCGTTCTTGTAACGTATTGATAACCACGCTTTGAAAAATTGAAAAACTCGGACTATTTTGGTTGTTTGCTAGTTCGAAGAGTCAAATGCTCGGTTGGTAATACCATGCTAAAACTCTTTTTCTTCTGCTGCGTTATTCGGATGAATATGAATTCTCGACGGAAATTCTGAGAAGTAGTGAAACAATCTATTTTGTAGCGTATTGATGAGAAATTGTGTCAAAAAATTGGAGAGCTTAGACTATTCCAGTATTCGTAAATCGCATACTCTGGACGTCTTTTTAGAGTGAATTTCACCGGAAAGCTACAAATAGCGTAGTGCAAACGCGTGAAGACAAAAGTGGATAAATCCAACCGCATAAGACTGTTGGTCTCCGTTTTGATAGCTCCTTGTATCGCTTCTCAGCCACTTGTCTAAGGTTAAAGTTTAGTTACGTTCCCAACGAATTAGCTTTGGGTAGATATTTGAGTGAATTTTGTTAAGATTATTTGACCCTTAAGACTGGACGATGTAGCGGACTTGCTGGCTCAGCGTCAAGGGTCGGCTCAGCACTGCACCGCTATTGGGATTGGCCTACATCCCCAATCGGCTATGAATAAACAACAATAAACGGGTGAAAACTATAAGGATCTCGGAACATTCGACTTCACCAAAGATCGTTAGAGGTGAGTGAATTCGTATGTGGCATCTACACAATGACTCGCGATGGCCAACCAATGTATCGAGTCAGTGCTGGTATCCTCTCAGACAGATCTGCTACCAGTTTACCGCTCTTTGAGGGATGGAAGACTTAGTGAGCCTTAGACGCGGAATCGAACCCGTGTTTGTTGAACACGGGCTGAAATGGAAGCCTTTCACAATGCGCTAACACGACCGTAACGCCAACACACCATTTCTGTGTGGCTTGCCTAGAAGGTATATATATCACTTTCACCACCGAACTTAATTGGAAAAGCATTTCGGCACTTTTGAAACCATTTGTTGAATAATATCAAAGTGATAACAAGGGAACTTTTGCATCAGAGCATGACAATCCAAAGAACCAACTTTCGCTTAGCCTCAGCATGATTAATCAACAGCATTTCTTTCATTCATAAGCTGGCACGAGATTGCCACAAATCTTCTGCAGAATTTTTTTAACTTTTTAAAAATTACTTTGCTTAAACCTTCTTCAAAACCTAAGCTTTTTCTCGCGGAACATGTTACTCATCCATTTCATCATCGATAAAGAAGCAAATATACCTAGTAATATAACTAGCCGTTGCGTAGGCGAATCTTCCGTATTTGCTTCTTTAACAAGGATTTCCTGATGGAAATACCTACAGCTAATGAGAGTCGTGTACCCATGGTCAACTACACTGAAAGATATGAACGTGGGAAAGCGTTTCTCTACCTCGTAGAGTATGCTTTCTAACACTGGCGGAGTGATAGGTGGATATAGTGCGTTTCCCGTCAACCTACATCAACGTTCCCGCGTTCCCTGAGGGCACTGTTTTAAGACCGATATGGATTCGTCAGTACATTGCTGCCAGCATGCGGCTATTTGTCGATTTTTCCTTTAGCTGACAATGTATGGTATCGCTTGTTGTTTTTTTGTGTCATCTCTGACTATTGGTCGCATTATTGTTTGTGATCGTCATACCAGAATTTCTTGTTATCGCTGTGTGGTTGTTGCCGCACCAATGTTTTCAAAATACATATATATTTACATATTTTACATATTTATGTATTTTATATATTTATATGTATACATATAAGGTTAGGTACCTAAGTTTGAGGCATGAGCTGTTGATTAATAACTGATACGCGTGGCAGACCTGTAAAAGACAACGAACTACGCGACCCCTAATCCATTTCTGTTCTTTTGTCTCCTTTCTTATCCTTCCAGTCGCTGTCGTGATATTGACATCGTACCTATGAATGTATGGATATTTCTAAGCGCCCATGGTAAGGCTTGGAAGAAAGTTTGAAGAAACTTCTGTCATCCAGTCAATCCACTCCTTTCGTTGAACACCACACTTTGCTTAGATCTTACCACAGAACTATCTTGGTAACCACAACGTTGCTGCTGATATTTGCAAAACTCCGACCGCATGTGTGTCTCCGATGGGGAACGAAAGCGCTATTACCCTTTCCAGGGGCTAACGCGTTCACTACCACACCATACTGGTCTTTCGTTTCGCCTGCCTCTCAGCTAGTTCTATCTATGAACGCGTTGGCCGCCGGAAAGGGTAATAGCGCGTTCATTCCACACCGCAGACACCTGCGGTCCGAAGTTTTGCAAATATCTCAGCAACGTTGTGGTTGTATTTCGCTTAATACCCTGTCGTAAAAATTGTAGTGGACAGAAAACAAAAAGTAAAACATATCTTGACAACGTTAATTTTTTTATTAACTGCCAATTACAATTTTTCTGACTGCGTATTAAGTGGCTCAACCATAATGATGGTGAGATATTTGCTAAACTTCGGACCGCAGGTGTCTGCGATGGGGGAACGGACGTGTGGTTGAGTCACACATAACACCCTGCCGGAAAAATTGTAATAGGCAGTTAATAAGAAGTTCACATTGTGATTTATACAACTGCCTCAGCTTAACTGGGTTCATTGGCTATTGGGCTCCCAAACCAATCCCGTTGATGGGTGATTGCTGATGGCGCTGATCGATAGAAATAGCTGAGATAAGGCGAGACGAAGGGACCTGCATGGTGTGGTGGTGGACGCGTGAGCCCTCGGAGACGATAATAGCGCGTTCGTTCCCCACCGCAGACACCTGTGGTCCTGAGTTTTGCAATTATCTCAGCACCGTTGTGGTTGATGTCTTGATAACCATTGTTATTATTTGATGAGTGTCAATGGAGCACAGATGATGCCCAATGAGCACAGCGAGCGGATCGGAAAAAAATTGGATCGTACCTATATGGGACGGAAACTCATGCTACTTCTCTGTGCTTAGAGGATACATCATATGTTCATCCACAGCTTCCATCGTAAATGGAAAACAATATGAATGAGTAGTTTTGTGGACAGAGAGCAGCATGGACTACGTATAAGCACCTGAAATGAGTCGCCAATTGACCGACGGAACCAAAATATCTCACCTACTGATTATTCAAGATAAGATTAAGCGAAAGTCTGTTTTTTAGATAGCTCTGTCATGCTCTAAAGCAAAAGTTCCCTCGTGGCCCTTTGAACATTACTAAATGAATGGTTGTAGGAAGTGTTGAAATGCTTTTCCAATCAAGTTCTATTGTGAAAGTGATATGCCTTCCAAGCAAGCCAGGCAGAAGTGGCATAAGTGTTGGTCTATCGTGAAGGGCTTTCAGCTCGACCCATGTCCAACAACCGCAGTGACCTCGTTTCTCTTGAACTCTTCAAAATTTACCAGAAACACTATCACAGAATTCATTTTTTCAGCCGTTTTTCCAAATATGATGTTTATACCTTCCTTTAATGATAAAGATAGCCATCGTTAGGAACAAAGCTCAAATTATACGGATTGAAAGCGCTGACCACTCTGACAATCAGCGTCTTACCAAATTCTTCTGGCGCATATCCTACCAAGAGGGTTTAGTTGTTCCCATAAGCAACTTTCTATTAACCTCTCCACTGATAAAAGAATTCCTCATACTCTTGTTGAGTAGGAGAACTTCCCTCTTAAAAAGTTCTCTATCAATCTAAACAATAGTATTTGATGTCCATACCATGGCCGCCTCGCAGCCGTACACCAGTTACCGCAATGTAACCTTTATAATCTACTAGGTCAATTACGTTCAGTCATTCAGGCACAACAGCGGTTCAGGTTGACTTGGGTCGCACAACAGCGGTGGCTTATCCGAGGGTGGAGGCATAGCAGTAGAACTGTCTACTATTGCCTTGTGAAACAACGAAACCAATAACGTTTGACGTTTCAGGCAGTTAAGTACAGTCTACTGCAGTCCAGAATCAACCATCCAGACCGGCCGCGGTTGCATACACACGCGGCTCCCGCAGCCAATATAAGCCAGGTGCCTTCGACGGCGGAGACATGCCATTACTCACCGTGCACCGATGGGTAACGCGGATAATCCGCTCCTCACAATATCATTCCCAGTCATCCTGAATCACCTCAACTCATTCTCAGTTATTCTCATTCATTCTCATTCATGCTCATTCATTCTCATTCATTCTCATTCATCCTCAGTAATCCGCAGACTATTATATCTCGTTTCTTAGCTTGGCTACGGTGCGCTGTCAGCAGTGGCGGATGTTTCCAAATGCGCTCTGCTTGCAACGCCATCGATGGCATGTACCATTGCTCCCACAATGTACGCCATGCATACAATGCCGCTGAGCGGCCAACTTATGCTATGTTTAAATCGCTATAGGCTTATCAGTTGCTGTCACTATCATTCTGGCCTCTGAGTCTTAGGCAGTGGTGGCACCCATCGAAGCCCAAACTCCACGTTGCAGACGTAGCGTTATTCGCAACCAGCCGTCTGACTGTGTTCCGTAGATGACTCATCATTCATTAGGCATAGCATCGTCAATGCTCGTGTAACTTACTGTCCTCATCGATCATGCTAAAGTGCACCTCACCGCTATAATGTTGATCCTTAGCATAGCCGAAAACACGGCTCGTCTGTATCCCTCTCCGCCCCAACGTACTGTCTCCCTCCTCGCCCCCCCCCCAGCATGCAGTCTCCCTCTCCGCCTCCAGCATACTGTCTCCCTCAGCCGCCGCACTCGCCGCGGATAGTGCGAGCGCGGCATCGCTCACGGCTAACCAACGGTTGGTTATTTGTATGTAATCATTCATTGTTACTGTTATTATTGTATTAACGATGTAGTGATATTCAAACGCCATTATCTCGTTGTGAGCCTCACTTCACTACAAGCCATAGCACCACATAACTTTAACTCGCATGATTTTTTTAACCACCACTTCTCAATCGTTACTATTATGTTATTAATGTTGTATTTACGTATGTAAACGGTTTAATTACCCACGTTTGAGGCTGGTAGATCAATATAACAACTAAAGGACCCGCGTGGCTAATATTCTACAAGATCTGAACCGCTCCACTTCGCCGCTAACTACTCGTTAGATTGAGGAAACACCTAGATTGCGGTCAGGGTGACCTTTCCTGGATTTAGTTGTGTTTCGTTAGTCATCTGCCAAGAGTCTACATTTCCCACAATCTCGTTCTCGAAATTGAGGGAAAAAAAAACTAAAAATGCAAACCTAAACCTTTCCGAACACATTGGTGACGACACCTAATCTTCAAGGGCGCAGACAATGAAGTTGTTCGTGGGCCACGTCGCAAAGTGATTGCGCGCCTTTTGTTGTATTTTTCACACTATCATCTGTGTTATTTACCTAATTCCTGCACTTTCCATATCGAACCTAACCTCCACATTCTTATTCCTATCAATTCTTATGGGCACGTGTGGCGCAGTGGTTGGAGGCGCCACCGCGACACACGTGTGGAATCGATCCCCCGCGCCCGTGGCCCACCCAGCCTTCCTTCTCTCTGGGGTTGGCAAATTGGTACCAGACTTGTCTGGGAGGCAGCACTGTCTCGATACATTCGGTAGGCCACCGCGAGTCACTGTAAAAGGCCAGATATGCATTCAGTCACCTCCAACGATAGTCGGAGGTCGAATGCATGGCGCATCTCTCAGGGATTGGTCAGCGCCGAGAGCTTTACTCTTCTTCTTTTTTTTAATAAATTCTTGTATTTGGTAAAACAATAACTCATCCACCACCCATGTAGCGCTGTGCAATGCATATCAGGACCCAGCGCCCCAGGCTCACCAAGGGTTCCATCCCTACTTGGGCATATTCGTAGCAGACATAACCGGCAGGATAGCGCACTGACTCAATACATCAGCAGGCCACCGCGAGTTCAATAGGCAGATGTGCATTTAATGACTTCTAACGATGCTCATTTAAGTGGAATACATGGCTCATCTCTCATTAATCATTACTCAACGCCGAGGGCTCTGTCCCTTTTTTTATCCACCGCCCACTGTGTTGAAATCGTTCGGACAGTATCGGAAAATGCCTAAAAACAAATGATGGCCCTGTGAAGCCAGTCAAAGGTGACAAACGAGAATAAGACGTCGACTTGGAAGTCACAGAACACACATACTGGACGCAAAATGTCTATCTCTGAATGCGTCGTTTTCTTGTTCAGCAATCGCGAGGTTGTTAAACAGCATACATTTACTTCCATAGAAAAACACAACCATCAAGATGAGTGATCGATGCGACTATAATCAGCTGTTCTAATCTTCCTCATTGGAAGGCACGTAAAAAAAGCGGCTCTGAAGAAGGCGGTACTGCCGAAACGTCAGCTACAGTTGTATTGTATTGTGTTTTTCTATGGAAGTAAATGTATGCTGTTTAACAACCTCGCGATTGCTGAACAAGAAAACGACGCATTCATATTCCAATGCCGAGGTTAATAGAAAGTCGATCCTGAGATCTATCTGTGAATTTTATCGTATCCCACTGATATAGGAAATGGCTTGTACCTTTTCATTGTTGTTTTCCAGATGGCACCTTGAAGCACTCTTTTCCTCTTTCCTCTTCTCTTTTTCACCTCACTCTTTTTCTCTTTCATACCAATTTTTTAGAAAGTCAAAGGTGTCATTTCACATCCTTCTTTTTTTTTATTAAACACAATTACATGTACAAAATATAAATAAATTGATATCTATGGCCACATGGATCGACGACGGGACGTCGTATATTGTCACAGTTGACAAAATGTCTTCATATATGTACATCATCAGACTAGCAGTGTACAGTGTGACATCAGTGAATATGCGATTTTCGACATAATCCCAGGGTGATCGCGAAGAATTACCAGCGTCGCTGAGTAAGCCTTTCGACGCCGTGATTGGTTGTGTAGTGGTGTGCACCGCTGTGTGCACAGCGGCGACCAATCACGTGCGAGTAGGTGGTCTCCACAACGCATTTATAAATTACTACCTTTTACCAAGGTCTATCGAGGTCCATATTGCAATTAGCGAATTACAGTAACAAAAAACATCTACTAACGAGCAAGTGCAATACACGACTACACAATAGTTAAGCGTGGTTAAGATAAAGTGAAGTGGCCTGCACTAATGTAAGAATCAGCACAGCAATGAAAACAACGTAAAATTGCACACGTTCAAATCGGTTACAATACACGAATTCTAAAAGAGAACGGGAGAGATCCGAACCCGACTAGGTCATTTAAGAAAATTAATCCGCGATCTGAGATCTATTGGACAGGGACATGAAACATGGGGTATGGGTATGAATTATATGAATTAAATCGATGTGTTCGCAGAACTCTTTCCTCGGTGACAACACTGTTTGCTTAATGTTTTCCTCTTTGAACTGTGTTCTAGATTTTTAATTATTTTGATTATTTTGCAGTGAATTTTAAATGGCGATCGATGGTGCAATGGTTCAGCAGTCCCTAATTAACCTTAGCTGACTTCAGACAAACAGCATTGATTCCAAGAGTTAGGGAGACTTTGGATACGTTTCACAGATTATTAGATAACAAGGTGAACCAAATTATTTGCAAAGAAAACAGTTATTGGCTGTATTGCTGTTACTAAGTTAGTAAGCCAGTAGAAATACGGCGACAAAAGATTGTGGTTCAACTAGTGATGACGACAGTGGAAGGAACTGTGGACTAGAGCCCGTGATTTTCCTGAGACCACCTAACCTCTCTTCGTGTGATGGTTGATGATCTTCGAGATGAGCAACGGTAGTTCGCTGACGTTGTCCAACTGAAATTCTCATTTAGTCCAAAATGATCTCTTAGAGTTCGTCGTTTTTATTATCATTCCATGAATTATAACGAAAATCATGTACTTTTGCCACTTCCCTATTGTATGGGACCATTTTCACGACGATACATCACTATTTCATGATTGGCTTACCCACATATTGTATCTACTGAAGCACCTAGGTGACTCGTCCTGCCATATTGTGGTGATCCCCGCACTTCTATTCGGTTCTTTTTTTACTAACGAGATTCATAGAGTTAGTGGGCCAGTGAGTATCTAGACGTTCAGCTGGAACTTCAGGCCTTTTCTCTTTGTGCATAACGCATTAAATGCTGGTCGAGTTTGAATATTCTGGAAACTCGAGATAGCTGGGCAAGACGTTCCCAATTCCTCCTCGTCGGCATTTGCTGAGCTTCATGGATTCCATGGCAGTTTGCTGCATTGCACTCTGATCAATCGAGAACAGTAGCATTCACGTGATGACTGCGATGATTGCAATTAGTTTATGGGGCGCTCGAGAGCGATGTGACTACGAAATCTCATCATATTCCTAGGATGGGTTAAAATATTCGACTTCACGAACGATTCCCTCCAATGTTACCATTGAATTGAGAGAACCACAGGGTTCCTTAAGATTAGTGGAACGTTCCAGACAACCATCCACTTGTAATGAGATCCATTCGTTAGGAAGAACAAGTTCTCATTCATTTCCGCTTTTTCAAAGTTTCCACCATTGTCGAAAATGTCGGCGGCGCTACAGCACATGTTATGGCAACTAGCCACTTTGTACTTTCTTCTTCTACAGAAAAGCTAACGAGTTGTATGAAATATCGAGTCGAAACAAGAACGTTGTTAATGGAGACAAGCGGAGCTCTTATGGTGTGGTAGTGAACGTGTTAGTCCCCGAAAGGTAATAAGGCGTTCGACCCCCCCACCGCAGACACCTGTGGTTTGGAGTTTTGCAAATATCTCAGCATCATAGTGGCTGTTAATGGAATCTAACCATTCAATTAGCTTATTAGGAAAGTTTTCTGATATTTTGGTAGAATTTTTCAAATATACGACGATTTCATATTTATTAAAACGTCTAAAGCATCCTTACGAAGTAATCAGTGTACTCCTTAAGGGTGCTTCTATTGCCGACGCCAGTCAATACACCAACTGTGCACCTCAGTCCAGCCACACGACCCATTTTGAGATCCGCAATGGTGTCACCAACCATTATCGTCTGCTTAAATACCAAAAAATTAAAGAAGAGTTCAAAAGAAAGAATATATGATCCATAGTCGACTTTGAAAAAAAACTCCCCAATAGTCTTGCAATTCTACGGACTAATTAAGTTTGTAGGATAGTTAGAAAGAACATTAATCAATCTGAATTCAAGATAAGATGGCATAAATTGTATAAATGTATATAAAGTGACTTAAAATAAGCTTACAGATTCTTTACGAAATTGTCCGGAATAAAAAAGAGGGATAAGGTAATTTGCTTCAGTGCAATTTGTGAGCAAAATAAGTCCCCCCAAAAGGAGATGACGGTTCAAAATTTATTCCAGTAAAACTCTAGTCCAAACTTTTCGTAACATTGCAGGCATTACAAAGTCGGAAAAACGACGAAAAACGGAGGTATCTCTTCTTTCCTTACCAATGAAACTATATAATCTGGGTTTTATACATATATATATATATATATATATATATATATATATATATATATATATACATACATATATATATATATATATATGTAACTTAGAAGTAACTGTATAAATACATATATACATATATATATATATATATATGTATATGTATATATATGTATATCCGTGTAGAACACTCCATCATAGAGGAATGTTATGCCGGTTATTCGCAAGGTTACGTGGACTATGCTGTGGTTGATACTTCGCTTAATGAGGACCACAAGCGGCTTTATGCTTCTCTGAGAGCGGATGTATCCAGAAGATGGAGTTCGCCTTCCTTCCGTGCCGATTTGGCACACGTCTTATGTGTCTACGAGGACATACTCATAAATGCGTGCGTGGGTGTGTTTTCATTTATGCGGATTGTATTCTACGAGTAAACTCAACCAAGAGCCTACAATTAAGAAAGAAGGAAGTATATGGGAGGTGCTTAGGAGTCACCTCCAATATAAACCACCCGCTTATATCTATCACCCATGAGTATATCGAGCCCCCCCCCCATCTTCAGAGCTCAGCAAACAGTACGTGGGTATGAAAAAGCGAAACAGTAAAATATACGAGCTTCATTTTTTCTGACCCCCGAAAGAGTCTACGATTCGACAGCATTGGGTAAGACGAGTGCGGAGAGCGCTAAAATCTCAGGGCGATTCTGGGCTGCCTAAATCGCAAGGGCTTAGGTGATGAACCCTACCTACAATTCACGCTCATTTGTATCTGAGTCCTCGACAGAGGACTTGGTCATGCAAGCAAGAAGAATAAGTTACGATAACATCAGACTGGTTGAGATAAGATGTCGCTTATTCAACATCGTCTATGGCATCGGAGAATAACTGCTCCTCGGAACACTTGACAATAGAGGATTGGGCAGTATTATGGCCAGCACGAGTTTTGCTCTCAATATCGATTCATTCGAACAATTAGTAACCTAGATCGGAAGTTTAGGTTTAAAGTGATGTGGCTCAACACCGGTTTTCACGCTATCACAAAGACGAAGTCGGAGCGTTGTATATGGATGGGAAGTTCTACAAGGGAAAAACCATACATTCTTTATGGTCGTCACCGAAGATTTCAACGCTGAGATTGGATTCAGAAAAATGTCTGAGGAACCACAAATAAGAACCACGGACTAGAATGGAACAGGCAGGCTCGACGGCTGTTTGATTTATTTAGGACTACCAAGACCATTCATGGTAATTCGCAATTCCAGAAGCCCCATTTTCAACGCTGTACGTGGGAGTTTCCCAATGGAGGGTACCATAACGGAACAGACCACATCATAGTAAATAGAAGGTTTTACCTAACCGATGTCGCTGTTGTCCCAAAATTCTAAACGGGGTCAGACCACCGCCGCCTTCGTGCAAGATTCTATTTCTCGCAGAAAGAAGAAAAAAGCCGCTAAATTCAAAAAAACGAAGTCACAAAGCACAATAAATTGGGGTATGTTCAGTTCAGTAGTCGGCTGCTGGAAAGAAGCTGTTCTCGATAATATCGACAAGAATACTATCGGCTAATCCAACATTTTCACGGCAGCGTTGTGAAACCTGCGAGTTCAGAAGTAACCAAGAAATCTGAGTATTCATAAACACTCTTGCTGATACGCCAGTGTGGAATCACACGAAGTGCAGGCAACCGCCAACTCATGTCCGAAGTATCAAAACAATGTAGACAGGTGGAAAAAGAAGATCGTAAAGAGAGAGGAACAGCAGTATGGTCGAAGCTGCAGAGGCTGGAGGAAGCATTCGTAAAGCCCGAAGTTTCGCCAATTGCAAAAACAAAAAATGATTTCACTCCGACGCCCAGACGAAACAGTTACAGCGTCCAGTAAGGCAGTGGAGAAAACCACTCACGAATACTACTCAGATCTCATCGATTATGTTGTGCCACCAGTTCTCCCTTCCGAAATCCGACATGTCATTTCGTCGATGAAAAATCGAACAGCACCAGACCCGCACAGGATAAGATTTGAACAGCTAAAAAACCTGCAAGTCCTCGACAACACATTGGCCCAGCTGTTCACACGTTCGATGTCAAAATTCAAGGTTTGTGTCATCCTATGCAAGATTAACGAATACTGGATGAAGCTCAGCGACGTGAACAACCTGGGTTCCGAATGAAATCACTACGATGGGCCACTTCCGCACGATAGCAAGACTCATTGAAGTACTGCGAGAGTAAAGGGGACCGCTCTATCTCACCTTCATCGAATTAAAGAAAGCTTTTGACTTAGTCGAGATAAAATCAATCATAGAAGCCCTGTTCTGCCAGGGCGTCCTTACTCAGTATAACAAGATTTTTTTGCCAGGTAAACAATAATTTTGCGAACGAGATACCACCATTCCATAACGGTATTAACATCGATATCAAATTAGAGGGCGCGTGTGGGGCAGTAGTCTGAGGCGCCCTGCAACACGTACGTTGGATCGATCGCTGAGCCTACGACCCACGAAGCCTTCATCCCCCTCTGGGGTCGGCAGATTGGTAACAGACTTGTCTAGGAGGATAGCAGCACTGGCTCGATAAATCGGTAGGCCACCGCGAGTTATTGTAAAGACCAGATATGCATTCAGTCACCTCCAACGATACTTAATGAAGTTGGATGCATGGCGCATCCCTCAAGGATTGATCAACGCGCAGAGTTTATCCTTTATCAAATTAGAAGCTAGGCAAAGCTATACCTTCTTGGCAAAAATTATTAACTGCCACTCTCGAGAACGTAACATGAACGTAATAATGAGACACCATGGGACAGAAAAAGCGATGGTCGGCAATTACACCATCTTTGCTTTGTTGATGACATCGTTCTTATAACACCAAACATTAGACAAGTGGAACTAATGCTTGCACACTTTGATAACCCCTGTGGAAAGAATGATCTTCGACTAAATCTCATATAAACGATTTTTGAGGAATGGATCGACTTCGTACACCGCATTCACCCTCAGCAGAACGAATGTCTCCGAATGCTTGAGATAGAACGCCTTAGCTCCACAGTTGAGCTGGAATACGCGAGCAACATGGGAGCTTTCAACTGGATCGAGGATGTAGCGACGAGAAGAATGAACACCCGATTCCGTCGTACCTGCTGTTTTGTCTTCTCGATTCTTCCAACCACATAGCATGTGCAAGAAACCTGGCCGCTACGTAAGCAGATTAAAGTGTCACTCAACTTTATTGGGCACGCAGTCGAAAGGACGACGAGAAGAGTCTTCCGGATCACGCATGTGAGGAAAAGAATATGAAGTTCCGATCCACGTCAACTATGGAAAATCAAAGACGACGTTCTATACGCCAAACTTCCGATGATAAAGTGGGACGGTCTGTAATGAGGATGAACGAGAACCGACGAACAACGCCGTTAACGACTGGTTTTTTCGGGAGTTCAAATGTACAGCAAGAAGACCAGTGTCACGGTGGTCTGTGTTCTTCGCGAAAACATCGAAAAAAAAGATATGATGCTCAACGAGTACCAAGAGCAAGTACAACTCACTGGACCACTCTTGCACGTGCCAGGGGAAAAATGGAAGAATTGCTGATGCCCGCTCGAGCTTCTCGACAATCAACGGGAAGACAGCTGATCTAGGTAACAGATTATATATATGTATATATATATATATATATATATATATATATATATATTCAGAAATCATGTCTTCCTAATTTCTATTAATTCCAGTAGTCGCGATGGAGTGTTTCCAGAACTTCAACTCCGGCAGATGTCGAACTTTTTGGCATAAAAGGCTAATTTAAGTCGGTACGAAATCGAAGCGAGTGTAGTCAAATACTCATCAAACAGTACGTGGTTCATAGAAAAGGATGCGGAGAAAAGAGTGATAATAATAATAACAATGATAACGATAATAATAATAATAATAATAATAATAATAATAATAATAATAATAATAGTAACAGTAGTAGTAATACGGAGTGGCGCAGTGGCAAGTGATGGCGTCGATCAGGAAGTAAAGCCGCGAGTTCGACTCCATCTTCAACGCTCACCCCAATCACGTGGGAACCCCTAGCCCTAGCCCGGCTATTGCCAAGATTTTAAGAAGAATCTATTCAACCAGCATTCCACGACATTCGTAAAGAAAACGAAATCCTCATGCAGCAGCCGAAAGAAGATGCGCGGTGTCAGGAGACCTCTGTGGACGGTGAATGCGACAAAAACGAATCGGTTGCATGAACTGCTATGATCCGCACAGAAGATTTTACCCTGGGTCGCGTAAGAAAGTAATAACATGATGATGATGGATATGACAGATAGAAGAATCTCATTTGATAGATACAGGGTAACCAAATCACTTCCCGTCTAGTCTTCTCAATCTTTTCCCTCGAAGGGATTTCTATCGTCAGAATCATGTCTGGTTTGATAAGTTGATATGTAACTCTTACGTTTAGTGCAACGTTAAGTCGTTTGCAGATCTGGATCGCACAATGCGGGCTTGGCTTTGGAATAATTCCGACGTCGTTACCGCAGACAACCATGTCTAATAAAGTTGCTATTCCAAGAACGCGCATCTGATGTTCGGTAGCGACTCTGGAACGTTGTGACTATCACGGAACATTAAATCTTGGCGTTTTTCAGCTTTGCACCATTTCCCAGTTTCTTTAAATTTTCTTTATATGATTGTCCTCACTGTGGAAAAACTTCACCAGAAAAGTGCTTTCCTCCCATTCCATTATATTCTTTCGCTTACATAGCGTATTTCAAATGTATACGGTGTATATGGTTGCATGTAAGTGCCCTATCCTAAGTGTCTATAATCATCAGCTATTCTAACGACTAACGAACTAGGTGGTGGTGGTATCAGAGTCATTCAACTACTTTTCGTCGTGAACATCAAGTTTCTCTTTAGGCAATGAGCACGGTAGAATTTAGTGCAAGGTGGCCATTGCTGTCTCCCAGCTACCAACTACTTTTACCTATCATTTTCGCTGAGAGTATTACTACTCAACCATACTTGCTTATTAACCTGCTGTAAGATTGAACTGATACGCTGGATAATACCACAAGAAAGCGATCATTTAAAATATTTAACCATACATTTCGCCAGCTTTTTATCTAATTGCATAATTGAGAGCGTCAATCACGTATGTTATTTGATTCAGAAGATGATGACAATGTTATTAAAAAAGCGTCAGGTCTACATGGTCTCGTGGAGTTCTTGGCCTTGCAAGGATAAACTGCAGCAACACTTGATACAGGTAGTAACATGCAATACCAACATCCCTTTCGACCAAACTGCTATTGAATTGATAAGATACCTGCTATCAGCGGTGCACAGTGCCGTTTTGCATCCTAGGGAACGGAGTTCACGAAACAGCTTCTGAAGATCGCAGACTGGAGCCGTCTGTCCGTTCGACGCTTCCGGTACTGCTCTCTCAACAATCGCATCCGCATCGATGGCACTTATTCCGAATGTCTGGAGTTGAATAAGTATTTTATAAAAAAAGAAATAAGGATTTACAATTCTGCCAATGTGCAAAACGGAAAAAATCCAGGGAAACAAGTTCCTGGTTTGCAAAAAAACTGGAAGGCATTAATGGAACGAATTTTCCGTGTTTATTTTAATATTGTCAAATTTGGTAGCAGCCTTTAGGGTGGTGGTTAGAAGTTCCTTGCCATGAACGCAGTGGTCCGTTTTCCATCCCGTTTCTTTAAGTAGCTTTCTTTAATAACCTAAAACGTTTCGTTTCACACTGTAAACTCTAGGCACATATGTAGTACGCCTTTAATCTTCGATAGTTTGCTATGTCATGTTGGCAGTGGAACCTTCCTGAGTTTCGAAACCCACTGTGCAACAGTACTTCATCTCTTTCAGGTTCACCCAAAACGAGCACCGATTCGAAACACCCTTGCAGGTACCAAAATTAGAAATAAGTCTGTCCTATGGCGGAGCATAGAGAGGCATCCATTATTGTTCCATTACCGAAAGCAGTAAATGTGAAGAGCTCAACACCACTGTTCTTCATGTTCTTTGAAGTAAACACAGTCCACTTAACTGCTCCGGGACAAAAACAGACTTTACTAGTCATCTTTCGAGTAAATTAGTGGTTGAGTGGATTTCAATTAGTAGAGGTAATAAAGCATAGAAAGCGTTCGGCGTTGATCGATTCCTCAGAGGTATGTCATGCATTCTGCTTTATCCGTTGCATCGTAGATGTAGTTGAATGTATATCTGGCCCGTACGACTTCCGTAAGTCCACTGATGTATCCAGTAAGGGTGATTTTCTTCCTGCATAAGTCCAGTGATGCTTTGGCGATCTGCGAAGATAGAAAGCTTAGTTAGCGCAGGCGCTAGATTGAACCAGGGACCGATTCAGTGTCTAATACAGGTCACTTTTAGCCACTGCGCCACACTCTCCTTATTCGCAAAACACACGTTATTACTAACTTTATGTAATACGTAACAAAGTTAGTTGTACATTCGCAGATTATTTCTAGGATAATCCCTACAACAGAATGTTTACCAGTAATAAGAATTAATATACCTGGAGAGTAGCAGAGACGTCAGCACGTATGCCAGTCAGTGTCTTTTCTGCCAGTGCTCCCATTGACACCTATAATATCCGTTTTCAGAATAGACCGACGCCTTTAAACTTTAAGCAGTAAGATAGTCTCTGAAAAAAATTTTATTAGAGTTTTTGGTGGACCACAATACAGTTCTTATTTTTTCATCTACCTTACCACTGTATACATGTTATCGCTGATATTCAGTAAGTTTTACTGGGGGTTAAGTGAAGCAGTAACGAAACGCTCAGCATAGATAGAATTTAAACGCAACAGTAAAATAAAGGTAAAAAATAATAAAAAAAGATATTAGCTTCCCAGTTATTTTTTACTTTTATGCATTTCTTGCGGTTGGTGATTCTATAAAGGATAAAAAGGATAGAGCTCTCGGCGTTGATCAGTCCCTAAAGATGCGCCATGCATTCCACTTAATTATGCATCGTTTGCAAGTGATTGAATGCATATCTGGCCTTTACAATGACTCGCGGTGGTCTACAGATGTATCGAGCCATTGCTGCTATCCTCCTAGAGAAGTCTGGTACCCGAAGGGATTGAACGCTTGGTGGGCCTTGAGCGCGGGAATCGATCCCACGTGTGTGTTGCAGGGCGCCTCGGAACAGTGCCATATTTTACAATCATTTCAGTAGGTGATATGAATTAAATTATTATTGCAATATGGTTACTTGTGCATTAATTAGATGGAACTAAAAAGAAAGAGTGGATTGAACAGGTGTACTTGGACTTCCTGTTTGGTTTACTACCTCATTTTGAGCGAAAAGTGTAAAAAATGGATGATGATTTGAATATAAAGCAGAGTGTACACATCCTCAGCATGGTCACCTAAGTTAATAACCAGTTCAACGTTTCCGTTTGAAAGCACGGTTAAAGTGAAAGCCGGTCACGCTAGAGTCTAAAAAGCCTAAATCGGTGCCTAGGGTTGAGTACCTGCCAAGGATAGGGGGAATAAAAGGGCCTCATACCGAGATGCCCTCGGTATGTCCCCCATGTGGCGGAGTCCATCAAGCAAGTTTGACCCATAGGAGGATCAAGTGGAGACCTCAGTAGCGTCTTTTGAGTCACTCGATGACTAAGGGACACAGGGAATGCAGGTGAATCGGCAAAAAAGAATGGATGCTGAGCTCTTCAAGTATTGCCCACCATTTCCCTGTGTTGACTTTCAGTGCAGCTATTTTCGAGACATTTCCGCAATCGTGACTCCAATTCCTAGGCGAGCTATTTGTTTGGCAGAGCATGATATCATCTGTGACTCAGCATATGCTAAAGTTTTATTTAAGGGCCGATGGGAAGAGTAACGCGTTGCCAATATCACTGCCTATCCATCAGCATCATCCCTTTAGGGAGAATGACGCCTTAAATCCCGTGAGATTCCTCCTATAACATCGAAAAGTGATGTCATTCGAGTGATAACGAGGTTTCTTTCGAACATTACAAGTAGATAAAAACACCGAACCATCGCCAAATTGTCAGGACTTTTTGCTATTCCGAAGCCGAAGCTTAGAAATATAGCAACAAAAAAGTTATTGATGCCTTTTCTAGAGCAGGTACTTGTTTCTAAGGTATAAGACATTATTCAAATTGTTGCAAAGGAAAGACAAAATAAATTTTTTGCAGGGCATAAAGTCCGCAAAATCTTGCGCCCGTGTCACCTGTGAACCCTTTAATCATCGATAGGCACCATAAAGTTATCATTCGTCCCCGTTGGCAACCATAACGACCCAGTGGTCTCCGGCGTCTTAAAGGTAACAAAGATCATCACACACTTGTTATGGATCCCTTTATTTTCGCTGTTTCTAATGTTTTTTTTCAAAAAAAAGAGCTAAGGGTAACTAAATAGGTTCCTTTGTAGCGTAGGCTTATAGTGGAGTCCGAGGTTGAATACATGGAAATCATTCCCAACTTGGGAAATCTTACTCGAGTTCCGTTCCAATTTTTTTTAAGCCTTCAAAAGTTTGTGAGATCGCTGACACTTGAGATTTTATTGAAGTAAATCGGAAAACATTCTTTCACAAGCAGATAAAAACATATAGATTCCAGCAGTTTTTTCTCGAGGGATGGTCCGCTGAGTAAGGTACAACTCGGCACGCCACATCGAGGCGGAGAAGAACCGTGGGCTATCGACTCGGATCATCTGATGAAGACGAAGACGTCGAAACGTTAGCCGAATAAAAATTGTTCATCAACCTCATGTAAGTTTATCAAAGGAAGAATACATATTGCTCAGTAGTTTTTATTCTGATTAGTGGTGTTTATTACAAAAAAAAGGTAGAAAGTTAAAATCTAGCATTAGTTTTCGAACCTGCTAATACTTGTATAACATTACCTACCCATTGTTCTCGAATAGTGGATTAGTCAAAAAACTTCAACGTTTAGGTGTTGGTAAGATTACCAGAGTCGTCCTTTTTGGACCCAATAACACTTTCGAGAACTTCAAAAGATTGAAGAAATCTATTTCACACATTCTACACCGCTGGATTCCCATCTTTAGCAAACCTTCAACACCATAAATTCTATCCTATTGCTAATTATAGTATCACTTTAGGTGCAAAAATAGGTACAATACTTTGTCATCCAAACATTTCTTCGGAACAATAGTTTTTTCTGATCGATAGCTATGTTTTTCCATGGCGACGTCTCCAGGCTCTGCCACTCAACTTACAATGATTTTATGATCACTTACCTTTCCCTGGATAGCATCAACTCCGAGTGTTTTGTATACAGCCGGCCCAACAGGTCGTCCTGTCGCATTTTCTAATCTGAATGAAACAAGTAATACTTTTGAGAATTTAATAGATCTCAACAATTCGAAACTTTTCCTCAGTGTCTATTCATGGCGAATCCTTCTGTTATCTTTCAGTCATTCTCCTACGAAATGTTCGACATTGCAAATGCAGATAAAGACTCTGACTTTAATTGACATCTTGGGCCAAATTTCTTCTAGCGCCAAGGAACATTTCGAGCAAAAGTTCTCTCCTCTCGAGGATTACCGTGTGGCATGATAAAGTTTTTGATTTCTTACGATGAATGATGGTTATAGGATTTTCGTTTTTTCTTACACAACTTTGTTTCACTCATACCTTTCCATGAAGCCAAACTGCTTCTTTTTCTTAAAAGAAAAAAAGTGGGCCTTCGCTATGAACTTTTCTTATCCGTAAGTGTGAGGTATTTATAGAGTTATCTGATGCTGAAAAACCTCTCATTGGTTGTGGAGAGAAGAGATTGGAGTGGAGAGAATAACCAAAAATATCTTTGAAAAAATGTACTAAAAACAAAAACGGGCGGTAAAGTTAAAGATTTGCGTTTGTTTTAACTGATGGAAAAATGGTGAGATCCGCTCTGGATGAATTTCAGTAAAGACTCTTCTATGAATACTCACAGCTGTACGGTCTCCTCGGCCCATGGCAACCACATGCGATGAAAGTCGACCAGTGTGCCATCCTTGTCGAAGATCACCAACTTCACTTCATTGTCGACCGTCATCTAGAATGAGAAAAGCTATCATGTCGTTCAAGACCCACAGAAACACAACGAACTTCAATGCGCTCCGACTTCGATGATCACGAGAACTTTCGGGTGTTTATAGGTGAAATAAGAAATGAAATCGTAATCCTTTAGGAAACGGCTTTTTTTATTTTCAACAAAGACGGAAATAAAGATTAAAACGAAGTTTTTTGAATTAGTTCAAAAAAAAAGAGGTGTAGTAGAAATTGAACACCCAAAGTGGATCCAGAAACTTAAAAAGAGCTTGAGATTCCTGTGAAACGAAAGGTCAACGGAAAAAAGTTCACTGATGGAACTGTGAGTCTTGCTAACTTTTATTTTATTTTATTTTACTTCATTTTATTTTATTTTATTTTATTACTATTTGTTCCATTTGATTCGTCTTCACATCCTACTGTACATGTCCCAGCACTTCCGACATTCATTTCGTTTCCTCACATCCATTGTCCGCGAAGATCTTCCTACTTTACGTATGGTTTCGGTTGCTAATTGACGACTTCATTTCATCCTGTAATGGCGCGTGTGGCGCAGTGGTTGGAGGCGCCACTCTGACACACACTTGGAATCGATCCCCGCACCCATGGCCACACCAAGCCCTCCATCCCTTCGGGGTCGGCAAATTGGTACCAGACTTATCTGGGTGAATAGTAGCACTGGCTTGATACATCGGTAGGCCACCGCGAGTCATTGTAAAGGCCAGATATGCATTCAATCACACCTCCAAAGATGCTTAATGAAGTCGTATGCTTGGTGCGTCCCTCAAGGATTGATCAACGCCGAGAGTTCCATCTTTTTATCGAATATCGTAGAATGCTGGCCGAGCAATTCTGCCTGCAGTCCTGAGGCAGCCGGGCTGGATCGTCCCAATTGGATTGCAGAGAGTGATGCTTTCCCAGACAAGTATGGTACCAATTTGCCAATCCCAGTGGGTGAGAGGCTTGGTTGACCTGGAGCAGAATCGAAATAGCACTATGCTTGTGATGACGAACATCACTATCACTGTGCTATCCTCCCCATTTTTTGGAATATTGCAAAGCAAAATGTTATCAAACGTAAGCAGACTAAGAAAGTCATCTAAGGCTTGTATTAATGTGCATAAAAAGTAAAAATCTTAGGAGATCCATTGAAACAGTTCTTTCTGGAACTAGAAAACTTCGTCGAACCAAGGATATTTTGGAATTTTCCGCAAACGGAACTCATATTTATCAAAAAAAATAGTTTCTAATGAGGACCAAGAAGCTTACAGCCGATGTTTGAGAGCACATTCTTATATCCCTTGAAGTTTTCTTTGAAGAAGCGGAACGAAAAAATGAAACTTAAAATTGCAAAACTGATAGCTCGTCTGCAAGTATGGGACTTCACAAGAAGTTAATAGAGAATATTCTCGTCAATATAGGCGAGAAATGCAACAGTTCTTGGTGTCAAACATTTGATACGAGCACGTCATGAAGAGACCAGTTGGTGAGTAGAATGAGGCGGAACTGGAATATAAGGCAATGGCGTTTACAGTAGTCTATGACGAAGGCTTATCAGCGTGCTATGGTGATGGATTGAAAGAAAAACCGACGAATGGGAACACATTGTCTTGTTTGCATTGTGGCCATTCCGGTTGACTTTTGGCTCTTTTGAGCACTAATCATTGAAAAGTTGTCTAAAACAATTGAAAATGTTGTTAAATTCTTCAATCTTTACAGTTTTGCAACTTTAGAGCAGCATGGCCGCGTGGTGGCTTGGAGAAATCAAAAAGAAAGCTTAAGCTTTATGAAATCATTGCTTGTTGATTCTTACCATGTTGTTCTTCCACGTCTATGCCTTCTAACCGGAATTATAATCTACTGACGATTCCACAGGCTATGATCGAAATATAAATGATGAACGAAACCGTAGACAATAATTGTTGGCTGGTGAACATCTACCGAACAATGAACAGATATGCTTCATCACTGGTCAGCGTTCATGCTCTAAACGGACTATATTTGAAGAGGAAAACGCATGTCTTTGTGGTGGACTTTATTAGACGAAGTAAAGCCTTTCAAGATATTGAGAAATAAGGAGGTGTACTGATTGGGTGACCGTTTGAATTATCGGGGCAATGAGTTCGGTTTTAGTAAGGTTTGGTTTCGAAATCGATATAGACACTATTTGCTGCAAACATCTGATTTTCAAAGAAAGGTTTAAACCTTTATAGCTTTTTTCTAATGCATGAAGTATGCGAAGCCCACTGCTTAGAGACACCTTACGATACATCCATGATCATTGCGAGATTCCTATCGCTCGGGGATCGAGAAAATGAACCAACCTTGTTCGAGAAAAGCTCCGATACGAAAATGTTGGCGGACCTTTCTCTTACCCAAATCTGCAAATGCAGTCGTAGAGCTATCAAGGATTTTTAAGCGGAATCAATTCCATTAGCACGCAAAGACATTCATGAATAAGATAAAATCCTCAAGTAGAAGCTAAACCTGAACACAAATTCAAAGAGCTTTGAAGGCGGTGGCCACAAGACAGCGAACGGATTAAAAGCAGTAGTGGATCTACCCGACAAAGGCAGGCAGTTCATAAAAAAATACCAGCTTATCAGTTGGGCAAAAATCAATGTATTCGATGTAATATCTCGAAAAACTTACAAACAGAAAAATTTATAGGCAGAAAAAGTTCGAATCTTCCGACCTCATCAGTATATTGCAAACCATGTTGACTTTCTTATCGTTAAATAATGATTCCCCGCGAAAGAAGTTCCCCATATGTTTTTAGAACCAGTGATTAGATGAAGATCATTGTCTGATGTGTAGGCCATCTGAAGCAAAGCTTCGTATTCAAAGTCGTTCAGCTTCTGATTCACAACATGTGAAACCTAAGAGCGTTCACTGTCCTGCGCCACTATTGACTTTTTTCAAAGGTTTAATGAGAGGTAATTTTTGAACAGCTTCTGGCCCTATGAATCGAGTAACCTTCTTTTTTCCAGCAGCACTACACAGTTGCTGCTTTCTTACGACTGCTCTTAATAAGTAATAAATCACAGACTTCATAGGGTTGTAGTTGGATTCGTGTGAAATTCACTAAACAAGCTTTTTCACTTTTCCGAGTAGGTTGGCCATCGTTAGAATTCCTCCAGTTTCACGTTTCTAGGTCTACTCTGCCGATCATCCAGTAAGTTTCTTCATATTCATTTCACTCAATATTTTCATTTCCTCGAAATCGGTGAGATCGATGGTGCCCAGTTATCCAATGTCTTGTTCTACTGGATTTCCGTCTTCAGACTCGATTTTGTTAGACGACAGCCCGTAGGGGATTCTTCGGCGCGGAAATTTTTTTAATGGGACACTTTCATCAGAAACAGCAAAAATTTTTTACACTTTCCCTGCATAGCAACCCGTAAAAAATTAGTTTTTAAAGCAAAAAAAATGCGAATAATCGGATGAAAAGTAGGAGATTCTAAGTACTAAGAGGATCTCTAATCTTCCATTGATAAGCTCCTACGAGGTTGATAAATATTCTTTATTTTCAGCTGATATTTCGACGACTTCGTCTTCCTCAGAGCCGGTGATCCGAGTAGATGGTCCACAGTCGTTCGTCTACTCGAAGGGGCGTCTTCTTCGCATAGAGCTGGACCTTCTTTAGTGGAGTATCGCTCTAATGAGGCACACTCATCCGGCGGTGCTCCCTTTATACAAGACGGTTGTTATCGATAGCTGTGATTGCTCGGTGATAACCACTTGTTTTTTCCTGGCAATTCATCCTGTAGAAGCCGATATCATTACCGGCTAGTGCAAAAGCATAATAATATTTCAAAACCGACTTTCCTTTAACCTCGACATAACTAAGTGCTAAAATGATATATGAAACATCTAGAAATAAAAAGAAAAAAGAAAACTATGTTGACAAAAAGTCAGACCGAAACATTTTTGTAGCCGAGAGGTTGAATATTTCACCCTGAACAGTCGAAAGCTTCTTAGCTGCCGTATTCCTGGAATGCTCGTAGAAATCTGTATAAGAAACCTCTTCAACGAAAGCTTCTAGTGGGAGTAGGTGATCATGTCAGATAATCACATTTGACACATAATGAGATATTAGGCGTACTGGTGAAAAAACAACGGGTTTGCTCTCTTTTCGCCTTCGTTTCCGTTTTTTAAATAACAAAGAATACGACGAGCCCGTACCAACTGGGCTGCACGACGACATCCCTGAGAATTGCGGGTTCCGAGGAGTGCTTTGTTTTTTTTCTCTGGGATGTTTTTTTTGTTCTTTGCTTCTGAAGACTAGGACGAAACTAGTAGTAGTGTGTATATTCTTTGCCTTAATTTTTTACCTTGTTTTCATAGGCAGAAGAATAGATAAAGCGTAAATTAACCACAATGATGCTGAGATATTCGCAAAACTTGGACCCCGGCCCAGATCGAGCCATGATTTCCCTTTTCCGGGGACTCGCGCATTACACACTGCGCCACGAGCGCCTTGCTCTGCGTTTCTGTCAACTACTTTTTTCTATCTACCAGTGCCACAACGGGATTGATCTGGGGAGTTCACACCGGCATTGAACTCAGTTATGCAAACGCTGCAGTCGAAATCGCGTTATTTACTTTTTCATTTGCTGCCTTTTGCTGATGGAACTGGTAGGTAGAATAACTACCAGAGAAAAACGAGAGCAAGCGTCTCCGTGGCACAGTGTGCGAGCCTCCGAAAGGGGAAATCGTGGTTCGATTTGGACCAGGTCCAAGTACTGTGAATATCTCAGCATCGTCGTGGTTGATTCCGGATAATATCCTGCAGTGAAAATTGTAGGAGGCAGTAAGTAAAAAAGTAAACAAAGCGTAAATTGTTCCACTTTGATCAACCACTGAATTATGCGATACGCAACCAGCTACCACTCATGGCTGTTTGGTCGATTAGAGACTCCACCGATGTGCCAAGTCAGTGCCGTTATCTTCTCAAACAATCCTGTTACAAATTTGCCGACTCTATGGGAAATAGAGCCGAATTGGACCAAGGTACACGGTCTAAGCGGGGAGCTTTTTGAGCACGGCGGAGAACATCTAACCACTTCGCTACACTTAATGGCAGACAGAGAAATCTATGACAATATCTTTGCATTATTAGAAGGAAATTTTAAATGCGCCAGCTATTGGTTGGCAAATTTCCACTAGGAAAACTTTCAACGATTTTCTAGAATGAATACAAATGAGTTTTGTCTAGTTGGAAAAGGAATTAAAAATTCTCTAATATCACTTTGTTTAATATCACCTTTATTAACCTCAAACTCCACTTTATCGCTCAGTTTCGTCTTTATCCTTGTTAAAGCCATAAGCGGAATGTGGAAAGTGTCTGAGACTTTTATTGACTCTTTCGCTTTATTCACCACTCTCTTCCCCTTTCCAGTTCCTCTCCTCCTCGCTGCACCTCTTTTTTTTCTCAACTTTTCATCCCATCTTTCTGTCTCTCCTTCTTTCTCTCTTTTTCCATGTTAATTCTTTTATGTAGTGTTCACATTCCCGCTTATCCATTACATTGTTGTCGTAGGATGTTCTGCAATAACGGCATCAGCAAAAAAATCCGCTGGAGAATTACGCTGTAAACTTTTCTCAATAAGTGCTCGCCGTTTAGCGCTGCTGTTGTTCTGTTGTAAAATAAATAACGACCCGGCTCCTGAAATCTGTGCTCTTACAAAACAAAGGAGGGAGCTGAAATCTCGTAGTTATCAATCGTCTGCTTCCAACTTATGGCCTGGAAATCTTTATTCAATCGCAAGACACTTAGAACGAGCCTTGTGGGAGCGATTTAAATGAAAAACAGATGAAAATTCTACTGCCTTCGATCCACACTTCGACTTTTTTAGTGGCTTTCTGTAAACCTTGGCATTAATATTTGATATAAAAGGATAAAGTATGGAGTCTCGGCGTCAATCTATCCCTGAGGGATGCGCCATGTATTCGACTTCACTAAGCATCGTTTAGAGGTGATTGAATACGTATCTAGCCTTTACAATGACTCGTGGTGGCCTACCGATGTATCGAGACAGTACTGCTATCCTCCTAGACAAGTCTGATACCCGAAGGGATGAAAGGCTTGGTGGGCCATGGGCGCGGGGATCGATTCCACGTGTGTGTTGCAGGGCGCCTCCGACGACTGTTGTTAGCCAATGTTGGTCGATAGTCGATATATGCATATATACTCTCATAAACTGCCCTTGTTGAGTCGATGCAATGTTGGTTTACGTTGTTGTTGTTGCTGTGGTTCGATGGCTGACGTTTCGGCGAAATCGCCTTCTTAAGCGTCTGGACGGTGAAATATGTATAGTACTAAAGAAGATCTAGTATATAAATGAACGGAATTTTGTTTAAAAAGGAATCCACTCCGTTGCGTGTGGGACCACCAGTGTGTTGCTCACGTGGGATGACGAGCGAGACCCATCCAGGTCAAAAAAATCATTTTAAAAAAAGGCGCCAGATCGCGTGCGTTAGTGAGGCACTCATCTTTCCGGCTCATCTTTGAACCTTTGAGATCTATCCAGGACGCTCAAAGATTCTTGTCCGCTTTAAATAAATTCCAAAAGTCTCGCCATCACATGTGACGTGGCGCCTTTTTTCAAAACGATTTATTTTAACTGGGTGGTTCTCACCCCCTCAACCCACATGAGCAACACTCGGTCCCACACACACAACTAAACGGTGAGTGGTTCCTTTTTAAATAAAATGGCGTTCATTTATATGTTAGATCTTCGTTGCTGTACTATAGATATTTCATCCAATTATACGATTGTCGTCACGTAAAATACGTTCAAGCTCCGAAGAAGGCGAAGTCGCCGAATCTTCAGCCGTTGAGCCACAGCAACAACAACCATGAGGGATACCAACCTCGCGTCAGCTCAATAAGCGCAGTTCATAAGGACGTAAACACATATACCAGCCGTTTAGTGGGATTTGTTGTCTCAAAGAACATGAACGCTATCGCAACTTTAGTTTGAAGTTTTAAGACCCTCATTCTCAGAGGTTCTTTGATGAGCCCTTAGAAATGGGGGGCCCGCCGAGTTTGCTTTAGTATAAGTGTCTATGTTGAAACTCTGCTTTTAATTTTAATTTTAGTGAGCCGCATGAAAGTGATGGTGAATCGGTCGCTGTACAATCGACTTCGATATCCCGGAGGATTTCATATCCATGATGAAGCGGTAAACTCTTAGATACTATAGGTGAAGCTATCAAAAGTAGAGTTAGCAGAGTGAAAGAAAGTTGTAGATTGTTATGAAAAGCAAGGTTTTGGAAAGATTTTCTACCTGGTTTCTAACCTATTTGAGAACTACAAGCCGACGAAACCGCGGATGAATAGCTTTATTAGTGCGGCGATTGGCTTAGTCAGTTGACAAGCCAATCATGTAAGGTGTTTTTTTTTCTTCCGTCGTTTAACTCAATTTCCAATGCCAGCTCAATAAACACTTTGATTGGGATTGCTAGCAGAGTAGAGAAAAACACTGAACAATATGTTCATTAAGAAAAGTCTTAGTAGAACGGAAATTACGTGAATCCGAGCAGAGCATTAGACAAGAGAGAAATGGAGAGTGGATGGTTATTTGCAAACGCTTTATACCAAGAACTTTAGATGTTAATATTGACCGTCCATAGATGAGGTTTCCAGAGGTTTCATTGTCTTGAAACCTTCATGCATAGTTGTTATCGGGTTGGGATATGAAATCCGCAACAGTTTGGTAATCTGTGGTCTCTTATTTGCGTCTTGAGTCAGCGTCGTTTTGCCTAGAATCCTGGTGCAGGACATCATTAACAGGCTCTGACTTCCCCGACTCAAGTGGAGATTTGCTGCACATTGAAGCGAGGAACGGCAGTGGCTCCTGTGACTAGTGGATTGACGAGAAGAAGACTACATTACAATTCTAATGTTCAGGCATATTTTTCCTCCACTAGATTTAGAAAACGAAACCAATAGGAAAATTGTGAAATGTCGAAATTGTTGACGTTAGGAAAACCTATTAGTTAAGTCACTATGACTTTTTGTTAATTTTTTTATTACTTTTACTGTACGCTCCCAGCGGCTTACTACCTCATCGTGGTTGGGAGGTGTTTCTGGGTGTCGGACTGCGATGTAGAGCGGCGACATTCGCCCCCGGCAGCGCTTCCTTTCCCAAGCTGAGAAGTCTGGCTTCTCCATCAGGAAAGCCAGCTAAGAGTAAACCAATACCAGGATCGACCACCGTCATGGTATCAAACTAGTCGCATAATGGCAAATCTCCCTCTAATCGACAAGCGCTGCGAGTGCCTGTGGTGAAACGACCTGGGGCAAACTTTTGGCTAGGCTGACATCGGAACTCCAGGGAAACACAGTTAAGCCAGCAAAACTCCGCAAAATGGCGATTATGCTGAGGCTCACACAATTAGTGAGGAAAGGCCATCCAAGTATCCAAGTAAGTTTTATGCACTTTAGGAAATCGACCTGGTTGGAAACAGATACCCACCCCATCGTGCAGAAGAGTGATCAAAGGTCTTTTTTCTTTTGCCACAACTGAAGTCAAAGGATTCAAAATATTCTTAACAAAACGACATGATTTGCAAGATCTGCGTAGGAGACGATGCAGAAATATTCTGTATCCATCAAAGTCTTCTCTAAACGACGAGGAAAAAAAACAAAAAAAAATTGGATACTTAGAAAGACTGCCTTCGCAATCCGGAAATAAATCAATATCTTTTTTCATTTCGGTAACACATTACCTGCTTTTTTCTCCCAAACCCTGAGATAGCCGTATCAAGACATTCGTAGCTTCCCACCATCTGTGATCGTCGTTGGTGGCCGTTGCGTGTCAGCGAGAGGCTTATCACTTTGTTACTAGTTTCTTTGAGGAAAATAGTGACACTTGGTATAGTTGAACTAATAGCTCGGCTTTCCAAAAGGTTCCCGTATTTCTTATTATTTTCAATGACCGTAGTGCACTGAGGAACCCACCGTCGTACATTTCAACTTAACAATCAACCATGGTAAGACAGTAAACTAATTTAAAGAGAAGTAAAGCAAACGCATAATGAATTCAAGTATTGCAAGAGTGCTGGAAGATGGGCTAACAAGTGAAGACGATAGACAACAACATCGAGGCAAATGTATGTAAAACAAGATCCTCATCGACTTTCCCTCGTACACTTTCGAGTTTGAAAGCTTGAAATTCACAACATGTTTTCCTTATGCCCAAACAACGAATGAATTTGTACAGTTTGCCTAGACCACAGATAACTTATATGTTTACTCCCTTCCTCCTGCCACGATGGCCTGCAACTCATCGAGAGATGCACTGTTCTGTCGATTTATGATGCAGACCAGAATGGTCATCCTCCAGCAGGGTTTCCAAGGATGCGAACGAATCGGCATTTATATATGGAGTTAATCAGTACAAATAACTACCACCATCTCCCAGGATAGTCACTTGTTGGTAAGTGGTGACGATCTGGGAAAACACTACAACGGCTTTTGAGACCATAGTTAGCGAAAATTTTTACTCAACCAGTAAACACCTAGGCAGAAATTATTCCAATGTTCACGTAATTCTATAGAATTAGTGAAGACTTGTCATTCAAGTTCTTTTTTTCGTATGGTTGATATTAATTGGTGATTAAGCACAGCTGTCTTAGTAGCAATACAGTGAGATTCGTAAAGATGTTTGTGCAGCAACGAGAAACCCACGATATATTGGTCTGGCCAATCGAAAAGAAAGAGCTTCAGCGCAACATTACACAACAATTCCCCGAAAAATGCACATTTTAAGAAAGTGAATGGTTGTTGAAGAGCTTGTAGAGAAGACATTACCGTACCGTCACACGTTAGTAAAGGCAACGATCAGCCAACGGCGGAACGAAAGTGAACAGTGCAACGTGGTGCAAAGTGGACGTCAAATTCTAGGAAACGCCATCACCGAATGGATATAGCGGAACACTGAAACGAAGTGCTCCTATGGGACAACAACTGGCAGAAAAACACTGCGAAATGTTCATCATTTTAAATGACGAATCTCACGCAGACGACGATTGACGAAGAAAAAATTCACGGATGGTCAACTAGACGTGCGGGCCACCGTAATCCATGCGGATTACTCTTACAAACACCATTAAAACGACGCATATATCCGTATTGAAAGGATTTCCTGCAACCATTGGGAAAACAGCAATTGGAAAGTCATTGAAAAAAAATATTTCATAATTCTTTGGCCACGAAAATTTTGCTCGAAATATTTCTGAAAAAGGATATATTAAGACACAGATGTTATATGACACTCTATTATTGTTTCATAGGAAATTTCCAAATCTGCAGCTCTTCCCTCGGTTTCCCAAGAGAGCCGTGTTGAGCCGGCCTAGGCCTGTATTCTCGCCACTGGCTTTTCCCAAGATTTACTTTATTCAATAGATCTACTCCTTCCTAAGCTTCTAAAAGAAGATATGCAGTTCCAGAGTCACTTAGATGAACATGCAGGTTCTAAATTCCAGTTGTCTAATTCAAGGTCAGCACAAACGCCCCTTATAAACCGATGAGAAAGTGCGCAACTGAGGAATGTGAAGCAAATAGATGTAAAAGCATGCAGAGATCTTTTTCCCAACTATGGTCTTCTTTTTTCTGTGGGATCCTATTCTATGATGGAAGATAAATGTGCTTGAACGAGTATCGAAAAAATATTTCCAGTTAATAAACTAGTTAGTTTTTTAAAATTAATTTTTTAGGTAAGCTGGTGAATTAAATTAAATAGTCATATTAAAAAGTAAAGTAGCCGAGAGAAAGGCGAAACGAAGAACCTGCATGGCGGGGTGGTGAACGTGTTAGACCCGGAAAGGGTAATAGCTCGTTCGTTCCCCACCGCAGACACCTGCGGTCCGGAGTTTTGCAAATATCTCAGCGTCATTGTGGTTAATAAATTAGTTTTGAAATCTCCTAAGTAAGAGTCTCATCCACGGATCTCCCTCATATGAGGGATCTCAAGCCGACTAGTCGCAAGGCTACGTGGTGCATCCCCAGGTGGCGGATAGCGGGTTATTCGCGGACCAAAAGCGACCTTTGCTTCCCATGAGACGCAGGTGGATCCAGGGGATGGACTCGCTGTTTCTGCTGCGCCGATTTGGCACATACTTTCCGTATTTGCTAGGCGTATTCGTGCATGCGTGTGTGGGTGCGTTCTCGCCTATGCGGATTGTATTCTACGAGTCAATTAGGCCAAAAGCCTGGAATCAAGTGACAGGGAAGTATATGGGAGGCGGTTAGGAGTTGCCTCCAACAAATAAGCTCCATGTCCACTCTGGGAGAGCCTGGCAAGCTACCCGTGAGCATATCCAGTCCCCACGTTCAGAGCCCAGCAAGCTATACGTTGGTATCAAAATGCTAAACACAGTAAAAAAAGAAAACGGGCATCATTTCCCTTACCCCGAAAGAGCACCCAATTTCGCAGCGTTGGGTAGGACGAGTACGGAGAGGCTGCTAAAATCTCAGCGCCAATGAAAGTTGCCTGGATCACGTAGAACTATGGTGACGATCTGTATCTACAATGCACACACACTTGCATCCGACTCCTCGATAGAAGACTTGTTCATGCAAGCAAGAAGGATAAGGTACGACGTCATCGGCCTAGCCGAGACCTGAAGACGCCATCCATTCAACGCCGTCTATGACACCGGAGAATAACTGATCCGTGGAACATGCGACAGTAGAGGAGCCGGCGGCGTCGGCGTTCTCGTTAATACGAGTTTGACCATCGATTCATTCGAACAGCTTACAACTCGAATCGGACGTTTACGTTCAAAAAGATGTGGATCAATACCGGCCTTGACAATCTTCGTCGTTCACGCGCCGACATCAAACTATAATAAAGAAGGAGTCGAAGCATTCTATATGGACTTGGAGAAGTTCTATAGAGAAGACCATGCATTCTTCAAGGTCATTATTGGAGATTTCAATATCAAGACTACACCAAGGAGAACGTCTGAAGAACGTCACATTGGGACCCATGGATTAGAAAGGAACGAACAGGGTGAGCGGCTATCTGAGTTTATCATGGCAACCAAGACCATCCATGGTAACTCGCAATTCCAGAAGCCCCACCCTCAACGCTGGACGTGGGAGTCTCCGAATGGAGAGCACCGTAACGAAATAGACCACATCACGGTAAATAGAAGGTTTTGCCTAACCGATGTCTCTGTTGTCCTAAAATTCTACGCGGGATCAGGCCACCGTCTCCTTCGTACAAGATTCTATTTCTCGCGGAAAAAGAGAAAAAGGCGCTAAATTCAGAAACCGAAGTCCTAGAACCACCACAAACTGGGACTTATTCCATTCATTAGTCGGCTGTTGGGAAGACGCCGTTGTCGATAACATCGACGAAGAATACGATCGGCTCATTCAACATCTTCACGTTAGCGCTTTGAGAGATGAGAGTCCGAAAGTCACCAAGAGACGTTTGTCTCTAGAAACACCCGAGCTGATACGCCAGCGTGGAATCGCACGAGCTGCAGGCAACCGCGAACTAAAGTCCGAACTTGCAAAACAGTGCAGACAGGCGATAAGTAACGGTCGAAGCTGCAGAGGTTGGGAAAAGCATTAGCAAACCCCACCGAATCGCCAATTACAAGACCAAGATGGTTGCACTCCGACGCCCAAACGGAACAGTTACAGCGTCCAGAAAGATAATGGAGAAAATCATTCACGAATACCACTCAGATCTCTTCGATAGCAACGTCCACCTTCCGCCATATGAAATAAAGAAGGATGGATATGTTGTACCACCGCTTCTCCCTTCCAAAATCCGGCATGTCATTTCGTCGGTGAAAATTCGAACAGCACCAGATCCGGACAGAATAAGACCAGAATACCTGAAGAACCTTCCACCAGTCGGCGTAAACACATTGGCTCGGCTCCTCACACGTTACCTGTCTGAATGCAAGGTCTCTACTCAAAGGAAGACCAGCAGGACCGTGTTATTGTTCAAGAAGGGTGACCTACACGATATAGGCAACTATCGCCCAATCTGCCTGCTGTCTGTCGTCTACAAACTTTTCACTTCCTAAACAGGATTGACAGAACATTGACGAAGGACAGCCATGAGCAAGCACGGTTTCGAGGATTTAATACGATGGACCACATCCACACGATAACAAGGCTCATTGAAGTACCGCGAGAGTACAAAAGACCGCTCTGTCTCACTTTCATCGATTTACAGAAGACCCTTTTGATTCAACTGAGATAGAAGCAGTCATGGAAGCTTTTGACAGTCACCCTACTCAGTACGTAAAGATTCTTCGTGAGTTGTACAAAAAATTTCACAACCAAGACTTCACTATTCTACAACGATATTAACATTGACGTCGAAAGAAGGATTAGGCAAGGCGATATCATTTCGCGAAAATTATTTACTGCCACCCTCCAGAGCATCATGCGAACACTGGAATTGGGTAATATGGGAGTGAAAATCGATGGTCGGCAGTTACACCATCTTCGCTTTGCTGATGACATCGTCCTTATAACACCAAACATTAGCTAAGCGAAATATGTGCTTGCCGGCTTTGATAAAGCCTGTGAAAAGATTGGTCTTCGACTAAACCTTACAAAAACGATGGTCATGAAGAACGGATTGGTTTCGTATGCCCCATTCACGCTCAACGGAATATCTGGGTCGGGAAATCAATATGATGAACGACTTAGCTCCAGAGCTGAGCAGAAGGAAACGAGCGGCTTGGGGAGCTTTCAAGAGCATCGAGGATGTAGTGAAGAGGACAAGAACATCCGACTCCGTGCCCACCTTTTCGATTCAACGGTGCTTCCTGCCCTAACGTATGCGTCAGAAACCTGGTCGCTGCGTAAAGAGGATGAAAGATCACTCACCATTATCGAACGCGCAGTCGAAAGGACTATGCTAGGAGTATCCCGTTTTACACAAGTAAGTGATGGGATCGGAAGCTCCCACCTGCGTCAACGATCAAAAAACAAAAGATGCCGTTTTGTACGGCAAACAGTCGAAGATAAGGTGGGCCGGACACGTAATGCGTATGAATGACAACCGATGGACAAGAGCCGTTAGTGACTGGATTCCTCGGGATGTCAAACGTACTGCAGGAAGACCACTGACCCGATGGTCAGAGTTCTTCACGAAGAGCGTAGAAGAAAAATAGGATGCTCGACGAGTCCCTAGAGCAAGCAGAACCCACTGGGCAACTCTTGCACGCGGCAGAGAAAAATGGAAGATTTACTGGCGCCCGCGCGAGTCACTCGACGATCAACGGGACTACAGGTGATGCTGGTGAGAGGTGGTGAGTCTCATAACAAGACCGACTTTTCTAACAATGACCTGTCATATTTCGAGTTATAGACTTAAGCGTAACAGATTTATGCTTAATATTTCATCAAAAAGTCAATAGACGTTTTTTTCCACCAAGAATGACTTCCTGTTTTTTCGCAAATTTTACGAAGAGGTGAAATGGTTGATAGAAACGCAAACCAAAAAGCTGAACCGTAACAGGGATGACAAGGCGTCGGAGAACGAGAAGCTCAAAATCGAAACTGGGAAATAAAGTAATTTGACACACAGTACAACATTTGCTCAGAATTTTTAGCTTTTTTTCTTTCTCATTTTTACTTTTTTCTGCTTTTCGGTTTTCCATTCTTAACTTTTTCCCGTTTCGATCTTCAGAAAGTTGCGGAGGAGCTACTTCACTTTGCTGCTACCGAGCTTTTTTCTTTGCTTTGTTTTTTGGTGTCAAAACGCTTCCTAATCACATCTAGCAACTATACATAAAAAGATCAGTAGAGTAATAGCTGAAACAAGCTAAAAAATGCAAATTACTTATTCACTGAGCACAGCGCACTCGTCGACCAAACAGGCAGGTCTTTCGAAGGCCTGACGACTTAATTTAATCACGGCTAATTGTGAGGAAATTGCTTTGATGCGCCGGAGTAATTTTTCTGCTCTGAACTGAGCCAAGCAATGGCTGAACGCCGTTCTCGCTCATAAAACCCGCCTCACTGGAATCCTAGTCAGCTTCCAGTCTAAGGGACCACCGCGACGGCTTTTGGTTGACTGATGCTCGCTCACTCGCGATTCCCTCAGCCCCACCGCGGACGGAGTAAAACAATTCAATTTCGGGCAAAGTTATTTGGCCAAACGAAAACTGGCGAGACGATCAACGTTGGTGGCCGGATTACAACGGCAATTAAATTAGCAGTTCTTTTTAGGTTTTTTTCACTTTAGTGCTCGAAAGATGTGGCTGTGCTTCCATTCCACTGGATCTCTTTACATCTCGGACGCAGCTATTCCAATCACGAGGACACACATGAGCTCGTAGATGTGCGAAACAAAGAAAATGATCAGAAATCTGTTAGAAGCAAACATCTAATTCTCGTAGTGGGACTGCCGTCTTCATCAATAAGTAGGAGCTTGAACAGGAACGGGCTAGGGAGAATTTTGGAGTGTCGCGGTCATCTAACTATCAGTTGGTCATGGAAAAATGAAAAAAATTCTACTCCATGAAAACTGAAATGAGCAAAAAAGACAGAAATGATGTCGATCTGATTTTTTAAAAAATATCAGCATTGAGCGTTCCAGAACAAAATTCCTAAGATGGAACGCTGCTAAGTTTTAGATTCTCTCATGAAAGCGAAAATGTAACACAGGTGGAGACGAGTCTAGCTGAGCAACCTCAGACGACTGTGTGAAACGCAGTGTCTAACAACCGGAGTTGCACTACGATACATATTTGGTCGCCAGTTTAATTGTGCACTATAGGCTCACCAATTGCTCTGTCTCTACGGGTTGGCATATTGTTGCCAAACTTGTCCCTCATGATAAAACACTGAAATGATGCATTCATAGTTCCCGCAAGTTATTAATTAGCACAGATATGTATTCATTAACCTCTATGACGCTGTGAATGGAGTTGAATGGTTAGCGTTTCCCTTATAAATTAGTTAGCACCTAATGCTTAGTCGCTTGCTCTTCTCACGCTCTCTCTATTCGCTTAACAACGCCAGATGTGTTACAGGTTTTCTGATTTCTCTCAGGCAGATGTTGTCAGTTCTCTTCTAGGGTTCTCAGGACGCTATATAGAACGTATTTTCTCATCTCAGCGCTTCAAATAATCGATAAACGGTTGTAAATCTAGAAACGGGTAGATTTTCTTATCTGGAGACTCACTGACCATGAAGAGAAACGTTATTACAATTTAGATGACTACTTCGAAGACTACTGATATGCTTTCTTGCGATTAGTTTTCTCGCGAAGATGGTGATAATCTTTAGAATGAATGGGCCCATTCGCTTAAAGGACCTTATTGATGATGGCGTGGACCGTTTTTTATAACGTAAATGACCATTCCGAAAATGGTTTTTATAATGCCTTGTTTTTATTGCGATTGGGTTTTTCGTGAGGACGATGGTAATCCATGCACAGAGGGACCACCCACGTTCGATTTCTTTTTTGAATACTATATTCATGAACTCATTCACAGTGCTACGACAATACTACACCACCGTGTACCGTACTCTAACATAACACCACTAATTGGTGTGATAGTTCCTGGTTATATGATAGCTAATGATGCTCCATAGAGCGAGATTTTTTTAACAGTTATCAATATATTGTTTATAGGACGTCAAGTCTTAACTGGGAGAGGGAACGACTACATGAGGATAGCTGTTTGTTTTTATTCAGATATTCTTGTTATCTGATCTTGAGAAGGAACGACATGAAGCAAGAAGAGAAAGGAGTTTCATAGCAATGAAATGTAGAACGAAGGAAAACAGATGAAAGAGGACAAGAAATAAAGGAGGGGTGTGCAGTTTGTGGCCCATAACTTAGGCAAGTTATCGCTTCCTATGCCACCACAGGCACCCCTAGTTGTTTACTATCACGGTGAGTCCTGTTCTTTTTAATAAAATAATTTCTGCAAAATAAGAAATTATCCAACTACCCGACAATACAAGTGCCAATTAAACGAGGATTTAAGTAGTGGTAGGAAAAAAAGTATGGAGAAAAAAAATCTCGATTTCATCTTTGTGATTAGACCTAACAAGTTATGCGAGTGGAGACGTCAAGGAGAGTCGGAGTGTTGTTGGATGAAGCAATGAAATCAGCTTCAAGCCGTCAGTAACGCCAGTTTTTGTCTCCTGACAACCAAATTGTAGTCAACACATACATACATATACTCTTGAAAAACACACATAGACACATAAAGACGCTCATTTTTGTGCTTATAGAGCGGAATTTATGGAAGTCATCAAATCGTCAACCATCTTGTCGTCACCGACCACATCATCGTCGTTACCGTACGCTTGGCAATGTTGAGAGAGCTGTGTGGTGAAAATAACTGACCGATTACGGGTAGTGGAAGAAAGGTAGAAAATTGCCACCGAACAACGACAACGATGAGTTCCAGGTGAACATTCGAGAAGTGGGTGGAACTCACCGTCTTCTCTGGAGACAACAACGACATCATGCGCCGGCGTGAACTTTGGACGAGCTTCCCATCGCCATTGAGTTGACAGCAATTAGGTAATCGTTTTTTTCTTGCATCTTTTCCTGTCGGGGGATTAAATAGAAGGATCTCTGATTTAGTAGTAGTTTAATGATGATAAAGATCATGGCAGACCACATTTCCGTTTTTTGATTAAAAAATTAAACAATAACAGATCATTTCGAGAAATCTTTTTTTTGCACATGGAGTATTAAGTAAATTTTTTCTGCCATGATTTATTCATATCGTCGTCGTGTCTAAATAGACGACACGGAAGTGATTCACAGTCGTTTTTGTGCGCATCGATCCAATTAGCTCGAAATCGCGTGCCTAATCAATTCGCATGCAACGAATGGGAAGGCAGCCTTGTCTCATTATTAAATGATGAAACTGGCAACATCTTAAGTGTGATAGTTTTAAAATGCAAACTCTGCTAAGAAGAAAACAGATTCTGTAAAAAACGAATTTGGAAGCGTAAATAGGAGGAAATCGTTACATTTTAAAGTGTGGTTAATGGAGTTTTAAAAGAATTCTCGGTGGAATGGACATTCACCGAATTTGACCGATCACAGTCGTAGTAACACACCCCCGAGAAAGGGAGCGAAAGAAAAAATGACAAGAAGAAAAAAGAAAGAGAAGAAAAGAAGAGAAAGAAAAAAGGAGTTCTGTAAAAAGTGATCAGCAGTCGTCTTTAAAATTGAGAACAAAATCCGTGACAGTATCGAAGGAACAGCGTTATGACCCCCTCAATTCTGGCGAAGTGACGACGCGACGAGGGCGTGGCCAGCACGGGAGAAGCCGGTGACGTCGTCGTTCATGGATCGGATGGATGGACAAGATGTAATGCGAGAGGGTACGCCAATACTTGATGACTGACTCCCTACGGGTACGTCTTTGTGATTCGTCCGTGTTCAAGTTAAGGGAAATGGAGTTTCTTTAACTAAAAAATTGAAGTTCGGTGTCGGTATCCAGCTCCCTACAGAGGCGGCCAATTTGGTTTATTATTCACCATAGATACATTACTAAGATCGGTAAAAAGGAGTAAGACCTGAAAAAACTGATAGTGAAGTTACCGTACAGCTTTTATAGAAGCGTGGGCGTCAAAATGACTGAGACGGGTTGTAAGTGATGAATATCTCATTGACGTGAGAAGGTTCTCGGTCTTATGATTCCAAATCGCTATAGAAGGAAGGGAAAAACTACTCCCACCAACCGAAAGTGACTCATGTCCAGTAATTTTTCTCAGCTTATTAAGAAATCTTGCAACATTAAACAAGGACATCCAATTTTTCATCTCTACATAGAAACGATTAGAAGCATTGAAGGATCCAAGCCTTTGGGATATAACTTCAATGATGCTGAGACATTTGCAAAACGCCGACCGCAGGTGTCTTTCCGGGAGCTAACGCGTTCACCACGACACCATGCGCGTCGTTTGTTTCGCCCTGTCTCTCAGCTAGTTCTGTCGATCACTGCCATCAGCAATCACCCGTCAGCGCGACTGATCTGGAGAGACCAAATCTGCAACGAACCCAGTTAAGTTAGCCTAAGAGATGTTGTTTCATTCCCCAAAATGAACGAAATATGGGATTGATATTAATGAAATAAATTTGCCAGTCGTTTGCAAGTTCAATGCCTTCGCTGTGATAAGTTATTAAAAAAAATTTTTCTGTTATGAGTAAATCAATAAAGAAACGCAATTGAAGTTGAGCTGCTCAGAAACTGAACCAGCCGGAGATTTCATGCGAAGACCGCTTTTAGACAACAAAGCAACACCTGCCGGAGGCGCGTTCAAGAATCGTGATTGGATCGGAAATACCAAGGGGACCTGCTGACCTTCGACAAACAGACAGATAAAAGCGATTTCGTTTCTGTTTGTACGAGTTGTCATCGTTACCTCATCCTTTCGCGTAAATAAAGAAGGTAACACCGAGCACCTCACGTCATTGTAGATGGATTGAATCCTGAAAAAGGAAACAAAAGAACCCCTAGAAAATGAATGAATCCTGTTACGGACAATGATTAAAAGTTACTGTTCACCTATATTCGCCTTCGATTAAATCATGGTTACTTATCACAGAAATATGAGACTCTTTTTACCTCTGCTCTCTTTGAGAAGTAATGAGAAGGAAAAATTGAGAAATGAGTGGATGACTTCCCTTAGTAGTAGAGTAAACATAGGCAGTGTTTATTTGAAACATCATAGTACAAGCTATTTCATAAGTAGAATATTTAGAAAAAAGTTCTGGAAAAACAAATTTTTTTGAAATACCACTTAAAAAATCATTGGCGATGCAGAAGCACTCTTAAGCCAGAACGAGCAGAATAAACCCCCAAAACAGTAAAGTCAACAAGAGGCAGTGTAGATTTTATAGGACCCGATATACCATGAATGAACGACACGAGAGCTTTCTTCTTAAAAAGGGGTTATAAGGGGAGGAGAGAACTAACGAGTAACTTTATTTTCCCAGTACATTAGAATAGTTCCTACGTTGATAGCTTCTATGGTACTCTCAGACGACAGCTTAATCAGCGTCTCTGAAGAGCAGAAGGGTTCGCCCAGGGTTCACTCGGATAGTCCACCCTAAGAACAAACAAATTCAATTAATCAATGCTATTAACATAACAGCACTATGACAAAGATCATCTTCTACTCTGCAGGGACCAGCTGCTGGTTGTTGTGATGACTTAGGAAAGCGCTAGTACGGGTACATGGGCAATCCAAGGAAGAGAAATCCTTCTCGAGCAGCAAGAACAAATCGAATGGAAGAAGAAGAAAAAAACAAGTCGTAAACATTAGCAATCAGCATTGATAGACACCATCTTGTTTTGCTGTGCGTAATCCCATTTGTTCAACTGCTCCGCTCTTCAATATACGAGAATCGACAGAAAAAAAGGAAAGGGAAAAAAAAGAAAAAATGACAAGTAGACTCTAATGAAATGGAAACTTAATCACGATAAAATAAAAAAAGGTTTTACATTTTGTTGGAAAGATGCGATGATTTCAAGACCTTCATGGATTGTTAAGCTGACATAGAGTTGATAAAGATATTTATTCGTTAGCGGAACAAACATCTTTACCCACCTCGTGTTAACTCACAAACCCAAAGAGGTGCTGATTATTACTAATGAGGTCAAACGACGGCCGGTTTGACAAATATTGTTAAGCTATTAACGTTCACCGCGAGTTAGTAAACGTTTTTTATAAACCCGGAAGGCTAGATTATTTTCAGGCATGTACGCATTGAAATAAATGCGTACTGAGTGCGAATGTATCAAATATGATTTCTCCGTAAATAAATAGCTTTCCGACTACATAAAACTTCTTCGAAAGTTTTTTCCAGTTGCTGACACGTTTTTTTAAGACAAGTAGTGGTACTGTGCATATGACAAAAGGTAGGTTGATGAGGAATTCGTCGAAGCATTAAGAATTTTACTGAAAGAGAGAGACTCATCTCTATGTCAATGTATTTGGAAAAAAAAGATAAAAAAAGGAGCATCGGGAACGCAATGATTACAGATGTTTTGCATTGCACGCGCTGTGGCGAGTTCAATACCGTTTGCCGCCTAAGTTAGTCGAACAAGCCGAATATGTGGACAGCCATGTAAATAAATAAATAAACAGTAATGCAATATTATTTATAAAGAAATATTGCTAGAAAAAATGCAAATAAGTTGGAGAAGAGAACATGACGAAAAAATGACAACATTTACGTGAAAGGTGGCATTTGACAAGAAAAAAAAGCAAAGAAGTCAATAAGCACAAAATTCATTGCGCATATGTGTAGGGTCGAAATCCTCCAATTTTTTCCGGAAATGTCAAGTTTCGGAAGGGCAGCGACATAAAAAACTCAAAAACCTATCCGCTACGGTCGAAGCCATAAATCAGTGCTTTAAAATGGTGCTTTAAAATCGTCCATGAAGTCGAGGAGATAAACCACGCCTTTATGTGCATCCAAATCAAGTGCGACGAACCTCCTTTAGTCATTACATCAACAAACTCTCAGCACTCTGCTGTGTTGTTCCAGAATTGCAGAGTCATTGTTGACGTGGTGCCATTCTGTTAGATAAGTTTTTCCTTCTCTTCAGGACATGCAACTGCTGTGTCGGCATCGTTTTCGTTGATGTAGGCTCGGCGTCGTTTTGGTGATGCCATCGCCGAACCTACATCAACGTTCTCCGTGTATACCTCTAGCAAACCTTCTCCAACATCATTCATCCATTTGAGTTCTACTAGTTAGTTCACCAACAAATAGCGGTTGATATCCCGAAAGAAAGAAAATGAACTAAGCAAAAAATACTGCTCCGCTATAGGTACAAACGAGGTAAAAGATAAAACGATAAGGCATTCGGCATTGATCAAACCCTAAAAAAGTCCTTCTCGCATAAAAACTTCACTGATGGCATCATACAAGCTATTTCATGTGCATTTGGCGTATTAAATGATTTGCAATCACCTAAAGATGTATAATATCAGTGCTCTCAGACAAGTCTGAGGCACCAATTTGCCAACCCCGGAGAAATGGTGGGCTGGGTTAGCCAGAGTTTGGAATCGAATCAACAAGAAAGTTATATATTGCAGGACACCTCTAAACAATCCGTTACAAGTACGCCACCGAGAAAATCTCCGAGAATATCTTCGCCATGGATACTCTAGGATCTCCAAAAACTGAAGGGATCAATACAATCATTTCTGTAAAAAATATGCTGCCCTATGATCTACGATTCCCAAAAAAAATTGTGAGACGATCAATACCGCTCCTTTTTCAGAGACTGCTAGGAAAGTCCACAGAAATTCTCGTGCTTCACTGGGATATACTCGTATTTCACTTATACAGCGAAAAGTTACGTAAAAAAGCTTTCTGGTCTGACTTTCCTTTGGGAACAGCAGAGCCTTCTTCTTTTGTTCCAGCTAAAAGAAATTGACTTCTCATAAGAAAAAATTCGTATACATATTAAATTAGTAATACTCTTCGACTACTAAAAAGCACATAAACCGATGCTGTTCATCTCATTTATCTATTTTGTCTTATTATTTACTGCCTACTCTTTTTAGCGGCAGGATATGTAATGCGAAATATAACTTTAATGATGCTGAGATATTTGCAAAACTCCGGACCGCAGGTGTCTGCGGTGGGGAACGAACACGTTATTGTCCTTTCCGGGGAGTAGCGCGCTCACCACCACACCATGCGGGCAATACACACCCTGCCGCTAAAAAGAGTAGGCAGTAAATAATAAGTCAAAATTGTGATTATAACTGCAGCCTCAGCTTAACTGGGTTCGTTGCCGATTTGGGCCCCCCCCAGATCAATCCCGCTGACGGGTGATTGCTGATGGCAAAAAGATCGATAGAACTAGCTGAGTGACAGGCGAAACGAAAGACCCGCATGGTGTGGTGGTGAACGCGTTACCCCCCGGAAAGGACAATAGCGCGTTCGTTCCCCACCGCAGACACCTGCGGTCCGCAATTTTGCAAATATCTCAGTATCATTAAAGTTATATCTATTTTGTGTTTTATCTTTAAAATGAACAGCTTCCAGATGTCGAAGACGAGAGGAGGAGGCGGAGTGAGCCTGGTTGCACAAGTTTGACAATTACTTGACAAAACTTAAGTTTGACAATTATTTGACAAAATTTAACTGTACGCACAGAATAAAGCATAAGAAATTACTGTGCTCATGCTGATGAATCTTGAACATTGAAAAATGACGAGCATGTTAAAGTAGCAGGCTGTTTAAATTAATAAGGACAGAGTTTCAAGCTGCTAAAGGATAAAAAACGATGAAGTTCTCGGCGTTGATCAATCTTTGGGGGATGTTCCATGCATACGACTTCATTAAGTATCGTTGGAGGTGGTTGAATGCATATCTGGTCTTTACAATGACTCACGGTGGCCTACCGATGTGTCGACCCAGTGCTGCTATCCTGCCAGACAAGTCTGGTACCAATCTTCCGACCCCAGAGGGATGGAAGGCTTGGTGAGCCACGCGAGCTGGGATCGATCCCTTGTGTGTGTCGCAGAGGGTTTCCGACCACGGCGCAACACGCTTCCTTAAAGCTTTAAAAATCTTATAAAAATCCTTTCTCTTATGGCACTCAAAATAACAATTCTGACGGCCCCGGGATAAAAAATAGTGTTTAGATTCTAGTAGCTTTTTTAGTTCAAGTGAAAACCTTGCTGTGAGCTGAAATATGTTTGTTAAAAAAGTAACGGAACAATGCTAGAAAAGGGAACAACCGTAAGCTAGCCAATCACGACATTTTCCTGTGATACAGCAGTTCATCGTCCATTGGTTTCTTTTCTAGCTTCCATATTTTTCACTACCTCTTAAAACTGTTAATAGCTGAGGAAACAAGCTTTATTTCTTACAATGATCGCAGTAGGTGAACAGCGAAAGAAAGACCTTAGGTGTCACAGTTTCAACGGCCGACTGTCCTTGATGTTCTAGATTCATGTAAATTTCAAGAAAAACACCGGTGAATAAGTTTGGCAGCTTTTTAAAGCTTCTTTCTACCTGTGCTAGAAGTACGGCGGTTCTTAAGAAGAGCAACGACGTCAAACAAACGTTGGGAATTTCTCCTTTCGGGTCTGCGGCAATCACCTTGTTATTGAGAGATGAAGGAAAAAAGTTGTTCTTTGTAGTAGCACTGCAGAAGGCGATGTATTCGTAAGATAGCAAAACAGAAATGCCGAAAGAAAATAAAACCAAGGTTTGAAGCAGAGAAAGACCAGGTTTACCAAGTAGGTTTTGTGAGAGAGCGAGATAATTAATATCTATGAAATGCCTTGTTTGAAGGTGAGATACTCGTTGAAAAGCTATGACCTTCGCAGGGGACTCCTATACTGGTAACTTGTTATGATGGAATTCTCTTAGAATGTTAGTGGGAGTGACTGAGGTACATCAATGAACTGTTGATCTCAATGCCAAGTTCACCAAGTGTTTAAAAAAAATCGTACTAACATAAATCAAGAAAAAAGGTAACATACAATTACGAGTGCCGTCTTTATTTTTTTTAGTGTACTTTTTATTTCCGTGAACAATAATCTTCAACGCACCTTACCCAATCAATAAAACCGTGCCTTCTTAGGACTGCTTTAAAAAAAAAGTCCCTAAATAGTCATATAGTCCAAGTCAGTCTACTCAAAAAACCCCTTAGAGGTTTTTGCTTGATTTTTTTTGTTTATTTACTCGATTTTTTTGGTTCACTTGTCTATTCACTTATTTATTTCGTCAGTGTATTTTCCAAAAATTGGGGGTGCATGTGGCGCACTGGTCGGAAGCACCCCTACAACACACGTGGAATCGATCCCGCTCCCACGGCTCCCTAAGCCTTCCATCCGGCTGGGGTCGGCAAATTGGTACCAGACTTGTCTGGGAGGATAGCAGCACTGGCTCGACACATCGGTAGGCCATCGGGGATCATTGTCAGGGCCAGATATGCATTCAATCACCTCCAAGCAATGCTTAATGAAGTCGAATCCATGACGCATCCCTCAGGGCTTGATCAACGCCGAGAGCTAATACTCCTTTATCCTTTATTTTTCCAAACAACATTTAGATCACGATGTTTTCTGATATGAAATATCATAACTTTTCACAGCAATGTTTCTTTCTTTTATCCTCTATCTGCATGCACTTTATTTTTTCATCACTTCCTACCTACGTGTCGTCTGTTCTAACATGTGTCAAAGATATTTCCCGAATTGAAACTCGTTATCCTAAAAAAATATAGCTCACGGTTGTCAAGGTGATAATATCAACTGAAAAGTTCAAACGCACGGACCTATCTCCTATGAATTCAGCGCATGAGAAAATCTCAGGCAAAAACGACTGACGATCGTCTCGAGGAATCGAATTACTCGCAGTTGAGCTGCGCCAGCATAGAAATCGTGGTCGGATAACTCGCACGAAGGCAAGCCTCGCTTACTGGTCTAGGACCGTGTGGCAAACTCGTCCTGGAGTGTGAATTAGTGTTGTTGCGCAAAAATGCAATGGAGTTAACACAAAAAAGTCAAAATTAACTTTTGGAAAACTCCTCGTTACTCGTCTTCATCTTCCTCTCTTCTACTCTTCACAATTACTTTTTTCAATAACTTATGTCTGCAGCTAGAAATTTCTCAGTGAAATCAACATTAAAGTTATCTGCTCAAAAGACTGAAGGGGCTAGTGGCGTAGTGGTAGTGAGACGCCATTTATTATGGGAACAACCCGACCCACCAAGGCTATGGTTCTACGCCGCACCACGCCACTACCAAGATTCTTACACGTCTGGGGTCGGGAAATTGGCACCAGACTTGGCTGCGAAAAACTCGCGATCAGTGTGATCCAAGCGAGAACATTTTAGCACGGCTATCCCAAGACTTCAGAAAGAATCCACTTTATCAACATTCAACGACATTCGTGACGAAGAATTTCTGAAGCAGTAGCCGAAGCCACACGCGAAAACTTCGAAGACCTTCATGGATGGCGGATGCGAGGAACCGAAGCAAATAGAAGAAGTGCTGCTATCAGCAAATTGTGACACATGTGGTGTTACCTCATATAGTGGAACAATAAAATTAGTAAATCAAAGAACTTAAAAAAATGATGGCTTAGCGAATGTTGTTATTATGTTCTCTCTTAATGTTAGATCTATCTTCGTCGTTTTTTTGTGCTCATTTCATATGAAGCCTTTCGAGTAGATCTTCTCAAAAAGCCCTAAGCTTCCAATTTCGTCATGCCCATTTTGAAAAAAAAACGCTTAGTCCTTGCTCTTTTTAACAGTCCTGTCAGTTGATTGTACAATAAATCAAGCATACCTGTAATAGCCACAATGATGCTGAGATATTTGCAAAACTCCTCACCGCAAGTGTCTGCAGTGGGGAACGATCGCGCTATTAACGTTTCCGGAGGATAACGCGTTCACCACCACACCATGCGTAGCTAGTTATATGGATCAGTTCTATCAATCAGCGTTGTTTCACAAGTAATACCGTGCCATGAAAAATTATAACAGGCACTAAAGAGAAAGTTAAATTGTGATTTCGACCACAGCCTCAGCTTAACTGGGTTCGTTGCCGATTTGGGCCCTCTCTAGATCAATCCCGTTGATGGGTGATTGCTGATGGCGCTGATCGATAGAACTAGCTGAGAGACAGACGAAACGAAAGACCCGCATGGTGTGGTGGTGAACGCGTTAGACCCTGCAAAAGATAATAGCGCGTTCGTTTCCCACCGCACACACCTGCGGTTTAGACTTTTGCAAATATCTTGGCATCATTGCGGTTTTTTCACAGGTCATACCCTGTCTCGGAAAAATTATAGTAGGCAGTAAATAGAGAAGTTAGCATTCTTATCTGTAATGTTGAGTACAGAGTTTTTGAAATAATGTTCACTGCAAATTCGACTTGAACGTTCCTAACAAAACTACAAAACATTTTCATTTTTCCTTCTATTATTTACTAGCGCATTCTTCCAGATTATTGAGAAATGTAGTGCACTGTCAATTAGGCTTCGGTATTGAACTAATCTCGCTGAAAAACCTTCCTGTTTGACAATCAGGATTATCTGTTAATATAATCAATTCTTCATTATAAAGTCTCTTTAGAACAGACCACTGCTTGAGATGGTAAGAAGAAATCTTGGTTCTTTAGGTGTTGCTACAATCATGGTGATCGTCAACGAAACTACTTTACGACTGGAGAAGAACATGCCGATGAAATAAATTCCAGCTAGACAACTTCTGGATAACTACGTATAAGATACGTCCCTACTCAGTACTGCCAACACGAAAATACGACTTATTGTAAGTCGTTTTATCTTCGAGAGGAGAATCGAGCGATATTAGCGCAAGCATAGATCTATAAGCGTATGTGTATGTGCACGTATGTACGTGGATATGCGTGCTCGTATATATGTATATGCATTCGCATGTGGAACGAATAATTTACAAGAGAAAAAAAGACCGCTGAGAAAGTGCTGGAATCCTCGGCACACTACGTCTTTTTCAAAGGCAAGCTTTTGAGAAAAACTGGGCTACACTATGGTTTTGACTATAAACCTAGTGCTGGAGACTAATGAAAGGAATCAACGTTTTGTCTGATGCCCAAAATGCCTGCATATTGTTGATTAGATTCGTAACTTCTAATTGAGGAGTTTAACGTCAGGTCATCCATTTTAACGTCTCATCTGGTTTCTGAAAGAGTTTGGCTGTCGTGGAAACTTACACAAAATCCATCCAAGAAAGAGTCACCATGACTAGAATTTCTTATGTGTCCGCCACCAATCTGACCATGAAGTTAGAAGAAGTACGGATTGTATGAACAAAAGACGCAAGGGCGTATTCTGGCATGCATAACATTCTGGAAGATCCACTTAACTAACGAATTCACCAACTAGCACCTATGTGCTAAGCGCCTTGTAGTTAAGACATACATTAAGATAAAATAGCAAAATATTAAGTGGGAGAATCATAGGAATTCATAAGGAAGCTCGACCAAAATTCAAGAGCGGATGAGGAGTGCTGACGACATATCGTCAACGCGCCGTCGAAAAAAGAATCCGGCCACCCAATTGCCTGCAGGAAGCATGCGAATGCCCTAGCACTGCTATGCTCTGTTCTAGCAGAAATGATCCTCAGCATTCATTGAAAACATCGCTAAAGTGAGATGATGACAGATGTTCAAGATGTAGCCGACTTCACCTCCGAACTTGATCAACTCCGTGGATGACAGCTGTAAGACAATAAAGCGAATGGAAGAAAAATGACTAGCATGACTTGTGAAAACGGATGATCTGAATTTTTAAATATAAGTTTGGGGATAAGACGACGCCGAAAGGTCCAGTATACCGCGCTTATTGGATGGACAGATCATTCGCCAAACATGACTACCCTCGAATAAACTGTTGGTTTAGCCATGATGTCGAAGCAGCGCCAGCATGGTGTCTTTTCGCTTCGTACACCATTCTCAAAAAAGTAATCAATAAGGAATATGCGCTTTTCGTAAAGTGCAGTTGATATGCTCAGAAATTGAGCCAGCTGGCGATTTCATGGGAATAAACTCGTGGACAAAGCCACAAATGTTGAAGGAAAGAAATCGGCTGTGATGCCTTCCAAAATAGAAGGCACCGACGACGAACAAAACATCTGATTCTGTTCGATCCAAAATCCACTTGTAATTGTTAATTCTTGAAACGAGGTGCTTTCGAAGTAATCTGAGCGAAATTTTCAAATAATAAAGTACACGTATGTAGTGTTCTTGCAAGCATCCACCTTAGTAGGGACTCTGGACGAAGTGGAAAAAAAGCTGCTTGAAAGGGAAGTTTTTAAAAACGAATTCTCAGAATCCATAAGCGAAACCAAAGAATTCAAAAGCATTCTCATTTCATCATAATGAAAGCATGAAAGCATGAAAATATTTCGTGAATGCTCAGTTCCTTCATGCTTTACAGCGCCCGCCATGGCTCTAGGACAGATTCATCTGGGTATCGAACTACGATGTACATTACGGTTGTTCTTCCTCTTAAAAAGGCAGTCCAAACTCAGAAGTTGTTTGCCACATTTCCATCAAAAACCTTAACGAACAGTAAACATTCTGCTCATCTGCTCCGTGATCAAGTTCTTACCAGTGGCAGTAAAAGTAGACGAAAACCCCATCCCACACCAAAGGTGTAATGTGAAGTCATTGTTACTATTTTTAGTATATGGCACGAGATTACCTGTGTGAAAATGAGCAGATCCTATCACTTTTCGTAGTTGATTCATTTCCTCGCATCCACCACCTGCAAAGGTTTCCGACCTTTCATCTATGTCTTCGGCTGCTCCCTTGACAATTTTTCGTCATCGTCACGAATGTAGTCTAGGCTGGTAGAGTCGAATCTCCCTGTAATCCCTAGGTAGCAGTGCTGGGAGAGGCTTGGTGGGCTGCGGGCAGGATATGAAGCTAGAGCTTGGGGAAATCGTGTAGTGACGAGGATCATTACTAGCGGGCTATCCGCTCCTTTAGCGCAAGATATAAATTATAAGCTTAAATGTTGTTATATTTCCGCAAAGTGTAGAACTATTATTAAAATTTGAATAGCTAAATTTTTAAACCGATATTCTTTCATAGAACAAAAAAAATTTTAAAATTACCACAAGACTTAAAGGATTGCCACTGCCGTTTTTCTTGATTCCAACTACATCACGAAAAAGTTACAGTCTCAAGCTTTATTAGAGCCTAAAAAAAGCTTTTCCTTCGAGTGCCTGTGGAAATAATGACGATTATAATGAATACAATGCTTTTTCTTCACTGTTTTAATGAGTTCCTTTTTTTCCGTTCCGTGCTCTTAACTGAGCGCTATGTTTTGCAATTAGCTCGAGTACATAACGGGATGCACTAAAATCATGAATGTAATTAGTATTCCAGGAAATTTCCCACACCAATCCTTCGTCAAATTGATTCAAGCAGTAGCTGGCAGCTATTGATAATGGGGCGGTGCCTATTAGGAACGCGGCCAAATTCGTGCTGACGTTTTCTTGATACTACAAAAGGCCAAAAATGACTTCATTAACTTGTATTTAAATGAAATATTAAGCAAATTTTAGAAGCAACTCTAAGCAGAAGTGCACTGATCTCCCTAGCAACCGACGAATGACGTCAAAGACGCCGCTCAAGGCACTAAATCTCGTCCATATCGAGCACGACAACTCAGACCAACCAACGTGACATCGGTTCACAAAATGACATTGCCATAATTCCTAAACGTGATCAACGACTTGGAACGTCACAACGACCATAAATTCAATTTAATGCTTAGTGTGTTGAGCGGCGCTGACGAGATTTTTCAATGTTTTTCTCAGACATCGGATTACGGTAGTTTTTGTTAAAGCTGAGAACTTCCAACTTCGATTATGATAATGACTCCCAGTGTTAAATCGGGTATTTGCGTGTTTCCTCCCTGAAATTATTCTTGAAGCCGCCAGACTAGACGGCTATTTTTATAGAAGAAAGCAAACAAACAAGCGTATTTTCAACCAAAAAAGTGCACAATATGTCCCACATAATCGGATGCCCACTTAACAAAGGCACTTTGCACAGAATGACTCAAACTTCTCAAGGGAATTGATGCCAAGCCAAGAAGCCGCGCTCATCTAACTTTTCACATAAGCAACTAAAACAGTGAATATCAAAGAACGAAGTTGATGCTATGTTTTTTCGCTTAGTAAGATGCATAAGAATGCCACGTAATCGTGAAAGCTCCACAAAATTTACATAATTTTGTTAATATCCACAAGATAATCAGGATAGGGATCAAGTAGATTTTAATCAGGATAGGGATCAAGTATATTTTCACAATATCGACGAACAGTGGTGACGGTTGTCTACGAATGATAATCGACTTCTTTTTTATTGTTCTATATATCTATTTTTTTCCCTTCTAATGATTTTCCGGCTAACTTGGCTAATCGTAAATGTCGAACCATGATCTCGAGCAAGACTGTGGTCCACTCAGCAAAGCTATCCATGCAGAGCGAAAGTGGGAAAACGACTCCATGCTACAGTAAGAACCATTCGTAGCACCGTAGAAATGATAGAATGCATATTCTGCATGCACAATGACATCTGGGTGGATACTGCTGTATTCAAAACAGCGTTTTTATCCTCGCCTATGCTACCAATGTGCTGGCCGCGGAGGGACAGAGAACTTGGTTTGCCCGGGGCGCGAAATCGAACCAGTGACCGCATATGCATTACATGGCACATGTAAACACTATGCCACGCCCCAACTATAAAGAAAGTAAGCTGTTTGAAGTTGGAACCTTATCGATGTAATACTTTACATTACTCTGCCCGTACGATATAGTACGGAATGTAAGCGCCAGTTAGAGCTTGCATGGCACATTATTTGTGTAACAGATATATGGCAAAACTTGGAACAGAAGCGGACATATGCTTAGCCTAAGGAACAGTTTCATTCATGGTGTGAATGATTCACATACTTCTAGTTAGACGTAAACATATTCGGGAATGCATGGTTGGGTTTCATTGCGTGTAAGCACATTCTATTCAAGACGTCCAATCAGTGAAAAGCCAGCGCTGTCAAGCGAAGGAGAAGTTCGTAGAAGCGACTCGTCTTACCTTCCTTCCACAGTTGCTAAAAATTCACTCTGAAGCAGTGCGGCAGGTTACTTGCGACTACACTCTTCCATATTATGTACTACTTATCCTATAAGTATTAGGGTGAACCTTTCAGCTCCTGATCATCCGAAAAGGGAGTACCATGCATTAAACATCTTTAAACATCGTTAGAGGTGATTGGACGCATATTTGACCTATACAATGACTTGTGGCCCACCGATGTATCAAGCCAGTGTGCTATCCTACAAAACAAGTCTGGCACCAATTTGTATGTCCCAGATGACTGGAAGGCTTGGTGGGCCCAGAAAGCGGAGTCGGACAATTACCGCGTGTACGGGGTCTCTGACCACTGCTCTACCCCCGCCCACTTTCTCTATAAAAGCAATAAAAAATGCACTTTGCTTGTGAAATTGGTGCTTTTAGTCGCCCACGAAAGAAGGGGAGCGAAACCTGTTACATGATTTTACTAATTCCTACTCAAGCTAATGGTCGACACGATTAGAGGTTAAGCAAGATATATTGTATGAATAAGATAATGGTCGACTAATCAATAACCATATTTTGCACTCTTTCAACCAAAAGCTATCACAAATTTATTTCCGGTTAGCACTGTGATACACTGCATGCGATTCTATCCTCATTACATTTCCCTCGTGTTTTCAAGAGCACAATGTGATCAAATCTCAACTCAACATCGTCTATTTCTCTACAGGATTCGTTCTGTGGAACCAGAAAAATATAAAGAGTTTGGAAACCATCCTGATTCTGTAAAATGCGGAATATGCCGCACTCACGACGGCGCAAAAAAAACTCGTTATCTATCACATGAAGATTCTCATGGGAATCCAGAGGCTCCGCAGATCCTCTCAATGCCACATGGTCGATTCAGAGTAGCTAATATCAGCAGTTTCACAAACAAACAAACCCTACCAGAATTAAATAAATTATTACTTTACAGGAAAAAGAAATCAGAAAAGAAATTTCAGAGTTATCGTTTTGGCAAAGTCTGCTGCAAAATACGTCTAGTTGGCTCATAATAGCGCTTAAATTAAACCCGCAACGACATCATTTGCACTTTTTGTCGTCGGCAGGGGATTGGCAGAATATTCTTGCAAGTAGTTTCGTTGTTCTACAAGGATTGAACAAAGCACCTTCTTTTTTTTTAGAAGGGAGGTCACTGCGGCGATTTTTGGAAGGGTTTGAGAAAAGTTTCCAGAAAGTGCTCGGAAGGCCGTCATGGATTTTGAAAGTGAAAACATAGCAATTCTTGCGTACTTACATCCTTAGTAATAAGAAAGTCTCCAAGGTAGTCAAATGACTTCTCTTCAACGTCCGACATTCTATTAACCTCGGCATTGATTGAATAACTCTTTCTGCTTTCTGTTTAGCAGAACACGAGGTGTTATTTTATTTCCTTATTTACGTACAAGCTGACGTTTCGGCGGTCTTCGCCTTCCTCAAAGGAAGAAACGTCAGCTTATACGTAAATAAAGAAATAAAATAACACCTCGTGTTTGCTAATCAGAAGCAGAAAGACTTTTCTTCAACTTCTAATTGGAAAGGCTTGATTGAGAAAGTTCTACCAGTGGTTATCTAACGTCATTAGAGAAACCACAAACGTGAAGCTGTTTTAACACCAAAAATTCGCCCCTTTTACGAGTAAGAGACAAGAAATTGTTATTGCGCTATCTATTTGTAACAGCCGAAGTTTTGGAGCATTTCACCTTCTCTAGAGCCTGAGAAGGTTATAGTAATGCCCAATTTAGTCAGCCAGATAGTTTCATAACTCCAACAGACAAACGCGAAGCTTAAACTTCAGCTGCATTGGAAGCAGATTCTTAAGGCATTCACTGTCCTCCATGGGTCTTATACTTATTCTTATTATTGTGTTAACATCTCGTAAAGCGCTAAGACGTCTTTATTCCAATTTCTTAGTTAATTTTTTTAAAACTGCTCATGCAATTTGGTTTTAATTAGAATTTGTGAAAATCTCTGAAAAATGTTTTGGATGTTATAAAATAAATCTCGGCATTGATCAATCTCTGACGGATGTGCCATGCATTCGACTTCATTAAACATCGCTTGGAAATGAATGAATGCATATCTGGCCTTTACAATGACTCGCGGTGGCCTACCGATGTATCGAGCCAGTGCTGCTATCCTCCCAGACAAGTCTGGTACCAGTTTGCCGACTCGGGAGGGATGGAGAGCTTGGTGCGCCATGGGCGCGGAGATCGATTCCACGTGTGTGTTGCAGGGCGCCTCTGGCCACTGAGCCACACGCTGAACTTTTGGATGTTAAAAATCAGCAATCACAGTGAGCATTCTGAAATTGCTCAAAATAGCGAGCGATACCTCTAACGGCTTTCATGAAAAATAGGCAAGGAAGGTTAGAATCGTGAAGTCTGAAATGTTACTATGAAACTAGTGCGATGATACTTGCCACTTCCAAAGGAATCAAGAAGAACTCATGCCATTAAAAGTCTTTTTTTCCCTCAAAATTGCATGGAACCAGCACGGCGTTTTATTAAACTTTGTTATTACTATGCTTACTTTTTTTATTTACTGCCTACTACAAATTTCACGGCAGGGTATCATGCGAAATTAACCACAACGATACTGAGATATTTGCATAACTTAGACTCGGGCGAGATCGAACCACGATTTCCACTTCCGAGGGCTCGCGTATGCGCGCTCCCTAGATCAATCCCATTGATGGATGATTGCTAATGGCATTCGTAGATGGAAAACTATGTGAGGCAAAAAGGAGATCAAGGTCATTCGTGGCACAATGTGTAATGAGCGAGCTCACAGAAAGTGAAATCGTCGCTCAATCTGGCTCGGGTCTAAGTTTTGCGAATATCTCAGCACTGTTGTGGTTTATCCTTGTTGTTATCATCACTGTTGTCGTTAATAATATCGTCATTATTATGACTCTACAGTTGCTGTTAATAACCCATATCAGCTTGGCTGTCTATTTTTAATAACATAAAAAATTATGGAAAAAGTCACGTCGCAGTGAAGAAAAGTGCAGAGTTCCTTTCACCAAACAAAAGCCTAAAATAATAGTTACTGAAAACTTAGTACATAATTCGCCTGAATTTCGATATAACAACAATGGAAAGAAGATAGCTCTTTTTTTTAAACATCGGCGATAATATTGCACGAACATGGCTCATGAGTGGCTGAAAACACCTAGACCTCTCAAATCTAAATTGGAGAGATTTCAGCAGTAAGCTTCTAAAAGCGCGGGTAATGCAGTGATGGAGATGCAGGTCAGTACGAGCAAGGCTTGGTTCGACTACGTTAGGACAAAACAGGGCTCTATTTGGAGCTGAGATTTAGGTGTCAGTCTTGTCTATGGTGACCCTTCCAACGTGGCTGTGCCAGGGTTTGAAGAAAAATCGAGCCGATCCTGACAATCATGAAGAAGACGACAATCTACATACAGCTATACGCAAAATTTAAAGATGTTTGTGCCAGTTGGATTCGCGGAAATGAGTAGAATTAAGGTATTGCTGGGGTCTCCACAATACAGGATGTCGACTTTTGCTTGGAAAAGTAGAAAAGAAAAGCGGTAAATTCTACAAATTCCTTGCCAGAAGAACACATTCTTGGGTTGAAGACGTCAAAACGTTGGTCGAATAAACATCTTTTTCAAACTCTTGTTAGTTTAACAATTCAGTAAAGGACAAATTTCGCAGCCCACCTTTCCAATAAGGGAGAAATTCTGCCACAATAAAATTCCGACCTTCTGGTACTCACAGACCGTCTTTCTCCCCGTTTTACTTTTTTTTTCATTAAGGCTCATATCTCGAGCAGCAAAGAATATTCATGGCTTCGCAGTGGCTCAGGCGGTGATCCAAGAAGCGTTCACCACTTACATAAAGCAGATCGAAATCAAGTCGAGCTAGAAGTGAGTTTCATCGTCGTTAAACCGGGCGAAATGCCCGTCACAGTTCATCGTTTGAAAAAAGCGATGAGGTCATCTTCGCCATAAAATCTTCTAAACTTTAAATAGAAGCTTTTAATTGGCTTGAGATCGACAATCAACATTTTTTCCTCACTCTACTTGTAGCGCACACGTCATTGTATTTAAAGGTAGAAGAGAAGGTGGTAAGATGAAGGTGGAGCCTCTTGCTTCATTTCCACGAAGACTATCTTGGTTTGCATTTAGAACTTGGATGAAACCCAATCTATAGACTAAACTAGACCTTCCAATGGAGGTAGCTGCCTCTAACACATTCAGACACTCTTAAAAGTTATAATAGTCTGAAGTAGCACCTTAGGGACCAATGAAGATGAAACCCAATTCAAGAAGGAACACTCAGTGCAAAGAAGAAATTTTGTTCGGATGCTTAACCGATTAAGGAGATAACATTGTACCTATATCTCTAAGATTCAATATGTCACGAGTATGAAGATGGGTTCAGTAAACGGTAAAGAGCAGCATGTTTTTTTCATGGGAGCACTAACATGGGTAACTGGTACCATTGCTAATCTCAGCATACATTCACACTTAAATAAAGCAAAGATTCTTTTAAAGCCGTGCTTGAAAGCAGAAATATGAGCTGACTCCTAATTCAAATCAGATGAAAATGACCCAATGGACTCAGCTTCAAGACGGTTTTTGCAGTTCAGGTCTTCAAGAAATAATAACGCTTCAGAGCCAAAGTGGAAAACGTTCTAAGAAATAAGCGATTTAGGAGGATTACTAAGGAAAGCACTAAATTAGCTCCCGAGAATGGAAAATTGACTTCGAGGAAGACGGACAAAAAAAGGTGTGCCGTTGTGTTCGTTCCAGATAAATCCAACCGCATTCACAGCTGAAATCAAATTTCGGATTTCCAAGCCGCAGCTAAAGTTATACAGATGTAGGACCATCTCAATTCGTGATCTTTTGGAAATAATAAAACGATTGAAAGAAGTGATTGAAGGTGCATAGCATCCGAAGGTTGATAATCTAAGAAGCTTGGTACCTAAGCATAACACTACGGTGTCTTCCTAGTTCTGTAAAAAAAGCTCTCGGCGTTGACCAATCCCCTGAGGGATGCCCCATACATTCGACTTCATTAAGCATCGTTGGAGGTGATTGAAAGCATATCTGGCCTCGCGATGGGCAACCGATATATCGAGCCAGTGTTACTATCCTCCCAGATAAGTCTAGTATCAATTTGCGGACCCCGAAGGGATAGAAGGCTTGGTGAGCTTGCGGAGCGGGGATCGACTCTGTGTTGCAGAGTGCCTTAGACCACTGCGCTACATGCGCCACTTTTTTTAGTTCTTTAGGTCTTATTAATAGCGAAATTTTTTTCCTTAATCGCTTGATATGCTCAAAGAAGCTCCAGAATATTGTGCATAATTTTAAAAGAAACGCAAAAAATGGGAAACGAGAATCCTTCAAAGCGCACAAAATCTTGGACCTCCAAGTAGCTCATTTCAATGTGCAGATTTTAAGAACGTAGGAATGTTTGGAAGAGATATAGAAAGTGTTAGATATCTAGCTATTGTGGTTAAATGATCCATTTTTTTGAAGATGTAACTGCGTTTCTTTTGCCACTCCTTTCATTCTTTTTTGTTATCTTACTACCATCGTCACATTGGTAATCGTTTGTGTTTCTCTTTGGGTTCTCTTGTGACTTTTAAAGCTGTCATTTTCTCCTCCCTTTGAAATTTTGAATTCTGATCGATCATGGATCTTTTTTAAATCTGAAATGGCCGGGCTAGAGAGTTCTTAGGTGCTCATCAAAAATGTCACGATAATGGAAATCTATGCTTTGAAAACGAATAGAACAAATTCCAAGAAACAGTGTTTATTCACAGCCTTACTGCAAGAGAAAACTAAATTTTATCACAAGAGTACGCTGAGAGGGGGCCTGTAGATGGTGTTGCTCACCACGCCACGAAGGGCTGAGCAGTGGTGGCGACGACGATGCTGAGCAGTGTGAAGGCGTTCGTGAGATTCATTGTTCTGGAATTAAAATTGAGTCGTAGGCGATTTCGTCACTTTGAAAATGTGCGTGTTCTATAAATTACCACCCTTGATATCTGAGGCCGAGATTTTTACAGGGTAAAAAAAGAGAAAGCTCTTGTTACATTCTCAGATGACAAATTTGGGAAGAATCAATGTGCAGCAAAAAAATGAAGGAAAGCGGAAAATGTTTGCGAGAACAGACTTCCCTTTCTGGTCAAACAAGTAACATAAGGAAGATTTTGAAGGTAAAACGAGTAGCTCAGTAGACGAGTGGCTATGATTTATAAGTGTGCCAACCGGTTCCACCTAGGCCGTCTCTTCCCTGGAGAAGAAGGCTACACAACTTGTGTTAAGTGAACATGTAACTTGAAATTTTGTGGTTATGACGATTTTATTAAGCTCCTGTGCAGAAAATTTTTGCAGGGACTGCTGTGTCAACTATTTTGCGAGTGAGAAAAATTCTCAGTCATGAGAATGCCAAAAAAGCACCAAAATAGTTATAAACTACTTAGTTTAGTCCACAGTTGAAATTATTTCGGTTTTTTGAAGTTTGCCTTATTATTTACGGCCTATTGTTTTTCCGTGGCAGGGTATTATGTGAAATACAACCAAGATGAGAGATAGCTGCGAAAGTCAGAGCCTCAGGCCAACATCGAACCCCCGATTACCCCTTACGAGTGCTCTCGCGTTACAAACTGCACCGCCGAGGTCGTTGCTATCCCTTTCTCTCTGCAAATTTTTCATTCTAACGATGCCATGAGCAGTCACCCGTCATACGTATTTCACATAACACCCTAGCATGAGAAAATAATTGGCAGTTAACAGAAAATTAAACGTTGTGGTGTCAGATTACAGCTTCAGCTTGGCTGAGTTCATTGCCTATTTGTGTTCGCCAGATTATTCCCGCTGACGGCTTATTGTTGCTAGCACCGATCCGATGGAGTAAAAAATATGGTTGAGAGAAAGGCAAAGCAAAAGTCTCGGTGGTGCAGCGGGTGACATGTGAGCCCATGAAAAGGGTAATCGCGTGTTCGAAGCTGAACTAGAGCTCCGAGTTTTGCAAATATCTCAGCATTATTGTGGTTGTATTTCTGTTCTAGTTTAACAAGAAACAGTGTGGTTCTTAATGAGCACAGGCACTTCTCGCCCGATTAGACGTTATATGGTTGATTAGTCAATGAAACTCCACCTTGGGCTCATGAGAATATGAAGTGAGTGTCTCTTAACAGCACTCGGCCAATCACGCCCCAGTGAACGGTGCTAGTGTAATCACCTGCTTTCCCTGTCAAATTTTCTTCCATTGAGAAAATGAGAAAATAAAGATGAATGTCAAAACCCAAATTGGATTCATCTTTATTTTCTCATTTTCTTAGTTACGGATATTTTTCGACCAGAATTTTAATATTTCGAGATCAGGATTGATGAAGATTATATCGATGAGTCTCTCAGGAAAGTGGGATGCTATCCAACTTCGTAAAGAATCGGCTTCAAATTGCGCTCAAGTTCTCAAAGCAAAAGGATTACTTTTTAATTTCTGCGGTCCTGACTACGGTATTTTCAAAGAGAGTCTTCCAAAAGGGTTGACTTGACGAGCACTTGAAAAATGGAAAATTTCTCATTGTTTAAGAAATATCAATAGTTTCATTATATAAAAACAGAAGCCTACCCAGCAGCATTCACAACGGGGTTTCGGATCTTTCGACGAATATCGGCAAGTCGATTAGCGTTCTCCTTCAATGACGCATCACAGTTAGTGATCCATTTCTGCAGTCGTTTCATCATCGGAAGCTCGTCTTCAGAAAATCTGTAAGCGTAGGAAAAAATAAGAAAAAAATTAGAATTATAGTGATGCTCACACCTTTTAAACTCTGGTGACGTTATTGAAGTAATTGTCACGCTCTCTAACATATGGACAGGTTCTTCTGTGGCAGATAGTAATCGATTGGAACAAAAGAATAATCTAAGGGTCGATTTCTAGCCGGAAGTGCGTTATTTCTACTTGGAAATTTTTCTTCCAAGCATTGGAAGGAATGAGAAGTATTTTAACAGAGACGGAGAGAAAGAGGAAAAGGGAAAAAGATTTTAGGGTACTTAAAAAGCTAACTAAAAGAAGGAAGTATATGACCCAGGTGCTGGCCTGTTATAAAACGCCTATTTCTTTCTGAGTTCTTCGATAGTTATTTGAGAAATCGCTTAAATCTCTATGCTTTGTCTTTGTAAGCTTTTTAAGGTGATAAGATATTGATAACGTGAAGCATACTTGAGTGGAAATCCCATCACGATCAGCATATTCGGCTCATAGAAGCAAATTTGAATTGACTCCGATAGCTGGAAATAAATCTTCGTAGACCGAAAAAATTGCTTCAATCATAAAAAAGCGATTACTGGAGCGGAAAAGAGAAAGAGCTCTGCGCATGAAAGAGTACTTTATATTTAGCTAGCGCCTTAGAGGGATTTTTATGATCTAGTTGGACAAAGTAATAGAAAATCCGTGAAAAGATGAACACATAGTAATGCATCCGGAGGTTGTATAGTAAATAGGAGAAAGTGCAAAGAGTTCCCCGGATCGACTTTCTATTAACCTCGGCATAGGAATATCAAAAATATGAAAACTTTGTCCTAGTAAATTGTATATTAGTACATCGTTCCAGGCTCTGAAGAAGGCAATACTGCCGAAACGTCAGCCACTGTTGTATTGTATTGTTTTTCTATGGAAGTAAATGTATGCTGTATGACAACCTTTCGATTGCTGAAAAAGTGCAAAGAATGAGACGCGGGAAGCCCTGCGGTTACAAAACCTAATGCAACAGAGGCATGGTCGTTGGACCAACCCAGCGTTGGGGCAGCCGAGTAGCGCATCGCTAAATGAGTTAATTTGTACCAATTTTGGGTGATGAAACCTCCCTCCGATGTACAATGTTCGGCAACTGGCTAATACGAGAATTAGAGGTATCATAGTAGAGCTGTCCCAGAATTTTAAAAAAGAAAAAAGAAAGAAAGATTCAATCAAATTTCGTTATATTTGTGATGATGACAAAGTTCTCAAAGGTAGCCGAATACATATGAAAATTCGGAAACCTATTTGGATGACGCATTTGAGATAACAAAGCGATTGAAAGAAATGCTGAAAGCAAGGCAAGAAGGTTACATTTCTATAAAAAGTTAAAGCGTTCCGCGATCTATTTCAGAGGGATACATCACATATTCGAGCATATTTGGCCTATCAACTCAGAACTCCTACCCTCCGAGACTACACTCCTCTGGAACCAGTTTGTCTACTTACTGTCAGTAGAAAGAGAAAATCGGTCAGCAAGGAGGCTAGAGTGTGGAATATGGACCGCAGTGAACCTCGTTATATCGCTGCATGCGCACCAATAATTTGGAACTCATCTAAATTTGGGATGAAGCTTGTGACCGAGATCAGGCTGATTGTACGAATATCATGGACGAGGTTACATTAGCCCAGAGCGGTCGCATCAAGAAGTAAATTCTGCGTGAACGCCGAGGGAGTCAAAGAACAACTACTTCGGAGGTCTATAGAGGTATCAAATGACACTTTTTAATAAATGAACTAAAAAATTCGTAACAAAATATGATGCTCATCGTCTTTCGTGAGAAGTCGGACCAAATGGGAGCTTCAGCAAGGAAGGATTTTTATGTTACCGGTTCTATTCTTTTGATAATTGAAGTGGTCACAGACAATTTTACTTACTTGACACTTGTACAGCCCGTCCTCACTGGTTGTGTGGGTCCCACCATAATCACCATTGTTCAGAGATTTGCTGGTTAAAACATTGTTGTTCCCTGGAATCCCGAGGTCAGCCTGGGCATAGTCTGCCCCAAGTCGTCACCACCACAGGCTGTCGCCGCATTTGTGGATCAGAGGGAGATTTGCCACCATGCGAGTTTGATACCAGGACGGTGGTGGATCTTGGTACTGGTTTACTCTTAGCTAGGCTTCCTGATGGAAACGCCGGACTCCTTCTCAGCTTAGGAGACCCTGTCGGTGAGACGAATCCCAGGAGAGACAATATTTGTTTTACACAATTCAAGTAGACCTAGAAACAAGCATATTTATGTTGTACATCTATATTTTAAAGCACGTTTATTTTATAGAGGGCGCGCATGGCGCAGTGGTCGGAAACGCCGTACGACGTACACATGGGATCGATCCGCGCGCACGTGGCTCACCAAGCCTTGCATTCTTCCGGGGTTGGTAAATTGGTACCAGACTTTTCTGGGAGGTTAGCAGCACTGGCTCGATACATCGTTAGGCCACCGCGAGTCATTGTAAAGGCCAGATATACATTCAATCACCTCCAGCGCTACTTTATGAAATCGAATGCATGGCGCATCCCTCAGGGGACTGATCAGCGCAGATTGTTTTATCCCTTCTCTACATCTGCATTTTACTTCATCTATATGACACTGTCATAGGTACTTTTTCTTAAGATTCAGTTCTCGTTGACATTCTAAAATGGTAGTTTGGAAAGTTCGTCGTAGATTTGCATTCCCAGTTTTTTAAGCAAAAATGACTTTTCGAACAGGTAGGAAACGATGGTGGGAAAAGTGTAATTTAACTTTATCGATAATCTATCACTATCTCACCTTGCAGTAACCTCTGACGGATTCAGCGCAAGCGAAATGATTCCATGGTTGGCTCAACTTTTCGATGATTTTATCAGTAACGAAGATCCTTCAAGCACGAACATTTTAAGACTGAAAATGCTATGGGACACATATAATATTAGTTATTTAATAGACGGAAGAGTTGTTTTAGCAAACAGCATTATAAACCCGCATTTTAATGTGCCTTGAATCAAAAAATGACGTCTAAGACACCCGTTCTAATGAGCAACCAGTGCTATTCTTTTGTGCAACCGGCTCTACTGCTGTTTGTCACCTACTGAACAAGGTGGGGTCACTGCTCAGCAACCGATGGCAGACAGGCGACTATATCGGCTGCGTAGCAGTTATATCTCGTCTTGTCGCAGTTACTGATCCAAAAATTCCAAAAGTCTCTGGGTGATATGTCAGAGTGGTTGAAATTTTAAGGATGAAGAGAAAAAAAAGGCGGAACATTTCGCTGTGTCCATCCTTCGCCGCGTATTCAGTGTCCTGATATTCATCTACAGACGACGGCTCCGAGTTTGCGGCCACTGCCACTTTATTCTTCGCTTTGCCTGAGATTAAAAAAGCATCAACTGTCCATCTAAATATCAAAGGAATAAAATGTAAAACAAATGATGGTCTTGAAAGCATCATTACTCAATAACTTATATTTGTAAGCAACAAGCGATTTTTCACTAGTGAAATTTCCAATCCGAAAGTTGAGCAACGGCAAAGCATCACCTTACACTAATTGTGGAGATTCGAAAATCCATATGAAAATCATCATTAACAGCAAATATTTTTTACAAGAGCTATTTAGCCTACCTATCCAAGGCGCGTGTGGTGCAGTGGTCAGAGGAGCCCTGCAGCACACACGTGGAATCGATCCCCGCGCCCATTGCCCGTCAAGCTTTCCATCTCTCCTGGGTTGGCAAATTGGTGCCAGAGTTGTCTGGGAGGGCAGGAGTACTGGTTCGATGCATCGGCAGACCACAGCGAATCATTGTAAAGGCCAGATATGCATTCAATCACCTCCAAACTGCCTAATGAAGTCAAGTGCATGAAGCATTCCTCAGCGTCGTGATTAAATTCTTACTGCTATTAAAGTGGAACTTCATTGAAAGTTGTCATAAAAACGAATTTAATGCAATTGATAGAAGACAGAGAAGTGAAGAGCAAGTAATTCATCATGCATAAAAAGCCATAACACATCGTTAGGGTACTTGCTCTACGAAACGTAGGTAGGTATATCGTAGGGAACAAAAGTTTGTTTGGATAATTTGCTGGACCGAGTCTTCACTACTCCTCCAAGAATTAGCACATGTTCCATTCGTTCCTTTCCTTCAAGGTGGTCATAAATGGTGGTAGTCTGCTTCTAGTATTGTGACATCTGCCAGCGTCTTCCATGAGATGACGTTGATTACCAGATGCGAAAATAGTTAGTTAACAAGACGTGGAACAGAGTCATCCATGGTGGATGGTTTTCCTAGAGGACGCTTGCTCTCTTATGAGACCCATTCCCTAGGTTATCTCATCCATCTGTCGGCATTTCTTCGCGTCACATAATCAGCCAGTTTATGCTTTCTTCTTCGAGGTACATTTCTTTGCTGACGTCAAGCACAAGGTAATCTTTGGTGAATCGAAGTGTGTAGTGCAGTTCGTTATAGATAAATTGCTTAGTTTTCTCGATGATTGCCATATGTCGGCTGTGTAGGACCGTTGCCGATGTCCCACAGGAAGTAAACGTACTCTTCTTTTTTCGCGATGGCAGGGAGAACTTCATGTTTTTCAAAAGCAGCTCTGGACTACTGCAAGCCTAAGCATCCTGCAGGACTTCCTCAAGGTAAAGCCGACATAATTAAGAGTCAAATGATTTATCACCTCAAAACACTTGGAAACAACCAGCTTAATTTTTGAAATTTATAAGTTTCGCTACCGATTTGCAAGAATTCTTCACTACAACGACAGGTAGGAAACCCATGCAACATTAGTACCCTCTCCTCACCACAGACAATAATACTCTGTTATGCAAGAAGGGGCTTGCTTTTGACGTGATTCTCACCTGAACAGTGAACACTCTTGGCGTTGATTTACTTTCACTTAGAATTCCGAATGAAAATGCCGTTATGCTTTTGATGTCCTTACCAGAGATTGAAGTTCTGTACATCATTGTTTAGCGAAAGGTAAACTAAGTAAACCATTAAGCAAGGAGAAAAACCCTGTAGGATGAAAACCGTTGAAGAATTAAAGCACTTTTCATAAAAGGAACAGCGGCGTTTGGAATTACTGATAACAGAGCATACTAAAGTAAAAGTTTCCAGAACGATTTTTACCAGCATTTACAAGAGGAGTTCAAAGACATATGGAGAGTTTGACAGCGCACAAAAAATAAACGAGAGATTCTTGCTAGTTAAGGTACAGGAGTTCCACAGTTCATTATTTCATTACTTTCATTATAAATCCTTTATAAAGGTAAGCCAATCACTGGGCATGAAATCAATTCCCTAACGGAGCTGAAAAGGTCCTACAAATAAAAAAATAGGTATATAATTTTATTTTGTACTTGTAATTGGTTAACTTACTGTCAGCCAATGATGATCGGCTGCCGCCGCTGCTGCTGCTCTTCTCGGTAACGTTTTCATCAGGTACACCGTGCGCACCAATCAGTGCGATCAGCAACAGTAAAGAATGAATGAATTTCATAACTGTGGAAGGATGACTGCAGTAGCGCTTACGACTGTTAGCGCTACAGTAGTGCTAATGTTAATGTATCTCAAGCAACGCCGGAATACAAATGTTTCATCACTAACTTACTGACTCAGTATTTACAGTCTGTATGATGCCCACATTTTCGCGCTGTGAATGGACTGATGGAATTTCTAATAAAGGGAAGCCGTTCGTCGAATCGAATCAACAAGGACTGAAATATACAACTAATACGACGATTTAGTCGATTTCTGCCTCAGATCAAGCAAACTTCCATCAGTCGGCACATTCGCAGTTCATAGTGAACTCGTCTTCCAGTGAGAGAACATGCGACAATGAGTTCATTTATCGCTAATCATTTTGGCCAAAGGCGAAGATAAAAAATAAGGTGTGGAGCCTACACCAATCCTTCAGGTAGATGAACTATGCATTCGACTCAATTCGTGCCATCATTGAGTTTACTGGAGGCATACTTGGCCTATACCATAACCTGCCGGAGCTTAGTGATGTAGCAGAAGCTGGTGACTTTATCGTCTCAGAGAAGTCGGGTGCCGAACCTGTATGGATGGCGAGCTCACTTCGTCAAGGAAGGTGAAGGCAACGCAGATGCTTTTAGTTTAGGACCCTAACTTAATTTAAACTCGGCAAAATTAATTACTACCTTCCACTATAAGAAGGCAAGGCACCGCCAGACGAGATTCTTCATTTTATCGGTACTCCCTCCACTGAATTTGACTCGATGCGATAACGAACAACCACATCGCGACGAGAGCACCTGAGGACCACCGACTCGGATCAGTCCAGCTCCGAAGAAGAAGATATCGAAGCGTTAGCTGAATAGATTTTTTTTATCAGCCTAGTGCTAGCTTAATAACGAAAGAGGGTATTGACTATGTGCTTATTACGAGACACCCTTCCAACCACTATATTACATCGATGAAAGAGTTAACAATGAACGAAAACCTCCATGGAATCCAGCGTTCTAACTCATCAAAACAAAGTTTACGGCTACTAAAATAGTTTGTTCGGTCCCTCATGTTAGGCCAAGTGAACCTACTTTTGAATCAGGATTTGGTAGTTGGTAACGAGTTTCAGCCGTATGGAAACACTTGCCAACACGTTCGTCTCGTCAATGGCCTGACAGAACTTCCAATGAGTGGACACACAGTTTACTTCCACATGAGACTGTACAGTTCAATTCCGCTCTCATTGGTGTGGTGAATCTCAACTGCTCGTAGGTATGCTGATGTTGATCAGATTCTGAACATCAGCCCTTTACTATAAACTAGTCTATACTCTATTAGCTCACCGTTTTCTTAAAACCACTACCTACATGACTTTATGAGGAACTGACAGTGTTAAATGTAGTGTTCTGTTTTAAAACGCACTGTGAAGATGGGAAGTAGTTTGTTATGTCAGAGGGTTCATAACTCTTTGCTCTGCTTTTCGATTAGAGGGTACGATGTCGCATGTCGCAGTCCGCTTCAGAGAGGTCAGGCCATGGCAGAAACGTTGAAAATCCATTTCACAAAACCAATGTTAACAATTATGGTTTTTCTCGAAGAAAGGTTATTATACAGCATACATTCACTTCCATAGAAAAACACAATACAATACAACACTAGCTGACTTTTCGGCAGTATCGCCTTCTTCAGAGCCTGAAAGGGTATACAATTTACTAGGCCAAACACTTCAACAACACTCACAAAGAGACGGAAAACTCTATGGCAATTACATGATCAACAGCTTCTCGAAAAAACTCACCGCTTTTTTTCGTGACTTCCAATGAGGAAGATTAGAACGGCTGATCCTAGTCGCATATGGTTGATGAATGCACCACCCCACATCAGAAATTGATACGAACATACTGAGCCAGGTCGCATGTGACCTTTAGGCATTCCTCCCTGCTATTCATTGTGGGGTTTTCGGCAGTTATCCAAAAGCCTCAAGAAGTTTGCGCGTTGGTGTTTTAGTCTCCTGTGTAAGGTTACTGACTTCTACTTCAAAATCGTCTCCGCTATGCTTTTGTATCCTATGCGTGCCTAGTGAGGTACTTTGTCTTGCTTTTTCGTTTGCCATCTAGGTGTTCTTTCATACGGATACACAAGGGTCTGCCCGTTTCGCTAGCATATTCATCTCCGCAGTCATTACAAGAGATCAAGTATATCGTACCCGAACTCATGCAATCACTGACCCTGCCGTGAGGGCAAACTACACAATTTATTGTTTCACACAGACGGTCATAAAGGCGGTTACGAACCAACTGACGACGTAGAGTCCGGTGGTATTTCAACTATCGCTACCGATTCCTCTAGACCTGCCCTTCTTAAGCATCGTTTAATAGCTACGCTTACTTCATCGCTAATAAAGGACAACATAAACAGGACTTTCTTTTTGGCCAAGTGTTTCGTTTTAGCGCGTCGCTCTCCTTCTAAACTTAATCGTGCGGTAACTTTTTCGTAGCCATTGGAGATGGCTATTTGCCGAGCCAAGTCGCGCGATTCTTCCTTTAGTTCCCTGGTTGTGCACACAGAGGTGGCTGTTCAAAATATGTTTCTCACAAGCGCCTTCTTTGTGTGTGAAGGGCGAGAAGAAAGAAAATGGACGAGGATGCTCTTGTTACTTAGCTTTCGGCACCACTTTGTCATGTAACCGCTACTTGATAGGTTTATTTGAACGCTTAAAAACGGAAGCCAGTTTTTTCTCGGTTTCTCCCGCGTGAACTTAATGTACTCAGACTGCTCGTTCAATAATTCAAAGCGTTTGTCCATCTCCTCCTGAGTAGAGAAGACGACAAAACAATTATCTATATATCTGCCGTAGAGTAGCGGCCGGAGATCAATGACCGGGGCTTCTGTTTTAGACATGAACGCAATGGCCAGAGTTGGTGCCAACCGCTGTCCCATCACCAACCCTCTAATTTGTGCGTAATAATTCCTAGACCATTTGAAAATCGAGCTGTTTAGGCACTCTTTTAGGAGAACCATAAGCTGCTGAATAAACAAGCCATGCATATGTATTCCTCCTTCATGTTCAACAAGAAGTTTGTGGATGACTTGCATTGCGGAGTCATTCGATACGTTATCTAGAAACGATGTTTTTCTATCCGTTGACCCCTCTACACAGCTGATAATGGGTCCAACCTTGAAGGATAAGGATTGGTGCACGCGAGATCATCAGCTGACACTAACTTATGTGTTTTAATAAGTAAGTACAAAACGGGAGATGTTGGTCGATCCACGTTATAATACGAAATAACGGATAGTTTTAAGCCCTCCGCCTTTGCTACTGTGACCCATCCATTGTCAACTTTTTCGGTATTGCTTTTGTATTCCTTTTCAGAAGTACGTGTGTGGCACAGTGGTTGGAGGCGCCACTACGATGCGCACATGGAATCGATCCCCGCGCCCATGGCTCACCAAGCCTGCCATCCTCTAGGGGTCGGGAAATTGGTACCAGACTTGTCTAAGAGTATAGGAACATGACTGGATACATCGGAAGGCCACTGAAAACCATTGTAAAAGGCCAAATATGCATTCAATCACCTCCAACGATACTTGATGAAGTCGAATGCATGGCGCATCTCTCAGGGATTGGTACACGCCGAGACCTTTATCCTTTATTTGTCCTTTTATTCCTTTTCAGACGATGGACGATAAAGGGTGACATCACAAAGATGTTCCGCCGTTACCTTAGCATCTAACTGCCGAGGGAACAACTGCGAACTCTCCCCCTTTATCACTAACTGAAAGTCTAATGGTCTTTGAATTTATTAATTTTCCAATTTCTTGCATACCACATTTTTGCGCAGCTGTGAGGTTAGGTATATACTTTCTATGGCGATAGTGATTTAAGGTTTTGAGAACGCCGTCCGAAAACATGCGGAATTTCATATCAACTTCCACGTTAGGGTCCTGCTGTCTAAAAAACGCTTTAGGGAAAAAGAGACGATGGTAGTCTCGCCACGCCTTGACTTCCGTTTTTTATTTAATATTTTCTCCTTGGTCTGACAGCGGAGTCGATGTTGAAGCTCATACAAATTGCACACGATCCTACGCACGGTTGCCTTAGAAATGGGCTGTGATGGTGCAAAGCTTGGGCCCAGTTCTAGTAACGGGCGCACGTTCTCAGGTGAGGTCATGCCTTCAAGTACGGTGACCCTAGATATTCTTGGTGCATTGTCAACAGTACTTTGACTGCTATCAGAAGCACAATTGTTTTATAGTTTCTTGAAGCCGAGATGTGTGAGTTACTCAAAAGATTCTCGAACTTTCGTTGTAGAGCTATTTTGGCATTAGACCTAATATTATTGCAAATCAAAGTGACCCGTCCAACTATTCTTCTCCAAAGGCGATGCTCCAAATACAAAGCACAAAAGTGTTCCCTCGCCGCACACTTCTTCATTCTGGCGAACACCTCATTTTGCTTACTTCGTAGCGCGGCTCTAAGTAGGTCCATTTCGATGCCTCGTACTTGTTAGCTGTCCGCTTGTTGACCGCATACCTCGTGAAGTCGCTTTCGTTTTATAAACTTCGGCACGACTCAATGTTGAAAACAGCGGCAGAGAAAGTTGATTGCTGTCTAACTAAGACGATCTTTTTTCTTTCACAAGTCGAAGGTATTTTGCTGGTACATCTTGTAACGAATGAATGAAAAAAATGAATGCATTCATATTCCAATGCGGCGGTTAATAGGAAGTCGATCCTGGAAACCAACTTCCAAGTTGGCAAACCTTCGTCCGATCCACGCTTGTAGGAACGACCCTGAAACATCTGAACGAACACCAAGACGAATTACTAACTTCCATATTTCTATTTCCTATCAGTTTCTTATCGTGGATTAGAGTAAGCGGTCTAAGTTAAACACTATACTCGGTTCATAGAGTATAAGTTGCAGTCTATAAATATGCATAACGCAGGAAGATTTGTTGTCCAGTCTTCGTGTGATTCATCATGCAGAGAGCGGTTGGCCTGACGATTATCACCACGAAAAGCGAAGCATTAGAACTGCGATTATTAAGGAATAGATGAATTCGCTTTGAATTTTCTTACTCTTCTCCAAACATTCTTCTATTTTGAAGTGTTCCACGAATCTTTCAAAGCATGCATTAGATTCGCTAGTGTAGTCGAGGACGTGTATTTATGCGTGCAGTAATTCAACCATCGATCGAGCCGAAAGCCTGTATAATCGTCCTTTTTGCAATTCAAACAAGAAGAAAAGCTTCGAGAAATGCAGAGCCGTGGTCGAACTTCTTACTTTCGTTATAGGTCCGATCTCACTTTTTGTAGACCCAAGCACCTTTATTTGTTCCCTTTCTTTGAGATCGCCACATTGCGATGGTCGTAAGTGGATTCGCCTTCTGACTGACAATCTGTCATCTTAACTCTTCATTGAGGTATTTGGTGAGCGTGATTTACCCTGGACTGCCGAAAAGGAGAGCTAGGGACCTTCCAAATCTGTGTCACTGACACTTACCTTTACCTGTAGATCTGAAGAAGGATACCAAGCAATGAAGAAAGTCAAAAGACATCTCAGCGCTACTTCTATGAGACTTAGTTGAATGATGAAATATAAAAAATTTTGTAAAAGAGAACTTCTTTCGTGCAGAACAACGAACATCGACCAGACAAAAACAACGTCACTGCAAAAATCTGGCCAAACTGCAATAAAGTTGGTGATGACATCGGCTTGGATGGAACTCTTCTTTCTGGATGCTTTGTTGTTCCATGATTTATGGATAGACACAGAAACTTGCTCACTAGCACCCAGACCGCCAAAGAACTGAGAATGAACAAATTTATGATGGTACATAAACTCTTTGTCTAGTTTTTTTAGCTAAAGATAACGGAAATCAAATACGATTCGGAAAAATTTTTTCAGATAAAATGTACCGAAAAACAGAGCTCAGTATCAAAGTCCTTTCTGCTCTGAATTGTCCAAAAACTTCAGCTTTTGATTTTTTTTCTTATTTCGATGAGAAATGTTTTGAAAAGTCTAGATAGCTATCATTCTTCACATCAGAAGCAAGAAAACGGGTGTAGTAATCCTTGTTTCACCAACGTTGTCCGAATTGAGAGTGTAGGAAGGAAAACAAAGTTTGAAAGGCTTTAATTCCATCGAAGGGAACACTTCTAGCACGGTTTCCGTAGGGAGTCGGAGACGTTGTGATAACCGAGAGATCAATTTTCCCTTTTTTTTCAAAAAAACTCTTCCGCAATTTCGGATAGACAAACTTGTTTCTGGAGACAAATTGAGGATACTAACTTTTTTATTTACTGCCTATTACAGTTTTTTCATGGCGAGGTATTACGTGTGATGCAACCACAATGGTGCTGAACGATTTGCAAAACTCCGGAATGCAGGTGCCTGCGGTGGGGAACGAACGCGCTATTACCCTTTCCGACGTGTCGTTCCCTTCGCCTGTCTCTCAGCATCAGCAATCGCAAGTCAACGGGATTGATCTAGAGAGCCTACATCGGCAACGAACCCAATTGAGCCGAAGCTGTGGTCGAAACCACATTGTTAACTTTTTTATTTACTGCCTATTACAATTTTTCAGGGTCGGGTATAATGTATGATACAACCACAATGGTGCTGAGATATGTGCAAAACTCCGGACCGCAGGTAACTGCGAACAAATTTAAGAATACGTGAAAGAGCTTGAGAATCTTACATCTATCGTTTAAGTTACTGTTTTTCTTGATAGTCGCACACGAGATCCCACACCTATCGTTTCAGCGGCTTTCTTTTTTCAGACCACGGGAACATCAAGTTGACCTCAACCTAGTTAGCCAAGTACCTTCACAGCCACAAAGGAAAAGTCGTGAAACCTAGATTTCAATCGCACTAGAAACAAAATATCTTCTTCACACACCCACTGCCTTTTATGAGTCTTTCATTGAAGAATTCACGTGGAGACCAAACTCACAGAGCTCATAGCGAAAGAGCCTCTCTCATCTCACGGAGAAGATTTTGTAGTAGAAGTTATCATCCTTGCATAGGAATCGTAGACGCGAGCGAGCAATACTCTCGAGGTATTCTAAGAATCCGAAAGTGGACGGCACGGAGAAATGCGTTCTAAGCTTGCGTGATATCTCACATAGCATTTAACAGTGGTATTTTAATGTGAAAGAGCACACACATAACATATACATATACATATACATATACATATACATATACATATACATATACATATACATATACATATACATATACATATACATATACATATACATATACATATACATATACATATACATATACATGTACATATACATATACATATACATATACATATACATATACATATACATATACATATACATATACATATACATATACATATACATATACATATACATACACATATACATATACATATACATATACATATACATATACATATACATATACATACATACATACATACATACATACATACATACATACATACATACATACATACATACATACATACATACATACATACATACATACATACATGGCAATTGTTAGGAAATCAATTGCTTTTAAACATAGATGATAATGTTGAAGGCGGTAGATCTCATTGCGCATCGCAGTTTTAAAGCTACAACAACCCCTTTGGAGGACATGTTGCGCATTGGTTTATGTCGCCTCACAGTACACAGTGGATCGGTCCCTGGCTCGACTGCACACGGTTCACCCAGTTTATCACCATTCCCTGGTCGGAAAATTGCTGTTAGACTTCCGTGGAATTCTAAGAACTCTGACTTGAATCACATTGGTAGACTTGCGCAGTCCAATGTAAAGGCCATACGTGCTTTCAATCATTTCTGCAATGCTTGCTGAAGTCGAATTCATGGCACTTCCACCAGGAATTAATCAACGCTGAAACGTTTGTTCTATTTTTTTACAAGGAACAATCCAACAACCGCTAAAGAGAGAAATATTCGTGCTGCCGTCACGAATGTTTCCTTTGTCGGTCCCTATCCAGGCGAAAGAGCGCTGTTTCTTATAGGCAGAGTCCTGAGTTCTGTGACAAATCCCAGCGCTAAGTGTGTTCATGTTCTCGTCAGATGGGAAGAACTCAGTGAGTGCCGTCCTCATTTGCCCCCCGTACACGGCGAGGCTTGGCGCACGTTTGCTCCTCACGAGATCAATACGAAGGAGGCTGAGACTTCAGTGTGGAACCGTCCATCTGTCGGAGCGCTTTTCTCGTTGCCTCGTTTCTGAGTCGAGATTTTCCATTTAACGATGACGACGATGACGACCATGTCACCCTCATGTGTTGTTTTTGTTTGTTTTTGCTACCGTACTCCACTTACGTGCCTCGTTCACACATTCAGGGAGCATTCGTTGTTCCTGGGATTGTTACCTCTCGTAGGCGTCTAAGAAGTGAATTGTTCATCTTTCTATATTTCCTAAGAAAGTTCAAAGCGTCTGCTAACAGGACTTTAGTACGCTGTTGAACAGAGATGCTTTCATATTGAGTGAATCACGTCCAAGGTAAGAAATGCCTCATGTTTTATGAAAATTTGAAGGCTACCCATAGAAATCATAATAAGGATATAAGGGAACTCTTTTTTTGTTTTTCGGGTTGTGAAATGTTATATACCAAAGTAAATTTACCTAACAGAAAGGATTTCCGAAAAACGATACGCCGGACGAGTTTTCGTGGCAAAATTGAACGAAACTAGAGATTTAAGTGGACGTGTCAGGCGTGTAGTTTCTCTAACATGAAAATCTTCTTTTTTTATATAGAAAGGGTTCTTTAAGGCTTATCCGATGGTCTTTGTGTCATGTGCTGTGGCCGTTGAAAAAATTCTAAACATAACAGTAGGAGTATTTCGAGAGACTTCTCGTTTTCTCTTTCTTCACTATGACATACTAGTAACGCTTGAGTTGTTACCGCGCGAATTGTATGCATGTTTTGGTCTTTGCGGAACAAAAATTCGATAAAGCAGGACTCATTGGCCGAACCTCGGCCGACGATGATGTGTTGTTGGGCTTATTGAAGGAAAGCCATTACTAAGCCGACTTTACATTTATGCAACATCAATGAACTTTTGTTAAATCTTAGATTTTACTCGTACGAATACAAATTCCTACGAAAGTACGGATTTCTTCACCTTTCATTAATTCAGTGGCCTTGAGCACTCTATAGCGCTTCGAAATCTTTGCGACTGAAATTTCAACTGGGCAGAGTTTTGCTAGTTTCATGTCGGATAATAAGGGAATATGGGCATGTGAGCTGGTTTGTAAGGAAGAGTTAGATGCGGAGAGCAGCGGTTCGGATTATGTAGTTGAATTAGCCACGCGGGTCTTTTAGATGTTATATTGGTTTACCTGCCTTTAGATACTTGTTTAAATGCAGCTCCCTCTCCGCACCTAACTCCTCCTTACATGATTTCATTCTCAACCTGTTTCCTCAAATGAGACGACTGATAAGCGTGGAAGACTTTAGTTACGGTGTGAAGCCTAGATTTTTTGCTTACATTCATTTATTTCACATGAATGTTATTTAGCATAAGTTTTTTTCGTTTGAGCTTGACAGTGTCATCAACCCATGGCTAGTAAGCTAATTCTTCAAATCAATTTAGTATTTTATGACTTTTTTCGGAGACGAATTTATCTTCCACTGTCCTCTGAATCTCAAAAAACACTCCTTTGTCCGGTTGACTCGTTTGCTTTCGCCGCCATCAAAAGACCAATAAAAAGCGAATTGTTGGCTGACCGACTCGTTGTCTACGACGAGAACAAATTACAATCGTCGAGTTATTGCTTTAGTCCTTACTCGATGACGTGACTTTCACACTAGTCATGCGATGCGAAAATAGTGGTCAGTTTCAACCCTACATTAACATGTCTAGGGCGCAATGGCGCATTGGTCGGAGGCGCCCTGCAATAAACATGGGATCGATTCTCGCCTCCTGGCCCACCAGGCATTCCTTCCCTGCAGGATCGGCAAATTGGTACCAGACTTATCTGGGGGGGGATAGCATCACTGGCTCGATACATCGGTAGGGCACCGCGAGTCATGTAAAGGCCAGATATGAATTCCGTGACCTCCAAACGGTGCTTAATGAAGTCATATGGATTAACGCCAAGAGCTTTATCCTTTTTATTTTATCAACATATTTCAGCTTGCAGTAAATTGTATTAGTTGCTGAAGGCCATTGGAATCTGCAAATTTTGCCTACAAAAATAAGTGCTCTTGTTTTATCGCAATGAAATCCTGATTTTCTCTAGCCCGCGATATGTATTTCTTCCCCTTTTCTGCTTTAGAGCTCATATTTCCAGCGCGAAGGCGACTAAACAAATGGAATCTTGTCCAGCAGAACACACTTGGGTTTCCAGGTGTATCATTCGTGTTTGCAGCTGCCGCTCGCGCTACCGTTTGAAATTTGAAACTTGTAGATTATATTTTTATTTTTCTGATCCACAAGGGTTGCGACTGCCTGTAGTGGTGAAGACCTGGGGGCAGACTTTGGCCACAGCTGACCTCGGGATTCCAGGGAACCACAATGGCTTAGCCAGCAAATCTCCGAAAAATGGAGATTATGCTGGGGCTCGCACGACCAGTGAGGCAGGGCCATTCAAGTATCAACTGGGCAGGTGTTTTCATTTTTTTCTAATCTTAATCTGGAACACATTCAAATTTGAAAGGACACGGTGAAAAAAAATCTTATGTATTGTTAGTGCAATAGAACAAAGTTTTTTCTATGAGTTTGTAAAGTCCTGAACTCTTGAAATACTTCATTGATGGAGCAATTGCCCTCAGTTCACAAAAAGAAAACTACTTCGTCGACAAAGGGCTAAAGAAAAGTTTCCTTTTAAATCCTGGAATTTCAACCGAAGTTGCTGAAAATGGGAAGGAAAAACTCTTCAATATAAGTCGGACACCTCGAATTTATCTGAAGAGCTGAACCATTCTTGTTCGCGTTTTTGTTACTGCTTGTTGACAATCCGCTACTAGCTCGAGGACTAATGGTCCAGCAATCTGCATTCATTAATAGCTTCCTATTTTCCATTAACATGCTTGAACAAAACTAGTTCATTGAGTGCAACCTTCCTTTCTGCGGTTGTTTTTGCCTTTGATCTTATCCTAGTGAAATTAAACGCCACTGGCGTGCGTATACTCATTGGCTCGATTCCTCACTGTTGCGCTACTTGGCCTTCTTTACTTGATCAGAGTTTAGCAAACAGATCTATGACCGAAGGATTTGCTCAGTGTTAAAAATTCACTACAGTAACAAAATCTGCGCTCACTTACAAGAGTCCACGTCCAGCATGTCGACGAACTTCTTGAATCTCATTTGTTTACCATCATCATTCTTTGATTACGAGTTATACTGACGATTAATTGATATTGATTTTCACGCTTTCTTAATCGATAATACTACCTTCTGAGATTCCAATATGACACAATTTCATGGAGAATGCAATTTAGCGAGAAAATAACGCATAGGATGCACGCTTTGTCATAATGAGCGCTTAGCTTATAATTTGTTCGAGCAGTAGCGGAGCTATCCAGTAAACGAAGCCACATCCGACATTGACTAGTCGATGGCATTCAATACGCTCTTGCTGGGAAACGGTCAAGCACGACAATTTCTTGAAGCAGTTCATCACCAACATCATGAACAACTCATCTACGTAGAGAAACAAATTCAATCAGTAAAGAATAAAGTTGACATTGATCAATCCGACTGGGTAAAACACATAAGGATAAAGCAGTAGGAGTTGATTAATCCCGTAGAAGCGCGCCATTTATTCGACTCTCTCTATTCGTAGCAAATAGAGCTAACTGGGTCCGTATTTCGCCTGTATAATTTACTCGTAGAAACATTGAATTCACAACCGCAAGTTGTTCAAAGAGATTTGCGTGAGTTTCCGTTCTCTGATATTTGTTTTCGAGACATTCGCTCTGTTTATTAGTTACTACTAAAAGTATAAAGCGCAACTGGTACAGTGGTCGGAGGCGCCCTGCAATACACATGGGATCGATTCACGCACCCCTGGCCCACCAAGCCCTCCACCCCTCCAGCGTCGGCAAATTGATGCCAGACTTGCTTGGGAGCGTAGCAGCACTGGCTTGATACATCGGTAGGCCACCGCAAGTCATTGTAAAGGCCAGATATGCATTCAATCACCTCTAAACGATGCTTAATGAAGTCGAATGCATAGCGTATCCCTAAGGGGTTGTTCCAAGTCGAGAGCTCTTTTTTACTTCCATGAAATCTGGAGAAGAACAGTTGAAGTACAACATCGAGGTCTCATTGTGTGTTTTGTTCTGTTGATTTTTTTTTGCTTTTTTGTCCTTCCATTATTCATATTATGGAGGTCAAGCTAATCGAACCTCTTACTTGTATCTAACTCCGCCATTCAATTACACAATTTGATGTCTTTCTCATCGTATTTTATTAAAATGAAGTAAGACACGTGGACCAGTGCAATGGCGCTTGGCTGATTCGCTTTTAATCAATTGTTCGATCCTCGCCGTACTTCCACCTCAAACGGAAGATTACTGGCATACCGTCAAATCAATCATACTAAGTCTAAAATCCAAGCATTTTTTCGATGCTGAGGACTACTGATATTATCGTGTCGACTTAGAACTGCTCACTTCTTGTTCTAGGTCAACGAAAAAATCAGGGCATCCAAACGCACCGTGCCTTCCTATGTTTATTTCTTGAATTAAATAACAATCCTCCCAATGGTTTGCCGCGTCATTGTGGCTGAGAGATGTTTTTGAGTGTCGGGCTACGATGTACAGCGAGGGCATTCATCTCTCTGGCAAGGTCTCCCAAGCTGAGATGGAGTTCGGCGTTTCCGTCAGGAAGCCTCGCTAAGAGTAAACCAACAGCAGGATCCGTCACCGTCTTGGTACCAGACTAGTCACATGGTGGCAAATCTCCCTCTGATCCACAAGGGCGGCGACTGCCTGACGATCTGGCGTGAACTTTTGCCTAGCTGACCTCAGGATTCCAGGGAACCACAATGGCTAAGCCAGCAAAACTCCGAGAAATTGAATTTATTCTGGGGCCCGCACAATCACTGAAGACGGGCTGTATAAGTATCCAAGTGTTGAATAACAATAAAGATTCTGCATCGAAAATATTACTTTTTAATAGGTGGATCTACTTGCCTACCTTTTTATTTCTTCCGTATATGCTCGCATCTTCAAGAAGTCGATATATTGATTCGCTGCTTTGTCGCTTACTTTCACTTTCTCACACTGTTCCTTCAGTAGCTACTTTTCAACAAAGCCTAAATCATTAGTTTTCGTTGATTGTACTGTAGATACCCCTCTCCTAATGATATGCCGTATTATTGTGGGTTGTCGGTGTTGCTGAGTGCCGAACTACAATAGCGGTTTTCATATCATTTTCACCGATGCAGAGAAGAATTTCCACATTTTCATTTAGAAATCTAGCTAAGGTAAACTTACGCCACAGCGAACTTTCACGTGGTTACTTTCTTGTGCAAAGGCCAAAGAGATATGACATAAAAAGTGTGCTGAAAAGTTTCCTTCCCTCTCTTTCGCCTGCCAGAATTACTTGAAGGGTTTAGCTTGCTTGATAGGAATAAAAAATCGTACTCTTAGCTCAGAGTCTTAATGAAGACTGCCACACTCCGTGAAGGACACTTCGACTGCCACATTCTATCTAAAAATAGTAAAAATATGAAGCCACAAACGAAAAGCGTGATAACCCTCGTCTCTTTGAGTGGGCGGAACCCATTTACTTCTTAACCGCGCGATTAGAGTGAGTGCAGGCTTTTTCCAGTTCGCATTCCAGTTTCTTGATAATGAAAGCGACTGCAAGTGGTCCCAGATGACGAGTCACCAAACACAGTGAATTTTTATCGTATTGTCCAATAAACCAATAGTCATTGACCACTGAGTATTGGTACTGTAGTTGTTCATGGATTAATGTAATTTTCATGCCTAGAGGTTGCAATGTATGGTTGATTTTTAATGTATCTTAGTACTATAAATACATCTTCAGATGTTGTTGGCAGTGGGTACTCTACTGCTAGCAGTATTCAGTCCTGTCACGCTGGCCGTGAAGTGCTTGGACTGCGTCGGTGAGGACTGTATGGGTTCGTTTTGTGAAGGTGACTATTGCATCCTGTCAAAGTATGCGCCTCGATGGGGGAACGATCGAATGGGGAAAACCACAGATTGTTAAGGTTAGCGAGAATTGTTGTTTGTTCAGAATTGCTTGATTCATTAAAATTTGCCTCTGATTAGATCATTCCTTGACGAATTTCTTTTGTTAATAACTGTAAAGGGAAAAACTAATACGCAAAAGCTTGGCCAACTGGCCAACCGAACGGATAGCCGTTATACTCTTGATGAATTTAAACCTATGAAGACAAGAAGATGTTTAACGATTAAAGAAGAAATTTTGCAATATCACTTCCTAGCCGCCACAGATACCGTATATTTACGTCAGAATTTTTTTCTCCTTTTTTTTCGGTTTCAACTACGAGGTATCTTTGATATTACCACATTAATGCCGAGATATTTGCGAAACTGCGGACCACAGGTGTCCGCGGTGGGGAACGAACGTGCTATTACCCTTTCCTTGGGCTAACGCATTCACCACCACACCATGTAGGCCCTTCGTTTCGCCTCTGTCTCAGCTAGTTCTCTAGTATCTTTGATATTGTGAACGTGTCCTCAGTAATTCCCCCAATAATTCTACCACGCTACATTCAGAAAAAAAATCGTCATTATTGATTGGCTTTGGACTTAGTTAAGAGGAACAACTTAGTAATCGTTGGGATGTACGTTTTTTATATGGTTGGTTTAAAATCCGTTCGAACTTCTCGGATATCTCAAATAGCCTTTATTATCCGGCTTTCATAGCCATTTCCTCTGGGAATTAGCAGTGAGGGTAAGAGAAGATGATGAAGAAGAACAGGACATAATATTATCTATTCGCACGATCAGTGATCCAATATCGAATCTCGTGAAACCGTCTTGGCGATAACTCTCCGGATTTGATCCAAAAGGCCTGAGGTAACTCCCAGCGGCGGCAGCAATTCAGAATTTCCACAGTTCATCGACAATGGGGACTTCAATTTCGTGGCACAACGTGTCCTTTCACAAGGCAGTAAACAACTCAAGAACCTCTTAACCACCTCTAGAGACAAATGACGTCCCAAACCAGTATTCGAATTCATTTCAGGGTTGCATGACAGGCTCGTTATTGCGAAAAGACATTCGGGACCATTGCGAAGCAGCCGATGACGGAGGAGAAGTAAGAATTCTTGAGGGATTTTTTCCCTCGACGTTTTTTAAAATTCGTGTTTCCTCGGTGGCCGATTAAAATCTGAGCTGTTTTTTCTTCTAATAGACATTCTCGACTAAAAGAGGAATGAAAAAATTCATTTTTCAAAACTCATAAGTCCCTAGTCATTTTTGGTGCATCGTGAAGGAGGTTCCATCGTCAGCTGTATTATAGTTAAGAGTATAATTCGCTTCTTTTTTGTATTTAGAGTTCAAAAACGAAAATTTCAAATCATATTCACATTATGTGGCGTGGGTGGCGCAGTGGTCGGAGGCGCCCTGCAACACACACGTGGAATCGATCCTCGCGCCCATGGTCCACTAAGCCTTCCATCCCGCCGGAGTCGACAAATTGGTACCAGACTTGTGTGGGAGGATATCAGCATTGGCTCGATACATCGGTAGGCCACCGTGAGTCATTATAACGGCCAGATATGCATTCAGTCACCTCCAACGATGCTTAATGAATTCGAATGCATGGCGCGTCTCTCAGGGGATTGATCAACGCCGAGAGCTTTATCCTCTATTTATCCTTTATTCACATTATGTTAGTTATATACGATACATTTTGCGACTGAAACAGTCTTTTTTTCAGACAAAAGGCTTTAGGTTGAAATTTTTCCAGGAGAAGTTCACTTGTTTCTGTAATGGAAAGGATCACTGCAACGGTGGTCGCGCATTACAACGAATTGAAGTGGAAACGGTTGAACTCGTAAGTTAACAATGTCGAAGTTAACATGCAGCAATCGATTCTATCGATTTCATCTTATCCTACTTAGTCCTCTTTCCTATCCTACTTCATTTTGATTGGTGGTGTTGAGATTTCTCGAATATTCCCTTACTGCTATCCGTTTGTAGTTTCGCATGGATAGCTAGGAGAAGAACTCACATTTTTGCCTACCTGACTACATCAACCGTACTAGTTAGCCGTCTGAAATCAATAGCGAGAGACGTCTGGAGTGTGGTGTTATTGGCTTAAGTCTTGCACTTTTTGATCGATGACGGAGCAAGCGTGAAAATGTCTAGCAATAGCGACGAAAAAAACCGCTCACAGTAGGAGGAAGTCTGGGATAACAAACATTATTTATTAAAATTTTGCTGCAAAGTTATCCAAGAGTCTTTTTTTATGCCTAGAAAATGAAGCACTGATTTAATGACAGACGATTGATTTCTCGCATGTAAGTGAATTTTTGATGTAGAATGTTATGTTACTTCTTCGATACTTCGACGTCCCGTTCTCACTGGTTGTTCGAGCCCAGAGTACTCTTCATTTTTCGGAGTCTTCCTGATCTAGCCATTATGTTTCCCTGGAGTCTAGAGGTCAGTCTGGCAAAAGTCTGCTCCAGGTCGTCACCACCACAAGCAGTCGCAGCCCTTGTGGATCAGAGGGAGATTTGCTACTATGTGACTAGTTTGATACTAGGGCGGTGGTGGATCCTGGTAGTGGTTTACTCTTAACTGGGCTTCCTGATAGAGACACCGGACTCCTTCTCAGCTTGGGAGACGCTTCTGGAGTGATGAATCCCTCGCTGTACATTGCAGCCCGACACCCAGGAACACCTCCCAACCATGGTGATGTGGTGAACCGTTGGGGGGGGAATGTTAAGTAATGGTCCAAAATTCATCCAAGTTTTGAATTGCGCCATGCTCCATGCTACAATAGTTTAGCTGAAAACATTTACCTCATTCCTATTCAACTGGCGTACCCAGCTCATCCGACCAATCACGTTGGCTTAACGCCATCTCTACGCAACCAGTAACATTCGTCCATTGCTTGTATCTCCAAGAATTTTTTAATAACATTAGTTCTATTTCAGCTCACATGCGTGTGTTCGGGAGCACATTGTAAAGGTGACACATGTATTGGAGAATTGTGTAGTTACGTAGTGAACCATCGAACAAAGGAAGTCGAAAAGGTGAAAGGGCTGTTTTTGTCATTGAAATGTTCATAGTGTTACCAACCTCGTTTAGAATAACTACAAGGGCAGCTTTTTACTTTTTAATAGGTTTTTAGCATTCGGTGGGCATTTCTGAACTGAAAATTGAAAGACGTCTCTAACCAGGCAGCAGAAGAACGAAAACATAAACAAATCAATCCACACAGCGAACTTCGATACGTCTATGGAAGCATTCGTAGAGCTTTTTAAATGAAGAAAAAATCCGTCACTGGTTAAAAAATATCACAAATTTTTTTGAAAATATTCCGCTTTCTTCAAGTTCTTTCTATAACCATCAGTCATCGCGTGAAATCCCTAGGAAGGAAGTCGATGTGTTTTCCGCTCCCAGTGCGGCGGCTCCTGGTTACAGTTGAAAGGGAATGCAGGCATTTCTGCCATGTGGATTTGTTTTTTTAGGGTTTTTTTTATTCAGGGTTGTGTAAATGCCTCAGTCCCATTGGTCGAACGACGATCGATGGGAGCATGTATGATTCCACCAATCACCGGTGCTATGCATCACACAGTTGCAAAGGTTAGCGACTTTGAATACTGCAAGGCGAAAATCTCACAAAAATCTCTCCATGCTTTCATCTGACGACTAGTCTTTGTTTACTTCCATGTTCTGCTCTCTCTTAAGTCGCTTTATACAGGATTTCTTATGCAATATTTATTTGGCATAAAATTTAAAGGGATCCTTCCTATACGACAAACGCGGTCGCTAGTTCTATCCCGCGTACTGAACCAACTAAGATCCCTATCGCGTCAGAGATGGAAAAATTATGCCAGGCATGTCTGCGAGAATAGAAGCGCAGACTTGATACATGCCGCATCAAATTACTGTACAGGCCAGATAAGCACTCAATCACTTCTACGATGCTGGATGGAATCCAAAATAAGGCTCATTACCCATGGCTTGATGAACGCCGAATGCTTTATCATTTGCCATTTCTAGTCTTCCATGCATCGTACTATATCCGATCTTCAAATATGAACGAATGATCCCAAAAAATCGGCGAAATGAGTGTTCATAAGTGAGACTGATTTACAAGGGTGCAAACTCTGCCAAATGCTCACGATTTGCCTTTTCTGTGATAACTCTTGAATAGACATATGAAATTTTATGGAAAGCCTAAAATTTGGTGGAATATCATTGGTTTTATTTCTTTCATTTCTCCAAATTGTCGCCTAAATTCGAGCCTACATTAGTAGAGCCTCTATTCGCGCGTGTCGAGCGCCACAGCTGGATGCCATGTGGTCTACGCTCGCTTGAGCGACATAAGTGACACTACACATTTAGTACGAAGCCCATCATCTTTTTTAAGTTGTTTTTTGAATAGAGGGCACTTATGGTTGCTTGTTTGGGTTTTGCCTTTCTGACTAAGTCATGGATAGCAGACAGCTTTCCGAGCCCTGTCGTAGAGATGTGAGACTTTTCTTTGATGGTGGTCCCGAAGCCACACACCTTGCGGTAGTTTGATTGAAGCTATTTGCACCCAGTTAGGATACCAGACTCAATTCCCTTAATTCAACTACATACACCCATACATAGACATAAATGTGTTTTTTACGGAAAATGTAAATCATTTCGGCAAACAAGAGATTGCAAGTCTATCAACCTGAACCTATCAGCGTGTCACTTCCATTGCTGCCTTTTGTTAAGCCATCATTTTTTCTTTCGAGACTGTGCCTCAAAAACTGTAATCCTCAAAATAACTCTGCCGTACATTTCCCTTTTTTTAGCCTTCTGTAAAGAAAGAACTGTATTGAGTGTTGTATATATTGTGTATTTTAGATCATAGGTAACCCTTTAAACAGTTGTAAACGCATAATCATATGTTTTCAAGCCTAAAAGTTGCTAAGACATTTTTTTTGGTGGTGCAATTGAACATGAAGGACGATATGGTTGATTTTGACATATGGTGAGCAAAAAGGCACTCGGCGTCGATCAATTCCTTATGGTGTACCATGCATTCACCTCCATTCGTAACATCGTGGAGGTGATTGAATGCATTTTTGGCCCACACAATGACTTTATCGAGATCTAACGTTGCATGGCCCCAGTGTTTTTGTCCTCTAACTCTGATACTGACTACCCTATCTTTTACGACTCAGTTTTTTTCTGAGCCCGGAATCCCAGAGAAATGCCTATTTGTTTGCCGGCAATGTATTGCAACATGCCTCTAACCGCTGCATTAAACGCACCATTGAAATGGGCATACTCAAAAATTCCGAAAATTGCTTGCGTAATAGCAATCTCCTATTTCACGAATTATTTGGACTCCAACCTCATTTGACTGATATATTGCCAGTTTTTTGGGCAATTCTTTTTCTTCTGTACTTCGGGGGGCGTTGACGTGGCTCTTCGTCGTTGGTGTTCGCAGGGTGTCAATCGGACACAATAAGCGGTTTTCGAACGGCGGATAGGAAACGGAATGATTTGCAACTTTATCAACAGTTTAGAACATCTCTTGGCATTGGTGAGGTGATAAGAGACAGAAGATGGATTTCCTAACTCTATATTCAGAATGTCGGTTTAAATTTAATCACTTTCTACTCTGCTGTGCTTCTATGACTGCAGTTGCAAAACGAATCAAAATCCTTCTGTTTTGTGTTTCTATGGGAAATCGGCGAATCCTCTTTAATATGGGTGATGGGTAAGTTCGTTGATTCGAAGTGAATGCACCGTTGCCGCCGGCGATGCCATGAGATGGGAGTTAATGGAGCTGTTCATATTTCTCATGCTGAGTTCTCTTAGATGCGTCGTGTCTTAAACTATATGGAAAAACTCCCAATTGTAGGCGTAGAATTATTGATGGAAAATTTGTCTGCATAACGGAAAAATCTGGAAAAAATTAATCTATTTCGAAGACTGTAAACAAAGCCGCAGGTGGAAGTTCAAATTAGATAGCTTCGTTTGGAACGTCCAGAGATATTCAGGCCAAGAACGCGAGTGGCCCATTACTTATAGGTACCTGAGGGTACACACATGGTCGCTCATTCAGTCCAGACTCCCATGCCATAAAACCCTTCCATCTACCCGGAGTCGGAAAAATTAGAACAAGAATTGTCTGCGGAAAAAGAACACGGACTTGATGCTTTGGCAGAGATTTTCAAGCCACTACATAGATCAGATATGTTTCAATTACACCCCCTACGGTTTTACGAATGGAGCCGAATGCAAGACGAATTTCTCAGGATTTGATTACGGCCGATTATTCTGTCCTTCATATGCATTAGTAATTCACCAGAGCGAAATAATAAAATAAGAGCTCACAATGTTTACTTTTTATTTTCTGCCTTCTGTAATTTTTATGGCAAGGTATTAAGCGAAATGCAACCACAATATTGCTGAAATATTTGCAAAACTCCAGACCGCAGGTGTTTGCGGTGGGGGAACGAACGCGCTATTGTGCTTTTCGGGGAGTTACGTGCTCACCACCACACCATGTGGGTCCTTCGTTTCGCATGTCTCTCAACTAGTTCTATCGATTTCTGCCATCAGCAATCACCCGTCAGCGGGATTGATCTGGAGAGCCCACATCGGCATTGAACCTGGTTAAGCTGAGGCTGTAGCTAAATCCATAATGTTTACTTTTTTATTTTCTGCCTTCTATAAGTTTTATCGCAGGGTATAAAGCAAAATACAACCACAGTATTGCTGAGATATTTGCAAAACTCCGGACCGCAGACACCTGCGGTCTGGATTTTTTGCAAAAATAAGAACTCTTAAAAGTTTCTCTGCAACATCGATTTCCTCATCATATCAAATTGTTGTAGTTTTCAATCCATTAAGTTTACACTTTCAGGATGCAGCGGATTTGCTGAAAACTGAGTCCTGCGTTTGCGGTCAGGATTACTGTAATTCGGAAAAACCTGAAATAACAGTACCAGAGCGACAGAAATGTCAGACTTTTGTTAACGCTAAAGTGATGGGAACCCAGGTTAGTGTTGTCTGATCTACCGGTTCCTGTTTTTAATTTGTAAGGTTAAATGCGACCCTATTGGGACAACAACTTATATCTTTCAGATGAGATCGAAAAAATATTACGTGTACTGGAGAATTCTGCTTCAAGGTATCGATTAGGTCATGCAATTTCTCGTTTATCCTTCGATTTTTTCAAGGACTTTCAACAAATTTTTTAGTGAAGTTTGCCAGTGGTTTGGTAATATTTATTTGGATTCAATCAACAATTTTACTTTTGCTATGCTCCAATGGAGGGCGCACGTTATACGCCCAGTATTGGTTGCTTGTGTTCTTGTTCAATATTTGTGTTTTAGTTATCTCTTAAATTTATTTTTTTGCTATTCCTACGAATTTTCCAACTTAACAATTGTCCCATGATTACTTGGTTATTCTTTTTATATGGTCCTAAAGAAGTGCGTGTAGCGAGGCGGTTAGAGCTGACCTACAGTACACCGAAGTGACCCATGCATGAGTTTGATCCCAGCACCCTAGACCCACCAGCCTTCCATACCTCGTGGGTCAGAAAATTGCTAGAAAACCTGTTTGAGAGCATATGAGCACTGACTCGATACGTTGCTAAGCCACCACGAGTCGTTGTATATGATGAATATGCGTTCAATCACCTCTAACAATGCTTGATAAAGTTTAATGGGTAGCGCATCCCTCAGGGATTGATCAACGCCGAAAGCTTTATTCTTTACCCTCCTATGATCCAACCACACACAGCGCAGATGCCAGATCTTCCGTAATTCCATTCTTTGTCATGCGTTCGCCGCTAAGGAATGTCGTCATATTTACGAAGGGTTCGGCTACCCTTTGTATAGTTCGTCGACGTCGTGAAAGCCGTGGGCGAGGCGGAGGTATGGTGGAATCATCATCTGTGCATGCTTTCCACAGCATTTCACTATGCCGTTATGTCTCCTGCATCTTCTAGGATCCTTCTTGTTTGAGTTCCGCAATGGCATGAGGATCTGTCGCCTTCTGTCTTGATTGACAATCTGGATGCCGCTCGAACGCGACCTTTGACGGCATCCATAGATAGCCGTGCAGGGGCCTTACCATGTCTTGTGTCACGTATAAACTACCGAAAATTCAGCAATTTTTCAAAATATGAGGTGTTTATTTTTTTAGTGAGCGCCTCGAATAGGGGGTTGGTGATAACCATATGGGTGTGGAGGTAGGGCGACGAATTCTAGATGAGAATTGCTGTTTGAAACCATCAATCAACTTTCATATAGCTATGAATTCATTGAAAGATGTCTACTGATAGAACTAATGTAGTTTGTAAAGGAAAGAAATAAACTATGGAAACTATGGGTATTGAACAATACGTCTAACCATCATAAAAGGATAAAGCTCTCGGCGTTGATCAATCCCTGATGGATGCGCCATGCATTCAACTTCATTAAGTATCGTTGGAGGTGATTGAATGCATATCTGGCCTTTACAATGACTTGCGGTGGCCTACCGATGTATCGAGCCAGTGCTGCTATCCTCCCAGACAAGTCTGGTACCAATTTGCCGACCCCGGAGAGATGGAGGGCTTGGTGGGCTATAGGCGCGGGGATCGATTCCACGTGTGTGTCGCAGTGGCACCTCCAACCACTGCGCTGCACGCGCCGTTGTCACCTTCATATTCCTACATATTCATTATGACATTTCCATCCATAGTGATGCAGGTCTAATGCAAGGAGCAAGTTTCGAGGCAAGCCAAGACTAACTGAAGATCTGACCAGTTGCCGTTTTTGTCTAAGCGTTTGCCACTTCCAGAATCGTCGTAGATCTTTCTACTCCGTATATCCGCACTGCTTTTAACTTAATGTCTTCTTCATAATGTCAAAATTTTTATTCAACTATCCAAAAAACCGCATGTCTCCGGCTTTCAATCGATGAACATACTTTTCAAAACATTCTTGAGTAATCACACGTACATCGGATGGCGGCACGGCAGCACAGCGGCTAGAAATATGTATATCACACCCGTGGTCGCTGGTTCAAATTTACCAGGAAGCAAAAGCTCTTTGTGATTCCTGGCTTGGTAAATTGTATCAAAAGTTCCCTAAAATCGAGAAATCCCAGCTACTGCCTGTGGTGAGGGTGATGTTCTCAGAATGTTCTAGTAGAAATATCTCAGGATGAGAGAATGAACGAAATCGGCCGGAATTTAGTGCTATTTGTGAGCAAGAAAAACTCTTAAATTGCACTCCATTGCGCTTACAAATCCTCACATCGGCAAGAAACAAGTGAAGGGGGCTGAGATCTGTAAAATATATGAAGTTGGGTCATATAAATGAGTAAAGTTGCCGACTCCCTGAATTGTAGTCCCGAGACCAATACTGTTGACGGGTGATTGCTGATGGCAGCGTTAGGTAGTAAACTGGCCGAGAGAAAGGCAAAGTAAGGGCCCTGTGGTTGCCATGCGTAACATGTGAGCCCCGGAACGGGTAATCGCAGTGCAATCTGGCCTAAGGTCCAAGTTTTGAAATTATCTCAACATCATAGTGGTTGCATTTCATATCATACTCCGTTATGGAAAATGAAATGTAAAGTTAACATTGTGAATAAAGATCTATTTAAAGAAGGCTTCATGCTCTTATTTAACTGCTGGCAAGTATGTAGAAATTTGCTTAGGCAATTAAATAACCATATTGAGTGTCCCCTACTCACAGTTATTACTTAAGGCCCGAATACAATCAAAACTAGGTCATATGTCGGAGTACAGCACGATCGGTTGTGCTTCATTCACTGGTGACGATGCTTTGGCAGAAGAACTGAATCCAACCGGATGTGCGAAATTCTCCAACGAACAACTAGAGGTGTCCGCTTGCTTCCAGGTAAGGATCACTTCTAAGCTCTTATGACTGCTGGTGAAATAAAAAATAACGGAGTAAATGCACTTTCAAGCACTTGAAGATATTCAATAAGCTTGTTTCTAATTTTTAGAACAGTGTTTTTTGAAGGAACAAAAAATAAGCCCATAGAATTCGATCCTTTGTGGTCGTTGGCTAGGGAATGAAACGAGAGGAAATGAGGGAACGCCTAATCATTTTTTTTTATTAAACCATCGGTTTTCGTCACAAAAATTAGAACAACCCAGTAAAGTTCTTAGTTGGCCGATGTGCTGCTGGATGGTGAGCTACCTTTTTTTCCACTGGAGTCTTACGAAAGCCGTTTCGAGCCGTTCTCCAGTACGAGGCTACGGGCACTTTAGGGGCTTCAGCTCTTCAGATCAAATGGAGGTCCCTTACATTTGCTATTGAGATTCTTCTAGAGCAGCAGTGAGTCTTATTAGTTTAGTGACAGTGCTTCTAAGTGGTGAAGTAAAAATAACATTCCCGTCCCAGTTGCTTGATCGCGCAGGCAATGACTATGGATTTTTAAAAAGCTTTCCAGTGATCCACTGAGCACTTTGTGTTTACCAGATGGTCTTCAATCTTTTTCACCACTTTGGAATGGGTGGACTGCTTGGTTTTGCTGAAAGTAGAGTATAACCGTGGGAACATGAACTTACGAGTAGTTTAAGGAGATTATTGCCATCACCGATTCTCCACTTTCTCATATGATAACATAAATGGATATAACTGTTATTTCCGTCGTCTCAAACATCGCAGTCTTTGATTCATCAAAAAAATAATGGCCCATAGAAACACTAACTATGTGCGCTTCTATTTTATTCTGCAGACAAAGGACAAAGCTGCAATAGGACGAGCGCGAGCCAACCAGGAAGTACGAGAGCCAAGGCGAAAGCCGGGTGCAAAGGCGAAAAGCAGGTGAGGATATGCACGAATTCTTAACACATTCGCGACCATGCGACCTGATTTTATGTGTATATTAACAGCCATTACTGGCTATGTGTACTGACTTCGATGCCACTTTTTCACCGATTTCTTTCACGGCGCGTAGCTGTTTCCTAAAATATTCTATAGTCAGTGGATTACATCCAACAAAGGAGCTGTGGTTGGCATCAACCAAGAAAAGTCCTATAATCTTGTTATGTTCTGAACTCCTCAAAACTCCTACTTATCGAGGTATTATTGGCAAAGACCAGAATGTTCGTTACAATTGAAAACTAGGCATCGTCGAAAAAAGTGGTAACATGCCTACCGTAACCAAGCACAGCAAATTTGAAGAGTTCGTTTTTCAAATGACTATATCCTACTAATGAACCTCTTCATAGATAGGAATTCAATGAATCGTTAGGACGATCCATTAACAAAAAAATCTAAAAGTATTTGAATTAAACTGATTTTTTTTGCTGCTCAATAAGTTTACTGTAGCGTAAGTGCATGAAAAACAAAACCCTGGTAGAATTTCATTTCCTTTAGACATTTGAAACTTTTTTTCAACTATTTTACCTTTTGCACACTTCAACTTTGTGACTTTTGGGACTTTTCTCAAGTAAAATTATTGCTAGTTTGTATTTTCTGTATTTGTATTTTTTGCACAGCGGAGGGATTCATCCCGCGGCAGGGTCTCCCAAGCTGAGAAGGAGTCCGGCGTTTCCCACCAAGAAACCTAGCTAAGAGTAAACCAATACCAGGATCCACCACAATAATATCAAAGTAATTGCATGGTGGCAAATGTCCCTCTGATCCACAAGGGCAGCTACTGCCTGCGGTGGTCACGACCTGGGGCAGACTTTGGCCAGGCAGGCTGACCTCGGGACTCCAGGGAAAGACAATGGATAAACCAACAAAACTCCGAAAAATGGGGGAATGTGCTAGGACCCCCCACAACTAGTGAGGACGGGTCGTCCAAGTATCCAAGTAAGTAAGTGGAATGACTGCTCTCATGTCTTTTCTTTGGGTATGTTAGGCGAGAACTTATGTTCTATTCAGTTCTCTTTCCTGAGAAACGGAAGTAGTATAATGTTGAACTTCTAAGAAAGAGTGGAGTACAGTGTAAATAGGCAAAGATAAAAAATGACATTGAAACAAAATAAAGAAATGTCATATTATTGTTCATGCGGCTTTTTCCACGTGAGTTTATATAAATACAAACTTTTTACCAGGAAGCCTCCTCCAAAAATGGAGATTGAATACGAAGAAGAAGGTGAAGAAGAAGATGAAGACGAAGAAGCGGAAGATGAAAAAAATAGAAGAGAGGAAAGAAAAAAGGAGATAGAAAAGGGCAAGAGGGAAGGAAAGAGGAAGAAGAAAGGGAAGAAGTTGAAGAAAAGCAAGGTAATTTCTTAATTCTCATGCTGTGTTCACCAGTTTACAAGCATTGCTATTCATAATTGGTGTTTTCAGGCCCTTCGGAGAATGACGATGAAGAGAAGGAGTTAGGAAACGAAGATGCAGAAGAAAAAGATGTGGAAGACGATGATAAAAAAACCGCCCACGGAGAAGAATTTCATATTCGAACGACCAACACAACCACCTATCCCGGATGACTCGAACACTACAATGGTGAAGAATTTCACCTATTTGACCTTTATTCTATTGATGATTCTATATTCTTTGTTCTTTTTCCTCTATATTATTTATTCCTTATTTATTCCTTATTCCTTTATTCTATTTGACCTCCCAACAGTTGCCGCCTCATCGTGGCTGGGAGGTGTTCCTGGGTGTCCGGCTGCGATGTACAGCGAGGGGATTCGTTCCCCTGGCAATGTCTCCTAAGCTAGCTCCACAACGGCTGCGACTGCCTGTAATGGTGAAGACCTAGGGCAAACATTGGCCAGGCTGACCTGGGAATTCCAGGGAACCATAATGGCTTAACCAGCAAATCTCCGAAAAATGGAGATTATGCTGGGGGCCCGCACAACCAGTGAGGACGGGCCGTTCAAGTATCAAGTAAGTAAGACCCTTATTTTTTCTAGTTAAGTTACATTTATACAGTGTGTTCCAATTATGAAGCAATGTTTCTGTAAAGGCATCGTGTATGTGCATAGGAATGAAGTGGTCGTTATAAGTGTTAATAGCTGATCTCGTAGTCTGTTAATATCAAATCACTCTTGACACACTTGACACTTGAAAGGCCCGTCCTCACTGGTTGTGTGGGCCCCAGCATAATCGCCATTTATCGGAAATTTGATGGTTAAGCCATTGTGGTTCCCTGGAATCCCGTGGCCAAAGTCTGCCCCCAGGTCTTCACCACCACGGGCAGTCGCAGCTCTTGTGGATGAGCGAGATTTGCCACCATGCGACTTTGATACCAAGACGGTGGCGGATCCTGGTATTGGTTTACTTTTAGCTAGGCTTCCTGATGGAAACGCCGGACTCCTCCTCAGCTTGGGAGACCTTGCCGGGGACGAATCCCCCCCCGCTGTACATCGCACTCCGACACCCAGGAACACCTCCCAGCCACGATGAGGCGGTAAATCGTTAGGGGGGATCAAAGTATCAAATAGTAAACAATAGTAGCAAGTAAAATAGTAACTATCAAATCACTCTAAGGACTGCTAAGTAGGGTAAACTATGATAAGAGCTTTTCTAAGATTCCAAATATAACGTTTGACCACAGTCAAAGGGCAGAGGACATGTAGCTTCCAATACCGTTATTCCTAATCGAGGCACCTGTGAGTTTAGGACCTTCGACTACTTTCCTTCGATCACACCATCCGCTCTTACAACATGGGAGACTTTCACATACTTTGGGATCCTCAGGAGAAGACCTTCAGCGAAATATTATTGCTGAAAGCTTCTTCTATAACGAAACTCATCAGTTAGACATTGTGCCTTTACAACGCAATGGGTGTTAATTGCCACGACTGACTGTCTCTTAACCTCGGCATTGATCGAACAGTTCTCTATATTCTTGTTTAGCAAACACGAGGTGTTATATTATTCCCTTATTTACGCACAAGCTGACGATAACACCTGGTATATATATATATATATATATATATATTTATATAGATATAGAATATAAAGAATAATGGGTGGTGATGACCGTGTTTCGTTTGCCGTCATGTGGTTATGAGCCATAACACCTCGATTACAATCACCATAACGAGGTCAGTCAATTCGCCTAGGTGAACAAATTTCAAAGGTCATTAAGTAACCCGTTGAGTTCGCCCTTGGACATTCGATATAGCCTACAGATGGGATTGGGGGGATTTCCGCCAGTACAAAGGATGGTTCATTTCGCTAATGATTCCCTGGCTGCCTTCCTCGTACTTTCCAGTCGCCTGATTGCAAACTGCTTTTACTAAACCGATATCTGTAATAAAATTTTCACGCATAAAAAACTCGAATCTATGTGTTCATATCAAACTCAGCAGATTGGCACGAGACATATATGTGAGGATAAAACACTGAATTGATAGATCGATAGATAGATGCCCACAAACCCTTTTGTAGATAAAATATGCATGCAATCACCGTTAAGATGCTTAGTGAAATCCATGGCGCATAATTCATCCACCGCAAATCGCTGAGTGCTTTATTCTTTACGTACTGCTAGACCTCACATGGAGGCAGTAGCTTATCAGTTTTCGCATTTGTTTAACCATTTATGCGCTACATATGACCTAAACTTGCAGGAGGTTCCAAAAATGACTGGGATTTCTGGGGTAATCTATGCAAAGGATGCAAAGAGAGAAAGAGATCCTAAGCGACGAGTTACTTGTACTCTTTAATTGTATTGTAAAGTATAAAATGAGGTATAAAATAGTATGAACGAAGGGTCCTCACGTGCTGAGGCGCTTGGCCGATAACCGATGGAATTAGTTTCCTTAGTACTTCGCTCTCACATCACCGGGACGACCGTCAGCTTTGCTGACAGTGAGGCTGATTAGAAATCATGATCCTCTTTCGTGTCCTTTGAAAGAAGAAAAACGTCCATTATACTAGATTCATATGCGAGCCGGTGAAAAATGTCCGCATCTGGTTTGAGGTGGCTGGGGGTCGATAAAAAAATTTGACGAAAGCAAGACAAACGATTTCTAATGACAGGATTACAATGGCCACTAAAGGTTTTAGCTGGCTTAATGGAAGACCCAGACAGGTGATAATCTCCGGAATGAACTTGCCTTGGTTACATTACATTTCCCTCTTCACAGCACGGAATAATTCCATTGGAACGATGGACTTCTGCATCCACAAATTGGTTCCGTAAGTTCTTGCTGTCACTGTGAGATCATTCGCCATATAAAAGGGTTAGGGACAGAGATCTCAAAGCAGTTACAAAAACGCTTTCTCAAACATCGTTTCTTCGCCGCTTCTTACAATATCAGATTTCTTTCAGATTGCGGTGTTTGTTCTGATCATATTGTGCATTGTCGTCTCAGGAGCTGTGTGGAAGTTCGAACTACATAAGAAGTTATTCCGTTCCAGTTATGACAGTGTCGCCGGTGGTTAGAAGCGATGAACTTAGATTTTTTACGAAGAACGAATACCAACCTCTTCTCACTAATCCATTCATCCACTCATTCATCACTATGGTTTTATTCTTTCACGTCTACAGAAATGCCATTTTTAGTACCACAGAAGGACCACATGAGAAATGTCGGCATCATTCTATAGCTTTTTTTCAAATTCACCCAAACACATAGTGCTACTCAATTTGTAGACAGTAACAGTTCGTCAATTCACTCTCCACAACACTCACATCCCAACCGAAAGCACACAGTCTCTTAACCATAGCCAATAAGAAACTTTTACTTATGGTATTGAACCCGGTGCTAAAAATATAACAACTTTAGAAGCGTTCTAAAAGGTAGTACCTATCATTTCTCTTTAATCATCCATTAATCCATTAGTACAACGTTATTTTTTATACATCCACAGAAAAACAGAAAGCACACAAAAGTGCCAGGAAACGACGCAGTGAGAACTAGGTATAGTTGAAGGAATGTATCCAGTACCTTTTCCATTTTCACCTAAGTACTTATTGCTATGCCATTCGTGAAGGGTCGCAGTTTGCTACTTCCCAGATCTTCCCCCAACACCCAAATCTCAACCGATTCTCCAGCATCGCTTAACGCTCGCCACCCCGTAGTCTCACCATCCCAGTGCCAGGCACAGACAACCCAGTGACCCTCAGTGGTCTTCTGTTTGCTAGATCTAATCTCGTAATGATTTTCATAGGTGTTTTTCTTTTGTTTTTGATGATTTCGTTCTAGTCTGTGTAAAAAAATAACTGTTTATGTTCAAGCGTATTTTAACTGTAAGTTCACTTATATCTTCATGAAATTTTTTTTGAAGGTTCATCTCTTTTATGCTTTTTTTCTTCTGGTACTCAGTTTATTTATTTATTTATTTGCCGGATCTCGACTGATTCCATCCCCATTTGGTCATCATTGACTTATTCCGACCACCCAAGAAAAAACTTAGCCCCAAGCTTTTGAGTACTGCAAAATTTATAGCATTGTTATGGTGATAAGGTTAGAGCAATATGTTAGTAATATTGGTTTGAACTGTTTAAATGGATGGCAAAAAAAATTAGCTTTATTTTTTGTGTAAAGTATTGAATTGTTATTGATTTATTCAGGCAGTTTTGAAGTACGAGAAGAATTAAAGGTATGAACATATCAAAGAAACGATGAATTGTACCTTATCGTCGTTATTCCAATACCTATGCGAAGAATGATGATTGTCCCCTCCATCCTGATTGGGTGCGGGTAGCACAATGGTGCAAAGTGCCTAACAATACACGCGAGGTCCTCAGTTCAACCCAGCGTCCTGGTGCAACAAGCAGCGCTCTATTCATCCTTACTCGGGGAAGTGGTGTCAGCCTCACTTTTGAGTACAAGAACACAGATTTCAGACCTTGGTAGATCTATGGAGCTACTTATAAAAGTAAAATATGCTTTCAGACAAATCTGTAATCATATGGACGTATTTGAAACGTTCTCCTTTTGTTCAGAAATTTGGGATTCCATAAAATGTCTCGACTGGCCTCTGACCACAGTTGAATCCTCTGCAGAAATCTATTAATTTTAAGGTAACATAAAACACTTCGATTTTTTCCAGTGATTCCTCTATTGCCTGTGGAAAACTGAGTTACGCAGATTTCCCATGAATGAAGCAAACCGGTGATGTTATTGTGATGTCAACTATTTATCATAACCACAGTTATGATACACAGTTTTTTAGTAAAGGGAACGGGGTACGCTTGACGTTTAACTAACGTCCAGAATGATCTGCCGCTTCTTCTCCGAACTGATGTTGTTCTAAGTTTCATCGATGTTCCTTCCCATGTCGATTTGGATCAAAGAACAAAAAAAATGAATAAAAATTACCGAAGGTAGGGTCCAAGAAAACGCCTCAAGTAACAGGATTTCACTTGGATAACTACAAACCGCGTGTGGGGCAGTGGTCGGAGGCGCACTGCAACACACACAGAGCACCGATCCCCTCCGAGGTCGACAAATTGGAACCAGACTTGTCTGGTAGGATAGCAGCACTGGCTCGATGGTAGCAGCACTCGGTAGACCATCGCGAGTCATTGTAAAGGTCAGATATGCATTCAGTCACCTCCAACGATGCTTAATGAAACGGCGAGAGCTTCATTATATCTATTATTTTAACGACGAACACACGTATACAAAATGCCGTGTCCAACAAATCTAACATTATCACTAAAAGATGACTCTGATACGGAATAAATGTAAGACCGTTGGTACAATTACGATGGGATATTTTTGTTTGTCACTCTACCCGTGTTCACCTATATCACCTGTAGTCCCGTTGATCGTCGAGTGACTCGAGCGGGAGCCAGCGAATCTTCCATTTTTCGCTGTCGCGTTCAAGAGTAGCCCAGTGGGTTCTGCTCGCTCTAGGGACTTGTCGAGCATCATATTTTCTCTTCTACGCTCTTCGTGAAGAACTCTGACCATCGGGTCAGTGGTCTTCCTGCAGTACGTTTGACATCCCGAGGGAATCCAGTCACTAACGGCTCTTGTCCATCGGTTGTCATTCATACGCACTACGTGTCCGGCCCACCATATTTTCGACTGTTTGGCGTACAGAAAGGCATCTTTAATTTTTGATCGTTGACGCAGGTCAGAGCCTCGGATCCCTTCCCTTACTTGTATGAAACGGGATACTCCTAGCATCGTCCTTTCGACTGCGCGTTCAGTAACGCTGACTGATCTTTCATTCTGCTTACGCAGCGACCAGGGTTTCTGACGCATACGTTAGGGCAGGAAGCAGCGTTGAGTCGAAAAGGTGGGAACGAAATCGCATGTTCTTGTCCTCTTCACTACATCCTTGTTGCTCTTGAAAGCTCCCGAAGCCGCTTGTTTCCTTCTGCTCAGCTCTGGAGCTAGGTCGTTCATCATATTGATTTCCCGACCTAGATAGACATAACTGGAGCATTCGGAAATATTCGTTCCGTTGATCGTAAATGGGGGCGTACGAAACCAATCCGTTCCTCATGAACATCGTTTTTGTGAGGTTTAGTCAAAGACCAATCTTTCAACAGGCTTAATCAAAGCCGGTAAGCATACCTTTCACTTGGCTAATGTTTGGAGTGAATATGGTGTAACTGCCGACCATCGATTTTCACTCCCACATTATCGCATTCCAATGTTCGCATGATGTTCTGGAGGGTGGCAGTAAATAATTTTGGCGAGATGATATCGCCTTGCCTATTCCTTCTTTCGACGTCAATGTTAATATCGTTGTAGAATGGTGAAATCTTGGTTGTGAAATTTTTGTACAGCTCACGAAGAATCTTTATGTACTGAGTAGGGACTCCTTGACTATCAAGGGCTTCCATGACTGCTTCTATCTCAATTGAATCAAAGGCCTTCTTTAAATCGATGAAAGTGAGAGAGAGCGGTTTTTTGTACTCTCGCAATACTTCAATGGGCCTTGTTATCGTGTGGATGTGGTCCATCGTACTAAATTGTTTTCGAAACCCTGCTTGCTCACATGGCTGTCCTTCGTCCAATGTTCTGTCAATCCTGTTTAGGATGACTCGAGTGAAAAGTTTGTAGACGACAGACAGCAAGCGATTCCCACATTATCGCATTCCAATGTCCAATGGATTGGGCGGTAGTTGCCTATATCGTGTAGGTCACCCTTCTTGAACAATAACACGGTCCTCCTAGTCTTCCTTTGAGTATAGACCTTGCATTCAGACAGGTAACGTGTGAAGAGCCGAGCCAGTGTGTTTACGCCGACTGGTGGAAGGTTCTTTAGGTGTTCTGGTCTTATTCTGTCTAGACCTGGTGCTGTTCGATTTTTTCACCGACGAAATGGCATGCCGGATTTTGGAAGGGAGAACCGGTGGTACAACATATCCATCCTCCTTTAGTTCATTTGGCGAAGGTGAACGTGGCTATCGGAGAGATCTGAGTGGTATTCGTGAGTGATTTTCTCCATTGCCTTTCTGGACGCTGCAACTGTTCCGTGTGGGCGTCGGAGTGCAATCATCTTGGTCTTTTAATTGGCGATTCGGTGGGCTTTGCGAATGCTTTTCCCAACCTCTGCAGCTTCGACCGTTACTGCTGCTCTTCTCTCTTTAAGATCTTTTTTTTTCGCCTGTCTGCATTGCTTTGCATGTTCGAACGTTAATTCGCGGTTGCCTGCAACTCGTGTGATTCCAAACTGGCGTATCAGCTCGAGTGTTCCCAGAGACAGACGTCTCTTGGTGACTTTCGAACTCTCAGCTTTCATAGCGCAAACGTAAAGATGTTGAATGAGCCGACCGTATTCTTCGTCGATGTTATCGACAACGGCATCTTCCCTGCACCGACTAGCAAATTGAATAAGTCCCAAATTACGGTGGTTCTGGGACATCGGTTTTTGAATTTAGCGGCTTTTTTCTTCCTTCCGCGAGAAATATAATCTAGCACGAAGGAGACGGTGGTCTGATCCCATGTTGAATTTTGGGGCAACAGCGACATCAATTAGGGAAAACCTTCTGTTTACTATGATGTGGTCTATTTCATTATGGTACTCTTCACTGGGAGACTTCCAGGTCAAGCGTTGCGGATGGGGCTTCTGGAATTGCGAGTTAGCATAGATGTCTTGGTCGTCGTGATAAACTCGGACAGCAGCTTACCTTTCTGGTTCCATTCCAATCCGTTACTCCCAATGTGACGACTATCGGACGTTCTTCTTTGTCCAGTCTTAGCATTAAAATCTCCAGTGTAGGCGTTGAAGAATGTATGGTGTTCTCTGTAGAAGTTCTCTAGTCTGTAGAGAACGTTTAGACTTCGTCTTCGTCATAGAATGATATTGTGCGTAGCCGATGAAGATTGCGAAGGCAGGTGTTGATCCACATTTCTTTAACCGTAAGCGTCCTATTCGGGTTGTAAGTTGTTCGAATGAATTGATGTTCATGAACAATCTCGTGTTGACGAGAACGCCGACACCGCCGACGACTCTACTGTCGCATGTGCAGGGAACAGTTCTTCTCCGGTGTCATAGACAGCGTTGAATGGGTGGCGTCCTCTCGTCTCGGCCAGGTCGATGACGTCGTACCTTATCCTTCTTGCTTGCATGAGCAAGTCTTCTATCGAAGACTCGGATGGCAAGTGTACGTGCATTGTAGGTACAGATCGTCGCTATAGCTCTTTGTAATCCAGGCAGCTTCCATTGGCCCTGAGATTTTAGCAGCCTCTTCGTACTCGTCCTACCCAACGCTGCGAAATTGGTGGCTCTTTCGGGTCAGGGGAATGAGGCCCGTCTTTTTTACTGTGTTTAGCAATTTAACCCGTGTTAAATGAAATAATCAGTGGTGTCAACAGCGATTGCCGCCCAGATTGTTTTACAAGGTGATCCCCTGGGTAGAATAGGGTTCTAGAAACCCTTTCAGTGCAGCATTTTGAACATCAAACAAATAGTTCGTAATTACTAAACATCTACAGCCTGAGAATGCCTAGCTAATATTCACATAGCATCTTGGAAAATTCTACAGACAATTGACTTTTTATTTACTCCGTAGCTTTCGCTAACAAAAGAAATACTAACAAGAGCCGAATTCGTTTCGATAACATTCAGTTCGACGACCCCTAAACGAATGCCGTGATCCAAACGGATTCTAGGCAGAATCAAACTCGTTTTTCCTTTATTTATCTATTATTTACTTATCAGAAATACAATACAATGAGTCACGGCAGCGTATAAACGACAATCATGGCTAAGGTCAACCACAAGACAGCAGATGGTGAAGAATTGCAGGTTGCTCTTACAGTAGCAGTTCTCATGCGGTCCAGCATTCGTAGAGACAATCTGGCACACTAGAAACAAAAGCTCACACCATAAATATTGCCTCTAGGCAAAGGAATTTCGAGGCATTCTTATATCTGTCTTATCATCTCAAATATCATTATTGCTGGGCTGCACACAACGCGTTCGCGTTGGTTAGATGTGCTTTGCAATGTACACGGCCTCGGGTTTGACTTCTCGTCCAGGCCAACCAAACGTTCGTTGTAATGGGGCACCACATTGGTACCAGAGTTGCTTGGAAGGAGAGGCCCTATTCGTTGCTACCTTCACACCAAAAACTGTTTTTTAAAAAGGAATTATAATTGTATACTTCTTCTTGGGAACCGTTTAAGCTACTCGATGACTAGCGAGGTAACAAATTGGAGGTAACATGCGGAACCCAGCACTTCTTGCACTGGACTTGTTTCCTCGCATTCATCGTTTACTAGAGGTCTTCTTCGAACATTTGGTGGGTGGATTCGGCTGCTCCTCTATGAATTTCGATTGTACTGTGTTAATGTTTCTAGTCTGGAATTGTAATCTTCTTTATGGAATTTCGTTGAATTCTGGTCGGATCGATTTCTGCTAGAATTCTGAGATAACCTGGCTAATGCGTTCCCACTTTAGGTTATACAGAATGAGTTATTCCCAGACATATCTGGTACCAATTCTCCCACCACGAAGGGTGAGAGACTTCGTGAACCCATCGCGGAGTCGAACCAGCACCACATTCATAGCGAACGGCATCACTGCTATGGTGTTCACCCTCTGGAGATGACATATACGCAGATCAAAAAAACATTAATATCGACTTTATTTAATGAATTTGAGAGCGTGAAGACATGATCCCTCTCAGGAGAGTTGTTAAGACACTTAACATAACCAGTCACTACTTAATATCAATCTTTGATGTGCAGATATTCGATGTGCACGACAAATATCATTCTATTCCTCAAAAAAACCAGGCATACTAGGCCTTAAAGATTTCATTTTGCGTTCATTTGTTGGACGAATATGTGTAGGGACATAAAAAAAAAGCGATGTAAACAAAAAAATGGAATCACATCAGGATACCATTCAGCTTACCACTTGCAGTGTTGTATGTCGGAGCAGTTGAAGTGCAACCATACAGTATCCTATTCGCTATAAATATAACATATTGTTCTGCATGTCTTAACATGGTGTTGGTTCGATTAGAATCTCAGCTAGTGCAGCTCCAACCAGATAACGCAACACTGCCTGGATGTGCTTAAAAGAAATGACGTTAGAGACTGAGCTGTAGACAGTAAGAAAGCACAGTAACAGAAGGTGAACGGACTCAGGGTTAAAAAGGCACGATCACAGGAGCTCAACACTTGAAGATGAGGAGGCATCTGTAGTTAAGTTGAATACTCGGAGATAATAGAGAATTTCAGTAGCGAAAAGCTTCCTTAAACGTTGTCAACTTTTAAGAAGGTCAGTAAATGGAAAACGGATAACTTTTTTCCTCATAAAAGGATAAAAGGTGAAGGATAAAGCTCTCGGCGTTGACCAATCTCTGTGGGATGAGTCATGAGGCATTTGGCTTCATTAAACATAGTTATAGGTGACTGAATGCGTATCTCACTCATACATGGACTCGCGGTGGCCTATCGATGTATCGAGGCATTGTTGCTATCCTCTCGAACATGTTTTCTACCAATCTGCCGACCTCGGAAGGCTGCATCGCTAGGCAAGCTTGGGGCGCATCCATCGGTCCTATGTCTCTTGCATGGCGCTTCTGATCACTGCGCTACACGCGCCACAGCCTTATATGTATCTTTTTCCCTCATATGTACCTAATATAAGGAAGAAAAACGAAGTACGAAAAGCGATGACAGACTTTCCGACAGACTTCGGAAATGGTGAAATGTATAATTCAGGAAATTGCGATGAAATAACAGTCACAAATGATTTGGCAACCAAGAACTTATTAACTGCAGCCCTCATAACCCAAGGAGTAAAACGAATAAGAATGAAGGATATCAATTTCAGGAAGTTTGTGTTCACTAAAGAACAGAATCATCCAGTCCTTTATGCCTACAAGACAGCTCAGGAAACACTTTACCGACATTTTAGTGCGAATTTTTCTTTTATTTCACAAGACCCGCCATCATATCTATTGTGCAGACCCCCAATACCTTTTGCATTCGTTTTGTTTTCCTCGTATGCTGCATTATGAATGTCGTAGAATGCTGATCGCGTCGACTCCCTTTGGAATTTTGGAGATGCCCAGGCTAAGGCGTTCCTAGGTGGACTGCAAGTAGTGCTGGGAAAGGGTTGAGGTAGAGCCTTACTTCCACATCGACTTCATCACTAACTATTGCGCTTTAGTTAAGCTGGGTTATATTTCTCGCCAGTTTCACTCTCGAGAGCACTTCCGACCTTTGACGTGAAAAAAAATTCGGAGTTTCTCAATCGCATGCACGACGCTAAGATATTCCTAGTGTCATCCTATCCGCGGCGTGTTAGATACTGTTTACGTAGAATACCTCAAGGAAAAAAAGATTAGTGAAGTCGAAAAGGTGGAAACGAAGACGGTTGTTCATTGTGTTATCCAATACATTATCGATGCTATTCATCAGCATTCGAAAGTAACCGTTGCATTGAACGTGAGTGGAGCGTCAAGAATTCATCGGTTTCTCATGGACTTCACTTTTTAGAGTATCCGATCTTTCCATATTGCGGTCTCAAAATCTAACCTTTCTAATGTTTGATGCTATTGGAAAAAATATTACCACCAAATCAAAGATGGTGCAATTATCGGCCATCGATTGTCATTTCCATGCCATCCAATTCTAGTTCACGCATAACATTTTCTTTAGTAACTGTAGTTTACCGCTCATCGTGGAATAACGAAAATTTTGTTGTGAAATTGCTGTGCATTTTATGAAGGGTTTTCTTTGCTGAGAAGGGACATCTTGTTTCCCCATAGCTTCCACGGCCTGTTTGAACTCAATGAATTTTTTAAGTCGATGCATAAAGGATAAAGCTCTCGGCGTTGATCAATTCTTGAGGGATGCGCCATGCATTCGACTTCGTTACGCATGGTTGAAGGTGACTGAACGCATATCTGGCCTTTACAATGGCACGCAGTGGCCCATCGATGTATTGAGTCAGTGTTGTTATCCTCCCAAAAAGGTCTTCTACCAATTTGTCGACCCAGGAGGGATGGAAGGCTCGGTGAGCCTGGGGGAGCCAGGATAGATCCCATGTGTATTTCAGGGCGCCTCCGACCACTGAACCACACGCGTCCATTATGTCGATGGAAGTAACACAAATTCGAATAGAGTACTCTTTCGATCCTCGAAGAAGATTCCACTATGGCCGCGCTATATTCATTTCGAAAAACTGTTTTCTCGCTCTGTTGTAGTTCTTTTAATGTTCTATCATTCCTGCTGACCTTGAGTGAAGAGCTTGGCCGAGATTGGTGGACAACTTGACCAGCAGTTGATGATTTCGTTTAGGTCTCTTTTTTGTACAACAGAACTGTCTACTGCTTCTCACGGTTCAATATCTTGTATTCTAACAAGTTCTTTTGAAAAATCCGTACCAGCTTGTGTAGGGGTAGGTTTTTCAGATGTTCTGATATCACCACGGCATGGACCTAGTGCTACATAGTACTTCACCAAAGAAATAGCATGCCGAGTTTCGGAAAGAGTAACCATTGATGGATGACATATTCATCTTATCGAACATGACATCGATGAGAAGACGTGGCAGTTGAAGAGTTCGGAGTGAAACTAGTTCCTAAATCTCTCCATTGTCCTTTTGGATATATCGACCACTCAGTCGGGTGACGAAAAAAGAGTCAAATTTTTTCCTTATCCAAAGAATATTGTTTATCCTCGTAGTTGTCACATATAGAGGAGCTGGAAGCGTAAGAGCTAAGCGAAAAAAAGAAACAATAAGTTTCTTCCTAGAACCGACTTTTTATTAACCTGGACATTGGTCAATACTGTGTTCTTAATCATCAGACACGAATTTGTTATTGTACTACTTCTTACAGCATTCCGACGGATCTAGTCTTCTTCTGGGCCTGAAAACGTCATTTTGATGGGCTTCTACTCACATAATTCCATAATCTCAATAGAAAACTCGAAAGCTAAATTTAAAACGCACTGCAAAAAAACTTTTCAGGCGCTCACCGTTTTCCACGAGTCTTCCACTTATTCGTATTATTCGTGGAGACCAATCACATAAGGTTCACATGAATGGATAATGCGCCTCCTGTTAGAATATTAATCTGAGGTATTGAGCAAGACCATGCATGATACCCAGATATTCCTTCCTTTCAGATCCAACTTTGCCTTATTGCAATCTCTCCAAAATGCCTCGAAAGTTCTGCACACTAACGTCTTAAATTTGTGTGCGAAGATACTGGCGTTTACTTCAAAATCTTCTCCATTATGTCCTCGTGCACCACGAATGTCTAGTGAAGTGTTTGCTTGACTATAATTTTCCCATCCCAGGTGTTATGTTATACGGATGTAGAGTGGTATACTCGTTTCTCCAACGTATTCATCCACATGCACCGAGTTCACTATTCCCGAACTCACTGAATCACTACCTCTACCGTCATGGCAAGTTATCGAATTTTTGCGTTGTGCATAACGACCATACAGTCGTTTAACTTTTATTTACTGCCTCTTACTTTTTTCATGGCAGGGGTATTACGTGTAGTAGAAACACAACCATACTGAAATATTAACAAAACTCAGAACCCCAGGTGAGCTCCAAACCCGCGATTACCGTTTCCGCAGGCTCAAATGTTGTCACTGACCACCCACCGAGGTTTTTGCCTTGCCTTTCTCACTGTTTTTTTTCTAACGGTGCTATCAGCAATCGGTCGTCAACGGGAATGAGTTGGCGAGCTCTGTCATAATAAAAAACAGTAGGTAGTAAGTGAAAGTTTGACATTGTGGTTTCGACTTCAACTTATTTTAGCTGGGCTCAACGACGACTTGTGCTCTCTAGATCATTCCCGTTAACAGCCGATTGCTGATAGGACCGTTAAGGCAAAAAAAACTGGAAAAGAGAATGGCAAAACAAGTATTTTGGCCATCCAAAGTTGATTTTCAATAAAAATGTTTTCTAGAAGGGAAATTTCTTATTTTATTAAGGAACTCACCAAATGTGAGGAGAGTAACCGCATGTGTCTTCATCGTTCGGCTTCTGTTATCGCAACCTCTGTCTCTATGGAGCCGTTACCACTCATGGACGTTCTTGGCAGAAAAAACCAATAAGGTGTACATATATATGTAGACATATAAAGAATAAAATAAAGCTCTCGGCTTGATCAATCCCTGAGGGATGCGCCATGCACTCTACTCTATTTAGCATAGTTTGGAGGTGATTGAATGCACATCTGGCCTTTTGACTCGCGATGGCCTAACAATATATCGAACCAGTGCTGCTATCCTCCCAGACAAGTCTGGTACCAATTTGCCGACCCCCGGAGAGATGGAAGATTTGGTGGGCCACGGGCGCCGGAACCGATTCCACGTCTTTGTTGGAGGGCGCTTCCGACCACTGCGCCACACGGGCCCCTGAAAATGAAAATGTAAACGAAAAAAAATATCTATCGTGCAGTCCATTTTAGAAAATACAATTGTTTGTGCAATTTTATGGAATTTACGCACAGAATATTTTTTTCCAATGAAAAACTGGGCAGGTGTAGCTTAGCAGCTAGAGGTCCCTTGTAATGAACATGTGGCCGCTAGCTGGATGCGGTACTCTCAAGCTGCCAACCGCTTTCGCTCCTAGCGCCGGAGTCGAAAAATTGGTTGGGTGTCGATCCAGTTCCTGCCTGAGGATTTTCGTCCCCGCTATAAATTTCGCTGAATGCTAGTCGAATCGATTCTTCCTCGAGTCCGTGCTAGAACATTCCCAGAAGTGAGCAGATTCCAGCTGGCTATGGCACCAATTTGTCGACTCCTTGGAGGTTTGGTGAGCTTTAGGCGGATCGAATCAGAACCGTGGTCGTGATGAACACCTTATAAACACCTTAACACCTTCCACACTATAGGTAATATATCGTAATCCAATACAACGGAAAAAAGGTGTTCGGTCACCTGACATCATGTTCAGTTCTTAACAAATTCGCGATGCACGGCATTTAACGGCCTCTTCTCTTGGAACGGGTCCTTACTCTAAGCCACTACGGCCGCGCTGGTTTCCGAATATGTACGATGGTTTTTCGCTAACTAAAGAACTTGAGGGTTTGGAAACGGGGGGACGATTATGGAAGAGTTTCTGCTCTCTCGCTCTTGCTATTAGAATTTGGAAGTGTTTTGTACATGCCGTGGCCACTCCGGTATTTCTTTTACCCGCACATTCCATCCAATAACTATGATTCATAATGAGGACTAGAATTTAAGTGCAGAATAGAACTTTTTCTCGGCCAACGCACGCCACATTTGCGTTGTATAAGCTTTCGGCCAACTAGAAGAAGTATGTGAAGAAGGTTCCATACGCCAAAATAAGCCATCAGAAAGAAAATGACGCGTATATAGCTCATAGCGGCCACTCACTGCGCCGCGTATGATTGCATAGAATACATACCAACATGAATGTGTTAGTTGAGGACATGGCGATGTAATCAAAGAAGATTGATTAAGACGCAGCCGAAACGAGAAGATAATCTCCGTTAACACTTATACGACAAAATGTGTTCCATAGGAGTCATTAGATACAGCAATAATGGCCGCTTTCAATTTTAAACCAACCGTATTCAATCTCCGCTCATACTGAGTTTCACTGAATGCAATAAAAACGTCCTGCAAAGCGCCCCGCAAGAGGGTCGGCAAATTGGTACCAGACTTGTCTGGGAGGATAGCAACACTGGCCCGATAGATCGGTCCGTCACCGCGAGTCATTGAAAAAAGCCAGATATGTAATCAATCACCTCCAAGAATGCTTGGTAAAGTCGAATGCATGGCGCATCCCTCAGAGACTAATCAACGCCAGCAGCTTTATCCTTTACTATTTTATCCCTCCGTCAAGAGAGATTCATTGCTTTCGTTGTTACTAAAACCTGTAAAACACTAATCGCTGGTTGACGAACCGTTGAAAACTCATGAAAGGAAACCACATTTCTCTGATTTTGCTTTGAGAAAACTTTTTTCTTGATATACCAATCATAGTTTTATATGGCTAAATAGAACACGAGTATATGTATTTAGTTTCAAGGTAAGACTTAAGTAAAATCCACAAGTAAGTGTGACAAAACGCGGGTGACACAGTGGCAGTGATGCCGTGCTGATTCGACCCCGCACCGAGTCCATCAGGCCTTTCATCCCTCTTGGAATGAGCATTTGTAGCAAACTTTCTGAAACCAGCTCAATCCCTCCAATCCACGTGGAGATGCCGTAGCACGGACATTCATGAGCAAGACAAAAAACTCTCCAACACCAGTTGAATCCATACGTAAAAAGTTCGAATCCATTCGTGGATGATGGATGCGAGAAGAATCGAATGCAAGAAGTGCTGTGGTCCGTAGAGAAGATCTGAAGATGGGTCATGTTTAAATACAAGTACTGCATATACCTCCAAATGGTCGTAGCGCCTCATCGTGACTGGGAAGCGCTCCTGCGTGTCGGGCTACGAGGTACAGCGGGCGGTTTCATCCCTCAGCAGCGCCTCCCAAGCTGAGAAAAAGTACGTCGTTTCCATGAGGAAGCCTAGCCAAGAGGAAACCAATGCCAGGATCCACCACCGCCCTGGCATAAAATTAACGAATCTCTCAAATCTCCCTTCTGATCCACAAATGCGGCGACAGCCTGTGGTGGCGACGAGCTGGGGCAGGCTTTGGCCAGGCTGACCTGGAATTCCAGGGGGATCACAATGGCTCAAACAGCAAATCTCTAAAAAGTGGAGATTATGCTAGGGCGCGCACAACCACTGAGGACGGGCCATTCAAGTCTTCAAGTAAATACTGCATATGAACACCTCTATTCAACAAACCTGACCTAGTCTCAAAAAAGATGACCTAATCGTGAATGCAATACTTGTGATTATGAAAGTATTCGCTACAAAGTTATTCGCACCGTCAGACTGGGATCCTTTCATCTGTTACTTTATCCTCGTTAAGTAGTAGATTCAATGGAATCAACAACGGGGCCCGCCGTTCGGTCTGTGATTCCAGGGGACGCCCTGTACAGTTCAAAGTAAGTGGCTCCGTTACATTCCAGTTACTTGTCCACTATGTGGAATATACGGGTTTTTCTTTGATGATGAATCTGGCTATCCTAGGCAGAAGATTGTTAGTGGCTTGGTTATGACAATTATTGCGATTCTTACAGAGAAGGCTACGAGTGTGGACGTGGTGTCTATGAATTGCGGGGCTTCATAAGAGCAGCTCGAGTCGGTCATCTGTTCCTAACGGAGAAGACGAATCCTTCGGTAAGGACGAAGCTATTCCGTAACGAACTGAACTATTTTGTTAAGATTTCTGAATTATCAACATAATCAGTCTCGGTATGAATCCTTCTATGATATACAATACTTCTTATGAAGTTTAATTTTAATAGAAGCACCGTTTACTAAATCCCAAGTCTTCGTTATTTTGTCTGATGCAGTGCAAATCTATGATGTATCATAATGTATGCGTTTTCATATGTGGTATTTCAGAACTCTAGAACAACTAAAATTGTAGAGGTCCTTAACCCTGATGGCTCATTTAAGTACCAGGTACCGTATATTGGAGCTATCGTTACAGCAAAGGTCGTAGAAATAAGCGACAGGTATGTAGACAACTGTGAGTTGTTTATTCCTTACCGTATATCTCCCATTGTCGGACGTTTAGCAGTGCAAAGTGTATTGTGCTTCGAATTGAGGACACAGTCTTACAAAAAGGAGCTACCTTTTCTGCAGTTATTAGGAAAAGGGATATGCGAGACGATGTGAAGCTTGATGTGAGTTCACATTCATGTTAGTCAGTAATATCTCCACGATGAAGAGTTCTGAGAAACCCTTCTTATGTCTCCAATTAGCATCGGAGAAGTGAGTCCTTGTGAAATTACTTGGATGGCCAGAGTCATCACTGATTGTACGACCCCCAACACAATTTCCATTGTTTCACAGCTTTGCTGGTTTAGCCATTGTGGTTCCCTCGAGTCCCGAGGTCAGCCTGGCGAAAATCTGCTCCAGGTTGGTTGTCACCACCACAGGCAACCACCGCCCTTGTAGATCAGAGGGGATTTGCCACCAAGCAATTGGTTTGGTACCAGGACGGTGACAAATCCTGGCATTTGTTTACTCCTAGCTAAGCTTCCTGATGGAGACACCGGACTCCTTCTCAGCTTGATAGACCCTGGCGGGGTATGAATCTCTCCGCTGTACATCGCAGTCCGACATCCAGGAACACTTCCCGGCCTACAATGAAACACTAAACCGTTGGGAGCCCTTGTGAAATTAACGATAATAATTAGGAACAACTACACCTGGTAGTAAAGGTCATTGTATCATGAGGGCTTCCTTTCAGTTCCATACTTAATCCTACTTTTGTCGCAGTAGGAACATGCTTTCTACGTTACAACTTCACAATACTCATTCCAGCTGTTCAAAGTCCGAGAATGTGTGCTGCCTGGAGACTACGTGATAGCCAGTGTTCTTTCAATGGGGGATTCTCATTATCTGCTATCGATAAGCGATAGTCGCTTGGGTGTTGTAGCTGTTAAAAGTCCGAGCAAAAGCCAGTGGCTTGCACCCATATCCCATGAAGCCAAATTACTAGGTCCACGAAAAGTGGCATTGATACCCAATACACTACCTAAGTTAAGTTCCCTTTCCATAAGTTGATAGTATTTATTGGATGTAACTATTGACATGTAATCGTTTTGATGTTTTGCTACGATGAACTATTTCAATATCTGTTTCTTTACTGCCATGCTAAATTCAAAATTTACTCAATTTCGTAGGAAATGCTTACTGAGATCATGAGAGCAAGTTGTTCAAAGAAATTTGCCTGGGTTCCCGTCCTCGTATATTTACTTCCAAACCATTCACTGTTTGTTAGCTGCTTCTAGAAGTGTTGGCAGGTCTAAACCTACATTGTTACTACTCATGCGAACGAGATCTGATACTTGGATGGCCTTTCCACACTGATTGTGCGGGTCCGAGCAAAATTTACATTTTTTTTTCGAGTTTTCCTGGCTTAATCATTGTGGTTCCCACGAGTTCCGAGGTCAGCCTAGCCAAAGTCTGCCTCAGGTTATCACCACCCCAGGCAGTCGCCGCCCTTGTGTATCAGAGGGAAATTTGCCATCATGCGACCAGTTTGATAGCAGGACGGTGGTGGATCCTGGTATTGGTTTACTCTTAGCTGGGTTTCCTAATGAAAACGAGGTCTGGTGTTCATTGCTATTTATCAAAGACACTAGCGTGGGATACTTTTTATAAAACCAGTTTGTAGAAGTCTACTAGACATATAGAGCTTCTGTTTGGCCTGAATCAAAAGATTATTGGAGACGATAGGTACTTTTACAGGAAGGCAGCTATGTCTTTATGAGCACACATTACTGAAATAGCTGGATAACAACAGCAATACCACCATTGAGTGAAACTGATAATGAGATCATTCTGATCAATGTAGTATAACTCTCGATCTTGTCACTCCGTGATAAAAACTCGTGAACCTAGAATCCGCTCAATGTTGTTAGCTAACTTCCGCTCTTGACTACCACGAGGACGGGCATCTAGACAGTTCATCGCTAACTGCGATCGTGCTATCGACGAAATTCGTAAAAGCAGTGTTGATACCAGCGGTGCAAGAGATGGGTAGACTGGAATAATATGTCCCAAAGAAGGTGTTATAGCAGTGAAAAGAGCATGATTTCCTGGCATTTGTGTATATTTCAATAGAGTATTCAGGACATCAATTACCAAGTTCAGCGATACTGCCGACTCAGGAAGCCGATATTTCCGACCAACTTCAGCCATGAGACACACAGCGAATATTCTTCTCTTCATATCGGGTAAAGCAAGCATCTCTTGGATAAAATCTGTTGCAACAAACATAGAAGGGACGTTTTCGACAAGCGGACGAATCATGTCAATCGGCCATGTCTGGAAAAGAACAAGCTTCATCAGATTCTTATCTTGGATGAACATCTGGTGAATGAATTCACAAGCCAACTTTCTCACCGCACATCGCCTTGCTATGGCGCAGCTGTCTCTTGGGTCATCGTTCATCCTTCTTGCGTCACTCACTTCAATGAGCACCTGGACCAAGATCGATGTCTGCGAGTGGTCAAAAGCATGAGCAAGAACATCGCGGGACATCCGATCTTCATCACTTACTACTGGGGCATTCTGCATTTGTAACATCAACTGTATTCTGCATGCTTGGTCATAGAATGACACCATTTTCAGGAAACAGCCAAAATGAAGAGGTGACGAGAAAATCCGCCTGTCACATCTGAACAGAAGACATGGATATTGATAACATTGTGCTGGTGTAACTGAGGACCAGCTTGAAGTACAATGCTCAAAAAGCATACGTGGAACAACGTTTTCAAGACGATTCCATATCTTTACTATTATTTTAACATACGACTGCGGAATTGAGTCAAGAGAAAAAATGAAAGCACGAGACAAACTCGGTATGAGCCGCACCTGGTCTGACAGTGACGCAGCATCCAACCGCTTTACCGCAGCCATTGCAGTGGTAAAATCTGATGAACATAGGGACTCACTCAAATCATCTTTCAGCCTTATCCCAGCTCGGCGAGATTTCGCAATTGTAATACTGTCGATCGTTGGCAACATATGTGGAAACAGCTCCGTTACTAGATGAATCAGATGACATCTTGCCTTGGCAAAATCGTTATAACGTACTTCCATAACGCTCAGTAAATATCGTATAGGCAATCGCATATAAACATCGCTTTGGTATGCCCCTTGTTCTTTAGCTGCATCAACTTTTCGTTTATAACAAAGAAGGTAGAGCAAAACAAGAAGTCGTGCGGCAAGCTTTTTATCGTCGAGAAGGTCACCGGAAAATACGCTCTCCACAAACTTTTGTGATAGCCCAACGATATTCTTTTGTGCCGCTTCAACAGCGAAACGTAAGGTGAGTTCGGTGAATTGCGGATGCATTGGCAGCGATAATTCAGTGATTTGAGCTTCCATCCACGCACTGATATCAACATTATATTTAGTGAAGGCGTTCGCAGTCATTAGCTCAGCCATAACGTGAATAGGTAACCTGTTCCCAGAAGAAGAGGATAAAGAAGGAGTAATCGGAAGACTTGTACATCGTGTGGTAAGATCCGCTTCAGAAAGACATGAGTTGGTGAAAAGTGTTTTCCACTGTTCCATCTGTCGCTGGTTTATTACCACCTTTGGCAATTTCAGGATTTCTGCAAAATATGCACAAATGATATCCGATCGTCCTGCAACCACACCTAAACCAACGTTAAGCAGATCTCTTGCAAACGCTGCACAAAATCCGTTCTCAGTCTTCGTTCGTATCCATTCCAACCAGGCAGAAATATGAGATTCCACTTGGTAGCTCAATGCAACAGGTACACTAGTAGAAAAAGTGAGCGTCGGTGTTGCAATAAGAGCAGCAAGAGCTGTAGTAAGATGTCCTTCGTGAGCTATATTTCGCCGACATATAAAAGATGTGATTAATGTGAGATCTGATGGCGGAAGCTTCATACCGCAACGATGATAAAGGTAGATAATGGACAATAACACGTCGGTCAACGGTTCCGTTGGTTGCCTCAAAAAGATATAATGAAGTGGGATAGAAATACTTCAATATGAAAAAGATCGACAGAACTAGCTGAGAGACCGGCGAAACGAAGGACCTGCATGGTGTGGTAGTGAACGCGTTACTCCGCGGAAACGACAATAGCGCGTTCGTTCCCCACCATAGGCAACTGCGGTCCAGAGTTTTACAAATATCTCAGCTTCGTTGAAGTTATATTTCGCAATACACCCTGCCGTCAAAAACAGTAGGCAGGAAGTAAAAAGGTTAAAATTGTGATTATAACTATAGCCTCAGCTTAACTGGGTTCAATGCCGATTTGGGCTCCCCAGATCAATCCCGTTGACGGGTGATTGCTGATGGCAAAAAAAGATCGATAGAACTAGGAGACAGGCGAAACGAAGGACCCGCATAGTGTGGTGGTGAACGCGTTACTCCCCGGAAAGGACGATAGCGTATTCGTTCCCCACCATAGGCACCTGCGCTCCAGAGTTTTGCAAATATCTCAGCTTCGTTGAAGTTAGACTTCAATATGGTCACTTTTAAGCACTGCCTATTCTTTTTTATGGCAGAGTATGATGTGAAAAATACCGAACCGCAGGGATCTGCGGTGGGGATCGAACACGATATTACTCTTTTCCAGGGGCTAACGCGTTCACCACCGGACCAAACAGGTCTTTCGTTTCGCCTTTTTTCTCAGCCATGTTTTATACTACTCTTATACTATTTGTAGGATAGGACTGCTGGTAGTGCTTATAAAACAGGCGTGAGAGAAAGACGAAACGAAGGGTCCTATGATGTTGTGCTGAACGTGTTAACCCCAGAAAGAGTCATAGCAGGCTATATCCTCACCGCAGACACCTGAGATCCAGAATTTTGCAAATATCTCAGCACCATTGTGGGGATACTTTAATTAGTTTACGGAAATAAGCTGTGCCGAATTGTTTGCATAAAAAATGGTTACCTGCAGATAATCTTAGGACAGCACAATGTAAAGATAAGCTCTGCTCAAACTAAGCACATTGAAAGCTAAAGCAGCGTTATACTCACTTACTGACAGCAACAGAGATGATATTAAGCAAGCGATTTAAAACAACTGCAGCTGTGTGCTTAGTGGCACTCTTGCCAATTAATGTCGAAATTTGCCCTTTCCTATCCAATAAATGGGTTCGGAGAAAACAGCAAACCGCCTCATCATCAAGTCGCTCGCATACAACTCGAGTTGCAAACATGCACTCCTTACGCATCTCGGCCATTCGATCCAGAATCGAGTGTGAAAGTGGAGGATTGAGGGCAACAAGATTAGTGATAGTTGTAAGGCGAGCAGATGAAATGACTTGGTCTGAGGGAGACATCTCAAGCAGATATGAAACCAGTGGTAGAAACATCTCAGAAACATTTGCGACAGCCTGTTTAAAAGACCGAAATTTTATAAATCTCGGCATAAGTAGTGGATATATTTATTTACATGTTCCTATGTACAGATCATATTGAGCTGATGCGACGTTGGTATAATTTGTTGTCGTTGTTGTTGTTTTTGTTGTTGTTGTTGTTATTGTTGTTCGTGTTGTCGTCGTTGCTGTTGTCGGTCGACAGGTAACGTTTCGGCGATTTCGACTTCCTCAGAGCCACTGAATGGTGAGTTCCACTCACAACATCACGGCTCTGAGGAAGGCGAAATCGTCGGGACGTCAACCATCGTCCAACAACGCCAACAGCAACGACAACAACGACAACGACAACGACAACTCATTACCAATATCGCATAATCTCAACAAGATCATTTCATAAGAACATATAAATAAATATCATATGCGTATATAACAGTCCATGATGCAAGTGTGTCTCTACCTGAGTAAGAAGTTCCGATCCATCCTTAAGAGATAGTAATTTTATTACGAGATCTTCAATTGAAATAATATTGGGCATATTAAGGAGGACAAACGACAACATCCATCCTAATTCCTCCATATTCTCCTCACACAAACAAGGTAATAACCATTCATCTGGATTCGCGAACTCTTCTGGAAAAGGACTTCATAAACTGATGCCATTCATTCTCGAACAGGAAAAGAAGCAAATCAGCTTTTAATTCTTCCGCAAAGAACTCACCCTTCTGTAGAGCTCGACAGAAAGCTGTAAGCCTTTGATTTGGATCAAGGTCAGCAAACCCTTCAAATCCGTCGCTCTTCTTCTGGGAAACCAAGTTAATTTCAATGCACTGGTAATCCAGAGTGAGATACGGCATCAAGCCGCTTTTCATAGCAAGCGAACATATTTTGGAGAGGAAGTTTCTCTGAAAAACCAACACAACTACGAGCAAACCGTTTAAAGAAACATTCTGAAAACCAGGTACTTGACGAATTCAATTCAATACACCCTCCCAACGGTTTACCGCCTCATCGTGGCTGGGAGGTGTTCCTGAGTGTCGGGCTGCGATGTACAGTGGGGAGATTCGTCCCCTGCGGCGGGGGTCTTCCAAGCTGAGAAGGAGTCCGGCGTTTCCATCAGGGAGCCCAGCTAAGGGTAAACCAATACCAGGTTCCACCACCGTCCTGGTGTCAAACTAGTCGTATGGTGGCAAATCTTCCTCTGGTCCGCAAGGACGGCGACTGCCTGTGGTGGTGACGACATAGAGCAGATTTTGGCCTGGTTGACCTCCGGATTCAAGGGAACCACGATGGCTAAATCAGCAAAACTCCGAAATAATGGAATTTACGCTGGGGCCCGCACAACCAGTGAAGGCAAGCCATTCAAGTATCCAAGTGAAATTCGATAAACCTTACCTACCCTATTTAAGGTAAAACACTAAGTGTTTAAAGCTAGTTAATGAGTGTTAGCGTCTAATTTAGTTTAGTGTTCCCTCTGTTTGGTTACGAAGGTATTTGGCTGGGTAGATTGCAGTCAACATGACCTTTCCAGGCTTTAAGGAAGCCGAAATCCGCCGAAAAGACATCTTGATGCTTGGTCATCAAGATAACAGTGAATGTTACATGGTTTAAACGAAATGTAGCAGTTACCGAGGTGCTAGGAGATGGATGAGAAAGATACGATGCCAGTAGTGGCAGGAACGGCCGGAGCTCTTCATCCGTGAACTTATCACCAACTTCCGATAGAGATCCGTCAACAATAGCACAATAGACACCTGCATGTCGCTCCCATTTCAATACCATACCCTAAAGCCTACATTTAAATGTGACAGAAATCACTCAAAACAGACGGGTGAGCATTGAGCAGCTCTCGTTACACGAAGGAGAATCTGAACAACTGCTCAAGAAAGCCAGGAGATTTCGGAAGGAACAGGTCCTAAGCCATCAACATATCTCTCTACACACTACCAAAACGGATAGATACTATGTTTTTAAAAAAGTGCTTCATCTCAGTCCAGTAAAATTCGAACGGAGTGACACGTAGTGCGCTCCAATTCAAACATCTGACCCATTGCGCTATTTATCCTCATGAGCTACTTTTTGAAAAAACAGTGAGCTTTTTTTTTATCGGGATTTAGAGAGGGTCTGTTACTCTTTACTAGTTTGCATTTTTTGTTTATAACGATTTGTAATGTATTTTGACAGTAATGGTGATGCCACCATCACTTGTACTACGCACGAAGCCCCAATTGTTTTACTCGAACTAAACTTGCATTCGTCCTTGTATCCTATATTTTCCATTCAGCTCTCGTCTCGCAAGCAGGGCAGAGAACATTCGACACAATTACCACTAGGCTCTTAGTACCAGACTCCCTATCCTTGCTGTTTTTAGATACACTAAGCTCACAGAGGTGCATTCTCATGCGTGTATATAAGTATGGTAATGCACATATGAGAAAATACATGTAAGTTTGGGAATGAAACACCAGTGAACAGTCCATCCTTAGAACACACCTTCTTAGGACATATATGTGTTTCGTTGGGGGGCTCAACCCCCAACCTATGCAGGACTCAAATCGGTTCGCCGCTACTCGTTTCGTGATTCTTTACATGAATTGGATCTGTAAGAAATAAGGAATCTGGAAGTGAGACAGAAATGTGTTTAGGTTTGATGCCATCTGGAGAGAGCGCGGGTGGCGCAGTGGCTGGAGGAGCCACTGCGACACACACGTGGAATCGATCCCTGCGCCCATGGCCCACCAAGCCTTCCATCCCTCCGGGGTCGGCAAATTGGTACTAGACTTGTCTGAGAGGATAGCAGCACTATCTCGATACATCGGCAGGCCACCGCGAGTTATTGTCAAGGCCAGAAATGCATTCAATCATCTCCAACGATGCTTAATGAAGTAGAATGCATGACGCATCCCTCAGGGATTGATCAACGCTGGGAGATCTATCCCTTCGTATTAATGTTGTCTGGACAAGTGCGTCAACACTACAACCATCCCGTAGCGTTTCAGATTCTCAGCTTACAAACTACTGGATTAGTCTGACGAGATTTTGTAAAAGTCAACGATTTACTTGTTTCATCACCGATAGTGCCCATCAGTGATATCCTTTACTGTTCCGTTACAGCAACATTTCCAGGAGTATAACAGTAAAACACCCAGGAATATTCCTTGGAGTGGAAGTTTCTAGATCGCGGTCCATGCTCACCAAGGTTACTCAGGTTGAAAAGACGTGCATCTTCTAGTTTTCTTCAAGACATAAATGTACTTTGCTTCCCAGTAATAAATCGCCTTCGTTACTTTACAAACTCTGTTTCCTCCAGCTTCGAATCGAATAGCATCTACTAGCAGGTGATCCAATCTGTCGCGAGACTTAGCCGACGGGATAGCTAAGCCCCTTCTTTAAAGACTACTTATTCTACGCAACGAAAGATTGTTAGTACTAAAACAAGATGAACATCTTTGGGATTAATCCATATCTGTTCTGTGTACTAGGATACTTTAAGCAAAACTACATAGAATACATCGGTTAGAACCGCTTTTTTGCTATGTTCGTCGTCGACGAACAACTATACTGTAATCCATATATGTCAGGAGAATGACCTACGTCGTAAGAAAGCATCTACACAACCAAAACTATACAGCGAGGTATGCCGATGTATTCTGTATCGATTGCTGATAGATCAGCTAGGTGTGATTGTACTTGGTGTGGGGGGCCAAGTAGACTGGGGTTACTGCCATTGTAAATGAAAAAAGAAACTAAATAAAGTTATAACTGAACCAATGACCCTAATCGAGCTCATACGCGCTAAAGGATTTGTGTGCTCTGTATGGAAGCAGTGATATTTTGCGATATGTCTAAATTCTTCCTTTTAAGTGTTCAACAATCTGGAGCCTTTATTCCATTATGGTAGAAACATATCTGACATTTGAGCCATCGTTTTGGGAATTGCAAGATAACACTCTGTTCGATGCAAGTGATCGGGTCTTCTTATTAGGCAAGCAGTTCAACAGAGAGGCAGGTACTCGACTTCTTTTTTCGTTTTCTGTCTCCTATTTCTGTTTCAGTTTCCAGCTATCATTAGAGCTATATAGAGACAAGATTGTTAGAGGTTCAGAGACACTTTGTTTCGCCTTTCTCTCACCTTGTTTTCTACCTAACGCTGCCATCAGCAATCAGCCGTCACCATGATTGATCTGGGGAGCACAAATCTGCATTAGACCTAGTTAAGCTGAGGCTGTAGTCGAAATCACAGTGTTCTCAGCTTAACTTGGTTCAGTGTCGACTTTGTACTCTCCAGATCAATCCCGCTGACGAGGGATTGATAATGGCAGCTTTAGGTAGAAAACTAGCTGAGAGAAACGCAGAGCAAGGGCCCTCGTGGTGTAATGTCTAATATGCGAGCCCCCGGAAAGGATAATCGTGGTTCGATCTGGCCTGAGGTCCAAGTTTTGCATATATTTCAGCGTCACTCTGGTTGTATTTTTTACACCATACTCTGCCCTGAAAATTATAGTAGACAGCAAATAGATGGTTAACACTCTGTCTGTTCCGTCCTTTTTTAAAGTTCTAGGATCTTTAGAACAACATATTGTGGGTAACATAGGGTACACAATCCTTTTCTTTTTTTTACTATTTTAGGATATTCCCAATTATTGGTGCAAACTTTCGAGCTGAAATTAATGCTAATCCTCAATTGTGCTGGAACGTTTAATCTTTTAGAAACTGGGACTACAACCATAGAGATCTGAGATGTGAGCAAAAACTCGTTCGAAGCTCAGTTGACCTTCGAACCCGCAATGATCCTCCGGGGGACCAATTGCAATCCACTACACCAACTGAGGCCCTTCCTTTGCCATTCCCCTCACCCATGTTTCTACTCCATCGAAGCAATCACCTGTCAGTGCGAGTGGTCTGGGAACACAAATTGGTACTGAACAGAGTTGAGCTAAAGTCGAAATCACAGTCTTTTGACTCCTAGTTACTGCCTATTCGAAATCCACTTGAGTTTCCGAGTTTTGCTCCTATCTCAGCATCTCAATAGTTGTACTTCATATCGTGTCCTTCAATGGAACAGAAAGAATAACCAGTAAATATAAAGTTAGGACTTTGGGAAGTATTCAGGTGATAGTGCCGCACGCTGAGATGGAAAGTCTTTCCCTATAATGGATGTGTTCTCAGTTCTATGAAGTCCTTTTGGCAGCCTTTACCAACTGCTACGAATAGTTAACCCTCGCAGTGGTTACAACAAAATGGCATGCTTCGCTGAAAGATCGAGTAAATTAGATCCATTATAAATCTAAAGATCTCCCCGCCCACTTTATGGTTTTCCAATATAGCTCAACTTGCTTCCTTCTAAGCCAGAAATACTGGGAATACAAAAATCATCAACATATTTGAATTAGGGTACCTTTTCATTTCGTTGATATAGGCCATGGTATTCTATTTGTCTGTTTAGGCCTCGATCCTGTAAAACGATATGTGACGTCCCGCCTTTGGTTCACTTATAGGAAGGACTTTGCACCCATAGGTTCGTTTTCATTTGATGATTATAAGCAGTTTTTGGGAATAATATTTGTTTAAGGGTTTTAATTTGTAGGTGGTACGGGACCTGAAACAGATCAAGGTTGGGGATGTATGTTACGGTGTGCACAAATGTTGCTCGGTGAAGTTCTCTTACGGCGGCATATTGGACGAGATTTCGAGTGGTCGGAAGGTGTGCCACCTACAGGCGAATACGAGCGTGTCTTGCGAATGTTTCTTGACGAAAAAACGGCCTTGTATTCGATACATCAGATTGGTAAGTTGTCTAGGCAAATTTTTTAAGTAAGTCGTGGATAAGGTTTCTGACTTATTAACTATCATGTTTAATTAATGGACGCGTATTGCGCAGTGGTCGGAGGCGCCTTGGAATAGACATGGGGTGGATTCCCGCACCCTTGCCCCAGCAAGCCTTCTATCCTTCCGTGGTCTGCAAATTGGTACCAAACCTGTTTGGGAGGATAGCAGCACTGGCTCGATGCATCGAAAAGCCACCGCGAGTCATTGTGAAGACCAGATTTGCATTCAATCACCTCCAACTGAAAGCGAATGCATGACGCTTCTTTAAGCGATTGATAAACTTGGAGAGCTTTAAAGGGCTTTATTAAGTAGCACATAAGCTTTGTTTACATTTGCAGTAAATCTATTACAGCGCAAATGGGTGTTTCCGAAGGAAAGTCTGTTGGTGAGTGGTTCGGACCAAATACAGCAGCTCAGGTACTAGTTTCTTTGCTGGCCTACTAATTGTACCGATATAACCTTTCTAACCTATTTTTTCATCTTACTTCTTATTTTAGTGTACCCATTCATTATTACCTCTCAACGGTTTACGGCCTCATCGTGACTGGGAGGTGTTCCTGGGTGTTGGACTGCGATGTACAGCGGGAGGATTCGTCCCCCGGCAGAGTCTTCCATGCTGAGAAGGATTCCTGCGTTTCCATCAGGAACCCCTGCTAAGAGTAAACCAATACCAGGATCCACCACCGTCCTGGTATCAAAGTCGCTTGGTGGCAAATCTCCCTCTGATCCACAAGGGCTGCGACTGCCTGTCGTCGTGATGACCTGGAGCAGACTTTGGCCAGGCTGACCTCGGGATTCCAGGGAGCCACAATAGCTTGACCAGCAAATCTCCGAAAAATGGTGATTGTGCTGGGGCTCGCACAACTAGTGAGGGCGGGCCCTTCAAGTATCAAGTATCAAATATTCATTGTTAAGGTTATAAAAAAGCTCGCTGTCTTTGATTCATGGTCTGGAATAGCAGTACATGTGGCACTTGATAATATCCTAGTTTCAAGTGATGTGCAAGCCATTGCTACTTTGGCACCACCGAAAGATGCCATCAAGTTGATTATGGGTAGGGATCAGTGTTTGATTCCGTTTAGTCGTGCTATATCGTCGTTTGCTTTACATTATTCACTTCTCAGATGATAATAGAAATGTTGACGAATCGTATCTGACACTTATGACTGAATCTTCTGCATGCAATGATCGCCACTGCGAGTGGCGTCCTCTGCTCTTGCTTGTTCCTTTGAGGCTAGGATTGACGAGTATTAATCGCTGTTATTTGCATGCTATTGAGGTATGTTTTTCTCCACAAAGGATTAAATGGTAGAGACTTCTCGTTGCTAATTCCTTGCCCTACACGGCCACATAGTGTGGAATACTTTGAATTTTCAGGAATTCTTTAAGCTTGACTCTTGCGTTGGTATAATCGGAGGCAGGCCCAACCACGCGCTTTATTTCATTGGTATCGCTGGTGACAGAGTAAATACCCGTTAATTCCGATAATTTCCTATCACTTATATTTGGTTTAGTAAAGCCTGTCGGATGCTTAAGAGTGTAATTTGACCCTAATGGAACAATTTCAGCTTATATATCTCGATCCTCACTACTGTCGTCCTTCAGTTCTCAAAAAGTATGGTGGTGGAAAGTTTTTAGAAGACTTTGATTCACTTGAAGTTAGTAGGCAAATTATTCAGCTTTTTTCATTTGTCACAGCTTTCCCTTTTATTTGTGTGTTTTTAGGAAGAAGGTGTTCCACAGTCAGTTCCAGCAGAAGGAATCAACAATCATTTAGATGATACATCATTTCACTGTAAAATGCTCCTACATATGTGTTATGACCAGGTCGATCCATCGATGGCACTGGCATTTTTTTGTGAATCTGCAAGCGCTTTCAAAAAGCTAACTAGTGATCTCAAGGAGGTTGGTTAAAGATGCTTTGTTTTCTCATGATCTAACATATTCCCGTACAAGATGGTTTTTTCAACAGGATACTGTGGTTTCTCGATGATTGAAGAAGTTGAGAAATTGCAGATCTCATAGTCTTCCGCCATAGAGTGCGTATAACTCTTACGAAATATTTTTTTAAAGGTTTCCTACTTATTTAATGTTAGGAATTCTGGAATTCGAGTTTTCGATGTTTTAAACACAAGCACGGCAGCGGCAAGTACCGACAAAACGTAGAAGAATCGGTCATATCGCGCTGGACTTTACTGGTTTCTATTTCAGTCATCATAAGCTGAAACATTTTATACCCTCTGCATTGAATTCAATGCACCTCATTGTGTGTTAATGCTTTTGGACCTACTATTAATCTTCGAAAGTAAAAAAAGTTCGTCGTGGCACAGGTAAAATTTAAAACATCAAAGATATCACCCATAAACAGTCGAACGCTTCGGTAAAGAGCTATAAACAGCTAGTATTCGCTTAGAGCATTGTGTTTATCGCGTGTGTAACCTGTATCATTTGTACTCTCACGGTGGTGGTCGAGTAAACACGCACCAGAAGAGTTTCCATTTCACCCTGTTAGATGCAGCAGTAGTCTGGTGGGTTCTGCTCGAGGTAAGGACTGTAAACGTAGCATTTTCCTTAAACGATTTTCGTAAAAAAAATCTGACCATCGGATCGGTAGTCGTCGTCTGCCATGGCATCCCATGAGAACCAGTCGCTAACGTCTCTTCTGCAACTGTTGTTCACCTGTTGTTAAAACGGATCACTAATTTTCGACATATTGCCGTATGTAGCGGTATCTCTGATCTTGTTGATTGTTGAAATAGGTCGGACCTTGGATTTTTGTGTCTAGTTTGATTGATACGGACATCACCTCAAGCTTGCTTGATGCGTTGACTGGTCTTTCACTATGCTTACATAGCGACGAGGCTTCGCATACGTAGGTAGAAAGACTCGTGAGTCGAAAGACCAGTCTCAAACGAGTATATTCTTTATCCGCTTCACTCCATCTTCGCTGCTCTTCAGAGCTCCTCAAGCCACGCATTTCTGTTTGTTCAGTTTTGGAGTTAAGACTTTCATCATGTCGACTTTATGGAGACATTCTTATGTGAATGTGAATGAGGAAATTCGAGGTGAATTGTCATGAACTTCTCGTTGATGTCGTTTTCTTGAGATTTAACCGAAAACCATTTTCCATCCACACTATGATGATTTTTATCCGATTTGATTTTTTTCGTAGTTAGCCAGGGTTCATTCAGCGGAACTAATTCATAGGTTATCAGGACAACGAAGGTGATGTAACTTCATGCTATCCTGCCTCGACTTTCATAACTATGTTATACCATTTTAGTTTCCTCGCAAAGTTTCATAGAGCGGTGGTAAAGAGTTTGACGTGTTATCACGTAGTCTAACACACCTCTTATTCCGATGACAGTGTCGTTACTAGGATAGTGAAGTTGTTTTATATATATATATATATATATATATATATATATATATATATATATACATATATATATGTGTGTACGTGTATATATATATATATATATATATATATATATATAAAACAGATGAGCTTGGTGCACTGGATAGGAAACCAAAGCTTATCCAGAGCTTCTACAGCCGCTACGAATGCTCTTGGTCGTCACCAGTGAGCCCTGACAGTTCTTCATAATTTTCATAATTCATTCCTTATGTGAAGTCCTTCAGAATAGAGGTTAAGGTCCTGGTGATTTTTTTGAAGTCCATATAGGAAAGCAAGTTTCGACTTCATCTTCTTCATAGTTCAGTGTTTTGGTTTAGACGACTAAAATTTTCAAGGATTTGTTCCACATATTTCAAAACATAGTCATATAATTGGAGCCATTGGTTTTTCAAAGGAAGCGGTGTTTTTTCCTAAGCTTGTCTCCGTGGAGTCGGCTTCATCGATCCCCTACTGCGGCATTCAACGATGAACAGTTCTCCGGGATCGTAAACAGTGTCATAAGGACGGTTTACTCTCTTCTTTATCAGCATCGTTATTTATTTATTTTGCACTTTCGGCTAGAAATACCCTCATTTAGCATAGCGAGCTTTAACAGAAAAGACCTAGCGTTTATTTGTCGGAGGCGGTTTCAAACCACCTACAATGCAGTTGCCCGTCACCTGGTTGAAGGATTTTGGCCAGGGTACAAGATGCCGTCTGTATAAGTACACCTGTTCACACATGAATGAATGTGTGTATCTACACACGTGTACATGGTATGGTACAATTTTACAAAATAAAGGTAAGGATTATATCCCCCAACTCCACTTACGCCCCACAACAAGTACAAGGTCTTTTCTGATACTCATTTAATAATGTTTTCAATAATGCTTCCAATTCCCCCATTACCTATATGCCAGAAAGACCGCGTGTGGCCCAGTGGTCGGAGGCGCTCTGCAGAGACTACACATGGGATTGATCCCGGCGCCCCATGCTCACCAAGCCTTCGATGCCTCCGGGATTGGCAAATTAGTACCAGACTTGTCTGAGAGGATAGCAGCACTGGTTGGATACAACGGTAGGCCGTTGCGAGCCATTCTAAAGGCCAGATATGCATCCAATCACCTCCAAACGATGCTTAATGAAGTCGGATGCATAGAGCATCCCTCAGGGATTAATCAACGCCGGAAGCTTTGCCCTCTTTTTCTTTTACCTAGACGCCATCCGGGATAGCCTAATATATCCTCAAAATCTGGCGTTGAGAAATCGCAGTGAGATTTGTTTTACTAAAAAACTTCAAGCAGGTGTCACCACGTTTCTTTTTTGGTGTACAAATTTTAGACCGTCACATTCTGGACATTCTTTTACACGATGCACAGACTCATTATTCTTCTATTTGTGTCATATCTCATTATTGTAGTTTTTAAATCAATCTACTTTGCAGAACGTATTTCCTTCTTCGCAACCATCGCTTTTCGAACAGCTTGAAACCCGTCCAAAATACTGGCCACCGTTCGAACCGTACACAGGCGTGAAAGCGAAAATTTTAATGAAAGGTTAGATTGTATTTGAAAATTTAGTCCACAGTTTTAACCTTTTTTACTTACTGCCTACTCTTTTTGATGGCAGGGTATATTGCGAAATATATCTTCAACGAAGCTGAGATATTTGCAGAACTCTGGAGCGCAGGTGCCTATGGTGGGGAACGAACGCGTTATTGTCCTTTTCCGGGGAGTAACGCGTTCACCACCACACTATGTGGGTCCTTCGTTTCGCCTGTCTCTCAGCTAGTTCTATCGATCTTTTTGCCATCAGCAATCACCCGTCAACGATAGAACTAGCTGAGAGAGACAGGCGAAACGAAGGACCCAGCATAGTGTGGTGGTGAACGCGTTACTCTCGGAAAGGACAATAGCGCTTTCGTTCCCCACCATAGGCACCTGCGCTCCAGAGTTTTGCAAATATCTCAGCTTCGTTGAGAGTTAGTTCACAGTATTCAACATCTATACCGTGGGTTTCTTACTTTAGATTTTGACGATATGTGTGCTCCAAACTATGTAATTGATGATGGTTTCGAGATTCTTGAGGAAACAGAAGACCCTCTCACTGATCTAGCTGATGAGCTACTAAAATCCTGGCAGAAACCGCTCATCTGAGTCAGTTTCCTCTCACGTCAAAAACTTTGTATGGTGTTAAACTCCGTAAATACAAATACAATTAATACAAAAATGCACTGCGAATTGTCATCTTTGGTTTTTCTTTTTATCCCTTCTTTATTTAAAGTGCTAACTGATTTCTTGCACTAAATTAACTGTTCTTTTTCTTTCGTGTAATATTTATTCTGCATTATGATTGACGAGATGGTGTTATTCTTCTGATTAGTACCCATAACACTATCTCATTTTTTATTCTCGATGGCCGAAATTTCCCATAGAAGATTACCAGTTCACTTTGAGCGCTTCGGAGTTTTACAACGGCATAACATAGCTTGCAGTTTTGCTGATTTGAAGATTCCAGTGAATGTTATACCCAGGTATGTGTTATCTGCTTCCCACGCTTTCGTCCATGCTTTCCGTTTTTATTGAGTACCTTTTGTTCACAGCTTTGTGATTTGTTCGATAGCTATGTTAAAGGCATTCTAAATCCGCTCAAAAGCGGCGGAAGATTCGTCTTAGTCCCAGGGCCATGATTGTGTGACACATCCAATACTTTCAATTTCTCTATGGTCTAAAACATTCCTTGCCCATTTTAGCCTGTTCTATCATATTTCGCCCGACCTTGATTGCACTTCCTACTATTTCACATATTTTTTTATTTAAAATTGTATTAAAATACTGGCACTTGAACTGAGTTTTAATGTTGTATATATTGTATATAAATAAGTCACAGCCTATGCTTTATAGCCCTACCATGCCAGTAAAGAATGTGCGGCTGTTCTAATACTAAATAGGAATAAACTCAAATGGCAAACGAATATTGTATGATCAGTTGTGGAAAAATTTATAGCGTTAGCGAGTATAAGAATTTCGGACTCTGTGGGGAGCGGATCTTACGCTTTATGCTACCCAGAAGGAGCTGTACATTTGCAGTTGAGTGCAAAACTGCGGTGTAAGATTGGTGGTTAAGAATTTGGCTGCATTCTGAATTCGCTGAGTAGCGAATAAATAAGGATGAAAAGTTCAGTCTTGATCAATTCCTAAGGATGAGCGCCATACAGTCAACTTCATTAGGGATCATTGGAGGTGACTGGATTACAGGTCAGAGGTGCATATCTGGGCCATATAGTTTGCAGTAGCCTAAGGATACACCAAATTAGTGCTACTATCCTCCCAGACAAATCTGACCGATCCTACACGGATAGAAGGCTTTGTGAACTCGGTGCATGGGGTGGAACCAAAGACTACATATGTATTGCAAGGCACAACCAACAACTACGCTGCACAAGTTGACTAGCAGATTAAATAGAAGGAAGATCTATTTATTTATGTGATCTTATAAACTAATCTTCTTTAGCTGATCCGAGGTTGGTATAGGTGTTCGTTGGCGTTGTCGCTGTTGTTGGTGTTATTTGTCGATGGGTGACGTTTCGGTGATTTCGCCTTCCTCAGAGCCTGGACGTATTTTATTTTAGAATACTTTAGTTATTGGGTGTAAAAGGCTAAAGCATTAATGAAGATCAAAGTTTTAAATAGATGGTGGGTTAGGATGCTACGGTCATACTGAAAGGCCACTCACCGTGATGTAACCAGTGGGACTGGCCCACGCGTTGTTCACGTGGGGTCGCCAGCACGACACACACCGGGGTCAAAATATCATTTTGAAATACGGGCGCCAGGTCACGTGTGATAGTGAGGCATTCGTCTTTCCGGTTCATCTTTGGATTTTTTGAAATTTATCCAAAACGCTTCAAGAGTTTTGCACGTTGATGTTTCGACTCCTGCGCCAGGACCCGTACAGTCACTTCAAAATCATCGCCGTTGTGCTTTTGTGCCATATGCGTACCTAGAGGAGTGTTTTGACGAATTTTAGCTTTCCCATCTAGATGTTCTTTTATGCGGACATAAAGTGGTCTACCCGTTTCCCCAATATATTCCTCACCGCATGCGTTACATGAGATCAAGTATGTTGTACTTGAACTCATGCAGTCCCCCTCTCTTCCATTAGGACAGACCACACAGTTTTCTGGGCTGCACAAACGATCATAGAGACTGTTTACGAATAAACTGACGGCGTAGGGTATTAGGTGGGATGCCAGTAGTCGTTATATAATTTTCAAGACCACTTTTTCTTAAGCATCTCTTAATGGCGTAACTTATTTCATTTGATATGAAGGGTAGCTTAAAAGAGATCTTACTTACGTCCGAAACATTATTTTGGGGAATCACCCTACGTTTTTGTCCAACCCGAGTGGCTTCTACGTCGTAGCCTTTGGAAATGGCAATTTCTCGTGCCAGGTTTTGCGATTCCTTCCTTTCCTCTTCTCCTGTGCACACATTTTTTTGCCGTACGGTACATGTTTTTGATAAGTGCTTTTTTTCATGTGTGAAGGATGAGAGGAGAGGTAGTGAACTAGTATGTTCTTACTACTTGGCTTACGATACCATTTTGTTATATAGCCACTTTCTGAGAGCTGTATTTGGATGTTTAAGAATGGAAGCCAGTTTTCGGTTGGTTTTTCTCGTGTAAATTTTATATACTCTGACTGTCGGTTTAACAATTCAAAGCACTCATCCATCTGTTTTTGTGTGGAACAGACGATGAAGCAGTCGTCTATGTATCGACAGTAGAGTAATGGTCGGTGGTCGAGAACTGGAGCTTCCACCTTAGACATGAAAGCGATGGCAAGGCTTGGTGGTAAACCTTGTCCCATGGCCAGCCCTCTAATTTGTGCAAAATATTTTCCAGACCACCTGAAGACTGAACAACTAAGACACTGTTTTAAGAGTCATTAGTTGCGCAATCGACAAGCCGTACATTTTTATTTTCTTTTCGTACTCTACCAGCAACTCGAGAATGGCTTGCATTGCGGAGTCATTCGACACGTTGCTATAAAGTGAAGTAACATCGAATGACTCCATTACATGCGTGCAGTTTGCTTGCGCGCACCGTAGGTGGTCTAGAAATATTTTGGTGTTAGGTAGATGGGTTGGAATGAATTTTAGCAACTGGGTCAAGATAAGGCTTAAGAACCACGTTATTCTATCCGTTGGCCCGCCTATACAACTGATGATAGGTCTAACTTCAAATGATGATGGGTTCGTTGATGTAATATCATCAGCTGAAGTAAGCTTATGTGTTTTAATAAGCAAGTAAAGGACAGGGCAAATTGGATGTTCGTTTTTAAGGCGAGAAATAACTGAAGGCTCTAAACCTGCGGCCTTTGCCGTGTTGACCCGTTCTTGATTTAATTTCCGGTATTGATTTCTATATTCCTTTTCAGAGGATGCTCGATAGAGAGAAACATCATCGAAGTGCTCTTCTGTTATCCTAATATCCAACTAACTAGGAATAACTACAAATTCTCCACCTTTATCACTAATAGAAAGTCTAACAGATTTTGGATTCAAGAGCTCTTTAACCTGGCGCATACCACATTTTTGTTGGTGTGTGAGGTTGGAGCTTATTTTCCTTTTTTGGTAGTGATTAAGTATGCGGAGAATTTCGTCGGAAAATAAACGAAATGTAGGGTCAATATCGCTATTTGGTAGCTCTTGTTTAAAGAAAGTTCGGGCAAAAGGTATTGGAGGTAGTTGCCCCCTTGGTACTACTTTATCTAACCTTTCTTATTTTTGATATATTGACCCCGGGGAGTGTCGTGCTCGCGACCTCACGTGAACAACGCGTGGGCCAGTCCCACTCGTTACATCACGGTGAGTAGCCTTACAGTATGACCGTAGCATCCTAACCCACCATCTATTTAAAACTTTGATCTTCATTAATACTTTAGCCTTTTACACCTATTAACTAAAATATTCTAATATAAAATACGTCTAGGCTCTGAGGAAGGCGAAATCACCGAAACGTCAGTCATCGACAAATAACACCAACAACAACGACAACGTCAACGAACACCTATACCAACCTCGGATCAGCTAAAGAAGATCAGCTTATAAGATCACATAAATAAATATATCAACTATCTATGCCGAGGTTTATAGAAAGTCGGTCTTTTGAGTTATTAAGAAGGAAGATCTTTGATAAACAAATCGCACTGGTATATCAGCTTAACTGTGGTGAGAGTTCTTATCCGAGTCATCACTTCTATCACCTATCGTCCCGTTGATTGTTCACTATATGAGACAAGTAAGTCTTCTATTTCTCTCTGTCGTGTACAGGAGTAGCCCAGTGGGTTCTGCTCACTCTAGGGACTCATCGAGCATCATCATTCTTTCATATCATATCTTTCTTCTAGGCTTTTCGTGAAGAACTCTGACCATCGAGTCGGTGGTCTTCCTGCAGTGCTTCTGACATCCCGAGGAATCTAGTCACTAACGGCTCTTGTCTATCCGTTGTCTACGTTGCCGGCACACCTTATGTTCGACTGTTTGGGGTACAGAACGGCGTCTTTGATTTTTGATCGTTGCCGTAGGTCGGACCTTCGGATCCCTTCCCTCACTTACGTAGTACCGGATACTCCTAGCCTCGCCCTTTCGGCTACGCGTTCTATAATACAAAGTCACCTATCATCCTGTTTACGAAGCGACCGGGTTTGCGAAGCATACGCTAAGGCAGGAAAAACATCTTGGATGCTCTTTTAAAGCTCTCTAAGCAGCTCGGTTCCTCCTGGTTGACTCCGGAACTAAGTTGCTCATCATGTCGCGGCCTAGATGGACGTGGCTGGAACATTCGGAGATATTCACTCCGCTCAGCATAAGTACAGCACACGAAACCAATCCGTTCCTCGTGGAAATCGTTCTTGTGAGCTTCAGTGAAAGGCCAATTTTCCGTATGCGTTATCAAAGTCGGCAAGCATTCGTTCCATATGACTAATAATTTATGTTATCAGAACGATGCCATTAGCAATGCCAAGATGTTGTAGCCGTCGACCATCAACTGCAATTGACTAGCCGTCCCATCGCTGTGTTTGCATCACGTTCTGGAGAGTGTCAATAAGCTGTTTTATGGTATCGCCTTCTCTAACCCCTCTTTTGACGTCGATGTTAATATCGCTGTGCAACGGTGATATCCTGATTGAGAAATTTTTTATAAAGCTCACGAACATTCTCTATGTACTGAGTGAGGGCTCCCTGAGTATCCAGGGCTTCCATGACTGCTTCTATCTCAACTGAGTCAGAAGGGTTCTTTAAATCCATGAAAGTGAGACAGAGCGGTCCCTTGTATTCTAGCCATTCTCTTCAATGACTCTTGTTATCGTGTGGGTGTGTTCCTTCCTAGTGAATGCTTTTCGAAATCTTGCTTGCGCACATAGCTATTCTTCATGTAGTGTTCTACCGATCCTGGTTGGGATGACTCGAGTGAAGGGTTCATAGATGACATACAGCAAGCAGATTGGGTGACAGTTACTGATAGCGTGGAGACCACCCATGCTGAACAGTCACACAGTCTTGGTCAATGAACAGAAACATTGCATTCTAACAGGCAACGTGTTAAGAGCCGAGCCAGTGTGTTTACGAGGACTGGCAGAAGGTTTTTAAGGTGTTCTGATCTTTGCCTGTCCTGACCTGGTGCTGTTCGATTTTTCATGGACGAAATGGCATGTCGGATTTCGGAAGGGCGAACCGGTGGTGCAACATATCCATCCTCCTTTATTTCATATGACGGAAAGTGGAAGTGGCTATCGAAGAGATATGAGTAGTACTCGTGAATGATTTCCTCCATTGCCTTTCTGGACGCTGTAACTGTTCCGCCTGAGCGTTGGAGTGCAGTCACCTTGGTTTTATAGTTGGCAAATTTTCTGTGAGCTTTGCTAATGCTCTTCTCGGCCTCTACAACTTCCACCACAACTGCTGTTCTTCTCACTTTAAAATTCTCCTTTATCCCCTTTCTGACTACTTTGCAATTTCGACGTCAGTGGGGTTTTCCCTGTCACCCGTGCGATTCCACGCTGGCGTATCAGCTCGAGTGTTTTTGGAGACAGACGTCTCTTGATAACGTTCGAACTCTCAGCTTTCATAGCGCTAAGCTGAAGGTGTTGAATACATCTGAAGACTGTTGCATTCCTCGTCAATGTTATTAATAACAGCGCCTTCCCAATAACCGATTAATGAACTGAATAACCCCGTTTATGGTGGTTCTAGGGCTTCGTTTTCTGAAATTATCGGCATCTCCTCTTTTCTGTGAGAAATGAAATCTTGCACGAAGGAGGCGATGGTTTGATCCTGTGTAGATTTTTTGAGACAGTAGCGATATCGGTTAGGCAAAACGTTAGGTTTACATTGACGTAGTCTGTTTCGTTATGAAACTCTCCAGTGGGAGATTCCACGTCCAGATTTGAGGATGGAGTTTCTGGACTTGCGAGTTACCATGAACGGTCCTTGGTCGTCATGTTAAGCTAAGACAGCTGCCCATCCTGCTCGTTCCATTGTAATCCGTGGGTTCCAAAGTGACATTCTTTAGGCGTTCTCCTGGGTCCAGTCTTAGCATCAAAATCTCCAATGATGACCTTAAAGAATGTATGGTCTACTCTGTAGAACTTCTCCAAGTCCATATAGAACGCTTCGATTTCGTCTCCATCGTAGCTTGATGTCGGGGCCCAGGCGACGAAGAATCCCAAAAGCCGATATTGGTCTACATCTTTTTAATCGCAAACATCCGATTCGGGTCGTTAGTTGTTCGAATGAATCGATGTTCATGGACAAACTCGTGTTGACGAGAACACCGACGCCGGCTCCACTGTCGTGTGTTTGGAGGAACTGTTCTTCTCCCGTCTAATAGACGGCGTTGAATGGGTGATGTCTTCTCATCTCAGCCAGGCCGATGACGTCATACCTTGTCCTTCTTGCCTGAACTCAGATGCAAATGTGCGTACATCGCAGGTACTGATCGTCACCTTAGCCCTTTGCGATCTAGGCAGCCTAGAATAGCGCTAGATTTTAGCGGCCTCTTCGTATTCGTCCTGCTCAAGGCTGCAGTATCGCAGTCCCTTTAATTGTCAGGGAAATGAAACCCACTTGCCTTACAGTTTAGCATTTGACACCCATGTATACCTTGCCAAGTCCTGAATGTGAGCGGTGCGTATACTGACGGGAATCTTGATAGCCTCTGACAAAGTAGACGAGGACCTTACTTTTTCATTCATTGGAGGCGGCTCCTAACCGCCCCCATATACTTACCTATCACTTGATTTCAGTATTTTGGTCGAAATGACTAGAAGAATGCAATTAGTTTAAACGAGAACACACCCACGCACCCATGCATGAGTACGTCCTCATAACCATAGAAGGTATGTGCCAAATCGGTGCAGCAAAAACGGAGAGTCCATCCCTTGATCCACCTGCTTCATGGGCAAGCACAAAGTTGCTTTTGGTCCACTATTAATCAATGTTCACCACCCTATGACGCACCACGTTGCCTGCCGACTAATTAGCATGAGATCCCTCCAGGAGGGAGATTAGCGGTCTCAGTAATACGATGTGTAGTTCCCTAAACTGTGTCTAAGTTCGTCTGTTCGTATGGCTTGGAAGTCCTTCCGTCATTGTAACGTGGAAAGTGTAAAATTGGCATGCTTCTTGATGATTACCCACTGATCTTCAGCGCAAAGTTTCTCCGCTATAGTTCCCTAGATTACTGAGCTGATACAAAGCTGGGACAAAAAATTTATTCCGCAAGCATTTGGTCGTCTTCGTCCTTTTCTGGGGCCGGATTGATCCGAATCGATAGTCCACAGATGTTCCGTCTGCATTTTTTTGCCATAATCTTTGTATCCAGTTGCCGGCCTTCCTCCCAACGGTTTACCGCCTCATCGTAGCTGGGAGGTGTTCCTGGGTGTCAGACTGCGATGTACAGCGGAGGGATTCGTCCCTGCGACAGGGTCTCCCAAGCTGAGAAGGCGTCCGACGTTTCCATCAGGAAGCTAAGAGTAAACCAATACCAGGATCCGCCACCATCCTGGTATCATCAAAGTCGCATGGTGGCAAATCTCCCTCTAATCCACAAGGGCTACCGAATGTCTCTGGTGGTGGAAGACTTGGGGCAGACTTTTGGCCAGGCTGACCTTGGAATTCCATGGAACCACAATGGCTTAACCAGCAAATCTCCGATAAATGGTGATTGTCCTGGGGCCCGCACAACCAGTGAGGACGGGTTGTTCAAGTATTCAAGTGTTCAATTGCAGGCCTTTGCCACAAGCGGATATCATGGGCCCAGAAATGCTGTATTGTACAAGTAAACTGCAATAATCAATTCTCAATACAAATGTGTTGTTTCGAAGTAGGGACCATTTTTGGTGAAAGCACTGCTAAGAAATCTCCCACCATTGCGCTCACCAACCTACACATAGTGTACTTTCCAGAACATTACAGAATGACCACTTCATAGTGCTAAAATAAGTCAATTCTACAACCTAAGGTTTTCACGCCCAACACTTTTTGCATGCAGCTTATAATCGCTACAGTATGCGACCTCTAAAGCTCACACTTTTAAGGACTAGTATTGAAATTGTCTATTCACAAGTATTTGTCACAATGGGTATATTTGAGGCTGACCTGCTCGGCTACTTACTTGGACGGCCGGTCCTTATCTGGTTGTGAGGGCCGCAGCATATCCATTTTTCGGAGTTTTGCATGTCTAGCCATTGTTTCCTTAGAGCCCCGAGGTCAGCATGGCCAAAGTCTGCTCCATGTGGTCACCACCACAGGCAGTCACTTCCCTTGTAAATCAGAGGAAGATTTCCCATCATACGACTAGTTTGTTACCAGGACGGTGGTGGATCCTGGTATTGATAAATTCTTAGCTGGGACTTCCTGATGGAAACGTCGGACGCCTTCTCAGCTTGGGAGACCTTGCCAGGGGGATGAATTCCCCAGCTCTACATCGCAGCCTTACACCGAGGAACATCTCCCAGTCACGATGAGACAGTAAACCGTAGAGAGGGTACATCATGATATGTCCTTCAAAACTCAGCAGAACATATCATATTGCTTCATCACGATTCACTGCTGTCGTCGTCATCACATTCATCCGCATTTTTTCCTCTCATTTTCTTCGACCTCTTCAGTGTCTTCAGGTTGTTGGCCACTCAATGAAGAAGTCGATCAAAAAACGAAGTTCTATGCTCTGTTCGCCAACATAGTTCAGGGCTGTTAACATTCAGTTTTTTATAACTAGAACTTATCAAAAAATTATGAGGGCCAAAAGGAAATACTGACAACACTCTCACAAGATAGCAAGACCCTTGCACACGAGTGACTACCTTACTAATAATCGGTTTGTCATGGAATGGAAGTTCACGGATTTACTCTAGTAGTCTTACTCGTTGATTTATCTTCTAAGCAACTTCATTTAGGCGGTACTCCACTCCAGTGGATTTGATTCGATGTGACAACGACAGTCGACGTGGCAAGAATGAACGGCTCTGGACAATCTGCTCGGATCAATCCAGATCAGGAGGCGAAGACGTCGACATGTCATCCGAATAATGGTTTATATGGCAACCTCTGTCACCTCAATAGCAAAAGAAGGTGCCATAAAACATATTTTCGGACCAACGTTTGACCTCTATAGAGAACATCCTTCAGAAATGTGAAATGTTCTTTGTCCATTGATACCATATCTTAACACTCAGTCATCTTCTGTTTGGTACGGTCTCTGTCCGTTCATGCTGTATCACAGCGCTTAATCATCTTCCAAGGCAAAACCCTCTGTAAACTTCACCATCACGATCTGATAGACGATATGTGAAAACACTTGGTGCGGTGTTATCTCATGTGATCGCTCGAGGCTAGTCGCCTCATCAGATTGTACTGCTCAGAAACTGTCCAACACTTCTTGTTAACAAACTATCTCTTCGTCCATTCTAGCCTCACTCTGCCTATGATGAAACAAGTATAAGCAGCCCACAAGTTCGCTTTCTCAATTTGTTCATCCAGTGCTTCTCCAATTCGCAGTCTTCGTACTGTTGTTACTGCTATTTTCATTTTTCAATATTTTATCTTTTTTGTCTTTTTTTCTTTTCTAATCTTTTAAATCTTATTTTATATTACCCGTCTTCACGTCTAGTGTGCGGACCCCAGCATTCTTCACATTCAATTCGTTTCCTCGCATCCACTGTCCACGAAGATCTTTCAACTTTTGCGTGTGGCTTCGGGTACTGCTTGAAGATTTTCATTTCATCTTCAATGTCCTAGAATGCTGGTCGAGTCAATTCTTCCTGGAGCCCTGAGATAGCCGGGCTGGAGCGTTCCCAATTGAATTGCAGAGAGTGATTTTTTCCCACACAAGTCCGGTACCAATTTACCGACTCCGGAGAGATGAGAGGCTTGGTTGGCTCGGAGCGGAATCGAACTAGTACCATGCTTGATAACCGACATCACTACCTCTCTGGTTGCTATTGTTGTTATAACTAGTCATAAATGACCACAACCTAGTGTCTCAAGGCGTACGGCTCAGTAACTAACACACAGAAGTCCCGTGTGGCGAATACAAAAAGGCGAGCATTCTGTCAGACTATTATTTATAACTAATTGGTATTCTTATAACTGTGGACGTCACCAAAACCTCGGTATTAACAGTTAATATCTTCTTAGATTACAATGATCCTCAGATATTTGCAAAATTCCGGACCGCAGGTGTCTGCGGCAGGGATCGAACCTAGTTATAACCATTTCCGGGGCTAACATGTTCAACACCACACCATGCGTGTCCTTCGTTTCGCCTTTCTTTCGCCTTAGATTATTAAACCAATACGACAGTGCTGTAAAAAAGGGGAAACTTACCATTCGGCTTCGAATGGCACTTCTCCGCAAAATATTCAACCAGATGCTACAACGAATACCCAGTCAAGGACAAACGATTGTGGCCCATGGACTCGGATCAATCTGGATCTGAGGGAAGCGAAGGCGTTGAGACGTATGAAGCTAAAAGCTCTCGGCGTTGATCAATCTCTGAGGGGATGCGCCATCTTTTCAACTTCATTAACCATCGTTGGTGATTGAATGCATTTCTGACCTTTACAATGGCTCACGTTGGCCTAACAATGTATGGAGCCATTGCTGATATCCTCCCAGACAAGTCATCAATCTGCCGACCGCGGAGGGATGGAGGGCTTGGTGAGCGGGGATCCATTCCATGTGCATTGCAGGGCGCCTCCAACCACTGCGCCACACACCCCCATTGGGAAGTGTGCCGAATAAAAAGTCTTACAACCTCATATTAGCTTATTAGTAGAATAATACATGGATTCCTTGAACCAAAGTTAAATCAGTTGGGTTTTGTTCAAATCGTGCCGCGCGCGGCGAAAAGTTAGGCGTCGCCAATTCTGCCGCCGCCGACGGGACGAAAAAGTGGTCCTTAGGCTGTAAATTTTTATAGTTTTTAGAAACTTAAACGTCTGCTCTCTCACATGTGCATTGTATTCTCGCTCCTTCTCACATCGTAGGTCATAGGAGTCTGGCTGGTACCACTTTGTTCCATTCATCCTTGTTTCAGAGCAAAACTACACCCCTTACCCTCTCCCCTCCCCCGATATGCTTCGTTTACTGGGATAACGGAAAAAAAACAACGCGATATTTGTCAGAGACGCTTTACTAATCGTGGATTTTTTGTTGAAGTGTGATTCACCCTTACGTTGTGGGAAGGTTTTAGCCGAATTGAAATCCGGGATAAAATCCTTATGCGCGTAAGCAAACCCCCTAATCTACCCACGAGTTTTACAGAATTCGTAAATCGGCTGTGAGTAGAAAAAGCAGAAAGTACATGCATTGTATCCACCTAGGTTTTTAAAACAAGTACCTGAAGGGTTTTCATTCGGATTCCAAACAACCCGCTTCCCATTGTCCGAGACGTAATCGATTCGTGGTTAGTTCGGTAAACTAGGTCTATACTTTTATCCTTTTAGGGTTACATTTGTATCGGTTTAGTGATTTTTGGTCAACCGAGACTTCTTTTCAGAATACGACGGTCCACTTCGTAATTGGGAGGGAAATGCCAGCCTATGAAGTCAGCTTAATAACACGGTCCCTTTCCAAGGCAGATCTTGTTAAAGCGCTAGTACGTGCTGGGAAAACTTTGCTGAATAACGGTGGTGTTATTGAAAATGTCGAATCGCTTGGATTTCGGGATCTTCCGTTCAAGAGGATCGCAAAACAGACTCATGAGCCAGTTTACGCTTCGAAGTTGGTCTCAGTTTTAAATCTTTTCTTGTTGCTAAGAAATCACTAAAATCCTATAGAAAGAAGGGTAAAACAAGGGACTCAGTGGTGCAGTGTGGAACACATGAGCACCCGGAAAGAGTAGTCGTGGTTCCATCTGGCCTGGGATCTAAGTTTTACGAATATTTCAGCATCATTGTGGTTGTGTTTCACTAAAAACTGTCCGTTCTAGTTTCTTCTTGTTCAACACCCATATGTCAATCGAGGCCAGAAAGATTGTAAAGTCGGTTTTTTCCCACGATCTTGATCTGGTACGTGGGTTTTCTTCCTTTTCTTTTAGCCCAACTGGTATACAAAGGCTTAGGTGACTAGGTTCTATCTATTTTTACTTTAATAATGTTTACTGCTGTTCACAGTCTCTCTACATATTTAGATGCATGTAGCGATTGTACCATTAGCTTCTCCTTCCACACCTAAAAAATGTAACCTTGAAGAAATTTTGAAACCTCCTAGCCAGCGTCAGGTGAGTTTCATGTTAACTAATTTGAACAGTTGGTTGTTTCGCTTGCTTACTCTGGATACTTGAGTAGCTCGTCTTCACTGGTCGTGCGGGTCCCAGCAGAATTTCCATTCTTCCGTCTTCCGGAGTTCTGCTGGTTTAGCCGTTGTGGGTTCGCTTAAATCCAAAGGTCAACCAGGCCAAAGTCTGCTCCAGGTTATCACTACCACAGGGCAGTGGCCGCCCTCATGGATCAGAGTTAGATTTCCCACCATGTGACTAGTTTGGTACCAGGATGGTAATGGGTCCTGGTATTGGTATACTCTTAGCTGGGCTTCATGATAAGAACGCCAGTCCTTCTCATCTTGGGATGCCCTACTGAGGGAATCCGCTCGCTCTATATCATGGCCCGACAACTAGGAACACCCCAGCCACGATGGGGTGGTAAACCGTTGGGAGAGTTCATTGTTTTAATGAGATCAACTCGAGGTGTTTTTTACTTCATTACTATTGATCTTATTCGGCGTAGTTTCATACTGCAGTTCTGATTATGTAGTTGCCAATAAGTACTGGAGGGTTCTGAGGTTGTTTTTTGTTCAGATTCCCTATTTTTTGGTATCAGTAGCTTCAATTTTTATTAGGAATCCAGAATTCTTTCGACATCTCCGTATAATAAGCAATCTTCAGTGTTTCAACGAAGGAAACATTTGAAGAGGGGATTGGTACGAAATTATTGGGAGTTTTTAAGCATTTTTTCGAATTTTAAACTGTTATGGTAAATAATGTTGGACTACATAAATGGACCTTCAAGATTCGCTCTTTTAGTCCGTGAAAGATCTTCGAAAAGGACAGAAAATGGGTCATTTTACGCGACAAATGATCTATAGACGTACCGAAAAGGAATGGAAGAGTATCCCGAAGAGCTATCCTATCTCTCCAGCTCGTCCTTGATTACCTCTGCTCAGTGTAGTTACATCTTTTCTAGTGATTCTGTATATATCTGCTATTTGGAAAGTTTAACACGTGAAAGCGCCACAGAAGTATAACCGAGTTGCAACAGTGAAGATGACCCATTTGTTACCGTGTACATATCTAAATGTTGTCCTGTTTTATTTTTAGATGAGGGTTAGATTCTTAGGTGATTTGTTGGTCATATCCCTTCTTCCTTCCAGTTGTACCAGTTCGTTTTTTTAAAGTTTAAACCCTGAGTTCTACCACAGAGTCAAATGTGTTGAAGTCGTCTTACTTAATAATGCTGTCTGTTTTGTCTAATTTTTTGACTTTGCAATATGATTCTGTGCTTTTTCTTCTCTCCATCTCAAGATGTCGCTTAATGGAATTTGCAACGGCAACGGAGATGTGGTGTCGGAAAAACAACTGTTCGATGCTCTTTATGGAATGGAGGTTGGTTTGTTGGCGTATATATAGCATGATATGTCTCATATGATATATATCATAGGTCATATAATCGTCAAAAGGGACGTGTAGTGCAGTGGTCGGAGGCGCCCTTCGGTACACGTGAGGTCAATCCCCGCGCCCATAGCCCACCAAGCCCTCCATCTCTCTGGGGTCGGCAAATTGGTACCAGACTTGTCTGGTAGGATGGCAGCACTGGCTCGACACATCGGTAGGCCACCGCGAGTCATTGTAAAAGCCATATATGCATTCAATCACGTCCAACAGTGCTTAATGAAGTCGAATGCATGGTGCATCCCTTATCGATTGATCAACGCTGAGAGCTTTATTCTTTATCTATCATCTTTATCTCGAGAAAGTGAGAAAGAACACATAGTTCAGTGGCTGCGTGGAATAACGGGATCGTCAGGCAAGTGGCTGTAACACGCTACTCCGATTTGTCTTCAATACTATGTCCTTCTCAACGTTTGAAGGTATCGTACCAACGAATTCTATTCTACAACTGGTGCTACTTCTTCGGCAAATTTTTGATGGTTTTTCATCCACCCTGAGGCTGCTATGTATCCGTTTATCTGAAGGATTTCTCATTAACGCTTCATTATGTCGCCCAAGCTGTTAGCTTTCGTGGTCTTACAGTCCTGAATAAATATATCATTTGTTATTTCCTCCCTTGTCGTTCATTATTTTGTCTATCTTCTGTTTTCACCAGTTCTGTATCTTCTTCATCTGAACATTGCAGGTTTTTTCGGTTAGGCGAGTTTTACCTCAAGTCTGGTCAGCTCACTCCAATCTACATTGATCTTCGTCGCGTTATTAGCAACCCACGAACGCTGGTGAGAAACTGTTTTGTTAATTATCTGTTTCGATTTTGCTTTATTCTATTATATTTTTTTAAATAGTCCTATTAGCCCACGAAATTTTCAGCACCTAGTTGCTCAAGCTGTTTGTGATTTCGTTATCGCTAAGGAGCTCGTTTACGACTGTGTAGTAGGTGTTCCTTATGCTGCGCTTCCGCTAGCCACAGTAAGTTCTTTTGTTTCTGTTAATTAACATTGTTTAAGATTCGTAATGAATCATTGTTTAAGTATTTATTTATATGTCCCAATGAACTGATCCACCCGAACGGTTTACTGCCTCATCATGGCTTGGAGGTGTTCCTGGGTGTCGGGTTGCGAAGGTACCCAGGGTGGTTACATTCCGCCAGCATGGTCTCCCAAGCTGAGGAGTCCGGCGTTTCTATCAGGAAACCCAGCTAAGAGTAAACCAATACCAGGATCCACCACCGTCCTGGTATCAAGCTAGTCGCATGGTGGCAAATTTCCCTCTGATCCACATGGGCGGCGACTACCTATGGTGATGACGCTCTGAGGCAGACTTTGGCTAGGCTGACCTCGGGATTCTAGAGAACCATAGTGGCTAAACCAGCAAAACTCCGAAAAAATGGAGATTATGCTGGGACCCACCAGTGGAGACGGGCCATCCAAGTATCCAAGTAATTCGTCGTTTTTTCTCTCAGCAATCGCGAGGTTGTTAAACATACAACACGATCGTAGCTGACGTTTCGGCAGTATCGCCCTCTTCAGAGCCTGAAAGGGTATAGTGATATGCAATTTATTATGTCAAACAGTTCAATAACACATACAGAAAGATGAGAATCTAAATGGCAGTCACATGGTCAACAGCTTCTCGAAAAAACCCACCGCTTTTTACTTGCCTTCCACTGTGGAAGAGCCGCTGATCAGCGTCGCATATAGTTGGTGATTGCACACCTCCCACATCAACGATCGATACGAAGGTACGGGGACGAGATCACGTGTGATCTTGGGGCATTCCCCCCCTGCTGTTCATTGTAGGGTTTCTGGCATTTATCCAAAAAGCCTCGAGAAGCTTGCGCTGTGGTGTTTGGCATCCTGTGCGAGGATAGTGACTTTTATATCAAAATCGTCTCCGCTATGTTTTTTGTATCCTATGTGTCCCTAGTGGGGTACTTTGTCTTAGTTTTCGTTTGCCATCTAGGTGTTCTTTTATACAGATGCACAAGGGTCTGCCCGTTTCACCAATATATTCATCTCCGCAATTATTACACGAGATCAGGTATATCGTACCTGAACTCATACAATCACCGTTCTTGCCAAAAGGGCAAATTACGCAGTTTTCTGTTTCACGTAAACGGTCATACAGGCGGTTGCGAACTAATTGACGACGGGGAGTATCGCGTGGTATTTCTACTATCGCAACCGATTCCTCTAGACCTGCCCTTAAGCATCGTTTTATACTTATACTTACTTCATTGCTAGTAAAGGGCAGCATAAACGGGATTTTCTTTTGGCCAAGTGTTTTGTCTTGTGGCGTCGCTCTCCTTTTAAACATACCTCATCGGGTTACCATTTCGTAGCCATTGGAGATGGTTATTTGCCGAGCCAAGTCGTGCGATTCCTCCTTTAATTCCTTTTTTCATACACCGGAGGTGGCCGTTCTAAACATGTTTCTCACCATCTCCCTCTTTGTATGTGAAGGATGGGAAGAAAGGAAATGGACGAGGATGTTTCGGTATTGTCTGTTATGTTCCTTTTCAGATGATGGGCGATAAAGGTAGCATCACTAAGATGGACCTCCGTTATCTCAACATCTAACTGGCGAGGAATAACTACAAACTCTCCCCCTCATCCACTAACTGATAGTCTAATGGTCTTTGAATTAATTAAATCTCTAATTTCTTGCAGACCACATCTTTGTGCGGCTGTAAAGTTAGAGACAAACTTCCCTACTGCGATAGTGACTTGGAGAGTTTTGAGAACGTAGTCCAAAAACATGCGAAATTTCATATCAACTTCCACGTTAGGGTCATGCTGTCTAAAAAACGCTTTAGGAAAAGGAGACGGTGGTAGTCTCGCCACTTCTTGACTTTCCTTTTTATTCAGTATTTCCTGCTTGGTCTGATAGCGGAGTCGATCTTGAAGCTCATACAATTTGCATGCGATCCTGCGCACGGTTGCCCTAAAAATGGGTTGTGATGGTGCAAAACTTAGGCTCAGTTCTAATAGTGAGCGCGCACTCTCAGCTATGGTCATACCCCGAAGTACGGTGACCCTGGATTTTTCTCGGTGCATTGTCAACCGTTTTTTGACTGCTATCAGAAGCGCAAATAATTCTTTTATGGTTTCTTGAAGCCGAGATATGTGAATTACCAAAACATTCTCGAACTTTCGTTGTAGAGTTGTTTTTGGCATTAGGCCTAATATTGCATATCAAATTGACCCACCAACTATTCTCGTCCAAAGGTGATCGATCCTCCGAGTATAAAGCACAAAAATGTTCCTTCGTCGCGCACTTCTTCATTCTGGCGAACACCTCGTTTTGCTTGCTTCGAAACGCGGCTCTAAATAGGTCCATCTCGATGCCTCGTACTTGTTGGCTGTCCGCTGGTTGACCGCATACCTCGTGAAGTCGCTTTCGTTTTATAAACTTAGGCACGACTTAATGTTGAAAACAGCGGCGGAGAAACTTGGTCTGTTGTCTACCTAAGACCGTCTTTTGTCTTAGTGACAAGGCCTTATCCAATTATGTATTCGAAACGTCAGCCATCGAACTGCAGCGACAACAACTACAACAACAAAACAACAACGACGACGACACCTTATACCAATCTCTCACCGTCTCGTCATGACCAATTCATAAAAAGATAAAAAATCATCCTTGATCAATTCATAGGAACATATAAATAAATATACTGATTATTCATGCCGAGATTAATAGAAGGCCGGTCTTTTGAGTGTTTAAGTGGTTATTGCCAAGTAATCCTTTTTACTTCAGCACGTAAGCAACATATTGGACGTCCCCATGCTCATGAAGCGAAAAGAATTGAAGTCGTATGGGACGAGGAAGCTTGTAGAGGGTGTCTATGCTCCGGGCGATACGGTCCTTTTAATAGAAGATGTTGTTACCACAGGCGAATCCATACGTGAAACAGCGGAGGCTCTTCGAGAAGAAGCATTAATAGTGTGTAGACAGATTTTTCGTTTTATTTGTCCTACTTCTGAATATTCACCAACTTTTGATTTTGGTGTGAGATGGCAGTAATGTGCACTTATCTCAATGCATACTGGCTTGGAAATAATTTTACCTTACAACTCAGAACAAACTATTTCAACATGTAGTTTACTTTATTCGTTAAGATTAAAACTATTCGAGTGCGCACATTTTCCCCAGTTGGTTCAAAATTTCTTTAATCTCTTACGAGATTTCATTTTTAGATCTCAAGAGTCGTTTTTTCTTGCTTTTTGTTATTTTGGCTCTTAACTGAGGAAACAAAGGCATCCGAAGAAATGCAGTTTTTTCCAGTAGGATACTGTTGTGTTCTGCATGTATCTTCAGTTTCGGTCGCTTTCGCATTTGCTTCAAGAGGTTTTGGTTTTTTACGGCGTTTACATACACAGTTTTAATCCTGAAGAAGTTTAAAAAATCCATGTTTTCGGACTCATTTGTACGTTCAGAGTGGCAACTTCATGTGTTTTCAAAAAGTTTGTAAGATTTTCATGTATTAATTGTTAGAAAAAGGGTACGTGTAGCGCAGTTGTCGGAGGCCCCTTGCAGTACAGATAGGATCGACTCCCGCGCCCCAGGTCCACCGGGCCTTCCTTCCATCTCCGGTCGGCAAATTGGTACCACAGTTGTCTGGCACGATACATCGGCGAGCCACTACGATTCATTTTAAAGCCCAGAATTGCATTCAATCACTTTCAACGATGCTTAATGAAGTCAAATGCATGGCGCATGCTTCAGGCATCGATCAACGCCGAGAGTTTTATCCCCTCTACTTGCTTGGATACTTGGACGGCCCATCCCCACTAGTTGTGCCGGCCCCAGCGCATTCTCCATTCTTCGGTGTTTGCTGGTTTAGCCATTGTGTTTTAATGGAGTTCCAAGATCAGCGTGGCTAAAGTCTGCCCAGATCGTCACCACCACAGGCAGTCTCTGCCCTTGTGGGTCAGAGGGAGATTTGGCACCATGTGACTAGTTTGATACCAGACCGTTGGAATGTTGTGATTTTTATCCTTCTTAATTGCTAGAGAATCCTGAGCTGTTATAAAAAGGCCAGCACCATCGCGCATGTTTTATCGATATTGGGGTATAAAAAGCATTGTTTAGGTTACAGACGCCATAGCTGTTTTAGACAGACAGCAAGGAGCGACAGAAGGTTTAGCCGATGCTGAAATTGACTTCCATAGCATTTTAACGATGGAAAGAATCCTCGATGGTATGATAGAAAAGAAGAAGATCACCACCGAAAGGAAGTGTGAGATCATAGAACATTTGAAGAAACCCTTCTGAAACAGGTTTTCCAGCGATGCAAAGAGCTTAGGAAGGAAATTGATCACTTCAATTTGAATCTGTTATTATCTTAAACTTGTTACTTTCCTATGTTCCAATTCATCATTTTTGACTATTGTTACTAAAAAGTCCTCATTGTCGTGTGAGGGTGACTTGGACTAATCGAATTGGTTGCTTCAAGTAATCTGTTCATTACGCATTGATAAGCATTCGTGCTTCTCTGCAATGCTCATTATTAAAGCCTTGTCTTATACAATGCGTCTGTTATATGTATTGCATTCGTTGGTTGGATTGATTGTGTTCTTTTGGAAATAAATTCGTTTTGTACTGTTTGTTTTTTTTGTAGAAATAGTACATCACCAATGAGGTCATATCTAAAAAGTTCCTAAAGATATCAGCATTATGAAAACGACAAAAGAAAGGGCCAGTAGTGCTTGCATCACAGTTTTTGCCGTAAAGTTTAGTGCACAGAGCAACGTTCTACGTCTTCTAGAACCTCTTAGAGCTTCTGATATATCCATGTCCTATTCATTCATATTCAGGAGTCCATGTCTTCGAGAAGAGACCTTCGAAATAAGGCGATTCGAACAATCCGTTCATGTGCTGACGCTGTTGCGTATTTCGACTGTAATCATCGAATTCGTGGTTATGATATGCAGGTATTAAGAGAATTCTTGTTATCTTTTTTTTCCATTACTTGGGTTTTGCTTGCCCACGCCCCAGGCTCACCTAAGCCCTCCATCCCTCCGGGGTCAGCAAATTGGCACCAGACTTGTCAAGGAGGTTAGCAGCACTGGCGCGATACATCGGCAGGCCACCGCGTCATTGTAAAGGCCGGATATGCATTCAGTCAGCACCGATACTTAATGAAGATGAGTGCATGGCGCATCCTTGAGGGATTTATCAATGCCGGGAGCTTTATCCTTTTTTATTTATGCTTTTTAGGTGCAAAGAGCTCATGCCTTGTCGTGGAACTGTGATGGTTCACGTTTGGCTTGTGGTTCTCAAGATCGGCGTGTTGCAGTTGGTACTATCGATTCTTCATGTCGTGTGAAGTGCACTTTTGTAGGGCAGGGACATGACGATTCAGTGGATCAGGTTCGCATTTGAAATGACATTTTCAACTGTGCAATTCTTCTCGAAAGTGTAAAAAGTATGGTTTGGTATAGCAAATAATTGGTGCTTCCATCTTACTCTGTTCCCATAAAAGTCGAGGAAGTCATTGTTATACTTACTTGGATACTTCAATGGCCTGCCTACACTGTTTGTGCGGGTCCCAGCATAATTTCCATTTTTTTCGGGGTTTTGCTTGTCTGACCATTGTGATTCCTTGGAGTCTTGAGGTCAGACCGGCCAGAACCTGCCTCTGGTCGTCACCACCATAAGCAGTCGCCGCCCTTGTGGATCAGAGGGAGATTTGCCACCATGTGACTAGTTTGATACCAGGATGGTAGTGGGCCCTGGTATTGGTATACTCTTAGTTGGGCTTGCTAATGGATACGCCGGACTCGTTCTCAGCTTAGGAGGCCCTGCTGGATGGATGAATCCCCCGCTGTACATCGCAGTCGTACACCCAGGAACGCCTTTCAGCCACGAGAGGCGATAAACCGTTGGGAAGAAGCCATTGTTGTAGTAAGATAAAATGACTTTGAAGGATCTTCACACGCTGTAGCTTAAATAAATTCTTTAATCGGCATATAACATTCGGAGCGTAGCAGAGTACTTTGTGTTTCGATCTGAAAAAGAATTGATTTTGATGTGTAGATGGCAGAATACGGCAGAATACCAGGACGTGAGACGACATGACCTAAATGTGACGCATACTGCGCTTATGAGGAAAAATAAATGGGGTCAAATCAAATTGCTCAGCCATCAGTAATTTGTCGGGGAGATCACCACGAAAAAGAATCTTCGTGAAGAAGGTCGATTTACGAACAAGATACGTAAGAAGAACTAGGTCTCCAAGGTCGATTATCGTGCGATTGATTTCCCAAGAGGCATCGTACTGAAGAATGAAAACGTGCTTTACCTAGTGGAAGCCATTCAAGAGTGATTACTAGAAATCTTCGTAGCTATCTTCAGATCTATTTATCGAATGTAGTCTACAATATTTTTGGGAAGGTTATTAAGAATTTGTCGTGCTACAGGTCGCTTTTCACCGTACAAATCCGAATCTTTTGGCTTCGGCTAGTACAGACAAGTCCATAATTATTTGGGATATTCGCCAACAAAAAACTCACACACGACTATCAACAAGAGGTTTGTTCCATATATTACAAAAGTTGTTCTGCTTCCACCCTCCTCTTTTCTTTCTTTAACACATTTCCCGTCTAATCCCTTTTTTGTCCCGTCTGTTATTCAACATTATGGTGGACTTCAAAATCACATACAACCGCGGGGTCTAAATATAGAGGAAGACGTCAACTGAAACACACAGGTTTTTCAAGTGGTTCAAAAGCAGTTTTTATTGTTAAAGCTTTCCCATGAAATCGGTTTTATGTCCTAAGACTGCGTCTCAGTGTTCTTCTTGTCTATTTATTATGTTTAATATTCACTGTAGAACTGTTTGAACCCCACTTGAGTGATATGTATTCTTTATTTCATAATTTAATTTATAATTTATTTGATAAGCTGATAATCACTCTTTATTCGACTAACGTTTTGACATCTTCGTCTTTGTCGGAGCCGATGATCGAAGTCGATAGTCCACGGCTGTTCGCCTTCTCGTTGTGGCGTCTTCATCTTCGTATCGAGTCGGATCTTCTCCAGTAGAGCATCTCGAATGAGGCATACTCATCCAGTGGTGCTCTTCTATACAGGGCGATGGATTTTGATAACAGTGATTCTCCGGTGGTAAAGAGTTCTTTTTTAGGGCGTCCACTCTGCAGAAATCGGTATGATTATTAGCTAGCGAAGGGTCACTTGAGTGAATCTGGAAATTCTTACCCTTTATAAAACCCATTTCATCGTTATATCATATGGATAGGGAAAGAACTGCTAGGTCGAGCATCTTCGATCAGAAGTGCTGCAGATTAATATGCCTTTGGTGGTCCGCAGATCTCTAAATGGTTTAGATATTAACTAGTATCTCAGCTGCGCAGTAGACGTATGAACAGATGAATTGGAAATTTGAATCCCTACAGTTGGTCGCTGACTTCATTGAGGACTTCGTTGCGCTGTTCATGCCATACGCCGTCTTCCATGCAGTTTGTCCTTCTTGTCCTTTTTCGCGTTAATTGAATGCCGTAACTGTATGTAGTATGGGTTCTCGTGATAAAGTAATCATCTTTATCAGTTATTCCTCCATCGGAGTATGAATTCATTTGTAACCTTTTTATCTCTTCACATGCTTGTCTTTTTGAATATTTCTTATGTCTTTTCAGCACAATCTTTCTTTATTAGCAAATCAAAGGTTTGGAGAAAGCAGAAGGGATTTTCCCAAATCGCGTATTTCTTTTTCAATCCGATCGAACAACTTAGTCGTCCACTACGATGCGGCAAGGAATATCTCCTCCAAGACGCCCTCGCTCGACCCTCTTTCACTACAGTCATGATGAGCGGTTGACATTAGAGCTTTATTTAGCTTTTTATTTTCTGCCTTTTATACTTTTTATGGCAGGTTATTACTATGCGAAATACAACCACAAGATTGCTGAGATATTTGAAAAACTCCGGACCGTAGGTGTTTGCGGTGGGGAACGAACGCGCTATTGTCCTTTCCGGGGAGTAGCGCGTTCACCATCACACCATGCGGGTCCTTCGTTTCGCCTGTCTCTCGGCTATTAGAGCTTTACTTCCATGGTTCATTTGTGCTTATGTTGATAAGCCCATTTCTTGGTCGACCAGCTTGGTAGGATTGTGTTTAAGAAACTAGTGTGTTCTCAACCTGATTCTTCGGGCCTAGTTATGTCTTCTGGTTATCTTTTTTCGTTGTTTTTTCGCATGCATGAGAATCACTGTAGTTATCCTAGTTTTTCAGCAGGTTAAAAATGTTCAATATACGCAATAGATAATGTTTGTGGAAAACTTGTCGAGCACATTCAGCATGGAAATGGGATCACAGTTGCCAAGAAATCATCATTCATCCTTCTGGGGTAGCATGACAGTAGGAGTTAATGTGGCACAGTAAGGACCCTGAGCGCATATTCTAAACCCATCTACGTTGTAGAGTGGGCGCCTGCTCTCGTGAGACGTGCAACATAGTGACTAACTCATTTCGACAAAGCTGTTCACGAACTTTGGTCACAAATTATCAAAGTGGTTTTTTGGTAGCTGAGGACCTCCAGATCTGAGATATACATTCAGTTAAAATTGTCACAGTATGGAGAACTGAGAATTCTGAATCGTTAGTTCCTGATAATGGCGAGCGTGAGCTGATGGTTGTTTTTTTTTTTTATAGAAGGTCGAAGATCTAACTGCAGAATGGCTGTATATTGTAAAATCTTTGATATGAGTCTACAGAACGCAAGATAGATGGGTCCACATGGTGCCGAAAACTACTGGTCCTTTGTTTAGACTGGCCTAAGCCATAAAGTTCCTAGATTTTCATTTGTGGTAGACGTCACCTTTATGACTTTTAATGGGTTTTTCCCATCCTGCGACTGATAACTCTAAAAAAGACACGGAAATGGCCACATTTCAGCACTCTGTTGTCTCATTGAAATGTTGGACATCTTACTTTAGATCATTGTTGTAAGTAATGCACCATTGAAACGTGTTTGGTTGATCCATTTAACTTTTAAAGTTGCTGAACACTCACGTTATAGCAGCAAATTTGTATGTGACATGGTCGCCGTGTGGGCGATACTTAGTATACGGTGATAAGGAAGATCGACTTCATGTGATAGACGGAAGAACTTTGAGCACTTTAAAGGTCAGCTTACTTGTATTCTATGATGTTAGCAGTAAACTTAAGAACTTGTTATTCATAGTTATTATGCTTTGCAGTCGTATGAATCGAAAACGGAGATGAATGAGTTCGTCTACCATCCAAGCGGCAAATACTTATTTGTGGCTACGGGACAAGGAAGGGTTGAGATATTCAGGTTCGTCCCTTTTCATATGACTATCAATTCTTTATAGACTTTTCCTACATTAAGAATTATGCAAACTCATGTTCCTTCAGGAGCAGGTGAAAGCTATTTTTTTCCAAGTTAGTAGCAGTTTATCTGAGCCATTATAACTATAATGATGCTGAAATATTTGCAAGACTCTGGACCTCTGGTGTTTGCGGTGGGGAACGAACACGCTATTACCCTTTTCGGGGACTAATACGTTCACCACCACACCATGCGAGTCCTTTGTTTCGCCTTTCTCTGAGCTCTGTTATTATAGATGTTTTACTATAGAAATGATATCGAAGGATCTATACAATACATAAGTCATACAATGCCGTGTCCAGATACTTCGTTTTTTGTGTCATTATTCATATTGGGCTCATTTGTTATCTTTATCATTTTGGCCTCATATCTTACTGCATTACAGAATGCCAGATCTTGAAATAGTTCGAAGTGTAGCAGCGCATTCGGGCCAGTCAAACTGTGTCGCCCTTGCTGTATCTCCCGATGGAAAACGTGTTGCTGTTGGAGCTTCTGATGCGTTGTGTTCTATTTGGAGTATCGACGAGATGATATGTGAGAGAAATCTAGGCAGGTTGGACTATCCTGTGCGAGCTGTAGCGTTCACTTACGACAGTCAGTTAATAGCCACTGGAAGCGAAGATCACTGCATTGACATAGCATTTGTGAACGACGGCTCCAGGTTGATTCAAGTATTTATCGGTTTTCTGAAGAAAACGGTGCAATGTTAGAAAATCTTGCGAAATGGAACGAATCATAACAGAGACGTTCTCGATTACTTTCAAAGTTACAACCCTATATGGGTGAGTTTCCACTCGTCTGTGGAGACTAACGTGAATAGACGCTATCTCATTTTCTCTCCGACCGGTTACTTTGCTCTATAAGCTTTTTTGGGGGAGGGGTGCACAGTCATCATTACCAAGAAAGAGTTTTGAGGAATTACTACTCGTATTGCCTCCTCACAGTGGTGTACTGTGGCGAACACGTGTTTTTTCTCGAAAGCAGACATTATTGTGACACAGACCTAGTATAGTTAATGCTATAATCCAAATCGCAGGAGCAAACTTTCTCCAGATCTTTGCAAGCGCACAGTAAGCCATGCCATAATCAGGCAGCGGCCGTTACAGTGGTCATCTGAATCACTATAAGTCTGTCTCATGACTGGTTCAGTTCTGTCATGGTTATAGTCTCATATCCTGTTCCTTAACCATGTTGGAGTTGAATAGCTTGTCATTTTTTTGGATGAGTATTATGCGTTAGAAGCACTGTTATACTTTTTTTAATCAATCAGTGCATCGATACCTTTCTTACCGAAACTACAGTAACTTACGTCGGCCAAGAAAAGCTATTCCCTACACTTTATGGTTTATGGAAACTTTTTTTTCACGCCTTTATTCATCCTACCACACATCATTGCGGATAGTGAGGGTATTAGGATATCTCCTATCACAGAGGATGCTGTTGATGGAGAGAGTAAAAGGATAAAGAATAAAGCTCTCGGCTTTGACCCATCTCTGTAGAATGCGCCATGTTTTCGACTTCATTAAACATCGTTGGAGGTGATTGGATGCATATCTGGCCTTTACAATGACTCGCGGAGGCTTACCAATGTATCAAGCCAGTGATGCTATCCTCCCAGGCAAGCCTGGTACCAATTTGCCGAACCCGGAGGGATAGAGGGCTTGGTGGACCTTGGGAACTGGGGTAGACCCCATATGTATTCCAGGACGCCTCCGAGCACTGCTCTACACACGTCTCATTGGAGAGTGTACTAAGATAATGCTTCGCTAGCTTGAGTATTGCGTGTTCGCGAGACTCCTTCTGGCGAATAAAGTCTTCCTAATAGGGAGCAGATCAGCAAGTGTAAATTGATGCCTCATAATAAGGGCGGTGAAAAATTATTGGTTGGGGTGTGCTGATGTTGCAAAAAACAATTTGAAAGGGAAGGATTGACTTGTATCAATGCGTTATTCTCGATTTTTCCTCTTTCTATGTTTCTACTGAGGCATGTTGATATCGTCAGTCAAGTATTCATTTTTTATATCAGTTTACGTTTTCGGGCATCGTTATTGGAAGACGAGATCGTATCTTATTTAGGGTGCATGAGATTCGTTTAGAAGGCGAAGTGTACTCTGTAGCCTGGCATCCTCAGCAGCTGATACTGGCGTTTGCATCCTCGGGTGATCCACGTGAACGGGATAGTTTTGGTGTACGACTGTTTGGTTACACCAGCTGAACGTGATCCACTTAATGAAGATGCTCATGTCCATTAATCCTCATTGAATATATAAATATTTTCAAGATTGCGAAAGAAAAAAACGTCTTGGATTTCAGTAATTGAAGTGATCACACACAAAAGTGAAACTTAACGGGAGAAACTAACTTTTTAAGCATTGACTGGTAATAAAACTCATCTGAATGAAACGCTTAGAAACGCTAATTGTTATAAGGCTAAATAAAAGCAGAGGCGTAACACAGAACTTCTATAGATGAGTTTCTTATGAGAACACTCGAAGAAAATATGTATTCTTTCTTTGATAAGCTTACACGAGATTAACAACATTATTTTCGGCTAACGTCTCGACGGTATCCTCTTCATCAGAGCCGATGATCCGAGTCAGTGGTCCACAGTTGTTCATGTTCTCGAGGTGGCGTCTTCGTCGTATAAAAGGACACCTCTGAGTGAGTATGGCTCATTCGGGAAAGGTGCTCCACTGAGGAAGACCGGGCTCGATGCGTGACAAAGACGCCACCTCGAGAACACGAACAACTGTGGACCGTCGACTCAAATCATCGGCTCTGATGAAGACGATACCGTCGAAACGTTAGCTGGAAATAAAGAATGTTATCATCCTCGTGCAAACTTATCGACGAAAGAATACGTATTGATTAGTCATACTGGCGACGGACATAAGGAACATTATTGTTTTGGTTTTGAGCTCTTTGTTACTGTGTTTGGTAAGAAAATAACGAAAAGTAGCTCGCATGTGAAAATCCTCTGCTTGGGTGAAGCCAGACTGTATTTGATGTGGAATCGGAGACATCAATAAATATGTAAACTATTTTCGTAATGAAATGAGACCAAATTGAAAAATAAAGGATAAAGCTCTCGGCCTTGATCCTTGAGGGATGCGCCATGCATTCGGCATCATTAAGCACCGTTTCGAGGTGATTGAATGCATATCTGGCTTTTACAATGACTCGCGGTGGCCTACCGATGTGTCGAGCCAGTGCTGCTATCCTCCCAGACAAGTATGGTAGCAATCTGCCGACCCAGGCTGAATGGAAGGCTTGATGGGTTATGGGCGAGGGGATCAATTCCACGTGTGTGTTGCAGGGCACCTCCGACCACTGTGCCATACGTGAGACTAAGTTATTACAAATAAAAAATTGGTTATTTTATCCCACAAATGCCCTTTCATCGATTGGTTCTGACATGTAACAGAAAATGATGGGTTTCTATTAAATGGGTGAGAGTTAAATTTGGGTTTTCTCGATGATGTTACTAGAATACACAGTATGAGCTCTGTAGGCTCTGAAGAAGGATGAATTTGCTGAACTATTAGGTATTGTGGAAGAAAAACCATTTTGTTAACGATGTATCATGATCTGTGACGAAATTAAGAAAAAAAACTATGAAGTGATTTCAGTGTACCGCGATCTGGATAGGGCTGGATCGAACAGCAGAAAAGGTTAGACGGTGATCCAACTTTAGTAATTAGTAGAGAAGCATTCCCTAGTGGTCTACCACCTCATCTGGTGAGTAGGGTTGTGTTTCTGGTTGTACTGTTGGTGCTCATCCAATGGCATGATCACCGAAGTTGAAGTATAATGTTCAACATTTCTATCTGGTGGTTCTGCTAAATGTAAAGCTATGCGGCACAAAGAACGACGAGCTATTCATGACCACCTCCTTGTTAACAACGGTAAAATAGAGAGGCACCGTGTCAAAAGCTCGATTCTTTTCAAGTGTTTTGCGCACAGAACCCATCGAACACGTTCACACCCTACGAGAACGACTGAAATTTATTGGTATCCGCTTCAGTTATTCGATAACTTAACACGATTCCAGGTGACGAACCCTGCAAGGGCACCTTAGTGAGGTTGATGTTAACTGAAAGTAGGTCTTGGGGAATGGCGAAAACATCAGTCATGATTTGCATCACGTTCTTCCATGTTCCAATCGATTAGATGTTATCCAAACATATCAACGTATGCAGGAATATATGGTGATATGAGCTCCATTATGATAACTGATAAGAGTGGGCGAGATATGAACGGTCATCAGTGACCACCATTGTGTGCTGTGTTTCGGTGGACATCGGTGAACGAAATGGTGAGTCTAGGATTCAGTGTAACGAAACAGGCGTTAAGAGAATCCTCTTTGATGCTTCTAGAGGACTATTCACACAAAAACTCGTATCATTTTGTACAGGAGTCAACGGACGAAAATTTCGAAGACGGAAATGTGCAGAGTTTATTCGATGAAGTTGACGATCTCCTAAATAAAGGACATTTTCTAGAAGCCTATAACCTTCTGGAATTTGTATGTTATTTGAAATCTTCCACCCGTTAAAAGAAAACTTTTATTAGACCCCGTTAATTTTAAGAATGCTCCTTTACCAGCTGAGAAAATGAGATGGTTGTATCGAGCCGCTCTGGCCTGCTACAATAAAGGATGCTCAGAAGACACTGGGAGCTGTCGACTTCAATGGCTTGAGAAATGTAGGTTTGGGACTTCCTGAGAAGGCTTAAATGACGAGAGGGCCTGTAGTGCAGTGAGTACAGCGTGTAGTGTTCTGACAGATTTTTTTGTTAGTTGTATAAGTGAACTCCTTCATTGTGAATATTTCGATTGTGCAGAAAAGTCGATAAGCACCGAAAGAACGGCCGACTATGCTGTACTTATTTGCTACCATAACATATCACCACTTATCAAGACATTCGGAATAAAGAGGACATGTGAAGTTCTAATGATTGCTTGAAAAGCAACTATGGTTATTTTACCACCATTTTCACTTGATAGTTGTCATTATTCTTCTTCAATGCTGGGCGCGTCTGGCGCAGTGGTTGGAGGCACCGCTGCGACACACGTGGAATCGATCCCCGTGCCCATAGCCCACCAAGCCCTCCATATGTCCGGGGTCGGCAAATTGGCAGCGGATTTGTCTGGGGAGGATAACAGCACTGGCTCGATACATCGGTAGGCCACCACGAGTCGTTGTAAAGGACAGATATGCATTTAACCACCTCCAAACGATGCTTAATGAGGTCGAATGCATGGCGCATCCCTCAGGAATTTGTCAACGCCGAGAGCTCTATCCTCTATTTTTTTATCGTATCCTACCATGAAAAAAGGAATAGGCGCTGAAGCTAATTACTTGCTTACTTGGGTAGCCCTTCTTCAATGGAACGCAGTCGTCGTCCATGGTGGTGGCCTGCTTGGAACGTGATGGTATCCGCGAGGCCCGTTCTGTAGTCCTGGGATCTTTTCCATCTACGAGTGCAGATGGTTGACGTTAGCAACGAACACATCTAGCAATCGTTTCGATAGTCTTCCAAGAAGACGCTTGCGTTCTCTTGAAGTCCACTCCACTGTACCTTTCGTCCATCTGTCATCTGTTCTTCTCATTATGTGACTGGCCCATCTTGATTCGCTATTGATGCATATTTTTCTGGATCACGATGATGGAGCAGGTTTCGAGTATCTGAGCTGCGCATTCCAGCTAAACGTTGTGAATGCCGGTTAAATTTCAGAATTCATCGTTCAAATTCTCGTGGGCGTTGCGCAAGTTTCTTGACTTGGTTGAGGTATCACCCCACGCTTCTGCAGAGCGCTGGGAGCACTGTCGAGACGAAAAGGTCAGCACAGGCTTTCAGGTGCTTTAGTTGACCTGTAGCTTTTTTTGTCCGATGCCAAGCTGTTCTGCTTCTTCTTTCTATTTCTTTCTTCGTATCATTCTCTATGTTCATTGAAGGCCCGAGATATATGTACGAGGTAGTCTCTGCAATCAGAGAACCATCCAATTCGATTTGTCCACCTTCGCACCATGGATTCTTCATGGACTGGGTCTTTGTCCCATTTACGCGAAGTCCAATCGTTTTTCCTCTTCGTTGAGTCCACTGAGTATCGTCTCTACTTCACTAATATTCCTCGAAAAGACAACGATGTTATCCACGAAAAGAAGATTTGATGAGAATATTCTATCAATACGTAGGCCTGTCTCGCCCCAATCGAGTGACTTCATTATCCACTGCAGTGCGGGACTGAACAGCTTCGGAGATATTGTGTCGCGTTGTAGAACCACTTTTTTACGGGTATGGTAAGAGATCGATGGGAAAGAAAACAGTCATCTAGTGTTCATGTATAAGACTAGTCCATTCCTTGGTCAACGAGCGCTGATGGTATTTCATTCGTTTCGACGCTGTCAAACGGTTTCTCGTAGTCGATAAAGGTTATGACAAGGGAAAGATAGTATTTCCCATCCTGCTTGCTCACCTAGTTCCATCTCATCCAAGGTTTTCGATATGTGCAAAAGGGTAATCTTCGTAAGTAGATTGTAGAGTACCCTTAACAAGCGTACCAGACGGTAGTTACGAAGATCCCTTGGTCATCTATGATAACCGTGCGCGAGGTTCTCCATTGGTCTGGGATCTTCTCTTTCTGAAGGTAATTTAACACGTGAGTTGCAAGAAGTACATATAAATTGCGGCAATTAGTTCCAACGCAATCGGGATGATATTATCTGGTCTTCGAGCTGTGCATCTATTCACGCTTTTTATCGAAGCTCAAAGGTAGGTGTAGAACCTTTTCATAATCAGTTCCATATCATGTGATATGTAGTGGCAGTCCCATCTTCGTTCATCAGGGCGGATAGCAGAACATTGTAATCGCAAAAAATCCTGAAGGCACTTCTTCGGACTGGATCATTTTCGAGTTGCTTCCAACAATTTTATGCTTATATCGATGGAAATCCTACTGCAAAGATCTTCTGCGGCTGGCATTTATTACCACCCTCGCCTCCTGTGTTGCACTATGGTCAAGGTTCAGTTTCCTGATCTTTTAGAGCAACTCTTTAGTGGTAGTGGAGATGCGGTATGAACTACTTTGAGGAACTGAGGCGAGTTCACCACAGGTTCTAAGTCCTTCGGCAAGCAGCATATAATCCTCGGCCAGGTCTTCATCTATCTACCAGTCATACATGGAGAGTATTTTATTGAGAATGTCCTCCTTGTACATGAATTGTTTCGTGGACAATGACAGAAACTCTTTTCCAATTTATGGCTGAATCGAATCTTTGCACACAGAAGGCGGTGATCAGATCCAATACGAAGTCCAGGTACCGATGAGGTGTCAAAGAGGCACCATTTTCTGTTCACGAGAATATGATCGATCTCCACGTGAGTCGTGCCCTTAACAGACCACCATTCCTATCGGCGATTTTCTTGCTTTTCGAAAAAATGGATTCTCATGGCGTGCTGCCGTCAGGGATCCTACAAGACAGTATCCATTCTCATTTCGTTCCTCTTTTTTGAATTTCCCTATCCCATACTCATTTTCGTTAGCCGTTCCTAATCTGGCGTTGAAGTCTCCAACAACGAATTTGTAGAAAAACTTCTCGTTGCAGATTACCTCCTCTAACTGGTTGTAGAACGCGTCCTGTTCGCTCTCATCAGGTGGACTAGTTGATGACTAGCAGTTGGTGATACTGACTTTCTACTGACGCGCAAGTTGGAGATGGGGGAATATCCAAGCGGAGTTATAGGATTTCGTGTGAGGTGACGAGATCGGAAATGGATGGGTGTACGACAAAGCCAACGCCCTCAACAATTTGTAACCGAAATTTTCCTCCACGAGTGATAAGGATTCCGTCATCTAGTTGGCGAATGTCGCTCCTCCTGCGTTTCGTGTCTTGTAGGGACGATCACAAGAAATTTTTTTTGCGACAGGCGGCCACAAGAAGAGCGTAAAGGTTGGCGTCTAACGAGACAGTTTTCAGGACGTGTCGTGAGCGTGGTCGTTCTGTTCGTTTGTTCTGTCCAACTCGAAATTTGTTCGCCTCTTACCGGTTATCCCAGCATCCCAGCATCCCACGTCGTAGACGGAAGCGGCCAGTGTGCGGGGTACTAAAGCTGGAACTTTGCTGGTTTAGCCAGTGTAGTTCCCTGGAGTCCCGAGGACTTCGTCAAAGTCAGTCTAGTAGAAGCTTTTCTAACATCGTCACCACCTTAAGCAGTAGCCGCACTTGTGGATCAGAGAGAGATTTGCCGCCCAGCAACTAGTTTGATACCGGGACGGTGGTGATTTCTGTTGTGGGATTATTTTAGCTGGGCTTGCGGGTGGAGAAGTCGGATCCATTCTCAACTTGGAGACCCTGCTAGGGAGATGAACCTTCTGTTGTGCATCGCGGCATACACCTGTGAACACTCACAGCCACGCTGAGGCACTAAACCGTTTGGAGAACAGTAAGTAAAAAATTGGGACATTGTGATTTTGACCGCAGCTTTAGCTTAATTTGGTTCGATGCCGATACATGCTCGACGAGTGATTGCTAGTAGTACTGATAGGCAGTAAAAGATGGTTTGAGAGGAAGGCAAAGCAAATGTCGCGTCTTCCGATTTGAATATGACTTCGGTTACAGCCAGAGGGTTTGCCTTGTTCGTGAATCCTGTAAGGCATCGCTTGCCATTTCAACAGTGCATGGGCTACAAACTTACGTACAGTTGATCCAGTTCTCTATCAAACTCCAAGAAAACATCACAGACTAATGTCTATACCAGAGTGTCTTGTGCGATTATAACGGTTGAAGTTGTACACTAACAAAATGTACTATCCAGCAAAGAGTTTTTCTTGCCTTCAGTTTTGAACATAGTCAGTTGTTTTTTACCAAAGACGAGAAATATTACCTGATCCTTACTCGACTCTCATGAATTCTTCAGCTGTAAGCCATATTGCTGAAGGTGCCGAGGTCTGCTTTTTTCATTGAATAATTCAGCTGCTGGTGTATGTGTTACATAGTACATAGCGCTTCAGTGTCGTAAAGTCGTAGGTCTCTAATTCAAAACTCCGACCAAACTGTGCTGTGCGTGATTCAGAAGTTTGCTGCATAGTTTTCCAAGTAAAATATTGCTCCTGAAATTTAGCCGAACCCACTCCTGCCCCATCATCCGTGGAGGAGGCGCTGCTTATCAAAGTAACTGCTCCACTGACCCATTGCTTCCACAGCCTGCTCGAGTATAGTGATTAAGGCAGTGTTAGTTCAGCAATCAGTTTAGGATGTGGACTCGTGTGCTAGTTTGTTCGCATTTCTTGTATGAGAGTACTAAATGCGATCTAGTCTGGTAAGCATGCAGGACAACTTGCGCCTAAAGAAGGATCTGCGAAGGCTGTGCTTGTCCGTTCGAAAGGAGAGATGCGAAATGGTTTTTGGTTTTGGAGGTGTGCTGGTTTTCCAAACCGAAAGTGCAATAGATACTTATGCTGGAATAGCTATAATTTTCTGATTGCTACAGTTTTCTGTCAAGAATGTTAGAGTAGCATGCATGTGGAGTGCCGCAATAGGTTTGAAGAGAACTGACAGTTATCATGTTATGTCGTAAAAATTTTCACCTATTTGTCCTTGTTGATGGACTCAGATATCACCATTTCAACTCTAACGACCGTGCCGATGATATAGATATCCCTTTTCTAACAAACCCATAGAATAACTTTTTGGCTTAATGGATCAAGAAGTGCACTTCGTTAACGTTTTCCATTGTCGAGTGTTACTTTGGAAACATTCAGTGCATGTTTACACAAGTCTTTTTTCAAACACCTACTTGTAGAGGTACGTTTTGTATTAGAAAATGTGAATATTTGTAGCTCAGAGAGTCCTAGTTCACAATCCGTTCTTCATCATTTATCTATGCTCTATTTCATATCCACTAAAGACCACCTTCCTTTCGTTTGGACGACCACTCAGTGCTTCGAGAACATTTCTTATCTAGTCGTAATAGACCTACTCGACACTCGGACGGACATTGACCATATCCGATATCATTAGTTTTGCTACCATGTCAATATATTTTCTGTCCCCCTGTTTCAGACTACCGGGTGAAAGGAATGAACTTCACGTAATGTTTTTGGGCGCTATAACTACATACTTGTTTTTCACAGGCCATGAATGATCTGGAATTGAGTCTTTATAATGTTTAGCTCACGACTACGCTCTAGAAGCGCACGAGTTGGAGCCTGCGGATGTCGAGGTGCTGTCGGTTCTGTGTTCATCCACGGGAAAATTAGCCGAGGATAGTAGCACGGTAGATAAAGTCAAATACGGCTTCGAATTTCAGGTACTTAAGCCATTACTCACTACTATTTCATAGTTTTAATAGGCATATGGGGCTCGTATCAGCATCCATAGATATCTTAACATATCTTCGTCATCAAATTGCTTTTAAACAGAATTCAATGAAGATATAAAGCAGGCAACAGATTATCTCTACGACCTGAAGAAAAATGACTTTCACAAAAAAAGGTGAATGTCGCAGTTCGTTTTTTGGTCGCGGGCGAGGACAAAGCCACTTGAAGCATAAGCTGAATGAGCAATTCACTGCACTGAAAAGCTCCCTGGCTTCTTATGGAAAGCAGGAAATTTGAACTGATTCATCAATGAGTCGTTCATATTCTGTTATTGACAACGATGCTGAGATATTTGCAGAACTCCGGACCGCAGGTGTATGCGATGAGGAATGAACGCGCTATTAACCTTCCCGGGATCTAACGCGTTCACCACCACACCATGCGGGTCCCTCGTTTCGCCTGTCTCTCAGCTAGTTCTATCGATCAGTGCCATCAGCAACCACTCGTCAACTGGATTGATCTAGGGAGCCTAAATCGGCAACGAAGGCAGTTAAGCTGGGGCTGAAGTTCGTTCCCCCACCGCATACACCGCGGTACGGAGTTCTGCAAATATCTCAGCACCGTTGTGGTTGTTTCACAGGTAATACCATGCCATGAACAATTATAATACGCAATAAATAAAAAGTTGACATTCTGTTATTTGCCATAAACAATTTTTTATAGCATAATGATTACCTTTGTGGAATTCATTGGTTCGGGTCAGCTGTCATATCGAATAATCTCCAATTCGAGACTGATGACTTAGTACGGATTTGCCACGCAGGACTTTTTCGTTATCAGATCAAATCTCAAGCTTAGCTACTTAAACTTTTTATAAAAGTAATACCACAATAATGACGATATGATGACGGCAAGAAATTTAAACCATACAAGCACGAAGACAACATCGAAACCAACGAGTAAGAATGCATCAGACCAGAAAGTTGCATCTGTAGTTTCTGCAATAGTCTATTGATTTAATATGAGAAAGAAGCTCCACATATAATGCAGAGTGACCAGAGGTCCTTGAGGTAAGGAGCAAGTGGTGGCGCGGGAAGAAATGAAGCCAAATGTGTGATAACGAATGTAGCTTGTATAACAGAGTGAAGAAGTAATATGAGAAAGAACCGTGGCGAAAAGTAATCGAGACATCCGTGATTGAAGCGGAAACGGCACGAATTCTAATATGTGAACTAAGAAGGCAAGAGGATGGAGACTGTAAAAGCACTACTTGAGCGAACTGAGGCATGACTAATGATGTTGCTTATATCCTTCCTGTGATGGACGATGCTTTGATAGAAGAAACTAGAACTAGTGCTCAAAAGGAGATTCTAGAAAGTTTCTTAGTTAGTACAAGCTGACAGAGCTGCATGCACAGACTTTTCATGTGAAGACGATACAATAGCTTGCATCCAAAGTTCATGTGCAAGCAATAAGTGGCGTTTATAGTAAGTTCTTTTGGAAGCGATAAAAGTCAACATAGCATTAACCGATGGGTGTAGCTTCCACAGTCATGGCTGATACTTTCACTTATGTTGCTGTTGTTACATCATATCGTTGTTTAGAAATATCTTGACGAAGCCATTGCCATTTATGCCGATTCGTACGAGTTTCTGCACATGAGAGGACGATTTCAGTACCAAGTACTGTGGTAGCAAAATCGACCAGTCATTTTCTTTCTTAAATCAAATGTTTAAGTTAGAATTCAATTAGGTTTCTACGCTTGATCCTGTGGAGAAGGCAATGGCAAGAGCTCTTGGAAGCCTTCCGGATGTAAGCTTGACAGGCGCCCTCGAAGATCTGCTTGCGGTTTGTTTTACAACGACAAACTAGTATTAGGAACAGAACGTTTTCTTCTAGAAAAAGAACTGTTAGAAACAACAGAAGAGATTCATGACCACCTCCGAAATGTCTTCTCTTTGTGTAAGAATTCACTTTTTTTTAGGCAAATAATGTCTCATCAGATGAAATTGAAAATATCTTCTTCATAGGAAAAACCTATGATGCTATGGGCGACTACCCTAATGCAAAGATCTATCTAGAAAAGGTATTATTTAACAAACAAATACAGCTCTAATGCAGTTTTAAAGTAGTCCAGTTAAGGTGTTGACAATGTCAAGAGATCCGGAATGTGTGGTAGAACGTGAATATGTGGACGAGGCGACCCAAATCCTTGAAGGCACAAAGTACCTCTAGGCAGCTGGATCATCTTTAATAGCATGTAATAAAACGCCTCCTTGTCCGTGTTCCGCTACAATTAATGAAGGTCAGGAAGATGTGTCCTCACCTCTTGCAAAAACGAGAAAAAAACAAATTCGTAAACAATCAAGACTTTGTTTGAAGGTACCCCAAGCTCAACGGGGGGTACATGCAGAACGTTGAAGTGGATGTAAACCAGGGTTTTTTAATCTAATATTAAAGTATTTCTTATGCAATAAAATGGAAACATATTAGGTAGAACCTATATGATTAGGACTTATAAATCTCTAAAATTTAGTTAAGATCACCTGAATCCCTTGTCCTTCTTCTAATCGCCCGCTATCTCGAACGGATGCCAGTGAAGTATTTATTTATCACTGTCGCGAGCTAGAGTAGCAATGTGGGTTCTGCTAGGCCTAAGCACTTACTAAGCATCAGGTCTTTCTTCTAGGGTCTTCGTTAGGAAATTTGGTCATTGGGTCGGCGGACTTCCTACCAGTCGCTAACGGCTGTTGCCCATGGGCTATCGTTCGGAGGCATCGCATATCCAGCCACATGATTTTCGAGAGTTCGGCGTGCAGAAGGGTATCTTTGGTTTTTTTATCGTTGCTATAGGTCGGAGCTTCGAATCTACTCCCTTACTTGCGTGGTACGGTATACTCTTACCATCGCGCTTTCGACTATGCGTCATATAACGCTGAGTGATCTATTATCCTGTTCATGTAACAATCGTTTTTCTACGCGTATTTCAACCCAGGAAGAATCGTAATTTTGAAAGAGCAGTCGCGGAATTTGGTGCTCTTTGTCCATTTAACTACGTTCTTGGTACCCTGGAATGCTCCTGAGCAGCGTGCTTCTCCTGCTCAGCAGCTCTGGAGCTAATTCGTTCATCACTTGACTTCGAGGGACAGATAATGCACGTAGCCATAACGATATTCATTAGGCTGAGCTTGAAAGGAGTTAAGGATGAACTCGCTTCACTTGGATATCAGTCAGATGTTATAAGAACGACCATCAGCAAAGAATTACTGTTGGTTATCGACTTTCACTTCCAGATATCTTACTTTCGTTTCCAGATGACGTTCTAGAGAGGAGTTATAAATATTTTTTGGCTACATGGTATCGTTTTTAGAACACATTTTTTATAAGTCAATGTTAGTACCGTCCTAGAATGGTGGTATTCTCGTTGTGAGACTGCTGTATAGCACCTATAGATCTTAACAGAGTTCGAGTGAGACAGAGCGGTCTCTAATTCACTGTTTTCTTGATGAGAAAAAAAAGAGGTTATTAGAATCACTCATCAGTCAGTTAGAGTCATTCATTCAAAATAGTTTCCACGGTTGCGCCTTCTTGAGAGCTTGGATTATACTCACCTAAACACCTCTATAAGAAGGAAAAGAAAAAGATGAAAGCAAGATTTTAATCGCATTGAAAACAAAGTAGTTTCATCGCACACTCACTGCTTTCCATACGTCTTCGACTTAGTATTTCACGTGGAGATCATGCGCCCAGAGTTCACAAGGTAATGTGCCCCTCTCATATTAGAATGACAGTCTTAAATAATGTGTGAGATCACGAGGGATAACGAGGCATTCGAACCGGCTCGAGATCCCTCATAAGAGGGAGACCTAGCAAGTCATCTTGATATAGTAAAAAACACTTCTGTTGTACGCGGAAAGAGCTGTAGATCACAGCAGTTTTTGTGCAAGTTGGCCAGTGGATTAGGTAATTGGTCGGATTTGTCTTTTGTCCGCCAACTGTACGTGGAATGCTCGACTTTGTGTGAATTCGCCGGTTCGTCGCTAAATTACGTGGCGCGTCTCCAGGTGGCCGATAGCGGTTAATCGCGGACCAAAAAGCGACATTTGTTTCCCCGGGACGCAGATGGATACAGGGGGATGGACTCCCTGTTTCTGCTGTCCCGATTTGGCATACACTTTCTGTATTTACGAGGCGTATTCATACATGCACGTGTGGATGAGTTCTAGTTCAGGCGGATTGTATCTATGACTACTGGTGCTCCTTATTATATATATATATATATATATATATATATATATATATATATATATATATATTATATATATATATATATATATATATATATATATATATATATATATATGTATATGGGGTATGTGCAGAGGGAGTGAGAGACAGTGGTGATTCAGGGCATGACACGGTACATGCGGAAAAGTACATCAAATGAGACGGTATGCCAGAGGCTTCGTCAACATAGAACTTAATCAGATAGCGAAGGAATAGCTCGTAGAAGAAGGTTATCTGAAAGGCTACGCAAAAGCTTATCAAAAGGTCATGTGAAAGAGATGGAACAGCTTGTACAAAGGCTTTTACCGAAAGTACGTGTCGAAACGGTGTAAAGATTTATACAGTATGAATGGATAGATTTACGATGGTTACAAGTAAATAGTTAGTATAGGGAATTAAGAACTGTTTAGGGAACAGTTACTATAAGTTTTTCCTGAATATTATGATATTCACCAATTGCCGATGTGTACGTTGGGGCCAGGGCGAACACGGTCATTACTTTCTCATTGTATGACTCACATACATCCATGCTTATTATTTATCTGCCCCCTACGCGAACTACCCTTTATCGGGGGCCGCGCTGGTGCGGCCCTCGCTCAAGGCTCTAGCTGTTGGCTAACTCCCGGGGCTGCCGAATGGGTCGGTCGTTGCTGGGGTGCGGCGCGGCGACCTTACCATGGATGCCCCGCCTTCGTGATCCTGAGAGTCTCTCAACCAAGTAAGGACGGCAGAGCAGATGCTTAGTCACTGCGCACCGTATTCAGAGCGAGTTTGCCATTTATGAGTAATGTATGCTAAAGTTGCGATGATGTTCGTATTATTACTGGCAAAGTGGACAGAAAGCGCTTAGAAACTAGTGCAATTACCGATTTTGTGACCTATTGACGAGAAATGTTGCCGGAAAGTGGAAAAAATTGGGACGGGTTACTTTGATTGGTCGTTAAATCGGACAGCTAAATCTCATTACCTTTCGCGAAGTTCTCAAAGTTCTTAAAAAGCATTGAAATAATCGATTTTGTCACCTATTCATCAGAAATTTTATCGAAACATGGAAAAACTCGGAGGGTTTTTTTGGTTGGCCGTTAGTTCGGACCGACGAATTTCTTCCTAGCAACTTCTTGAAATTCATAGATATTAACACAGTAGTCGTTTTCGTAATCCATTGACAATAAGTTTTTTCGAAGGACTGAAAAAAGCCCAGAATATTTGGGTTTGTCACTGAAATTGAATTACTAGCATGTCTGGTCTCATAGTTAGTTGCCGAAACTCATAATTTAGTATCCACTGACGACCACCCATCCATCCATCGCTATTTAATGTTAGACCTATCATTGGGTGTGTTGGCAGGCCGTCGGGTAGAATAACGAAGTTTTTAACACTGTTACTTAACCAGTTATTAAAGCACATCACAGCCCATCCTCTGAACACCCTAGTGCTCTGGGATCGTCTACGTAACGAACGTCCTAACAGCACGTACATGATGGAGTCCTTCGACGTTATTGCCCCTTATATTACCATGTCGAATGTCTCCTCAATGCAAAACATCCATGAGCTCCTTGTGCAGCAAGAAGGAGCCATAAACATGGCTGCATATCTTCTCGATTCAGCAGCTCATAGCCGTTTTTAAAGAAATGACTGAACTGATATCCACCTGCAGATAATATACAAAAATACAATGCTAACTTTTTATTTGCTGCCTAATATAATTTTTCTACGGCAGGGTATGATGTGAAATACAACCATAACGATGCTGAGACATTTGCAAAACTCCGGATCGCAGGTTTCTGCGGTGGGGGAACGAACGCACTACTACTCTTTCCGGGGGCGAATGCGTTCAGCACCACACCATGCGGGATTGCACAAGAGTAAATGGACAAATGTTTTGAGTTTTTGAATGAACAGTCGGAGTACATCAAGTTTAGTCGAGAGAAACGGAAAGAAAACTGGCTTCCATTTCTGCCTGTTCAAATTAACTTGTCTAAAAATGGCTACATCAAGAAGTGGCACCGAAAGCCGTGTAGTAAAAATGCACTAGCCCTCTTCTAGCCCCCTCATACACAAGAAGGGCGCTTGTAAGAAACATGTTCTGAACAGTCACTAGCGTGTGCACAGAAAGAGAGCAGGAGGAATTCCGGAAACTGGCGCAATGACTACGAAACTGTACCAGGCCATTTCCAATGGCTATGAAACTATAACCCCTCGAGCTATAAAAAAAAAGGATAAAAGGATGAAGCTCTCAGCTAAAAGTATGGGTGTAAACGTGGGCCGAATAACGACCTTGTGATTGCTGTAAAAAGAGAACGACAAAGCTCTCGGAGTTGATCAATCCCCTGAGGGATGCGCCATGCATTCGACTTCATTAATTATCGTTTGAAGTGTTTGAATGCATATCTGGCAATTACAGTGACTCGCGGTGGCCTACCGATGTATCGAGTCAGTGCTACTATCCTTCCAGACAGGTCTGGTACCAATTTGCCGACCCCGGAGGGATGGAAGGCTTGCTGGGCCATGCGAGCTGGGATCGATTCCACGTGTGTGTAGCAGTCGCTCCTCCAACCACCAGTGCGCCACACGCTCCTTTGGGCTATACTTCGTTGAAAACCTTGCCCCCCAAACTACAATTCTGGAGATAATAAGATCCCGTTTGTCCTGGGCTGAATAAAGCCTTTATAACAATCTCGTCTTACCTTAGTCATCCGAAGAGATGCTGTTTAAACAGTAGCTCAGATGTAATTATGACTAGTGCTGTCCTGCTGATGCTCGCAATTCGACAGACTTGTAGTGCCATGAGGACAGTCGTTAGGGTGTTTATTCATGACGAAGTCCGGTGAGTTCGTCCTGATACGACGGATAAATCTGTGAGGATACTGGTATCCACTAAATCCCGTGGTTGTCACGGTTCCATAACTAAGAATGTAAATGTCTGTATCGGATACCGAAATCTCTTGACTGTTTATTCATCCGCTTGTTTATTGTTATTCTGAGATATTTAGATAGGAGCGCATCAGGCCTTTCCGACAAATTCGTCGTCCTCGTAGTCAATGGTTGAAAAAAAGCCGATTGTTTTCTAGATCTTTGTCGTCTTTCTCTAGCTGTAGGAAAACAGTGCGTCGTTGAAGATCCCAACAACAAGTGTTTTGCCTACACTTTATGCTGTTTACAACATATTCATTTGCCTATTTTTTACCATCTCATTTTAGAATGCTTGCCGCAGTCGTTTTATCCTAGTGAACGATCCGTACACATGCATTTACTTCTACTTTATCTTCCACTCCACTTCTCTTTATCGATTTCTCTGTCATCTATTTGAGTTTCATGTTAGAAATCAGATAGAAAGCTCATGAAGATCCCAGAAATCTACGGAAGATTTTTTAGAACAACACCTCATAGCTCCTTGATGAGACGAAGGATAATAGAGGTATACCCTTCAAACCTCCCAACGGTTCACCGCCTCATCGTAGCTGGGAGGTGTTCCAGGGTGTCGAGCTGCGATGTAGAGCGGAGGGATTCATCCTCCTGGCAGAGTCTCCCAAGCTGAGAAGGAGTCCGGCATTTCCATCAGGAAACCCAGCTAAAAGTGAACCAATACCAGGATCCGTCACCGTCCTGGTACCAAACTAGTCGCATGATGGCAAATCTCCCTCTCATCCACAAAGGCGGCGACTGCCTGTGGTGATGACGATCTAAAGCAGAATTTGGCCTGGCTGACCTCGGCAATGCAAGGAAACACAATGGCTAAACCAGCAAAACTCCGAAAAATGGAGATTATGCTGGAGCCCGCATAAGTAGTCTGGATGGGCCGTCCAGCTGAACCCTTCAGACGACGAATGGATGAGCAGAGAGACTAGTACTGCTGACGTTTCAGTAGTGACGATTTTGCTCTAAGAAGAGTGTATTCAACTCTCCCTGTGGAGGAAGAATTCTTTAGTTGAAGATCGAGTGTGAAAAAATATCTGACACTGAGGTATCGGCTGTTTTAAAAAAGTGAGATAATGGGCTTTTTGCGTTCGCAGGTTTCACACCATCTGGTTACTGTGCAGTAGAATTCAGTGTAGGGCATGGAGTTGTTTTCCTTTGAGTTCCTTCACTTGTGTACGATAGAATTTGGTCTGCTTTAGTCGTCGAAATGAATCCAAAGTCAACTTAGCAACACCTACTACCTGTCTGCCTGTTACTGTAATTTTAATCTGTTGGCTTTAATTCGGAATATCCAAACAACTATTCTTTACAGAATATACCCCTAAACTCCGACCCTCTTTTAACGAAGCGCGTGCTTCCATATTTCCTCTATCTCCTGTGTTGGATTTCTACACACTTTATGACCAGAAGTTGCCCGTAGTATCTCCAAATTTGGCATCAATTTATTTATCAAACCACTTTTGACTATTTAGATCCGGACCATTTGCGAAAATCCCAGTAATTTCAGCCGAATTGGGCCGCCGCTGGAATAACGTGCTCTAATCAGAAATGGCGGTTGTGAAGTTCAGCTCGGGTTTTCTGTCATCATTTCTTTTTTTTGTTGCTCTTTCTATTATTTGCCTCTTTTCATGCCTTATTCATTATTAGCATGACAGGAACGTTTGTATCTCTTGGGGTTGTCAGCCCCTTGGGATGATTCCCAAACGGGTCATGACGAATCGCGGTTCCTTTATGCCTTACGAAAACTCTGCTAGTAGCTTCAGAGTACCCCAGAGCACCCACAGACTTTCATTCAGTGCTCCGTGAAACCACAGTTGCTATCACTAGTTCTACATAGCCAAAACAGTACTTTATTGTTTGTGTTCTTTCCGTATTTTTCTAATTCTCGTGGAATTTGTGATATTGGATGGCCCGTCTTCACCGGTTGTACGGACCGCAGCATAATTTCCACCTTTTCGGAGTTTTGCTGATTCAGCCATTGTGGCTCTCTGGAATGCCGAGGTCATCTTAGGCAAACCCCAGGTCGTCACCACCACATACAGTCGCCGCCTTTATGGATCAGACGGAGATTTGTCACTATGCGACTAGTTTGATACCAGGACTGTAGTAGATCAGTGTATTGGTTTACTCTTAGCTCGGCTTCCTGATGGAAACGCCGGACTCCTTCGCAGTATGGGAGGCCCCGCTGGGAGAATGAATCCCCCGCTGTACGTCGCGGCCCGACATCGTTTATACCGAGTTTAAATGGAGTTTATGATTACAATTACTTCCTTAACTCGAGTTTTCTGTCATCGTTTCCTTCTAGATGGTTCTATCTATTGTTTGCTTTTCGAGGCTTATTTATTAAATTACCTCAGCATCTGCTCCGTTAATAGCAGTAGCAACGTCTTAGTTTGGCTGTTTCGCAAGATCTGTGTGATAGGTTACTCTTGCGAAAAAAAACGGTTGCCATTGCAAGAAGGTATTGAGGATTTTGACCATTTCCTTCCATAACATTTAGGTAAAGTTTTCATCCGACCGCTAGAAAATGTCTTCTCGTGGCCAGCGTGTTGTAGGAACTGATGGCACGGATTTTCAGCACCGACAACGTGTCGCCGCTCATTTCCACGAGAGGTTTTTATTTATTTCTTGTGTATCTATGATGACTATTTTCTGATTATTTTTCTAATTCACAATGTAGTCACTGTTTACGCAGTGATTTCGACAACTTCATCTTAACTAGGTTCAATGCCGATTTTCCTCTCCAGATCAATCCCGCTGGCTGGTGATTGCTAATAGCACCCACAGAAGCACGGCTGAGAAAAAGGCGAAACGAAGGACCCGTGTAGTGTGGTGGTGAACGCGTTACTCTCCGGAAAGGATAATAGAGCGTTCGTTCTCCACCGCAGACACCTGCGGTCCGGAGTTTTGCAAATATCTCAGCATTTTAACCTTTTTATTTACTTCCCATTCTTTTTAATGGCAGGGTATGTTGCGAAGTATAATTTCTGTAATGCTAAGATATGTGCAAAACTCCGGACCGCAGGTTGTGCTGTGGGGAACGAACGTGCTATTATCCTTTCCTCGGAGTAACGCGTTCACCACCACACCATGTGGGCCCTTCGTTTCGCCTGTCTCTCAGCTAGTTCTATCGATCACTGCCATCAGCAATCACTCGTCAACGGGATTGATCTGGGGTCATGAAATAAAATGAAGGAAGGAAATGATCAGTAGTGCTGAGTTTTCTTCACTGATCTGGTATATTCTCTCCAACTTGTTGCACTCTACGTTAACACGTAGTCTGTATTGTTCACCTATAGGTTAAAACACAATTGAGCGAACGGCGCAATGAGAGACCGGCATAGTGTGGTGGTAAACACGTCAGTCCCCGGAAAGGATAATAACTGGTCCGATCCCCACCGCAGACACCTGCGATGCGGAGTTTTGCAGATATCTCAGCATTCTCAGCATCATTGTGGTTATAGTTCACTTCATACCCTGCCATAAGGTAGTAAATAAAAAATAACTACATAGTCCATACTCTATTTGTGCCAGTAATGTTCATTCGATATCGATAGTCAACGACATTCTAAACGTTTTAACATCTTTGTCTCAAATACTTAAAGGGTACGGGTTCCTGTTATCTCCAGTACGATAAGGTACGTCAAAATCTTTGCTCTATAGTGTTCTAAGTCCTTTCCGCGCTCTCCAATTCTCTGATTTTGTATAAACTGGCGACTGAATTGGATTTTAACACGAAGGACCAACTATGTCAATCCTGGCTTACCATCTTTTTTTTGTATCGGATCACAAAGATAGCAAATAACTTACTACTTGTATGGTTGCACAGGTATTTCAGATCGGATGCACAGATATTTTTTTACAGTGTGCACTACAAGTTCATCCTGAAATGGTTCTTTGCTCCTCATATACTCATCTTAGTTTTCATGTGGGCTAAGGTAAGCCGTTAATGTCAAAGTGTATCTGTATCTTGAAGAGCAGAATATAACGGTTGTGTGTTCTCTGTAATCTGGCCTAAGAAAAAAAAAACTCTGGATTAAGTCGTGAATAGTGGAGAAGAGTGGAAGTCGTCTGTTTCTTAATGCTTTGTTTTGGGTACTCATGTGGCATTTCCGTAGCGTGTGTAGCGCGGTGGTCGGAAGCGCTCTGCAATACACATGGGATCGATCTCCGCGTCCCAGGATCTCTAAGCCTTCCATCCCTCCGGCGTGAGCAAATTGGTACCGGATTTGTCTGGGAGGATAGCAGCACTGGTCCAATGCATTGGAGGGTTACCGCGAGCCATTGTATAGGCCAGATATACATTCAGTCACCTCCAACGATGCTTAATGAAGTCGAATGCATGGCTCATTCCTCAGCGATTGATCAACGCCGAGAGCATTATCTTTTACCTTTTACCCTTCATATGGCATTTCTGTGAGCATATATTTGGAAACACAGGTAGGCGAAAGCGGCAAAGTATAAAAATCTGATTTCATGAGAACTACATTCATTTTACTTCCAAAAACCTTTTGAGTCGTTGAAGACGATTTTGGTGTAAAACATACAGGAAGAGTTGATGTGGGCACATTTTCGTTGACGTGAAACTGAGTATTCAACATGATTAGGTTGGCAGTGAGATTCTTCGACGTGAATTCGGTTGGAGAAGTGCTTTTTTTGAACGACTCGATATGCCTTCTGCTTACCCGTGGGAATACGTCTGGTGTTTCTCATTCATACCCATCATTTGTGCTATGATGTCATTTCCAAAGAATAAGGTAAGTTTTCTCCCCATGTAATTTTTCATTAAAAACTGATAAAATTTAAAACAGAGCTTCATAGGTGAAATTGTTGAATTATCATTACTATGGGCACTTTATATTTGGTATTTTACCATGCATGATTGGACTAGGAGGTCAACTTCCGGAGCTTCTTGATTACATGAACGATCAAGAGAACAGTCAGACGCCTACGTTCAAGGTATTCTGCAGTTTAGTTGATTATCAGGGTCGTCATAAACATGGTGTTCTATAAATAGTTATTTTAGGGTGTGTTCCCCATGGTTATTATTTGGTACATTTTCTTCGCTATTGCTCTCCAGATTCACGGTTTTGCTATGTATTTCTCGTATCATCTTTCTGCAGCTTGGAAACCTTTGAAAGTTGATTAATGTTTTAGAAGACTTGTTTTTACGTACTTATTAAATTATGTAGCTTTGATCACCTTAAAATTATGTTCTTCTAGAGATGGAGTTAGTATTATCGGATGTTTTTTTTATCAGGTGTGAATTATTCATCTTTATCTGGAAAATGCATGTCTTTCACTGAGTTTTCAAATTTAAGGTCATATGTAAGTGTAAGGGCGTGTGTAGTGCAGTGATCGGAGGCACCCCAGCAATACAAATGGGATCGATCCTCGCGCCCAACGCTCACCAAGCATTCTATCCCTCCGGGGTCGCCAAATTGGTACCAGATTTGTCTGGGAGGATAGCAGCACTGGCTCGATACATCGGTAGGCTACCGCGAGTCATTGTAAAGGCCAATTATGCATTCAGTCAGTATAACGATGCTTAGTGGAGTGGAATGCATGGCGCATCCCTCAGGACTTAAGGTGGTTCTTAATTCTGACTAGACGTGTTCATGGAATTTCGTTCTCGTTATTAGTCATGCCAGTTGGTCACTTCATTGCATCTGTTTATTTCGATACGATTTCCGTATTTGGCTAAGTCTGTCTTCCAATGAAGAATTATTATTATGATTTGTTATTCCGTTCTAAATGCAGTTGTCCATTCATCGTATCTTTGAATTAGAGAAAAGGGAATTGTTGTTGACCAGTCTCTTTTTCAATGCCACCAGTTAGGAATGTGGGGTTGCGGTTTCAATGAGCACGACGAAGACTGTCACGCTATTGCTGTTATGAAGCAGCAGTTTCTTCATGAACCGATTCCGAATTCCTTTGCCTTTCCGCTGCCACCTTTAGGTCTACAGGCGAAAGAATTTGTTGCAACTCATTTCGGCACGGACGCAAAAAACCTGCAGTTTCGTAAGGGCACTACTACGTTAGCTTTCATATACGAACCTGCAACGCCCAATGACAAGGGTGGTATCGTTGTTGCTGTAGATTCACGAGCGTCCTCTGGAGAATATATATCTTCGAAGTCAGTTATGAAAATATTGGACATTGGAGATCGTATGGTTGCTACCATGGCTGGCGGAGCAGCAGATTGCCAATTTTGGACGAGAACTGTCGCTAAATACTGCAATTTGTTCGAACTTCGCGAAAAGACTCAGATCACAGTTAGCGCTGCTAGCAAGTACTTCGCTAACGTTCTGTATGGTTATCGTGGAATGGGTCTTTCCGTGGTGCGTTTTTACCCACGCACATTGAGTTGTACCTAATGTAAAGTTTGCAGTAGTTTTGGAAGAAACACCTTTTTTTCGCTAATTTCTTGGAAAGTTTAGGGTTCAATGATTGCTGGATATGATAAGAGAGGTCCACAGATTTTCAAGGTTCGTTGTTCTGGTTCTTATTAGTAGTTGTGCAGGTTTCATATAGCTACTCGTAGAGCAGGATAAACCAGGAGGCTTCTTTCCTCGCATTCACAATTTTATGCTTTCCCTTCGGCACTGTGATAAACAGCTGGAATAGGTTGGAATACTACGAGGTTACAAAGAGCACAGCTAATTATTTAAGGTTGATAGCGAAGGCGATCGATGTCAGCTGCAAGTATGTAGTGTGGGATCGGGATCGCTAAATGCTTATGGTGTTCTTGATACTCATTATAAACGAAAAATGACCGATGAGGAGGCCTTGAAATTGGGACGTCGTGCTATAATGCATGCAACGTTTAGAGATTCAGGATCCGGCGGAGTTTGTAATAGTAAGTTGAAGTTTGAGCACTTGAATTTTTCTGTCTGTGTCTTACTACGTTGCGAAATTTTGGCCATCGATTGGAAATGACACTTAGCACATTTATTAAGTGTTGCATCACCACATCGCTTAACCAAATGACCTTTGTCGATCATAAGGCGACTCTCTAAAGAGCAGAGATAAAGTGCTCCTCTGGCGCAGGAGATACGAAGTGCACATAGTTTTTGTGTAAAGACTTATTTTCACTCGTTTTAGTAGGAATATCTGTGGATAGCTAGCTATGCCTGAACCTGGGATGGTGGCTTGATATACTCACAAATAGCTTGTCGTGCTACCCCAAAATTGACGGGTTGATATAGATTTAAGCCAATTCTCTACGGCCAGCAGGGATAGGATGCGCATCTCGTGAATGCGTCTGGTTTGTAAGGCATCCACTACACTTATGATCTGTATTTAACTTCGCTACGCGTGAACTGCATATGTACTCGGCTTACGACTAACACAAGGCACTACATTAGGGAAATTCCGTCGATTGAGCTAGTTTAATAACTTGGATAACACAACGCTTTAGTGTGGTATTAAACTCTGCTTCATATCATCATTTTGGCAATTGAAATCGATCCTTAGTACTGTCGTCAGCTTGAATAGATTGTATTGTTCAATGTTTCTATCTAGTTTACTTTTCTAGTGGTCCACATTACTCCGAACGAGAAGATCCGTTTGCCTTCAGTCGACGTTAGCAAGCTGTGGTACGAATTTGCTGCCGAACTAGGTCGTGACATCGTGTATGAACCTTGTGATGACTGACGAGTGGACCTTTCCACTCATATTGACTTTGTTGTCAGTGAGAAACTGTCCTTATCATTTACAAGAACTTATTTTTATTGTTGTAGTAGTAAGGATAAATTATTTCGGTACTTCTTTCCTACTAGATGATGTTTCCCATGAGTGTTGGGACTTTGAACGAATACTTTTCATTGAGACTTTAATTCTATACGGTGTCAAATAAGAGCTTAAGATTATTTGAACAGTGTTCGTACACAACCAATTTGCCTATGGATGAATTCCTGTCGCTGTGTGCTGCTGATGAACAAGATGCGACTGACGGAGAATCGTTTGTTACAGCTCCGTCGGAGATCACGATAGATAGGTGAGGTTTCATGTTATGCACTGTACCAAAGTAGGGTAATATTAAATCAATAAGCAGTAATCCGATTATCTCAGGACAGTTAACTCGACGGATATGGGCTCATTCTTGTCTACAAATTCTGTCCTGTCCAGTGAGATGGATGACGACTATTCGGCTAACATCTCATATGTACCTTCACATCGTGACCAAACCATTACTAATTATATAATCCAGTCACAGATTGATGAACTTGACCGCAAGAGGAAAGAGGTGATTAATCTAGCACGTGCTACTGTATTCGGCTCAGGGTCGAGGGAGAACAGGAAGGACTCGGGGTTAAAAAGTGGTAAATTCTTAATTTCATGCGATTCTCTATAGTTTGTATAAGGCAAGATTATCTTTCTAAAAGCCGTTGAAGTGTCTCTCAAGCCCTTCACAAACTGCTGTTGGGCATTAATGGGCTTAATTTTCCGAAAAGGGCACCGCTCAGGTCCAGCGTTGGTCGACCTTGATTTCAACGAACCCTTCATTAAATCGGAGCCTGCCACTTCTAAACAATTCTCTGCGAACTCAGATAGCAGCGATGACGAGATGATGGACAGAAAAAAACATCTAACTGAAAGTGGTAAACTATTGAAGAAACAGCTTGCGAAGGTGAAGGAAATACACGAGTTCTCGGGGGATGTCCCTGTACCATCCATGGTATTCATCTGTTATTTTGAATTCACCTTCTTCGTTACGCTGCCTTTCTTCTTCGAATTTGATATGTTATATTTCAGATGGTTAAACAAAAACCTAAAGAAACTGTGCTAACGGGTGTGGCCAAAAAAGAATATGTGCCAGCAGCTGTGTTTGACAACTTCTTTCACTTAAGAATCAGGAATCCTAAAATTTCCTCAACAACATTTGACTGTTATGTTGATGGACATAGACGGGTTAGAATGTCTGAACTGAGACTGAACACTTCTGCTACAGGTTACAATGTTAAATTCATCTCAATCATTCTTGTTCTTCATTTTTTATGTTTATTTGGTCGGTTTTCTTTTTTTGATAAACTGTTTAGAACTTACATAAAGATGTTTCTACGTCATATTATGATGAACGGCAAAGATACTCGATGTATTCGTTTTTTTCTGTAACTCTAAATTTACAGCAGATAGTTGGACGACGGCAGGTGTGATTGTTAATCGCGATGTTCGGAAGAGTGTTAATGGTAAAGACTATCTTATTTGGAAACTGCATGATCTTAAAGTAAGTTTCGAAGAGTTTCACATGAGAATTTCAAAACTTGTAACATCAGAAATTCGCTGTTTCCCTGTTAAGAACACATGAGGTTGTTATACGCTTCATTAATAGCAACAAACGTTTGACTGATTTCACTTTCTTCAGAACCTTGAAAGGTCAAGTTAACTGAGAAAAACCACAGTATCTGAGTTTCAACTGCATTGGGAACAAGACGACTCCTTCACACAGTCACCGTTTCTGTAAGATCTCTGCTGAGTATTCCACATAGGGTCACATTGTACAGAGTTCGCATAGGTGGATAATGCACCAGTCTTACGTTAAAATATCACTTTAACATTTTGTGTCAGATCACGCGTTACAGCGAGGCATTCCTTCCTGCGGTTCATTTTTTGGATTCTTGAAGTTCACCAGAAATGCCGGAGGGTTTTACTCCCCGATGTTTCAGATTCCTCTACGAGGATGGTGAATTCTATTTCAAAACCAAGGTGACAGGAGGTTATGGAGGCGACAATGTTGGCTTTTTTGTTCATTGGCTACTACAATTTTCCACGGCATAGTATGGTGTGAAATACAACCACAATGATGCTGAGGTAATGGGAAACTCGCGGTGGGGATCGAACATGCTTTCCAGGGGCTAACGCCTTCACCACTGCACGGTGCGGGTCCTTTGTTTCACCTTTCTGTCAGCTAGTTTTCTATTTAACAGTGCCATCAGCTGACCTGGGGTAACACAAATCGGCGTTGAACCTAGTTAAGCTGAGGCTGTAGTCGAAACGACGATGTTAATAGAAAAGGTAGTAAACTAGGTGAGACAAGGACGATGCGAAGGACCCGTATCGTGTGGTGTTGAACGCCTTAGCCCCCGGTAAGGTAATAGCGGGCTCGTTCCTCACCGCAGACACCTGCGGTTCGGAGTTTTGCAAATATCTCGGCGTTGTGGTTGTTATGGAGATATTCTGCTGACTAGGTTCCAGTTGGAGCGGAGACGGAGATACTGCAGTGGTTATTGATGCTGTCGATCATCAGGAAGCAAGAGATGCTGGTTCGATCCCTCCACAATAACCCCCCTCCCCCTCCCACTCCCCCCTCCCCCGAATCCACGTGGGAAAGCCCAGCTATCCCCAAAATACCAAGAAGAATTGGCTCGACCGGCATTCTACAACATTAGTGAAGAAGTTGAAATCCTCAAGCTACAGTTGAAACAACACGCAGAGTATTCGAAGACCATTGTGGACGATGAGTGCAAATAAAACAAATCGAATGTAAGAAGTGTTGCGATACGCACAGTGAATTTGGTGACTGATAATATAAAAAAAAATATTTTGCAGTTCGCGCTCAACGGTACGAATATTTTCGAATTTTTTCGGCTACGTCTGTCTATGAATGCGTCGTTTTTCTTGTTCAGCAATCGCGAGGTTGTTAAACAGCATACATTTACTTCCATAGAAAAACACAAAACAATACAACATTAGCTGACGTTTCGGCAGTAACGCCTTCTTCGGAGCCTGGAAGGGTATACTGACGTGCAATTTACTAGGCCAAGCGCTTCAATGGCACTTACAAAAGGACGAAAAACTCTATGGTAACCACATGGTCAACGGCTTCTCGAAAAAAACTCACCGCTTTTTTTACGTGCCTTCCAATGAGGGAGATTAGAACAGCTGATTATAGTCGCATAAGGTTGATGACTCGAAGCTGTTGACCATATGATTACCACAGAGTTTTTTCGTCTTTTTGTAAGTGTCATTGAAGCGTTTGGCCTAGTAAATTGTATGTCAGTATACCCTTCCAGGCTCTGAAGAAGGCGTTACTGCCGAAACGTCAGCTACTGTTGTATTGTATTGTGTTTTTCTATGGAAGTAAATGTATGCTGTTTAACAACCTCGCGATTGCTGAACAAGAAAACGATACGTCTGTCTAGTTCGCGAAATCAACATAATGAAGAATCTAACTCCAGAATTGAGCAGGAGGAAGCGAGCGGCTTAGGGAGCTTTCAAGAGCATCGAGGGTACAGTGAAGATAACAAAGAACGTCCACCTGACTCCGTGCCCACCTTTTCGACTCAACGATACTTGCTACTTTGACGTATGCGTCAGAAATATAATGTGTATTAACCACAACCGATGGACAAAAGACGTTAGTGACTGGATTCCGAGGGATGTCAAACACACTACAGGAAGACCACTGACCCAATGGTCATAGTTCTTCATGAACACTCTAGGAGAAAGATATTATGCTCAACGAGTCCTCGAGTGAGTAGGACTCACTGGGCTACTTTACCACGCGACACGGAAGAATGGAAGGCTTACTGGTGCCCATTCCAGTCATTCGACGATCAGCGCATGGTACAGGTTACAGTTAACACTTTGCAGCTTTTCAACTTCTCCAGGTTCTGAAGAAACAACTTCGTATGTGCTTTTTTAAGAAAACAGCAAATTATTTATCAGTGCCGATGTTAACAGGAAGTCGGTCTTGGGAGTTAGTGCATCAAAGTTACCGTATGCTACACTTACTCTTACTCTATTAGACTTTTTCAGGATTGTCAGGATCCACCCGTTACGTTGTTATTATTTGGAGAAGCGTGTAAAGAATTCTGGAAACTACAAGTGGGCATTTGTGTGGCACTCATGACACCGCACATAGCAGATAATGATGAAAATAGTCGTGTTGGTGGAAAAGGGAAATTGAAGCCACGAAACACACTCATCACTTTGAAGGTTTTCAAGTCTATCCAAGTTGTTGAGCTCGGTTTTTCTAGTGATTTAGGTACCTGCAAGGTCAGTTTTTTCAATCTAATCATGTGTTGAAATTCTCACTTACGATCTCTTAAGGTCGATTTTTTTAGGGAGTCAAGTTAGATGGACAGAAGTGCAGTAATTTTGTCAATATTTCACTGTCGGAGTTCTGTGTGCATCATGTGATGAAGGAGGCGCGAAAATTATCAGCTAACAGAGGTCAGATCGTCTTTCTGGTGGTTTTTTTTCCACTGGGCAAATTATCCTCTCATATCGAATCCCTTTCTCAGACTACAACCATAGGTAGCTGTGGATTCTTGCGGTTAAAGGAGAGACCTTAAATTTCGTGATAAGTTTCGTACTAGGAGGAATTGATTACGGGCACATAAATACGTGGAATATCAGGTGGGAAAGTGGAAACCCTCAATTTTGTAAACCTGTTAGGGATAAAACCCTTCCGTAGAATACAGTTCGACATTCAGTAATGTTTTTAGCTATGACGAGGGCAGCGCGAAGTGCGTATAATTTGCGTTCTATTCCTTGCCCACCTTCATCAAGCCTTCCATCCTTCCGGGGTCTGCAAATTGTTGCCAGAATGATCTAAAAGAATAACCTCACCGACTTGATAGAGCGGTACGCCACCAATATTCAATGTAAAAGTCAGATGCATTCACTCACCTCAAATGATGCTTAGTGAATTCGAATTCACGACACCTCCCTTAGGTATTAATCAACACCGAGAGCTTTATCCTCCTTCATTTTGGCTAACCTTTCGGCCCGTTCGCCTTTCTGTGATCGTCAATGAATTTAGTCTATTTTCGACAGTCGTTCATTCTCAGTGATTTCAGTCGAGTTTTCACAGTTGTTCATCCTCAGTAATTTTAGTCGAGTTTTCACAATCGTTCAATATCGTAATATGCTTTTTTCGTAATGGCATCGAGTGGAATCCAGTGGAGTGGAACTACCCTGGAATGGGTTACACTAACCCAGCGGAGCGCTTTTAAAGGACGTAACTGTTGATAGAGTACCGACCGCTGCAGAATAGATTAACTGGAGAAAGATTATTGGGTGATTAGTAATCAACTCTCCCGTATAAAAGGGTTTTGCCGAGTGGGGCACTTCATTCTAAAGATGCTCCAATCCACTGGATTTGATTCGCTACGACTACGAAGAACCACATCGCAAAATTGAACGATTGTAAACACTAGACTACCATTATTGACGTTCCCAGAAGGGTTAAGGGGTAGAAGGGTTAGCCATAATGAAGATTTTTTTATCAACCACGTGTAAGATCCGAGTAGGAAAACTGTTGATTTCATTTACAGGGGCATTTAACAGTATCACTTCACATCCACCTCCAAGGAGACCAGCAAATGCAGTCTTTCACAACGATTATAGGTAAGATTTTCTGCATCGTTAATGTGATTGTTTTTGGTTCTGTTGAAAGCATATGCACTCTTTAATGACGTGATGGCGTTTATTATAATAGCTGCTCAAGAACGTTACATTTTAAATGTCTTTACATGCTCTTTTGAACACTAAGGTGACGCATCATTACGAACATTACGAAGCGTGCATTCCTCCGTAGAATTTCCATTTTTTTATTCCATCTTAGATGCAATAGCTTCATCGTGGAAAGTAACTTCTTCTAGTATCATTTCCTGATTCATGAATCATTTCCAGCTATGGGTACAGCCGGTTAATACACGACAGGCGCCCATCTTTTAGGTAGCTCTTCTTTAAGGACACTTGCATTTCTTCGGCCTTCACTTCGTCGTTGTTCCAATCTTTTTTCCTTCCATATTTTTATCGCTAAAGTTCTCTATTGGAAAATTTTTTAAAATGAATTTTGAATGTTACTTGTTTCAAAAGGTATTTTAATTGGAAGATTTTTGAGCATTGCTTGGTCACATATTAGACTGATCCTTGCATTTTTTTTTTCATTCGCTTCTTTGTCCTACAGCCATCATCCATTAAAGTTTCGGATTTGGTCGTAGATCGGCCACAACTTGGGGAATTCGTCTTCTTCATGAATGTTAAATATATCTGATCAAGCGTGATTTTTTTGGAGTCCACGGATAGTCTTCTAGGGTGTTGCCAGATCTTAACCGCAGTCAGTAATAAGCATGTTGTAGCATTTTCAGACACCGGAGAGATGAGAGGCTTAGTTGGACCGAGACAACGTCGAAACAATGACCATGTGTATATTATAGCGCACCTTTAACTATTGCAATGCACATCACCGTATGGAAAGTGTTATAGAAAGAAAAGAATATAGTCCGTGTACAGCACTGGTAACAAGTGGTTGATGAACTCGATGTATCAGTTTTTACGAAGGAAAACGTGGATATTTTCCAATAAATGCCTAATTTCAGAACAAAACTTGGCAATAGGCAAGCTCAAGTTCCCAGCACCACTTCAAACTTGACTGGCACTATTCATCCAATTGGAAGCAATGTCGTTAAACAATTAGAAATGAAAACAACCACAAAAGCAGAGGAAAGGACGAAACTTAAAGAGATTATCGGTGGTCGAGTGAGCGATCGAGTTTTATGGGTTGAAAGTTGAAATATTCTCACTCTTCGCAACATGATAATCATGACTGAATTTTGCAGTCACATCTGCTTGGTGCACGGAATATGGCATCTTTAACCAATCCGAAAAAAGTAGGCGGAAAAGTTCAGTCGGTGGCCAGTGATAGTTCAATGCTGGAGTTCATAAAGAAGCAGCCAACCGCTCTAAAACCACATTCCTATGTTCCTAAGTTGGGAACTGGTCTTCATGGTGATAAAAGTGTAAATTTGGTAGCGAAAGCTCCTGACGGACCAAGTACCTCATCACAGGATCCAGCTAGAGTTTGTATTTCATGTGTTGTTGCTAAAAAATGTTATAGCTGTGGTCAGCGCTTCATTGATACGTACATCTTCGCATATTTAGATACGTGCGATCGCTATTCTTAAACGTAGACAGGAAGCAATTGGCAATGCTTCCAAACCACTGAAGAGAAAAAGCGAGGATAAGGCAGATCAAGAAAGTCCTAAGCGATCTAAGTTGTCCTCAATTGGTAATCGACCAAATCTTGATATCCTTTTGAAGAAGAAGAGCATACACGACTCTGAATCAAACAAGGTGTTTTATGTTGAGAAAGGATTATACGATTAGCTTTGTTTATAGGAGTTATGGGAATCTCTTGTCCAACTACTAATTACAGCCAGCTGACACATTTTTTAAATGTTTTCAGGCTCAAGGAATAGCTATGCAGAAACATCTAGATTCGTTGGAGCAGACAGAGAAGGTGGAAACATTTGCTAGCGAATGCATGGCGGTAAAGAATGTGAGGGTCGTGAGCTGCAAAAAGGTCAGTTCATTCCTGTTTTCGATTCTATCTGTCGTTATTGATTCAGGGCTGAGGATACGATTGGCTATATTTTAGAATCAAAATTTTCTCTTACTCTCTGTAGATCGATGACATTGTAAATGAGTATTTTGAAGTGTTACCCATTGATTTAGTGTGGATATACGGCTCAGAAGCGAAGTGAATTTTGCATGCGCGAAGGCCACTGTGTCACAAAGGGCACAACGGAGAAGCGATTCTTTAAATGCCGTTCGTGTCAAAGGCGTACAGTTGCTTATGGAATAACGCCAACAAAAGCGTGTAAGGTACGCCTCCAGTTATAACAGTTTTCAAGCCATATGTATAACATCATTTTAAGACTATTGGACGTCTTGTTTGATTGATTAACTAACATGGGGTTGTGGAAACTTATTAGGAACGTTTCGGCGCATTCGTCTTCTTCAGGGCTTGAATTGTTCGAGTCAGTTATTCACAGGATTTTCCACAGGGCCCTGGAGGAAAAAATTGTCAGTGGATAATTAGTCGAGAACCATGCTATATAGAAGGGCATTGCCGATGGAGGTTACTTTATTCAAGCGATGGTTCACTACATTGTATTCGACTCGGAGCGACTACCAAGACACACATCGCTGGAAGGGACGGCTAGCGAGACGGGAAAGGATGAAAACTGAACTCGAATAATCGTGGTTTTTGAGTAAGGCGAAGTGACCACGCGTTAACCGAAGAAGTTTCTATTGGGACCTCGTGTTGGCTTATTAACCATACGTGACACTAACCATTCCTACCGATGTTGAATGAGGATTAGTTTACAGAATTATTAGATGCGTTGTTATTATTGTTGGGGCTGTCAGATTTTTTTTAAAGAAAGTCCTGGAAAGAATTCTTATCGTAAAAAATGACTGACTTTTTTTTTATACCTCTAATGTTCTTTAGCACTGTCACGAGAACGAATGGATTCGAGTAGCAATGAAAGACGAACGAAAGGTGCAGTTGGAGAATGAAAAGTTGCTGGTTCGTGGTGAAGAACGAAAATTTGTCAACAGTTAATTTTTCTCTAGCACTTAACGAATAGTAGAACTATTTTCAAACCGGTCATCAGTTAAGCTCGGTAGTAAAATAACCAACATATTTTAAATTGCTGAGCTTACACGAGGTTGATCAGTAACTTTTATTCGGCTGACGTACATTGTTAAATCTAACGTCTATATGATAGGGTTTCCGATGTTGATCATTCTCATGTAAATGTACAGTTCACTTCATGCTACCTTTGTAAATTTCTGAATTTAATACATCCACTCTGTGCTCATATCCAACTAAGTAATGTCTTTTTTTTTTTAGTGGAATAGGTGCTCGTGTGACTGCTCATTGCTTTACGCTACCTTTGTGTAAGTACGTAAACATTTCTGTTTTTCCCAACTTCCACCATAACGTGCTAGATACTGTGCATGAGCGTTCATTTAATCTAGTGAGTTGTCATCGACATTTTTTTGAACATTTCGTAACAATAAAGATAAAGTGGTCAATGACAGTTGCATTGTATTTTTTTTTCATTTTATCATTCCATGACACTACATCACATCGAAGTCCAGAACTTCTTGCATTTGATTCGTTTACTTGCCTCCACTGTTCAAGAAGGGCTACTACCAATTTTTCTCATGTAGGTTTGCCCGCTGCTTGAGGATTTCTCCATTTTATTCGCGAGTGCCGTTGAATTCTGGTGGAATCAATTCCTGGAATCCTGAGATAGCCATATCGGTCCACATGGGGATGTGATGGCAGCTTTGAGATAACCATGATAGCGCAAAGGCGTATGTAGCACAATGGTCGGAGGAGCCCTGTAATGCACTTGGGATCGAACCTCACGGTCAATGCTCACTAAGCCTTTCATCTCTCCGACAAGTTGGTCCCAGACTTGTGTGGGAAGATAGCTGCACTGGCCCGATGCATTGATAGGCCACTGCGAGTGATTGTAAAGGCCAGCTATACAATTATTCACCTCCATTGATGCTTAATGAAGTCGAGTGCATGGTGCATTCCTCAGCGATTAATCAACGCCAGAAGCTTTATCCTTTATCCCTTATGATAGCACACCATTCGAAAGAAAATGGCGATTGCTAAAATATTTGCAAACGAAAAAAATGAAATCACAAATCTGATACTGATTTCCGAACAACATGACACTACCAACAGCTGCAGGATGGATTCTCTGGAGATGAAAAACCTGGCCCTAACAAGTATTATCATGATCTACTATGATCAATGGCCGACTGTTGACATGTTTAATCCGCACGGCTGCTCTGTAAAACGACGAGGCCTAATGAGGTGGTCACTCCATTCAAGCGGTGGCACTCCACTGGATTCGGCTCGGTCCGACCAGAAAGACACCCTGCTTCCTGAAGACGTCGCTAGTTTTTTCACTAGATGTTGTGCTTACGCAATAAATAGCAGCTTAGTGATAGCACAAAAACTTCGAAGTTGAGTTTTTTCTGGAATTATATGCTTTTTTTATAATGCATGATTTTTTTACTCTTGAAACCGCACCTTGATGGTCTCAAATAATCTACTTCCTATTGATTTTGCATAGTTTTGTAAGAATAAGGATGGTTAAAGTCAAACAGCAAGTTTTTTGTTTCTGTTTCATGGCGAGCATAATCGACTAATATCGTTTATACGTCATGCGATTCTGTGTGAATGCAGGAGCTTGACGTATTGAGACCCTTGCAGTAAACATTATAGTTCTAAACTTTAGGAGCAGAAAAGAATTATGTTAAAAAAAAGACAATTGGTGTAAGCTCACTTGTTTCAAGGAACATTTAGAAATAAACGAAGCTGATTTTAGGCATATACAAGTTCTGGAGATGCTTCCAAAGATGAAGGGAGGAATTCCGAGAGCTGCATGTTCATTCCTCCCGCAAGGGTAGTTGAGAGGAAGACATGCTTCGCTTGTGGAAAATGTTTGTGCCTGAGTGATACAGTACTAAAACGGTAACCATCGAAGTCTTTCAAAAATTAGAAGAGCAGGGGTGTAACGGCTCACAGCGCAAGAATAGGAAAGGCGTTCGCGGGAGTGAGTAAGAGTGAAGGATTGCTTGCAAAGTACCTCACACTTGGGTGATTAAACTTTTGTACGTATATACATACGATCTACACAACAAGGCAATGAGATTTGTGATGTATGTACAATAAACTACAAGTGAGGTGGTTCAGTGGGGTTTTTTACCCTAATAAAATACATTAGCAATAGTGTATGCCCAATGTAACGGCTGAGCAATGAAGGTATTTAACTTATGTTAACAACACAACGTAATTACGTAAGAATCGACGATAACATTAATGTATTAGCAATGCAGGAGCTAAGGATTACAGTTAATACCATTACAACCTAAGCGAATAAGTTTGTAAAGAAATATTAAGCAGGAGGGAAATGATGATGGAATGGCAACGGCGATCTCCAAGGCGTCGTCAGAAGCTAAATGACGGTGCTAGTGGGCGTGGCTACTTCCAAGCTAGTGGCGTTGGTAGTAGGGTCAAGACTCGGTCACGGGGTCTAGTCCCCAAGCAATGAGACGTACCCAATAGCGTGCCTGCTGGTGTGACTAATGGCTACACGATGCTGTGCCTAGTAGCGTGGCCCGATGGCTATAATGTGATGTGGACGTAGGGCGCGCATGCGGGCCTTGTGGCAAATGCAGTCTCTATCGACTTATAGAATGTATTTGTTAAGTAGATAGAGAATTATCTATCTGATAGAGGAATTCTCTATACAGGGGGCACTTCAAGCACGCATTCAGATTTCAGCTTATGTGGACTGAGCGTTAAGTCAGATAATGATTTGAGTAGATTCACCAGTGTATTTTGTTTGACGATGCCTCGTCTTTACGTTCCCTCTACAGGGGAACCGGAAAGTAGGATTTAAGTACTACCTCAGAGTTCTGTTGTCCAGTATTATTATTCATATTCTTAGTAGTATCAGGGCATAAAAGTAAAAAGTTATTTCTTTGCAGGGAAATCGCCAATCAGTTTCAGTTTCATGACAGGCAGATATGAAATGATTTGGACGGTAATCTGGACACGATGGCTGTTCTTAAACCCAACAGAGCTGGAAACTGGGGATTAAGAAAAAGTATGGAATGCTGGTCTACTACAAGTTTGTCGTTCATTTGAAGATATTTGACACTAGAATTGATTCCATCAATAAGTAATAGAGTACCAGTATCTGCTAGATATCTAAAAACATTTAGAGGAAAGTTTAATTCCTTCTTGCAGACTGTCGACGTTACGGTTTGGACAGTTTGAAACATAGAACTAAGGATGTGTTGAAACCTACTGATGAGATTGGAAGCAGGTTTTGGTCTAAACATTCTTTCATCCTAGCCTAAAATGGGAACATTTCGCCCATACATATGGCATCGCTGTAATGCCTTCTTCAGCATCGCATGGTTTAAGCAGTTCGTGGATCCAGTAATGAATAATATAACGTCTGCGTTTGATTTGTGGGTGTATAGCAGTATTTTCGCCTTTTCGCCTGGCCATATTTTTTTGTAGCTATGTATAGTGTCATTGTGGACCACCGACTCGTATCATGATCTCTGATGAAGACGAAGGCGTCGAAATGTAAGCCGAATAAAAATAATTTGTCAACCTCGTGCAAGCTCAGCAATCTATACACATAATGTGATTGTTTTTTTCGTCGTATCTCCCAATCACTATTGCAGAAGATACTTTGCCATTTCTAGTGTTCTTTGTTGCAGTCTAAATCATCTTTGCTTATTGATCACATTACTGTTTATATCTCATTAGTACCTACATTTTCGCTATCGCTGTATCGTTACTATTGTATTAATACGGGTTTATATCAAAGTCTAATTACCCATGTTTTAGATCTGGCGTTACGACAGAGAAAGGGAAAAGGCGAGCGTGACAGAATGTATCACAAGAAGATCGAGCTACTTCATTTTTACGATATGTGCTCGTTGACCAGCCTTAGCCACTGTTGTTTTTTCCCCACTAATCACGGAGTAGATATCTAAACCTGCTGTAGTTTGCAAAAGATTTCAGAATGTTTACTGTATACAGTTGTACTTCACCATTCCTACAATGTGATGGGCCGCATCGGAGCAATGAGATTGTCACAGTGTATGAAAAACCCCTGTAGTGAAAAAAATTGGGCAGTAAGTAAAAATTAAAACATTGTCGGCTACTGCTTCAGCCTATTTGAGTTCAATACCAATTTGTGCTTCCCAGATCATCCAAGTTGACAGGCGATTGGTGATAGCACCGTTATGGAAAATAACTGGTTGAGAGAAAAGCAAATCAAGGGTGTCGGTTAGTGCAGTGGATAAGACGTGCGATTCCTGGAAAAGGTAATCGTGAGTTCGGCACCCATCTGAGGTTCCGAGTTCTGCTCATATCTCAGAATCATTTTTGCTTGTAGGGTATTTGGCCGACCAAGACATCTACATTTTGCCAAAAGTGTGAGGGGGCCCTCCAGGTATGATTGGAAATCTATTCATGTCTATCTCTAAGTGTTAAACTTTAGTCAGCTCGCTAAACTGCACGGAAAACAGAACAGGAAGAAGGGCTCGATTAAAAACCGTTAAAATAAAGCTGCGAACGTAAGGAACATTCATTGGTGTTGAACTATACACTACAATAACGGGTTCATATCTGAGAGGAATTCCTCTTCAGCACTTTCATCTGAGAATGCGTTTATGACTAAACCTAGCAAAACCTAACAAGTGTCCCAAGCTGATCATGTTTTTTGAGCAGGAGGATTCCTCCAAGTGGCTGTGCCAGAGACATGTGGAGCTTAGTGGTTACCACTAGAGTCGCTCGGCACTGGAAAACAGATGAATAATTTGCTCAATACTTTTGATTTTAAATATTAGTAAATAAAAAGCAAGTTCTGCAGAAGTATACAGCCCGAAACCTCTTTGATGAAAGGAAAAACTATGTCGAAAATCTATGGCAAGAAGCATTTCTTTTAAATCCATATAGGAAACAATTAGTTCTGGCTTCTCTCTTATGCATGTATTACTTGGATACTCGGACGGCCCGTCCTCACTGATTGCGCGGACCCCTAGCATATTCTCCATTTTTTCCGAGTTTTGCTGGTTTAGCCATTGTCTTACCCTGAAGCCCCGAAGTCAGTCTTGCCAAAGTTCGCCCCAGCTCGTCACCACCACAGGCGGTCGCAGCCCTTGTGGATAAGAGGAAGATTTGCCACCATTCGACTAGTTTGATACCAGGACGGTGGTCGATCCTGGTATTGATTTACTCTTAGCTGGCTTTCCTGATAGAGAAGGCGGACTTCTCAGCTTGGGAAGCCCTGCGGGGCGAATCCCGCCGCTGTACATCGCAGTCCGACACCCTGGAACACCTCCCAGCCACGATGAAGCGGTAAACCGTTGGGAGGTATGCATGTATACAACTTTTAAATTGAATCCTTGTCCTAGTTTTCATCCTTTAGGTACCTTATATAGTGCACTCTTTCCATTTAAATATCTGAATGATTCATCATGAGGAATCGCACGGATCTCTCCACAGCCTTCATTTGATTCATTTGATTGATTTATTTCTGGTGACAGTGCATTGTCACACCATCACGTCATCTGCGACCGCATTCATTTGAGCAATTCCTGACAGAAGTTTATTCCTACCGGAGCCTCACATGGAACTTTATTGAACATATGAGGCATCCCTAGCATAGCACCAGATCCAACCTGGGAGCCATGATGAACTGCTCCCTTTAGCGTTCATTCAGCACCCTAAAATACTTCTTGAACCACGGCGAGTTGTGAATGAATTATGATGGAGTCCTTCTATCACTGTATCACCTGTCGCCCTTTCATTGTCGAGTTATTCGAGCAAGCCTCATCAGACCTTCAATTGTCCGTGTCCTCTTCAAGAATGGCACAGTGGGTTTTCGTCGCTCTAAGAGCTCTTTGGTCACTATACTTTTTTTTGTAGGGTTTTCGTGAAGAACGCTGACCACTGGGTCGGTGGTATTCCTGCAGCACATCTAACATTCGGAGAAATCAGCCGCTAACGGCTCTTGGCTATCGGTTGGCGTTCGATTGTTTAGCGTATAGAAAGGTGTCTATGCTTTTTGACGTTGCCATGGGTCTGTGCTTCGGATTCACTCTTTCACTTGCGTGATAATGTTACTCCCTAGCATTGCCCTTTCGGCAGCGCGTTATGTAACGCTGAGTGGTCCTTCATCCACCTTACAAAGCGATCAGGTTTCTGATGCAAGCCTTAAGGCAGAAAGAATCGCGGAATCGAAAATTTGGTCTCCAAGTCGGGTGTTCTTTGTTCTCCTCACTACATTCTCGGTCCCCATAAAGTTCCTCAAGCTGCTCGCCTCCTTCTGCTCAACTTTGGAGGAATACGTTCACTTCCCGACCTAGAATAGTTGTAGCGTTCGGAGAGAATCGTTCCGTTGAACGCGAATGGGTTATACGGAACCAATCCGTTCTTCGTGAACATTGTTTTTGTGAGATTTAGTCCATGACCGATCAGATAGGCACAAGACTTATCAAAGTCGGATAGTATTCGTTCCTCATGGCGAATGCTTGACGTTGTAAGAACGACGTCATCAGCAGAACGAGGATGATGTGATTGAGGACCATCGATTTTTCACTCTCATGTTGTTCCACTGCAATGTTGGTGTGGTGTGGAGGGTAGAAGCACATAATTTTGGCAACTATGATACCGGCTTGTCTAACCTCTGTTTATATGTCGATGTTATCACCGTTGTATATTGGTGATGTTTTCATTGTGGAATTTTTGCAAACCTTGCGAGAGGTCTTTATATACTAAGCAGGGGCGCCATGGCTGTCCATGGCTTTTTATGGCTGCTTCTGTCTCAAATGAATCAAAGATTTCTTTAAATCAGTGAAAGCGAGACAGAGCGGTCCGTTGTACTATTGCGACACTTCACTGACTTGTAATAGCGTGGATATGGTCCATAGTACTGAATCCTTTACGAAACCCTGCTTGCTCACATGACTGTCCTTCGTCTACTGGGTTGTCAGTGCGGCTTAGAACGATTCGAGTAAAGAGTTTATAAATAAGAGACAGCAAGCAGATTTGGCAATAGTTGTCGATGTCGAGAATGTCATCCTTCTTGAACAGTGACATGGTCTTGCTGGTATTCTATTGAAAAGGTACCTTCCATTTTGGGAGGCAACGTGTGAAAAACCGAATCAGTGTGTCGATAAAGACTTACGTAAAATTCTTCAGCTATTTACGTTTTCTCCAATCCTGTCCAGGTGTAGTTCAATTCTTCACAAACAGGACAGCATGTCGAATTTTGGAAGGGGAACAGATGAAATGAGACATTCATAGCTTACTTCATATGACGGCAGGAAGACGAGCCTGCTGAAGAGACCGAAGTAGTGATCGTAAACGACTTTCTCTTCTGGAGCTGTAACTGGTTCGCCTGGGCGTCGGAGTGCAGTCATCTTGGTCTTGCAATTGGCGAAGCTTCGGTGGGCTTTGCGAATGATTTTCGAAGTCTTTGCAGCTTCGACCATAGCGGCTGCTTTTTCTCGCTTTGGGATTCTTCTTTTATCGCTGGTCTGCATTGTTATGCAAGCTCGGACGAGAGTTGGCAATTGTCTATAGCTCGTGCGGTTCCCACTTTGGCGTATCAGCTTGGCTATTTTTTAGGAGCCACTTCCCTTGATGACTTTCGAATTCTCAGCTTTCATAGCGGTAACGTCAAACCGTTGAATGAGGGGCGTATATTCCTCGTCGATATTACCAATAACGGCATGTTGCCAACAGGCTACTGATTATCTAAATCAGCCCCAGCTTTTTATGGTTTTGGGGTATCACTTTCTGAAGTTAGCTGCTTTCTGTGCTATCGGCGAAAAGTAGAATCCTGTGTGAAGGTGGCGACGTTCTTATGTCGTTTAGAATTGTGAGACAATAACGACATCGCTTATGCAAAAGCTTGGACTTCTTGAACTGCAGGGTACCACAAAGTCTTGGTCGTTATGATCAACTCGGACATTCGCCCACCCTGCTTGTTGCACTCTAATCCAAAGGTTGCAAAGTGTTGTCCTTCAGACGTTCTTTTGGGTTCAGTCTTGGCGTTAAAAATAGTAATAATGACCTTAGAGAATTAATGGTTTTCTCAGGATAACCTCCCCAAGTCCATACAGAACGCTTCGACTTCGTCTTCATCATAGCTTAATGTTGGTCGGTAGACAACAAAGTTTGTTAAAGCCGGTATTGATCAACATCTGTTCAACCGCAAACGTCTGATTCGGATTGTTAGTTTTTCGAGTAAATCGATGTTCACTGTCATACTCGTGTTGAAGAGAACGGCGACTTCGCCGACTCCTCCACTGTCGCATGTTCCTTAGAACAGTTCTTCTGCGGTACCATAGATGACATTGAATCGGCGATATTTTCTCGTCTCAACCAGTCTGATGACAGTGCCATACCATACCTTGTAGGCGCGGGTCATCACCTCAGCCCTTTGCGATTTAGGTGGCTTAGAATGGCCCTGAGATATTAACACCATTTCCGTACTCGTCCTACCCAACGCTACCCTACCGGTTGCTCTTTCGCGGTCAGGGGAATGAGCCCCGTTTCTTTTTCACTGTTTTTTAGCTTTTGATACTCACGTATAGCTTGATGGGTTTTTACAGTAGGGTGAGTGTATTCACAGGTACCTTGCCATTCTCTCCCAGCGTAGACGAGGAGCTTATTTGGTGGAGTCGACTCCTAACCTTCTCACATTTACTTTCAGGACACTTGAATTCCAAGCCTTTGGCAGAATTGAATCGTAGCATACGACCAGCATAAACGACAACGTACCCACGTACATAGGCATGAATCTGAATTCGTAAACAGAGAAGATATATGCTAAATCGGCGAACGAAACAGGGTATCTAGCCTCTGGATCCACTTTCGTGACAGCAAAGCCCAACGTCGCTTTTGGTTCGCGTTTAACCCCCACCCGGCACCTAGGGACGCGCCATTTTGCCTCGCGACTAACCGGCAAGAGATCCAGTACGCTGGGGGATTCGTCAGCTAATAAGCGTACCAGGTGTGACAAATCTCCCTCTTATCCATAAGCAACTGCCTGTGGTGGTGAAGACCTAGGGCAGACTTTGGCCATGCTGACTTCGGGACTCCAGGGAATTAAATGGCTAAACCTGCAAATCTCCGAAGAATGGAGATTATGCTGCAGTCCGCAAAACCAAGCGAAGGTAGGCCATCCAGGTATTCATGTGTCCTAGGTGTGAGCACACGATCCTAGTTCATTGACGTAGTTAGTATTTCGCAGTGAGCGCATTATTTTTCCCCTTTTCTTCGCTTTTGCTTGGATCCTCATTATGTTTATCACACCAGTCCGATCGATGAGAACTAAGCCCAAAGACTTATATAATAACACCTTTTTTGTATAAAAAGTGAAAAAATCTCTTAAGTCGCGCCGCGACCGCGCCGTCAAGCAACTCAAAATCGTCGTGCTGCGAGTTTACTGGACGTCTTTTTTTCATAGCTTTGTTAAGTATGTGCAGACAGTTGTTGCAGATTTCCAAGTATTCCAATCATATCGTTCCACCTGAAGGTAGCCGCTTAAACACTAGGTGACTAGACATACTTAATGCCATAGGTGAGTCATAGTTTGTTATTCGTACTCTTTTTTAAATCCTTGTTTTAAATTCTCTTCTCCATGATTCATCCGTTCATTATTTCCTTAGAAAAGATTAAATGGATGTCGTGAAGAAATCACAAAATACCTGGTAAGGTGGGAGGAATCACCGTTGTTCATAGTAGCGGCGTCCACAGCGTAGATTATTTTGTTGACGATGGAAAATAACGGTGGAATAGTGGTGGAAGATACTCATTTATAGAGATTGGTCTTTGAATTCTTTCCGTGAGGTTAGAGCGTATATTGGAGCTGAACACTTAACTCTGCTATTGCAAGATCAATACTTTTACATTGTATGATGGTGAGCACGTTACCCTCCGGAAAGGGTAATAGCGGGTTTGATCCCGCCGCAGACACCTGCGGTTTAGAGTTTTGCAAATATCTCAGCATCATTGCACGTACCAATACGTTTACTCAAAGTTTCTTGAGTTTGGGTTTTGCATACATGACATGTTTGCTTAAGTAACTGAGTAACCAGTCAGTGGCTATATAATCGAAAAGCATTCCTCGTTAACTAATGTATCTTTCAGAATTGTGCAGGTTCTTGCGTTGAAGATGCGCCATGGTCTAAGGTGGTTGGATGTTTTGTTTCCTCTACCAAATGGGGAATCCACCACTCTGGGAGCTTCTTCGAATTCGGCTCGGGATTCGCTGAGAGCACTGCTGCTTCTGACACTTTTTGCGATTACCTTCGCTTCGACCATGGCACGTTTGCGCACTTACTGCTTAATTGTGGCTTTTTCTTTAAACTAGGTTGTCTGATTAGATATTGATTAACTTGAAATGTTGCTAAAGAAGACGTCGTAACTGTTTTTGCTTTTGAAACAGCGGCGTGATGAACTCCATTGTAATGACGGAGTTTTTAAATGTCAGGGGGTGCGTGTAGCGGAGTAGTTGCAGATCCCCACGACCAAGTTCCAGCAATCCTTCCGTCCCTCCGAGGTCGGTAAATTAGTACCATAATTGTCTACCTCTCCGCGAGCATGGCCCACCAAGCCTTCCATCCCTCCGGGGTCGGCAAATTGGTACCACACTTGTCTGGGAAGATAGCAGCATTGGCTCGATGCATCGGTAGGCCACCGCGAGTCATTACAAAGGCCAGATATGCATCCAATCACATCCAAACGATGCTTAATGAAGTCGAATCCATGGCGGATCGCTCAGGGCTTGATCAACGCCGAGAGCTTTATCCTTCATTCTTTTCCTGCGTTTTTAACTGTCAACGTTTTCTCCTCCTTGTTATCCTTCTTCATCTAAATTTTGGTTCCTTTCAGCTGGCAACTGTGCTAAGAGGAGAATATGCACGCAGTCATCTATCATCGTTTATTGCTTGTTTTGGAGGCGGTGTATTTCTAGCAACATGTTTGTTAGACCTCCTACCAGGTTAATTTAACTTGAAATTGTTCACCATTCTTAATGTGCTCTCCAGATCAATCCCATTGACGGGTGATTGCTAATGGCACTGTAAAGTCGAAAAATAGCTGAGAGGAAGGCGAAACGAAGGACCCGCATGATGTGGTGGTGAACACTTTAGCCCCCGCAAAGGGTAATGGCGTGCTCAATCTCCACTGCACATATCTGCGGTCCGGAGTTTTGCAAATATCTCAGCACCTTTGTGGTTGAAGTTTTGGTATTTCATTAAATTGACTAAATTCGAAAGCCATTTCAGATGCTATTGAGTCATTTGAAAAGACAAACTTTGACACCAGTTTTCCGGTCGCGGAATCAGCCGTAATAGGAGGCTTACTGATTGTTCTGTTCATTGAACAAGTATGTTTTACTTTCATTCACTTCTTCATTGAGTTACATTGTAGTTCGTCATTTTGCTTTGAAAAAATAATATACTAGATTCTGGTGTGGTACTCTATTAATTGCTTTTACTTATAGGTTTTTCTCACCATGCGAGAACATGGATGTCTCATATCTGGTCACACTCACCTTCATAGTGAAAGCGACGATCAGGAAATGCAAGTACGAAAGACCTCTAAACTCCTTCGTTATTTTTGAATACTTTTTGTCTAAGGATCGGTTTAAGGGTGTTCCAACATCCGTGATTTCGGAAGAGGAACGTAACTCAACAGTCGGTGCTCTACTTCTTGTATTAGCATTATCATTGCATGCACTCTTTGAGGGACTTTCAGTAGCCGTTATAAACGATGCTTCAAAGTTAGTGGAGGTTTTTGTCGCTCTCACTCTCCACAAATGCGTCATAGGATTCAGTCTCGGTGTACGACTTGTACAAAGTGGGTTACGCACTCCACTGGTGGCGCTTTCCTCCTGCATTTTTAGTGTTCAGGTGAGCGTTTCGAAATCGGTTCTGTTCTCCTTCTCTAGAAATCTGTGCTTGGCGATCTTTTGTATACTTCAGTTTCCCTTCTTTTTTCTCCACTTATGTTTATTAGGGGCGCGCGTAGCGCAATGGGCGGAGACGCTCTGCGATACACATGGGATCGATCCTCGCGCCCCCAGGCTCACCAATCCCTTCATCCCTCTGGGGTCGGCAAATTGCTACAAGACTTATCTAAGACGATAGCAGCACTGACTCAATATATCGGTAGGCCACCGCGAATCATTGTAAAGGCCAGATATGCATTCAATCACCTTCAGCTATGCTTAGTGAAGTCGAATGCCTAACGCACTTCTCAGGAATTGATCAAATCGGAGAGCATTTCTATTTTATCCGTTATTTATTTGTTTTAGATTGCATCCAGTTCTTAACTTTCAGATTCTTATTGGTGGGTTTGGAGGTCTGGAACTCATGGCTTTACTTTCCGGTGGTGATCGTGCAAATGCGGCTTTGGTTTCTTCTATTCTTCAAGATTAGTTCCTTATTTTAAGTGTTGATTTATTCTTTTTGAAGTGTATCGCTTCATAACTTTATAGTATTTCAGCTCGACTTCACATAACCTCGTATTTTTTTCATTCTTGTTCATCTTTAGGTCACTTCGCTTCCAATTTTGATATTTCGTTAAATATCTTTTAGGTATCGCATGTGGAACATTTCTTTACATAACAACGTTTGAAGTTGTGCCTCACGAACTGGACCGTATGGGTAATAGAATCGTCAAGTTGCTCTTCCTGTTTCTCGGTGTTCTAGTGATAGCGGGTTTTATGGCTGTTTTCCCAGAAACTGATTAACATTTCCTGTTCTGTGTTCTTTCTGTTCTTGTAGTTCTGCATTCCACTTTTGTTCTGTGGACTTCCCAAAGCAACTTTTGTATCTACTTTTATTTATTGCTCCACGTTTGACGGGTTTTGCTAGGATTTCACGCTGAAATCTGGTCATTTATTTTTAGTTAGCTGTGTTTGGTGCATAACTTCGATATTATGGCTGTCTTTTTTTTTTCCTTTCTTCTTTTCTTTTCCATTTTTACTTCCTTGTTTTTTGAAATTTTTCTATTGTTTTTAGATAGGTGTGTTCTTACCGAAGTATCACAGTAGCTTACCGTTTGTTATCCTCATACTTTGCACTTTTATAAATGGTTTCATTTACAGAATGAGTTTAATTATCATGTGACACTTCTTTAACGCTTCACTTCTCTTTAAGATACAGTGTTTCGAAACTTCACTTAAATATCTTGAAGAGTGTGTTTCTACAAATTAATGTATTTTAGGGATACTGTTCTCAACGTTGTTTGTCTTCTCAGTTGGCTTTTATTGGTTTCTCAATTCACAATAAATGTTCAGATTCTTTGCGTGTTTAGAAAGAAGAAAGTAGATATCAAATATTTATTGCTTTTGAATGGAGCCAAACCTGTAAAGCTTTCGTTACGGTTTAGAGAAATATGCTGGGAAGATGGTGAATTATGTTCTTATATTTGGTGATTTTCTCAGTAGTCATATGGGGCTTACTGAGGCATTTGGCAGTTTTACTATCGTGGGTGCTCTCAGTGGTATTTCAATGCCCACTCGACATAGGTGCAGTGGGCTGGTGTAGATTAAGTGATGTACGGATCCGTCTACCAAGCGGACTTCTCGTACACGTTGATAATTTTCAACTTCATCTTTTTTCTGTACTGGTAAGCAAGCCATTGCTATTGTCTTTACGAGATGTAAGGGTAGAAGGGGGAGCTCACTTTTTTGCTCAAACTTCTACCAACAGAAGCCACAACTCCATTGGATCCGTCAATGTTAAGCGGCCACTCACGTCACGTATTGCGCAGTTGGTTCAGTACTGCGGTTTGCATGTAGCGCGAGGACATCTAGTACTACTGGATGCCCTTCCCGACTGCATGATTCATGTGACCGCTGATGAATTACTTATGGAAACATTTAGGAGTCGTGAAGGATGGCAACTGGAGATGTCTTGTATCTTAACACGGGGTAAAGCCATACGTCGTCACGCTATTATGGGTCATTCGCTTTTGGATCTCGCTCTTCAATTCAGACTTTCCTTAGATATTGCTGGCGGCCGGCTAAAGAATATTCGCTTTCGCGTTGAGGATCCTAGTGTTGAAATTTCAAATGGTGTGTTTGATGTTATCGATGATCAAGCTTTCGGAAAATGTGAGGGTAGTTATGAAAACGTTGATGCAGGAAATCAGCCGCAGCTTCTTTCAATAGAAGATCTCTCAGACCTGTGCATCGAAGCCAATAACTGTTTAATGAAATACAATAGTACGACATCTGATCAGGATAGAGTTTTAACAATGGCTTTACGCGGTTTTTCAATTACGAAGGATAGCGGAAGAATGCAGACAAGAGTAGTAGGATTATCGATTGAGGATCAGCATCAGAGGTCCAGTTTGAGGACTAGTGTTCTCGTGCTATCATACGAGAATCATTCAGACCGATTTGATTTACAAATCACATCGAATAGTGTTCAAACTTCCTTGTCAGTTCAAGAAGTTATCTGGTGGAAAAGTCACATGGATTGTGTTCTTTTGATAGTAAAGAAGGCATTGAGTGGATCCACACCTGCTGTGGGAGAATCGTGTTCTCATGCTCCTGCGATGTTTACGGTGGAAGTAGCATCCATTTTCTGTGATCTCGTTGACATTGAGTCATTCCATTCAACTTTATCTGTTCAGTATTTTAGCATAACAAAGGTGAAAAATATGCTTGATGTTGGCGTTGATTCCCTCTGCTTTGCTGGTCCAAGCGTAAATGTAATAGATGCTTCCTTTGAACACCATCAATGGGGTCATTCGGTTTATGTAGGCGCTGCTCTTGTACAATATAATTTCGACGAGTCAGCTTTAAGCTTGCTGATTGGTATTGATGACTGCAAAATTGAGTGGAGTGAGAAACTAGCTAAGCAGATAGCAAAATTGTTTACTGTATTTCGTAAGAACAATCCTGGTAATGGAACCTCTATTGCTGTTAACTGGATCTTTAGCGTCAGAATGCAAATGAAAAGGGTAGCTTTTTTATCAGTGGCAAAGGAATGTACATATATGGTTTGGCTGTGTGATATGTTAAGCTTAGAGAGGGCTGCTTTGTCCAGAATGGTCATATCGGCTGAGAAAACTAAAATACTGTCCGGAAATGTTCATGGAGCTTTCGTGGATTTATTAGTGCTCCGTAACATAGACAGGTTTGTTCCTGGGAAAGAAGATGTTAGTCCTCCATGGCGTAACTGGAATCAGTCAGAAAATGATGCTCGTGAAAACGAAAGACGTGCCGAGTTTGACAAGAAGAGGATGGAATTTCCGCAGCTACGTGGGGAGACAAATATGCTTTGCGTTACAATTGAGACGTCAGCGTTGTCAACATACTCTGTCACATTCTCTTCAAATGCCTCTGTCTTCTTTGTGTGGTCTCCACTACTACATCGTGCAATTTACTACATGTTTCAGGTTACTCTAAACACATTTTCTCGACCAGGTCCTGTCAATGAGATGCCGAAAAAGTCTACGAGAACGTTTCAGTTCAAGATTTTGAGTACTGATTCAGTAGACTTCGTTATGGAATTACCTCGACATCATAGAGTGATGTGGAGTGTACCCTCACTAACATTTGAAGCTTCATCTACAAATCTATGCGCTTTATCACCAAAACTCGTTATCGCTATGAACGGCTTCGATATAATTACTGCCATTGATATATGCATTACACGCCGTCCTTCAGATCCTCAAATGGACATGTTTCGGCGAGGATTTAATGGCTTTACAACCACTTCTAACAAAGTGTGGTTATGGGCAGCGGCATCGTTTGTATTTTATCTTCCTTATGAATTCAGTTTTGCTCAAGTCTTCGATGAGTTCGTTAGCAGCATAAAATGGGTAAAGCTGTTACATGGGCTGAAGAAAGAGCCTTTCCCTCCTGGTGCTCCACTGCCTGCTGACGTGCGCATTTTGTTCAAGGAAGCTCGTCTCGAACTTGAAGATGATGCTTTCGAGATTTTGCTGCAAATGAGTCACGAGCTAAAAGAGGACGAAGTTTATGAATGCGAACGGCGTCGCCAAATGTTGGCCGACCGTCTCCTAGCTTTCAAAAAGTCAAATCCTCTTTTACCACAGGCGATGATAGACGAGTTGTTTGCCATGTTACTGGAAAAAAATAGTGCCATATATGTGGAGCGTTGGAACAAAGCGGATCATGGGAAACGGCCGTTATTTGTATCAACATGGAGTGACTGGGATCTTCGAGCTTTTGCTGATGCGTCTCTCCATGACTTTGAAAGATGCGTAGAGCTTATTCGTGAATTTGATCCTTTGAGTATATATCCGCCTGAAGGCCTGCAATTCTCTACGCTTTGGAGCAGAGGTGTTGAACTTGATATGAAAGAGTGGTCGATCACCTTTAAAGATTATCCTATTCCTTACCTGCTTACTAAAAACGTGCACTTTTTTGGCAGTTTGGTGGGTGCAGAGGAGTTTGAAGAACGAGGTCGGTCTATTCGCGAATGTCAAATACCCCTACCGAAACCATGGGAATCGCTCACTGTAGAACGTAATATGGCGCCATTAAAATTCTACTACGATATGCAGTGTGAAAGTTCTGATTTCTCGGCTACCTACGGTCCATGTTGGGAACCGTGCCTATCGATGATCAGCTTAATGTGGAATAATATTAATGCGCCATCGAGAGATCCATCTGTTCCATTACCATTTTGGGACAAAATGCGTTTCCTATTGCATGGACGTTTTTCGTGGCTCAGTTCTAAGGTTGTTACAACAATGTTGGCCTCTCCGGATCCGTATAATACGACGGAGACAGTGGAAATTTGTTGGGATGAGTTCGGTTTGGATTGGGGACTAGGTGAAGTACGAATTTGCTCCGCTTTGCGTGTTTTCATGCGAACAGCGTCACGGTACGACGATTCGCGAATTCTTTTCTTACCGGACCTTCGACTCCGTATTATTTTAGACTGGATTTGTAGTGGTGATCCACATGACCATCATGCTGTCACCATTTGTGCACCGCACCGTCTACCCCATTATTCAATGGACCATGACTCATATCGTGCGTTCCGTTCATCATCATTGGATCTTTCGTTGTCGTTTGATGTGGCGGCTGGTGCTGGAAACGGAGAGACCGGTGATCGTCTTCCGCATGTTCTTCTATATGCAAATACTTTTCGTTGTATTGAGTTTCTTCTTAACACCCTTACGATGAAGAATCGAAATATACGAAAAGGTCGTCTATTCGGAACTCCACTTTACCCGAAGCCACAATTAGGGAAACATTTCCGGAACGTGCAGGTGTCTTTAAATTTTCCAAAGTTCTATATTACGTATTGGATGTCGCATTCGTCTGATTACGGTTTTCGTTTGATCTCCGATGGTTTGAATCTTCTCGCCTCGATGAAGCTAACAATACGAGCTGAAAGTGTCGGGGGTATTGCTCGTTGTAGATCTTGTGTATGGCGTGCTCAACATGTATCAGCAACATTATGGGGAACACAGGTCCACGTCTACAGCAATGGACACATACCATCTGTTGATGGTATCTCAAGCGATGAGGAAACGTTTCTTCTTGGCTTAAATCGTGTTTCATACGTTAGAGAGAATAATCGCGGCAACGAATCAGCACAGCACAGACTAACTGTACATGATTTGAAGGCATCGTGGACAGCACAAAATCGCGATTCTTGCATTACAATCGCTGATGGTGTTCATAGAGCTCATATGCTTCGCCGAATCCTCAGTAATGATGCTCTTAAGATTCTTAAGCTGCATATGGAAGAGGAAGGCAACGTGTCAGTGTCTACAGATACAGCAGCAGTTGATAATTCTAGCCCTAGAAACGACAGTAGTCATCGCCGTGGTTTCAGTATGTCAGATCAGAATCACTCATTGCTTAACCAGCTCATTGGGGAAGCAAGTACGAGGCTTGTCGCTCATTGTGAACAGGCAACAGATCTTCCAACCGATTCTCTGTTGGGTGCATTACAATGTACATCAGATGATGTACGGAACACTAATTGGCAGATCGATTTACTGAACAGTCAAGTTGTGCTGAAGGGATGTGAACGTGCTGGATTCGTTTTGCTTACGGCTGCTCGCGCTAGTGTTACCCAGAAGGTCCATCGTTGTGTTTGGCGAAATGGGCAACTGCTAGGAAAGAAGTCCTGGTCTTCTGTCATATCTGGAATGCAATACTTCGCACCGGTATCTATTCCCAATGGGCGGAATTTTGAGTCGTCATTCAGATGGCTTTCAAGAGAGGTTATTGAGGAGAAAACTCCTTCCGGTGCAATAGGAGACCCGTATTTGCATCCTTACATAGGTGCCGGTGAAGCTGTTGGTGGAGTGGTGGATGTAGAAGAGTCGACAGACAAGATTCAACTCCAGCGAATTGTTTCTAGATGTAGTTGTGAGATATATTTCTGCTACTTTTCTGAAGAACTGAAGACTGATGCACTGGAAGAGAGTGGTGTACCGAAGGTGGGTTTTAATATGCACTTCCTAGCTGTTATTGATCCTCTTAGTTTGAACCTTTGGAATCTGGGGGTTTATTTAATATGTTTTCGACAGGAAATTAGATAGAATTGAAAACTAAGTCTAATATCGGTCTAAAATCGTAAAATTCCTACATCTCGATTTCTCAGTTACATTGATCATTCCTTCCTATCTATTTTTTTATTCCCCAGGTAGAACAAGAAACGGCCATTGGTGGAGAGGAAACCGGTGTTGATTGTTTCACGTTGAAGCATAATATGTTAGAGGCTGTTAGTAATTCAGACCAGGTACTTTTTACAAACATGTTGTTTGTTTTTTTGCGACCACTAGCATACTTTTCTTAGGATTCCAATTGATTCCAGTATGAAATGATGGTTGATATCGTCAACAACCTTGTTCTGTTTGTTCATCCGAAGAAAAAGGAACTAGCTGAGCGTCGGAGAAAATTGCAGTTCGCTTGCAAAATGGCGGATATGAATGAGATGCGAGAAAAGATTGTGGAACAACAGGTAAGCAGAGTTAGGAGGCAAAAGATTGCAACAATTTATCCAGCGTGTCAGGAATTTAGGAGCGCTAGGAACCAGCCAGCATGCTCCGTAAGACTTTATGATTTGGGTCTAGTTGCACAGACTCGTATTCCCTAATGCTTTTCTGGTTTTTGTTCTATGTGATGTTACTTCGTGGACCCCAGCATAACTTCCATTTTTTTCGGAGTGTTGCTGGTTTAGCCACTGTGGTTTTCTGGAGCCCGGAGGTCACTCTAGTCAAAGTCTGCCTTAGGTCCTCGCGACCACAGGCAATTGCCGCTATTGGCAGATCAGAAGATTTCCCAACATGCGACTAGTTTCATACCAGGACGATGATGGATGTTGATGTTCTGGCTTACTCTTAACTCTGCTTCTTGATGGAAACGCCGGGCTCCCTCTCAGCTTGGGAGATCCTGCCTGTGCGGTGAATCCCCCTGCTGTACATCATAGCTCGACACCGAGGAGCACCTGGCAGCCACGATGGGGCGGTAAACCGTTGAGACATCTACGTAATGTTACCTTGCTAAAGTAAATTTGCTCCTCCTTCCTAATAGAGTGAATAGAGAGGGAAAAGGAGTATTGTTCCGTGTTGAGGAGCGATGTTTCAATGGTATGGTGGGCTAGTGTCACACGTTCATTAATCTGCATTCGTTCGTTTGAAAATCTTCTCTGGTAGAGCTGAAGGTTCTTGATACTTACCCATTGTGTTAATTGTGTATATTTCAGTCTGATTTACGCGATATTGTTTCTGTTGTCCGATCACTCGAACGCCAACTGTTTTATTTGGATACTCAACCGAATGGAAACATTGATGAGCAGAAAAGATGCGAAATCGTTGAAGAAATGGAGGAGAATAAAGCCAAGCAGCTGGAGGTTTCAGAGAAACTGGCCATATATATCAGGTCTGTTATGGGCTGTGAGAATACGTATACATACATATGTATATGTATGAGTATATATAGATGTATATATGTGTTTGTATACCTTGTGTCATACGTTTTGCAAGGCCTAGCACTTCTATTCGTTTCATTTTCTTCGATCTATCATCAATGGAAATGGTTGGATTCCTGGTCTTTCGTCCTACTTGCTTGCAGTCCCTATCCCTTTTCGTAGCCCTGTGGAACTGTATGAGCACCATCTTCGCTTCCCTAGTAGTTTACGAAATTACAACGTTGAGATGACCATCAGGAACACACGGAAGGGGTTTTGCACAAGTGTTGTTGTTCCTTGCATCCCATTCGAACCATGTCATAAACCATTGCCACTTAACGGTAAGCAACTTTGTTGTTTTACTGTCGAACCTTTTCTATGGAGCAGTGGCTTCTCGTCTTGACCACTTCAGTAACATTGTACTTATGGTAATTAATCTTAGGTTGCCTCTCCAGGTTAGAGATTAAGATGCATGCGTTGTAAGTACAGATTGCTACTATCATCCTTCCACAACGGAGCAGCCTGCAGGAGCCCTTAGATTTTAATATCGTTTCTATTATACATTTATACATGGCGGTGTAATATTGAGGGACTTTATTAGAGCTAGGGGAACTAGTCCTTTTGCTTTCTGTGAGCTCTATGTTTTCATCCGGTAGGTAGAAGTGTGGATGTCGCCGAAGTAGCCTGGCATGTTTGGACAGCCAAGGTTGAACATTCAATCTTTAAAGTTTAGGAAAGCACAAAAGAAGTCGTTATTCACATATGAATGTTTCATACTGAACAGCTGTTGAGAAAAGAGTGTGTTTCCTGGTGACGATGAATGAGATTTGAGGCTGACCCAAAGGCCACTTTCATTGAGTTGAGCCAAATGTACATCCATTCATTCACGCATATCCCATGCAAAGCGTAGTGGAACTTCGTGTTATTGGTATCGATGAACACATTTTGCATTTATGTTTTCTGAAGGACTTGAATACAACCACATTGATGCTGAGATATTTGCAAGATTGCGGACCCCAGATGTCTGCAGTGGGGATAGAACGCGCTAATACCCCCTTCCGGGCGTTCACCACCACACCACTCAGAATTGTTGAATATTCAAGCGGAGTAATTATAATAAACACTTCTGAAGACTGAACTATAATTTCACAATCTGGTTCAGTTGCTACAAACAGCGTCAAGTGGAGGCGGCACGTGCAACTGTTTGTAACAAACTCGAAGAAGAAGATGTCTTAGCAGCTGTCGCCAGACGATTTGAGGTGTGATTTATAGGTTGTTCGTTGATTACTTTCCTCTTTCTAAGGTCATGTCTAGCAATATTCAGGTTTATTTTCAAGAAATTGTTATCACAAAGGAAGAGTGTTAAACATAGTTTTGCTGAAATTCTTTTCTAGGTTTGCTTTGAAGATTGCATTTGGAAGTTGACAGAGTGTGATGGTCAAATCGCTATAGCACAAATTCAGATCAGGAATTTCTTGTTAGTTTATGTTAACTTTCTGATAATAAATGTTCTCGATTCAGCGTTAACAGAATTGTTCCGGCTTTCGTAAACAACTTTTTCCTGTTTTGCTTTTGTAGTTTCTTTCTTTTTTTCGAAACGCCTCCATTTCTTGACAGTTTCCGCTCCCAGAATAAGCCTAAGCCTCAGAAAAATTACTAGGCGTATACAACACAAGAGAGTTTTCTATGTTACTAATTAGGGAAGAAATCTAGGTGTTAGAATCAAATTGGTTATATTTTCAAGAGAGAAGCGTGTAGCATAGTTGTCGGATGCACCCTGCAATACACATATGATCGATCACTGCGCCCCAGGGTCACCAAGCCTTCCATCTCTCTGCGTTGGACAGATTGCTACCAGACTTGTCTGGGAGGATAGCAGCACTGGCTTGATACGTCGGTAGTCCACCGCGAGTCATTGTAAGGGCCAGATATGGATTCAATCACCTCGAAACAATGCTTAATGAAGTCGAATGCATGACGCATCCCTCAGGGATTGATCAACCCCGATAGCTTTATCCTTTTTTTATCCTTTATATCTTAAAGATCATAGTAGTTTTAGAAAGGCGCTCATATTCGTCACTGAGTATCTGAATGCACCGTTTTTGCCCATAATAGATTGTCGGCAATCGAAATTGAACGTTTGGATTCAATTGATTGGAGCTTTGGGAGAATACATTGACGAAACGAATAGTGCAAAGTTCTGTGTCGCTTATCTCTCAAAGAGAACTGAATGGATGGACATTCTACGTTTGAACGTTACCTAAAGTACGGGCTATTGTATTATGTAACACTCTTTATTAAGGTACACACGAACGGTCCGCATAGATAGCTCAGGAGAGCATCATTTTGAGGTTTGATTTTGCTATTATTACTGTTCACCTTAACTCGGAGCTTCTATTCAGTCTACGAGGTTTCAGATCGGGACTATTCGTGTAACGAATTTACTACCGGACACCATCTATAGAGATACACTGCATCGGTAAGTTTTCTTTTTCTTCAAGTTTTTTCTCAGATTTCATACTCTGTTTCATGACATAGCAAGGTTGCAATAGATTTATTTTCCACCTTCTTGGTTAGTTATTTGTTTGGATCTAACGTTCTACCATGTTTGGATTTGTAGATAATTCATGTCAGTATGTTCTATATCTGATTATATTCAAGTGATGAGCGAGTTCAATCCCGACAGCCTTCTATCAGACTAATGGTTCGCGATATGGCACCAGGTTATTCTTATGCCTGTATTTCATTCTAATATATCTCAATCTCATATGTGATATATTTTCAGTTGGTGGCATATGCGTAAAAGAACTATTTGAAGTGAATATCGCTCCGATGGTAGCCCAACTAACGTATCGATTTTTCGAAAAAATCATGCTTTTCTTCTTTCCTGGTCGCAACATCCACAAAGAGGACAATTTGGATTCTGTCGAAGAAGGCACTCCGGTAGATAGTTTCGAAGCAAAGTCGTCTAGTACATTGTTCATTTTCCAAGACCGACTTCCTGTTAACTTCGGCATTGATTGATAATTCAGTTTTTCTTCGATAAGCAACACGAGGTTGGCATTATAGAATTTATTAGCATATAATAGCTGACGCTTCGGGCGTCTCGCCTTTTTCAGAGCCTTGAAAAGTCTAGATGACATGCAATATATTCAGCCAAACACTTTCATAACCCTAATCTTAGCAGATAAGACATAACACATAAATTTGGGTGGATTGCATGTCAATTTTATCTTTACGGGCTCCGAAGAAGGCGAAACCGCCGAAACATCAGCTATTCTATGCTAATAAATTCTATAATACTAACTTCATATTTGCTTATCGAACAAAAACAATGAATTGTTCATTTCATTGGTACTCGGAATGGGTACAGCAGTGATCATGGTATTCACTATCATAGCACCATTCTTCAGAAGTTCTCTCTTACTCGTCGCATTGCCGGTACTCTTAGTATGCGAAGTAACAAGTCAGTACAAGTTGAGCGGAAGTCCAGCAACAACAACAGCAAGGTAAATTTTTTTTAAGCGTTAGTCATTTCAAAAAAACATGCTATGGTTCAGATAATGTAGCCGTAACACCCATCCTATTTATATTTCGTTACAGCATGTGTCCGGTAAACAAGCTACTTATGTGGAACTTACTGATATCGACAAAATGAGAGAACGAGCTGACAACAATAACTTCTTTCTATACATTAAAATCCCGGAGGTTCCATTCGTAGTATCTTATAAGGTTAATACAATTTCGTTTTAATTTCAGGAATTGCATGTTCCGTGAGTATTTATCAAATATTAGAATTATTTGTGGTAAAAAAAGGGACGCGTATAGCTCAGTGGTTAGAGGTGCCCTGAAAAACACATACTGTCGTCGGTTCTGATCTCGTCCCTGGACTCAGCAAGCCTCCAATCCATATGTGGTCAGCCAATTGTTACCAGACTTCTCCTGAGAGTTCATTGCCTGCAATCCAAGTGAGAGCGCTCTAGTCCAGCTATCTCGGGACTCTAAGGAGGTTCGACTCGACCAGCACTCAAAGACATTCGTGAAGAAGACATTTTTTCAAGCAGCAGCAGTGGAACCCACATGCGAAAAATTCGAAGATCTTCGTGGATGATGAACGCAGGGAAACGAATCAAATGAAAGAAGTGATGGAGTCTGCTTAGATGTGAAAACGAACCATTTAAGAAGAAAAATGGATAGAAGGAGAGTGCGGGTAGTGCAGTAGTACTGATTGCTGTCTAACACACACAAGACCGTGGTTCGAACACCGCTCCAAGCCAGCAAAGACTCCCTTTTGGGGACTAAGGAGGGGGTGCCAAATTAGTCTGGTAAACTCCCTCCAAAATCTAAAAATGCCCTAGCGTTGCAACGTAATAAAAGTACAGGAGAACAAACAGGCATTCAGCAACGTTAGTAGTGAGGACTAAAAATTCTCAAGCAGATACCGAACCACATTTAAATCTGAAGAGCTTCGTGGAAGATGGATGCGAGGAAACGAATGCAAAAAGTACTGGAATCTGCGTAGTATGTGGTATAGGATCACGTAAAACTAACAACGGAAACAAAAATGAATTATGTGTATAACAAACATTTTTGACATTCATAAAGCTAAAAGCTCAAGGCTGTGGGCGTTGATCAATCCATGAGGGATGCGCTATGCATTCGACTTCATTAAGCATCGTTAGAGGTGTTTGAATGCATATCTGGCCTATACAGTGATTCTTGGTGGCGTAGTGACGTATCAAGCCAGCGCTACTATCCTTCCAGACAAGTCTGGTACCAATTTGGAGGGATGGAAGGCTTGGTGAGCCTGGAGCACGGGGATCGACTCCATGTATATTGCATGGTGCCTTCGACCACTGCGGTACACCCATTCTTTTTACATCCATAAAGCGGAAAATGACTAGCTTCACGTAGAATTCAAATCTCGACTATGCTACGAACTTGTAGTAAACAGTTAAGTTTAGGGTAGCAAAGACAAGAACATTGAAGACGTCGATCGATTCAGTTTCCTGTTTCCTTTATGTGAATTTCACGAAAGGAACTGGACATGGCTTGACGTTGCGCTTGCAGTTAAGCAACGCTGCAAGCGTGTACTGCTGCAACAGTTCATGAGACAAAAACTGTTGCGAAATCGTTTGACGGGCGGACCGGAAACGGTAGAAGGCATCAGTGAGGAAGATAAAAAAAGGATTGCTCTAGGTTCTCTCCAGGTAAGCAGTAGACTCCCACCTGTGTTCTTCTAACGTACGTTTGGCCTGTGTGTATACACATCTACTTCACTGTATTTTCTAGACGTCTACAACCGTGAAGAAAAAGGGTAGAGGATCCAGTACCATTCCATCGTAGGTAAATAGTCGTAGTATCACTTGTGTGTTGTATCATACTGGTTTTTAGTTTGTGTTGTGAGTTACAATGTGGAAATACCAGTTACTAGCATTTTGCGTAATACACATTTTGTGTAATTAATCGTCAAATTACTAATGCTCAGACCGCATTTACTCATTTTTGCATAATAAAGAATCTCTATTGGCACATTTTCGCAGAGAAACCTCTCCCTGATTGGTCAGTTCCCATAACTCTTTAGAATACTACAAACTACACTCGTCTAGCAGTCGTCGGAGGTGCCCTGCAATAAACATGGAATGGATCCTCTCTCCCTAGGCTCACCAAGCTCCCGATTCCTCTGGGGTCGGCAAATTGGTACCGGACTTGTCTGGAAGGAGAGCAGCACTGACTTGATATATCGGTCTGCCACCGCGTATCATGTAAAGGTCAGATATGCGTTCAATCACCTCTGAATGATTCTTAATGAAGTTGAATGCATGGCGCATTCCTTAGGGATAAGTCAACGCCGAGAGCTTTATCCTTTTATTATCCTTTTACACTCTTATATGATTTGTCCATTGTCGTCTTAGACAACCTATAACGTTACTCAAGAGAAGTCAACATACTTTTCGTTCATACCTTTTGTACTAAAGCACATCTTCACAACCACAGATACTATACCCTTCATTGTCCGAGATAAGTTATTTCTCCACACACTGCGTTTTTGCACGAAACACGTCTTCAGACCACTTTTTATGGGGAGTGTCCTTCATTATCATACAATACGTGTGCCAAATATCATAGCTGAATAACTCAAAAGACTGACTTTCTCCAAACCTCGGCATAGATAGTTGATATATTTATTAATACGATCTTATAAACTGATCTTCTTTAGCTGATGCGACGTTGGTATAGGTCTTCGTTGTCGTTGTCGTTGGTGTTGTTGGTCGATGGCTGATGTCTCGGCAATTTTGCCTTCCCCAGAGCCGTGATATTACTAGTGGGACTCCCACTGACCTGCTTCCATATTGAGCCTGGCAAAATTTACACAAAGTCCCACGGAGTAAGCATCATAAATGTCATCGTGGATGTGTTAAACTAAACATAAATCGGGTTGGATATCCAGCTAGCTTTTGGTAAGTAAGGTAGTAACACTGCCCTACTATTTCTATAGCTCTAGTGGTCTGGTTTCTTTTATAGAGTGACAGATCTGGTTATAATCCATCAGCGGCATAGCCTCATCAGTACCGTGCCTATGATCCTTTTATAAAACTTATGAACAGATCTAACTATCATAATTCAACCACAAGGATTTTCAGATATGAGCAAAACGCGGATTCTCAGCTAGGCTTCGAACCCGTGACTACCGTTATCGAAGGCTTATGTGCTATCTACCACACCAACCGAGGCCTTTCTTTCCTTTCCTCTAAGCCATTTTTATCTTCGACTTCTGCTCGTACCTCAGGATCGTTCTGGTTGTATTTCACATAGTACCCTGTCCATGAAAAAGAATGGGGAATAAATGAGAGCTATTTGGATACTTGGATGGCCCGTTTCCATTGATTGTGCCCATGATTTTGGGCTCTAGCAAAATTTCCACTTTTTTGGAGTTTTGCTCTTTAAGCCATTGTGGTTTCTTGGACTCCCGAGGTCAGCCTAGCCAAGGTCTGCTTCAGGTCGTCACCACCAGAGGCAGTCGCCTCCCTTTGTGGATCAAAGGGAGATTTGCCACCATGCGGCCAGTTTGATAGCAGGACGGTGGTGGATCCTGGTATTGGTTTACTCTTAGCTGGACTTGCTGATGGAAACGCCGGACTCCTGTTCAGCTTGGGCGGCCCTTCTGGGTGGAGTGATCCCCCTGCTGTACATCGTAGCCCGACACCTAGGAACACCTAGTAGCCACCATGAGCCGGTAAACAGTTAGAAGGAATGAAAACACATCGCGTGGTTCTCAGCACTTCTTCTATTCTGTTCTTTGCCTTGTAACAACTAACCATATAGGTGGTGAGGTCAGAGAGTGCAACCAGTTGTAATCTATAGATCGGTACACTTCTTTTCGTTGACATGCTGGAAGCTCAACGAGCGTAACTTCCCATGGAAACAAAACAAGATATAGTTCTGCAAGGTTCTCGGATCGTCACCACAAACAGTTACCGGCTCTTGTAAATAGAACGGAATTCCCTGGCTTACAAATCGAATTCTTCCAGGAATACAACTGTTACTCTGACTGTATGAAGTCCTCCTACCAGTTAACAAACTGTTCGAGGCGATTTGAATGACGGAATCTATAATCGTACACTTGGTAGGTAGATATCGAAATGACGGTCGGTCCTCAGATGGCTCGCACATCCCCGCATTTATTCCATTCGTGTCCTTAACGCCTTCACTGGACCTTGCTAGATTCGTGTATGAATTCTGTTCCAATCAATGATCTGTCGTCTTTTCTTCCTAGTGACACAGTGGGTGCAGGTTGGCAGTGGTTCTCGTTTGCAGTCGCGAAATATCAGTGCTAGAGCGTTCACAAATCGTCAGGACAAGAATTTGCTGGCAGTGTGGATCGGAGATTTGCCTTCCAGTGACCACAACCCCCGTATGGACACTACTGTGTCCACAGCAGTTTGGACCAGACTTGGTGTCCATGCTCACTTTAATGTGTCCCAGTGCTTTTTTTTACCGTACAGAATATACTCATTCGGTGTACTACATAGCAAATCGAAAGCAGATCAAAATGGGATGGTACCAGAAAGCCACCTACGCTTAATGATTTACAAAGAACCCTCTCTCGAAAAAGTCCAGTGACCGATGATCTGACTAACTGTTAACTGTTTTTCCATTTTAATCACTAAGGTCATTATTGTGTGGAATGTGCGCACATAAGAAACACCGAAGATGACTCAACGAAGGGGAAAAATACTTCCAGGGGCTGACAACAATGTATTTTCATAATGAACCATGGAATCAAAACCTCTAAAGAACTCTAATTATTGGTGTTTTTTATTGTCAAAAAAGAGAACCAGAAAGTCCGCATTCAACGAAAAATTGAACGTATTTGATTGGGCCAGCCATAGAAAACGGGGTTAGGACGCAATGGGTTGATGCAATTAGTAAGACGCCAAAGTAAGAGGTAACAGTCCGAATCCATGCACAAATGAGAATCCACCGGCATATTCATGGACACAGAAATTAGGCTAGAGTTGAGCGTAAACTAAAAAGTTAAGTTGGGCCAAAATTAACTGATCATAGGAAAGGTACCAAGTAATCAAGTCACTGCAGTATTATCTGCTTAGTGATATTTGTGCGTTACGACAGGAAACCATATTATTATGCAATATTACAAAATAATTCTATACACGTAAATTCTATTCGTCATCTGAGTCCACCGGTTCTTCCTTCTTCGTGTACCCTGGTCTGGATTGACGACGCTCTTCTAAGGCTAAACTCAGCGTTGCCCAGTCTTCTGTTCTAGTCTGGAAATATGGTATTTCATAAAAAGGACAGAGGATAAAACTCTTGGCCCTGATCAATCCATGAGGATTGCGGTATGCATTCGATTTCATTAAGCATCGTTAGAGGTCACTGAATGAATACCTGGCCTTTACAATGACTCGCAGTGGATGTATCGAGCCAGTGCTGTTGTCCTCCCAGACAAGTCTGGTATCAATTTGCCAACCACGGGGGGATGGGGGGCTTGGTAAGTCTTGGGCGCGAGGATCGACCCCATGTGTATTGCAGGGCACCTCTGACCACTGCGCTACACGCGCCGTGGTATTCCATAATGCGCATTATATTAACAGGTAGGTTTTCTGACAATGAGTTTTGCGTACCTGAATTGCAGTGTGCTCTTCTTGTGTTAAAGGTTTTCCGGAACTGTTAATGATATTAACGATATCATCCAGTCTGTAACAGAAAGATCAATATCCCCAATAACATACGCACGACAGTAAGCAGTTCAATATTTAGTCAGGACCCTGCAAATGGGCAACAGAAAAACACTAACACTGTTTAGTTTTACCACAATGATGCTGAGATATTTGCAAAACTCCAGACCGCAGGTGTTTGCGGTAGAGATTGAACACGCTATTACCCTTTCCGGGGGCTAACGCGTTCACCACCATACCATGCGGGACGTTCGTTTCGCTTGTCTTTCAGCCAGTTTACTATCTACCAGTGCCATCAGCAACAAAGAGAAACAAAAGCAAGCAAGAGAGAAAGGGGAAAAGAAGGACCCGCATGGTGCGGTGGTGAACGCGTTAGCCCCCGAAAAGAGTAACGCGTTCGATCCCCACCGCAAACACCTGAGGTCCAGAGTTTTGCTAATATCTCAGCATCAGTGTGGTTGTATTCCATATAATACCCTACCGTGTAAAACTGTAGTAGGCAGTAAATTTAAAAATGTTAATATTGTGATTTCGACTGTCTAGTTTTATCTATTTTTGTATTTCCACCACTTATCCAAATGTGAATGAAAAGATCATAGAAGTTTCAGGGGTAACAACCTACTGGTACTTGCCTGATGAGTAGCTTATCAATGATTTGTAAGGCATCCCCATGCATACCTTTCCAATCATCTTCAATACCCATTAGTTTTTGAAGAAATTCCGTAAGAACATCGGGAGATTTGTCTGAAATGGCTAAAGAAATCGAAAAAAATACATTCATGTAAAGCGAAGATGATAGAGTTGTATAGAATCACTGCAAAAACTCTAATACCTAAAGAATCTAAACCATATTTCAAAGCAGCTAGTGCTATCTGAGAAGGTGGATACATAAGCATAACGTCCGACAGAAGTGCTTTCTGAACATATATTTCTGAGCTGGCTAGAAAAATAATGATCAAAATATGCATCGAAATCAACACATGGTTTCTCAGTGCACCACAGTACTTATATCTACCCTAAAAAACTGATCTGCAGGCTCGCGAATTGTCTCCACGTTGAAATTAAGAAGTAGCATTCTTGTTTTCATCTCCACCAAGTGCCCTTCAAAAGGCCTAAATTTTTCATGATAACCGTAAAACCTGTAACGATCGTACTCCATTAGAGAAAACAATTCGAAACTAACCGAAAAGGACAATGTATTGTTATATGGTAACGAAGAGCGCGCATAATTTCAGGCTCCAAACCTAAAATCCGAGTCGTGTTCTGTTCCGGAGTTCCAGATCTTCAAAGAAAAAGAGTATAGACAAATGAGGCATCAAGTCTGGGATGCTTGCTTTTGCAATGTTACAGTTTGAGGTGCTTTTTTTCCTTCTGGAAAAAGAAATCCTACACATTGCTTGAAAGCGAAGACTTCGCCTCACTTCTGCAATATCGATTTCAGGATTTTGTGCTATACTTTGATAATTGGAACAGAGAAGAAAAATCTAGCCACTTTTCTTATAAACCGGTCACAAACATTCACACTCAACAGACAGTCGAAAATTCTTCCAATTAATTTACCTCACCCTCCCTACAGTTTACTGCCTCATCGTGACAGGGAGGTTTCCAAATGTCGGACTGAGATACACAGTGGAGGGGTTCATCCCCTACTAGGGCCTTTCAAACTAAGAAGGAGAACGGCGTTTTCATCAGGAAGCCTAACTAAGAGTAAAGCAGTACCACGATCCACCACCGTCCCGCTATCAAACTAGTCGCATGGTGGCAATCTCCCTCTGATGCACTAGGGCTGCGACTGCCTGTGATGGTGAAGATCTGGAGCAGACTTTGGTTCGGTTGATCTTGGGTCCCCAAGGAACCACAATGCTTAACCAGCAAAACTCCGAAACAATGGAAAATGGGGTCCGCACAACCAGTGAAGACGACCTAACTAAGTAAGTGAGGAAGTAATTTACCTCATTCAGAGATTTAAGGTGTTCGTGTAGATGAAAGGTGTAAACTTGTCACAGGTCAATAAGAGAGCATTGACCGCATTGATTCCTGCTTTAATTGACAAAGTTGTACTCGAAAAATTGGGGACATCTTAGCCTTTCACTTAAAATCGGATATTTCACACTGAAAAGCTTTACAAGCACACCTTAGATTCGCCACAAATTCGTCAATTGTGACGTAAAACTCCTCGACTTTCATGGCAAGATAGAAACACGCCATCATCACAATCTTTGGACTGGCTTCCATAACTGACCATCCTAGAAAGAGGCGTTTGAAGTATGCGTATGCAGTCCAGCGGACCGAAGGCCACATGCTCGGTTGGAAGGTGTCGGAGAATCTGATATTATTGTCATCCAGAAAAAAGAGAATAATTCGAAGCTGTGAAATCAGAGCTATTGATTCGGTTCCGAACAAATGCAATCTACAGTTTTTAAGACGATAAAACAGTGAAAAAACTCTAATTTAGCATGGTTAGGACACAACGAAGAAGATATATTGGTCAAGTTGATTCTGCTAGCTGTCCCGGAATCGCAAGGCTACAGCGTTACCAGTTCGACTGTAGGGATGAACTGTTCCCAGATATAAATGGTATAAGCTTCCCGATCCCAATGGGCGGGTACCGCAGTGGTTGCGGCGCCGGTTCGACCACGTCCCGGGTTCAGCAAGCCTCTCACCCCCAGGAATCGGGAAAGAAGATATAGTTACGTTAGCATAGAAATACTGATGTTGGAAATCAGACGTACATAAGAACTATGGACAAGAAATATAGAAGTAAAGAATTAAGGTGATACCTGATCGCAGCGCACTCTACTACATTTAACATTTGGGCCTCTTCCTCGACCGTCAGGAGAATCTCTTCTTCTCCAGGCTGTAGCAAATCCGCCTGCTTATTGCGGAACGCCTCATTAGCCTGAGAACACAAAATAACACAACTAAAACAGGTTGACCTGAAGAACTAACTAGTAAGACCCTGCATAGACTAGAAATAAAACACGAATTACTTTCGAATGAGAGAACATCAAGCTTACAAGCCTACGCTTTTCGGCCAGCTCGTCCTTTGTGAACGTCCACTCCTTTTTCTGAGTGCTCGTGGAATACATCCAGGACAAAGACCACACAAGGGTAAATAAAAATTAGAAAAACCACTTCACTTTCTGGCGCAAAAGCCGCAATTGCGACCAATGGTTTTTGCTACAGTAGTAAGCCATCACAGCCAGATGAGTTACTCCAAAGATTTAGCATCTGTATTCTCTTATAAATTCCTCTATGTGGATCAGGAATAGTATTAGTATTAGTATTGGTAGTAGTAGTAGTAGTAGTAGTAGTAGTAGTAGTAGTAGTAGTAGTAGTAGTAGTAGTAGTAGTAGTAGTAGTAGTAGTAGTAGTAGTAGTAGTAGTAGTAGTAGTAGTAGTAGTAATAATAATAATAGTAGCTACATTAACTAGAAGGTGTACTCTTCGTTTTCGGCCGTCCATTAACTTATCTAGCTCTTTAGGTAACCTACTAATTCCTTATACTCTCGTTGAGTAAAGGCGAGGTGTTATTTTATTCTTTCCTGCGATCAAGCTGACATTTGGGCTGATTTGGCCTTCCTTGGAGCCTGGAAGGATCAGATTGACTGCAAGAAACTGGGTGGAGTTCGATTGGGTAGATTGCGGTTAACCTGACCTTTCCAGGCTCTGAGGAAGCCGAGATCTGCTGAAACGTCGCATTCATTGTCATAAAGAATAAAGTAAAAACCTAGTATTTGCTCAAAAAGAATATGAAGAGTTATTTAATCAATGCCGAGGTTAAAAAAAGTCGGTCGTGGGGGGATATCACTATTTTCCAATTGTACTCCGTTTCACTAACGTAACTAGGTGCGTAAGTCCTTAGTAAGTTCTTAGTTCTCTACCCCTTCTTTACACGATTCATCTAGCCCTTCTTACCGTCACGAAACCTCAGTTTGAAGATGAATTAACGAAGTAACGTTTGCTTAACTCTTCCTTCTTCTTAAGTGAGACAGTAGTACCTTATTTCATTGGCCATTCATGCCGTGGTTAAATGACGGTCGGTTTGAAAAATAAAGGAGTTGTGGTTATTCTGGGCATCGTCTGGAGGAACTGTCATATACTTTTGACTCTTCATTCATACGTACCAGTCGTACTACTCATCCTTCTAAATTGGTTCTCGAGGCATTTTTATTAGGGTTGTGCGGGGCTCAGCATAGTTTCCACTTTTAGGGAGTTTCGCTGGTCTGGCCTTTGTGGTTCTATGGGTCCCGAGGTAAGCCTAGCCAAAGCCTCCCCCAGGTCACCACCACAAGCAGTCGCCGCCCTTGTGGATCAGAGGGAGATTTGCCACCATGCGACTAGTTTCTTACCAGGAGGGTGGTGGATCCTGGTACTGGTTTACTCTTAACTCGGTTTCCTGGTGGAAACGCCGGACTCATTCTCAGCATTGGAGACCCTGCTGGGGGGGATTGGGGGGATGAACCCCCTGCTCTATGTCGCAGCCCGACAACCAGGAACACCTCCCAGCTACGATGAGGAGGTAAACCGTTAGGAGGGGCACTCCTGTTGTCTTAACCTCTTCTTTAATTGTTGTGGAGCGTTCATGTGAAGAAAGTTGGTGCTTTCTTATGTTTTTATTGATTCCTTGCGATATTAAACATAGGCCTTCCTAGTTATTGCTTGGGCAACGCTGTTTACTACGTTTAGCTCATTTTATTACAGCGATTGAATACATAGTTACATCCGTTACTTTAGTTACTTTCATGAATGAGATTCGGTCATTCTATGCTCATATTGTCATTATTACTTTACTTTTTACTATACTTACTTACTTGGGACTTGGACGACTCGTCCTCACTGGTTGTGCGGAGCCCACCATAATTTCCAATATTTCGGAGTTCTGCTGGTTTAGCCACTTTGGTTCTTTGAAGTCCCGACGTCAGCCTGGCCAAAGTCTGCCCCAGGTCTTCATCACCACAGGCAGTCGCAGCCTTTGTGGATCAGAGAGAGATTTGCCAGCATGCGACTTTGATACTAGGACGGTGGTGGATCCTGGTACTGGTTTACTCTTAGCTAGGCTTCCTGATGGAAACGCCGGACTCCTCAGCTTGGGAGACTCTGCCAGGGAATGAATCTCCCGCTTTACATCGCAGTCCGACACCCAGGAACACCTCCCAGCCACGATGAGGCGTTAGACCGTTGGGAGGACTTTTTACAGTTGCTGTGCTATATTACTATTTATTACTATTACTCCTTACTGAAGATCATATTGGACTGGATTACATCGAGAAGCCATCCTTAGCGAATTTTAGTTACCAAAAATGTTTCTAGAACCGAGTTCCCTTTAATCTCGTTATGACCAATCAATACGTATTTTCTAACTGATGAATTAACATGAGGTTGAAGAGGAAACCTTTGTTCGGCTGACGTTCCAGCCACTTCGCCTTCAAGGCCGGATTGATCTGAATCGATGGTCCACAATGGTTCGTTCGTCTGATGCGGGTCTTCGTGATCACATCGAGCCGAATCTGGTGGAGGGAGCAGCTCGATGAACCTCACTTTCCAGTGCTCGTTTATATAAGACGGTTGTTGCTGATAAAGATTGTCCGTTGATAATCGTCCATGTTTCTTTGGATAATCCATCCTTCACGAGTCGGTATCATTATCTGGTGGTACAAAGCGCAACGTCGCGCGTGCGGCACAGTGGTCGGAAGCGCCATGCAATGCATACGGGATCGATCCCCGCGCGCGCCCAAGGCTTAATAAGCCCTCCATCCCGCTGGGTCGGCAAATTGGTACCGGACTTGTCTGGGTGGATAGGGCACTAGCTCGATACATCGGTAGGTTACCGCAAATAATTGTAAAGGCTAGATATGCATTCAGTCACCTCCAACGATGATTAGTGAAATCGAATGCATGGCGCATTCCTCAGGGATTGGTCAACACTTAGAACTTAATTCTTTATTCTTTTACGGAGCGTAACAAAACTTCAAAAGCGAGGTTAAAGGAAAGTCGGTTCGGTCAGGATATAAGAATGAACTGAAGAGGACATCCTTACAGCACTGATTTGATTCGATCTTCTGTCTTTCACTTCCAGTAGTGAAAATCCCGGTTTTCAGCTATATATTGGAAAGGAAGGACAGGAGATGTTTCCAAACCCGAGTTTCCTTTAAGTCGGTGTGGCTAATCAATATGTATCCTTTCGTCAAGAAGTCAATGCAAGGTTGATAAAAAAAATCTTTTCTATTAATCTTATGTTCGCTTATCATTTAAGGAATACATGCTAATGAAGTGTTTTATGCCGTTGACGGTTCATAGAAGAATTTGTAACGCACCAATGTTTCTTGGGTTTCGCACCTGGGATGACGCGAAGAAAGAGTTTCTTTATTCCTCCCTGTGCAAATGATATTCACATTAGGTTTCCCGATCAGTTTCCAGTAAAATCACTAATACGGCGAAGTGTGTGATTGATCTCATTGCGTAAAGACAGTATAATGTCTTCATGTTTTATTCATTCTTTCATTTTTTCAACCAATGGCGAAGTCGGACGTGTAAGTTGACGTGGACACCTTCGGCTTGGCTTATATGTTGGGTTATAAAAAAGACCATAGGGAGGTTTTTTTCGCTGATTTTTTTTGTCGTTTATCGTTTTCTTTCTCATCTATCATATCTCTTGCAACTTACCGTCAGTACTTTCCAACTTATCCTTTAAAGTTATCTCGCACAAATGGCAAGTGTAAACTGGTCGTAGATGTTGAATAGTTTCCAATAGCAAATGGGGCTAAGCGTAACATTTCATTCCAGTCATCTAAAAAATAGCTTTCTGTGCTGCTAGCTCTTAGGGCCCGTGTAGCGCAGCGGTCGGAGCCGCCCTGCGATACACATGGGACAGATCCCGTGCCACATGCCCACCAGGCCCCCTATCCCTCCGGGGTCGACATATTGCTACCAGACTTGTCTGGGGGGATAGCAGCACTGGCTTGATACATCGGTAGGCCACTACGAGTCATTGTAGAGACTACATATTCATTCAGTCACCTACAAAGATGATTAATAAAGTCGAATGCGTGGCGCATCCCTCAGGGATTGATCAATGATCAACACCGAGAGCTTTATCCTTTATCCTCTACGCTTGTTCATAAATTTGCAGCTGCTTGTGGAAGAGCTTAGATTTAGTTATGTGTTGCCATACTTATTGGCCAGCTTAGCTGTACTGCTGTATAGCAAGAGGAAGTAGTAAAACATCGTAGTGGCTTGTTGTTGTTCAGTAATTATTGGACAAGTTCTATAGTGATGTACTCTTTCAATGTGATGACCTTCTCTTACTTCCTCTTCGTCGTTACTTCGTGAAAGAACAATATATCGCCGAAATCCTTTCGCTTTTGTGATGAACAGCGTTGTTCCAGTTGAAAATGAAGATAAAGTGCTAGGCATCACTTCTAATCAGCTGTTAACTTGACATCAGTTTTGAGCCGTGCGTAATAGGACACCGCAAAAGGTTTACGGCCTCTTTGTGGCTGGGAGGTGTTCCTGGATATCGGGCTGTGATATACAGCGGAGGATTCATCTTCTTCCTAGGGTCTTGCAACCCCAGCTGAGAAGAAGTCCGATACTTCCATCCGGAAACCCAGCTGAGCATAAATGAGTACCAGGATCCACTACCGTCCTGGTACCAAACTAGTCGCACAATGGCAAATCTCCCTCCGATCCACTAGGGCGGTGACTGCATCTGGTGGTGACGACCTGGGGCAGATTTTGGCCTGGCTGACCTCGGGACTGCAGGGAACCACAATGGTTAAACCAGCAAATTTCCGAAATAATGGAAATTATGCTGAGGCTCGCACAGCAAGTGAATACGGGCCATCCACGTATTCAAGTAAGTATGATGGGAAATAGGATGGAAGCAGTGGATATTTATTTAGCAATAATAGTTCAGTATACTCACAACAATATTTTATTTATCGTTCAACTTTGTAGAAAACCGCAAACATTTTGATTGGAGCAAAACGTTCGTAGAATGGAATCTTTTTCAGAGAACTCGCTAGAGGCCATGTTATGAGCGCATTTGACCTTCGTGTTTGTCATTCTGTTGATTTGTTCCTCATTCAAACTGTCCTGGCACTCCATGTCCCACCCCGATAACTTGGTTCGTTTTGAAGGTATGAACCAGTTCGTTTCATTCGTGCTTTGCCTCCTCGCTCTTCCTGCCATTTATGCCACAAGTGAGCCGAAAGGGCCTAAAGTTACGGACAAGGTACGTGATTTTCAGATATTCAGTAGGGTAATTCTATTTCATTATATCAGAAAAAAAACTGAAGAAATTGCTGATGGCACTGGTAGATAGAAAACTAGCTGAGAGAGAAGCGAAACTAAGGACACACATGGTGTGGTGGTGAACGCGTAAGCTCCCGGAAAAGGTACGAACGCGTTCGTTCCCCACCGCAGACACCTGTTGTCCGGAGTTTTCAAAATATCTCATCATCGTTGTGGTTGATTTCGCATAACACCCTGGCTTGAAAATTGTAGTAGGCAGTAAATAAAAAAGTTAACATTAACTGGACAAGTGTTCAGGTTTGGTTTGACATCGAGCAGAATGGCCAGCCCATGGGAAGAATTGTGATCGGTTTGTTTGGCAAAACAGTTCCAAAGACAACAGAGAACTTTATTGGCTTGGCAAAAAAAACCCAAGGTAAGTAAAGATTTGGAAAGGTGCAATTCAGAAGTTACATACTGGTACTTTTTTATGTTCGTGTTTTAGGGTAATGGATACTTGGGTAGTAAATTTCATCGTGTGATTCCGGAGTTCATGATTCAAGGTGGCGATTTTACACATGGTGATGGAACAGGGGGGAAGTAGGTTTCGTACTTTAGAACTCTTAGCTCTGCCTTTATATTTAATCCATTGGGTAGTTCACTGTTAAATCACACAGTGGACCAAATTTTTCTTTTGAACGACCTTTCTCACATTTACTATGGAGATCACAACACTTCTGTACTTCCATTCCAGTCCTTAATAGGCATTTTTCATCCACGAATTTTCACGTATATGTTGGACTTCTCTTTGTTGTCTTTTCTATGAATGGTGTTGAAAAAAAAGTCTGCTACCGATTCCCGGCCCCAGGAATGATGATTTCGTGAGGCCCGGTGCAGGGTCGAACCAGCATCGTGCTCGTGATGAACGTCATTACTAACACTACGCTACCTGCCCACCTGCGACCACATTTCATTGAAATTCGGTGATGTTCCTAGGGTTTTCAGCAATGAAGTCCTATTTTTCTTTCAAAAAATACATGTGAATTTCCGTGGATTGGTATAGAGATGTATTAAGAAGCAAACCCTTATCAACAAGCATCCTTTATCAGTAAAGCAGTCTTATGTCATCATATGGGCAACAGTTTCAAAAGTAGAGCTGAAAATGATGAGTAGCCTCTGTTGTTAGCATTATATTGACTCTATTTTTTGCATAAAGATCCGATTTTCCAGTTTTTTTTCCCTTAAAACCTCTGTGGGGCTACAATTTTTAAGCATTCTTTGTTTCAAATCACGGAAATTTCGAACTTTGAGTAATGCTCTTTTTCATCCATTATATTTACTTGGATACTTTGATGGGCCATTCTCATTGGTTGTGTGGGCCCCAGAATAATTTCCTTTTTTCTGAGAATTTTGCTGGTTTAGCCACTGTAGTTCCCTAGAGTCCCGAGATCAGCCTAGCCAAAGTCTGCCCCCAGCTCTTCAGCACTACAGGAAGTCCCCGACCTTATATATTGGAGGGGAATTTTCCACCATGTGAGACTAGTTTGATACAGGACGGTAATGAATCCTTGTGTTGGTTCATCTGTTATATATATATGTATATATATATATATATATATATATATATATATATATATATGTTTATGTAATGAGTAAATATTTGATATTGTTTCGTTGGACTACGACAATAATGTAGATCACTTGAATAATAATATTGTAGATCCATCTATGGTGAAAAATTTGCCGACGAAAACTTCAAAGTGAAGCATTATGGAGCCGGATGGGTTTCAATGGCGAACGCTGGCAAGGATACCAATGGCAGCCAATTTTTTATTACAGTGAAGAAGACCTCTTGGTTAGATGGTCGACATGTGGTGTTTGGAAAGGTATGCGGAATCCGTTAATCGTACTGTTGCTTTAAATCTTAGGTGTTAGAGCCTTGTATTCGATGAACATTTAAGCGTGGTTGGTTCTCCTTAGGCTTCAACAGCTACATTTTTACAAGTGGAATCCATGTCTATTTTTCCGCAGTGGTGACATTTCTGCTGAAAATAATTTAGCTCTAATCTTTCAAACAAACATGTTTACTAGAAATTTAGTTGAAATGGAAATCATTGGGGCCTGCAGATCTTTTTTAACAGAATGCAAGCCTTCTTAATTGCTCATGATGAAATTCGTTTTCTTTTCTGAGCTCAATGGTCGCTTTCTGTTTACTTTGTCATCGTGACGCCGATTGAAGCGAAGCGATTGAGGATGGATTTCCAAGTCCGATTTTCAGTAAACCTCGACATTGATCAATAAGTTATCGCGTCCTTAAAATTTTCAAAAAATAATAGTTGTTAACACGTCTTCCAATCCTGAACGGCTAAGGTTTAAGCGACTTTCTCTTTTTCAAAGTAAGTGTTAATGACAAATCAAGTCGCTCAAACTTTAGTGACCTAACAAATCACTCTCTATTTTTTTGCTTCTCATACTACAAAGAGTATGGCCACCTATGAATCCTTCAAATATGATTGTAAGTGGAAGTGACCCAGGTAAAGAAAAATGATCCGGTCCGGGGTCTGCGCGATAATAAGGCGTTATGGAAATCAGGCATTCATTCTATCGATCCTTTTTTTGATTTTCAAAGTTCTTCGAAACCACGAGAGCTTTACTTTTGAGCCAGTATTTTTGATTCTTGCGCTGTGATTGTAACTTTAACCTCAAAATGATCACCATCAGATCCCACAGGTACCTAGCAGCGTATATTGTCGGGTTGCTACTTCGCCAGTTTACTCGTCTCCCTATTTTTTTACAAGTGGTAACGTATGCTGTAGCTGAGCTCGTACAATAGCCATCCCAACCGTTAGATTAAATCATAGTATTTGGTTCTTTACATAGATAGTCGTGTAAGAACTTGAACTAAGCTATCAGCTCCGAAGAAGGAGACATCGCCGAGAATTTAGTTGTTGAGAACCTTCTCACCACTTTGTGTAATCACATCGAGATAGCGGAATTTCGTTAAGCAAGACATAATGTTTCTTACAAATACATCGTTAGTGGGGTTATCTAAGAAGCTGCGATTTCGCGAATTTTTTAACCATCTCTTATACAAAGACTTGACTTTTCGGTTTGTAGTTCCAAATGTTCGTTTTGTTCCAAAAGTCTATTCTACAGAGGCTTCCAATTCTTATTAAAAGCTTTTCCAATCAGGTGCTTTCGGGAATGGACGTGGTGCGAGCAATAGAGACCGTTCCGAAAGTCGGTGATAAGCCGAAGGACGACGTTATCATTGCCGCATGCGGGCATGAAGTCGTGGAAATACCGTTTGCGGTAGAGAAAAGCGATGCTACTGCATGATTTCGAACTGGTACCCTATTGTCTTTGTGTGCCTTATTTATTGAGATACGTGTGTGTAATGGACAACAACGGACTCAACTGGTCGCCAAGTCCAAGTTAACGAAGTTCATAGCTTTCTTAAATACGTGTGATTTACATAGACTTTCATGAGAATCTGTGTATACATCGATTTCTTAGTACAGGAAAGAACATCGATGCTGCTGAAACAGGGCGCTGTTTTGTTCCTTTTCAGCGTTTAATGACTACAATACAGTTTATAGAAATGGGGTTTTCGAGGCGATGAATCCCACTAGGTAGTTCCATTCTCGAGATCGTTCCATATAGCCGTGTATAGCTCATATCTTGTATGTTCCATGCATTTGTGTAATAATCTGTGCACTTTGTTTGAAAAAAACCCGCAATAAAATGAGAGTTCGCAGAACTGAGTCTCATCTTTTCCTCCGTCTATTTAATATACCTTCAAAGGAGACGAGACTAAGTATTCCACCAGGAAGTAATTGGAAACAAAAGCCTATAACTGCATATGTTTTTTTTGAATGTTTTACTGGCATGACCAGTCACCATGAATTCGTATAGTTTTTATCACATTTCCAGCTAAAAGGTATGAAGGACTTGACAAGTTCTCTATCTGTCGAGTATCACGAAAGTCCATATAAGTATATCAATATGTGCCCAGATTCTCGCGAGGAACTTTTGCTTTCCGACTTTTGCAGAGATGAGAGCATTCGTTTACCCGTTGCTGGGCCTTCAGATGGGAATCTCAAATTCAACATAAATAATCTGCTAAGGAATGAAATCACGTTGTGCATTCCACTTCGGTGCGTTGACCACCTATTCAAATTAGTTCGAGAGTTGGGGCAGTTGTTGCGGTATATCAATAATGGATAATGTCTGCACTCCAAACATTATATATATTATATAAGTGGAAGAAACTCTTAGTTTGTAATGCCTAAGGTTTTGGCGGGTTCGAGATCACGGTTATTACTTAAGTAACTCGTGAGACTTTCTTACGGTGGCTCAACTGTGTCCGACTCTTTCCTTTCGGGAAAAAAAACGCAGCGAAAAGTAGACCACTGCCAGCACTTACTCCCTTTGTAGAAATAATATTCATTAGATATCAGGCAGTGAGGAGCTGGAATGTTCCAACACAGCGTTCGAGACATCAAGAAAGGGTCTTGTCCAACCAGCAAATTACCTCCTAAATGGGAATGGGCTTAGGCCTCAGCAATTCTTCGTGATTACTGAAGAAATATCATTAAAGTTCTTAATAACTCAAAAGACCGACTTTCTATAAACCTCGGCATAGAAAGTTGATATATTTATTTATATGATCTTATAAACTGATCTTCTTTAGCTGATGCGAGGTTGGCATAGGTCTTCGCTGTCGTTGTCGTTGTTGTTGGTGTTGTTGGTCGATGGCTGATGTTTCGGCGAGTACGCCTTCCTCAGAGCCGTGATGTCACGAGTGCGACAGTCCCACTGCCGACAGCGAAATCGCCGAAACCTCAGCCATCGACCAGCAGCATCAACAACAACGACAACGAACACCTATACGAACCTCGCATCAGCTAAAGATCAGTTCGTAAGATCATATAAGTAAATATATCATTAAAGTATTCACGCAACTGCAGTTCCTAACATTGGTAACGAGACACCATCCGTTAAAAAAACAGCAAAACCAGCTGCGATTATTTTGAGATAGAATGGGCAGTGTAAAATGGTTACATCGTGATTTATACTACATCTTCCGCTTAACTGGGTTCAACGCCAATTTGTGCTCCCCCAGATCAATTTCATAGATGGGTGACTGCTGATAGCAGCCATGGAACACGGCCAAGAGAGGCGAAACAAAGGACCCGCAAGGTGTGGTGGTGAACACGTTAGCCCCCGGAAATGATAGCAACGGGTTCGATCTCCACCGTAGACACCTGCGGTCCGGAGTTTTGCAGATATCCCGAAATCATTGTGACTACATTTTTGAGACATATTTAACCCTCTAAAATTATCCATCACTTAGCATTCCTACCATATGTGATCTAAAACAATAGTTTTGTTGGCATGTAGGCGAAATTTTAGACACAAACACAGAACATTTCTAAAACAGTTCCATACGTAGAATATAGTACTTTATTCTGCACATATATTTGTTGAACAGCATTAATGTACACTATCCTCCTGCGCGATAGCAGACACCATTTTCCATGGTTTCCACTACATGTTCCTTCTGAAGGAGTGATGTCAACATGTTTAAAATAATGGTCTAGGGTTTCTCTTCCCAGTCTCCTTTCAACAAATGCCTTAAGTTCAATCCGATCAGAGCTGCCAATGCTGCCACCTAAATGGAACTCTACTTGTACTTGCAGTGGTACTTGAGAAGCGACAATAAATTGACGTTTAGACATCAAGAGCTATACCCAATAGTTATACTATCCAAGCAGTTACCTGATAAAATGTTTGTCTATGATCAGTGGTACAATTCCTTGCCGAATTATACTGTAAAGATCGGAAGTATCTAGAAAACATGTACCTGCTCCGCCATTCGTGTATTCGGTTGCCCTTTACGAGATCGGAATTTCTTCCCAAGCACTTCAACACTACCTTCAAATCGTTTGTCTTGTTCCCGTAGGTGTGAAGAGTAAACAGGCTTCTCAGCATTCACTTCTTTGCAGTAGTTAAAGAGAATACATTTCGGTGTAGCACTAGCATTTTTGGCGTCCTTCAACCGCTTTCTGACAGAAATAAAATTACCTTCAGGTACTACTCAAAAAAGGATAGGTTTTGCTTGTCATTAGAATTGTTCATACTTATAGTATGAACTAAACAGATTATACTACTTAGTTCGAGAAATATGTGACACCTCCATTTCCTTACTGTTTTTGCTTAGTTGGATCAATTGCTGGTGTTGGTTTATTAAGATGTGTTAAATGTCGTTTAGATTATTCTACACTTTCAGCTTAGATCCTAAAAGTTACCATGGATCTCAATCAGAATGTAAACTGCTATCGGCGACGACGCACTGCCCAACCCCCTAAAACCACAAGTGGGAACTGTCACAGTCACTCTGCTTTAGCTACTCAACAGTAGCATCTTAGCATAAATGTTTTGTCGAAAAATTACTGAATTCGATGGTACACCATATAAGTGAAGACAATTACTTGACACGTGCCAATCTCTCTAGTTATTATCTATCCAATATTTTACCATGTATTCCCCCAGGAAAAGGTTTCTGAATTACATTTGCTTACGTACGTGCAATACACAGGTAAATGTCCTGCTTCCCAAAAAACTGCTGAATGTGGTGTCGAAACCTGGGCATATGGAAAGTTACTTCGTTCTACTGAAGGGACTTCTAGAAAGTGCTCTGTTATGAGACCCTTCGAATTAGTACCATTTTGATTTCAGCGGCCTCTAAACTTCCGATATTGCTCGACGCTGTACAAGAGTGTTGAAAACGCGAGAAAGTTCACTCTGACCATCGTGTCATGGGATTTCCTCCAGCACTCGGAATGCTCTCCAGACACCGGAACTGCTTTATCGTCCACGTCTTTCAAGAACCGTCTGGGAAAACGATGCTTTGTCAATTAGTACACAATCGAAGATGAAATCGAGAAGTCCTTCACTTCTTGTCAACTCGAGCCCGTTACGATGGATAATTGAAAATCTCGCAAGCATTGGAAAATCGCGATAAACAGAGATTAAGGTTAAAGTGAAAGCTGTCTTCTTTTGAATAAGCCTCTTAAATTTCTGGAGATATGTACAATATAACAGAACTTTCTGATCGACCCAATTAATAAAGAGGAGCGAATGGTTTCAAGAAAGTAAAAATATCCTCTAAATTACACCGTGGGAATGATAAATATGTAACGAATAAAACAATATATTTCTATAGATAGTTGCGTAAAGTAGTGCAGATAGTATAAAACAGTATGGATACGGAAAGAACGAGAGAAAACATATCAAGGAGAGCTTACTGAGGAAACGTTACATCGTAGTACTCGTAGTCGGATATCTCATTAGAAAACACTCGTTTGTTTTGCTTTCGTATCCTATCTCTCCTACATTTCTCATACTTTTCCTCACATCCCCAAGCCCGACATATCTCCTGCACACTACCAGCCACGACTGTTTGCCGCCCTCTAGGATCACGATCCTGAAAGACTGTAATATAAGAGGACGTGAAAACGAAGGGATCATAGCATCTTAATCCCTGAAAGTTTTTCTCTTAATTTGCCAAGAATTTATTTTCATGTTGTCATAGAGCTCAATCATAGGTTCTATAAAACAGGATAGAGGTGATATCCACTATGAGCTAAAAACTAAAAACTTGAAGAGAAACTAAATGTCTAGTTTTTCATTTGCAACCTGGTCATGGTTAAGGGTTATACATGGATGTCGGAACACAATTTGCAGCAAGTGGTTAACCCCTAACAGGATCACTCCTAAAGAGTTTAACATTTTAATTCCGAAGCTCCGGCAAAAAACGAGCCCAAGTGCTCAAATACTGCCATTCTGATTGAACGACGACTGTGAGAAACGCTAAGGCTTGGTAAAATCACTTCAGTACTACGACGAAATTAGCAGAAATCAGCCTTTGTACACCTGGAAATGAACTCTGCCATCTAAATATTAAGCCGATTGCACCATGAGTAATTTGTACTATATCAAGTCAAAACGCCAACGAGACGATCCGGGAGCATTTATTTGCACTGGGACCAACACCTCAAACCACCGCTCCCTATAGTGAAATCAAATTTAGACTGTGCAGAGTAGACACGATCAAGAACAAGATGACAGAAATACGATGACTCGACTATCACGTTCCTGCTCCAGCAAATTTCTCCAACAACTTTTTAGCCAATTTTAAACAATAGAGAACATCAGAAAGGGTCGAGTAGCGCAATGGTAGTGATGCCGTCCATCACGGGCACGGTGCTGGTTCAATCTCAGTTCGGGCTCACCAAGCTTCTTATCCTCCGAGGTTGGGAACTTGGTAGAAGACTCATCTAGGAACAGTTCACACCCTGCAATCCAAGTGAGAACGCTCTAGCGCTGTTACCTCAAGACTGTAGGGAGAATCAATCCGACCAGCACTCACCGGTCGATATTCATAAAGATGGCGATAACCCTCAAACAGCAGCCGAACCCACATGCGAAACGCCCAAAGATTTTCGTGGATGATAGGTCCAAGGAAAACATTCAAAGGAGAGAAGTGCTAAGATCCGCACACTAGATATGAAGATAGGTCGTGTAAAAAAAAGAACACTACTGGAAGTGGGAATCCCGTGATGGTAAGACACCTAAGGAAGTCTACCAGATCGTTACGAAAAGATTACACGACCAACTCGACATCTCTATAGTTGGACTGTTTGTAGGTTTGTTCATTACTTTTTCTTCGGAACATCCAAATCAACAACATTGTAAATAACCTACTACCATCACGCTAAAGCGGAAAGAATAGTAGTGTATGACCAGAACATATTACAGGATGCCCTTGCTTCGCTGCTAAGACATATAAGCGGCTGGAGCTGTTTGTCAATGGACTCAAATGCCAAATATGCCCCTCTTTTTCACTGATAAAACAGAAATTTTTCACTGATGAAACAGAAATCAACAAAAGTAGAAACATAACCAAACCTATACGACAAGAGAGTCCATAGCAACGAGGCATCTTTGATGATTTTCCCTTCGCCATTGTAATTTTTTAAGTTTCAAAAGTTCTATTAATCTAAAGCCCTTATATATATATATATATATATATATATATATATATATATATATATATATATCTTAGCCATTTAGGATTTGTTCCTATCCCGTACTAGACTGCAAAGCAGGTTGGGCAAACTGTTAGGTAATTGCCAGAAACGTCTGGAGTGTGTATGACAATGAACTCTCACAAGCTCAGCAGAATTTAAAAAACAACTCTGAAATTGAAATGAAAGAGCATTTTAAAGATTAGCGCATCTGTAGGACAGTGGTCCGGTGAATTGACACCGGACCTATCAGCGAAGATAATCGGCATTGATCAATCCCTGAGGGATGCGCCATGTATTCGACTTCATCAAGTATCGTTGGAGGTGATTGAATGCATATCTGGGCTTTACAATGACTCGCGGTGGGCTGTCGATGTACCGTTCCAGTGCTACTATCCTCCCAGATAAGTCTGGTACCAATTTGCCAAACCCGGTGGGATGGAAGGCTTGGTGGGGCTGGAGGGCGGGGATCGATCCCTTGGATATTGCAGGGCCCCCTCCAGTCGCTGCGCTACACGGTTCATAACACTACCAAAGGATAGTGTGGTATTAACTAAATTCAAATTAGTCAATTAACATTATGAAATGGCAGAAACTGTTTACAATGCTTTGTTTGCTTGCTCACCTGGTTACTCCCTAGCATTCGCTGAACAACGTACTTTGTCGCTGTGTAGTTTTCATCACATTCGCAGGCCTTAAAGAAATAATCGTTCTGCTGACAATACATCAATTAAAAGAAAATCATTCAAGGCGAGAACAGCTACAGATCTACGGTGCCTACGACCGTTTCAAAAAGCTCACTGAACTAATCCTTCTAATTCATCTCTGTCAACAACCCGTAACCAAGCATTTAATCCATCAGAAACCATAGTAATATGGGTGAAGTACCTCCATGGTATATGGTTGCGAAAAAGAAGGAAATACTATTCATCAATGAAAACCGTTAGGAGGCGTACTAGGTCTAAAAAGTTCCTGACGTCTTCATCGAATTGAAGAACACCTTCGCGCCTAAACACCGACGGACACGAAAGAGCTTTCCGCGCAATCATCACAGATGATGTTCCCGTGTCGGACCGAAATTTCAGTATGTCGTCGTAACAACTGATATCCCCAGATCCACCACTGAAATACTCCGAAGATTAACCAGCTCCCAAACTGCCTATAAGTACATGCAGTTTTCAAACACCAGTAGACCAAAATATTAATCTACTAGTTCTCTACATGATTGAACTGGCAGGAGTACAAAAAAAAACCTTTATTCGGCTAGAGTTTCAGAGCTTTCAGATCCTTTCGAGCCGCGGTGATCCGTGTCGATGGTCCCAAGCTGGTCGTTGTTTCGATGTGGACAAAATGAAGTATCGACTGCTAAGGACGCATTGCTCACCAAGGAGCAGATCATACTGCAAGGGAAAAATCGACCAAAATCCATCCTGTATAAAAGGATACCGCCGAATGAAGTTCCCATTCGAGCGGTGCGCTCTCCAGTGGATTCGACTCGATGCACTACGAACACACACCGCAACAACGACCAGATTGGGACCGTCTACTCGGATCAACGGCGTTTTTAAAAAGGCAAAAGTACCAAAACGTTAGCCCAATAAAGGTTTCAATACTGACCTCGTGTCAGCTCGATGTTTTAGAAACGCATTTGAGACAGCTGTTAGATTAAGAACGCACAGCGGTTACACCAGAATTAACAGTAATTTTAATATGTTCATTATATATGGGTATGAGCCTGGTTTAGCATTACTTTGGTCTATCCAAATCCAAGAAATGGATCCAGGGGATCTCTATGCGTCACCGCAAAGTAAATGACTCTGTTGTGGAGCTTGACTAACTTCTAGCTAACGTATGAACGAATGTAGGTAATAACATTACGAGAAATTATAAAGCCTCCACCACTGGATTTTAACTGTGCAGGCGTTAACATGCTGCGAGAATGCAAGTACTTTCCAGCCAGCGGTTAGGCAAACGTAAGCTGGTAATGACACATGCTATGACGGGGATTTGAGAAATGCTTTGGAATGGAAGGATAAATGTGGCTAGCAGTAAACATTGCATAAGAAGTGTACGGTAATATAGAAAATAACTATTTTGTGGATAATACCCTGCCGTGAGGACTGTAGTAAAAAGTTAACATTGTGACTTAGACTGCAGCCTCAGCTTAACTAGGTACAATGCCGATTTAGGCTGCTCAGATCAATCCCACTGACGGATGGTTGCTGATAGCACTGGTTTATAGAAAACTAGCTGATAGATGGCGGAACGAAGGACACGCATGGTGTGGTGGTGAACGCGTTAGTCCCTGGAAAGGACAATAGCGCGTTCGTTTCCCACGCAGACAACTGTGATCCGGAATTTTGCAAATGTCTCAGTATCATTATTCGCTGGATAGTTTTTATATTGGATGTGTGGAGACTATGTCTTGCTACAGTACATAAAATCAAATTTTCGAGACGAAAAATCAAAAAATACAGTATTTGCGAGATCATGTCATAACTCACTTTGCTATGACTGGTATTCTTACGGTTCTCGCGATTTCGCGAATTTCGTCTATCCTACATGGGTGAGGATCACGTTCATCTCTTCGCCGACCGTGGACTCCTATAGCAGCCACGCCACAGTGTTCGATTACGCGAACTAGATTCAATGTAGCCGATAGCTCAAAATTAATACGATCAATGTGACCTATGAAGTCGATGTGGAGCTATTGATAACTGAATACGATGATGTATAGTACTAAAAGTAAGCTTGACCAACATCGTCCAAAACCCGGATCTTGCACGAGACAGGTACCTGCGATACGCCAACAAGAGAGGTCAATATCTGGAAAAGAAATGAAGTTGTTATTTAATAGTTGGCAGCATAGTGACGCTCTAGTTGAATCCAGCTCTAAATATATTGAATCAGATGGCGAAAAACACCTCTATCCAGAAACTTTTTTTGTAAACACTGCTACTGCATTAGACTGCTGTCATCATGTCACAGCATTTTAAAAAGGTTCTAGAGGCTTGTTAAACTATTGGCGCTACTTCCCGGCATTATGCCATCACTCTGAGGTCGGCAATTTGGTACCGATTTCGGAGAATAACAACACTTATTAAATACGTTGGTAAGCTACAACAAGTCATTCTCTTTTTTGTATTCACCTATCTCTATGATGTTTAATAGAATGGTGTGCGTGGCCCAGCCCCTCAGTGATCTATCAATGTTGAAAGCTTTACCCTATAAAGTTCATTATCAAATGAGGGAAACTAACCTCTTTAATTTTATCGACTTGTAGCAACAGAGCGGCTCCCATGCCACAATGAATAGAGAACGGCTTTGGACAACCCATATTGACATCAATCGCTGCTAGATCTGCACCTCTGCAATTTAGCGATTGATAAACACGAAAGAAGGAAATACACAATGACATTCCATTATATTTCACTAATTCCACTGATTGCACAGATATTCCGACCTTCCTCATAGAGGGCTCTTATGGCGGTTAGTTGCAGTTGCAAGGCAACGTGGCGCGTCCACAAGTGGCGCATAGGGGGTTAATCGCGGACCAAAAGCGACCTCTGCTTCCTTGAAATGCAAGTGGATCCAGGCAATGGACTCCCTGTTTCTGCTGCGCCAATTTGCCACATACTTTCTGTATTTACCAAGCGTATTCATGCACGCGTGTGTGGGTGCGTTCTAGTTTATGTGGATTGTATTCTGAGTCAATTCCGCTTCCGCCAAAAGCCTGTAATCAAGTGGATGGAAAGTAATACAGGAGGCGGTTAGGAACGCCTCCGACAAATAAGCTCCTGCCCACCCTGGGGGAAAATGGCAAGTTACCCGTGGGTATACGCAGCCCTCCCCCAATGTTTAAGGCTCACCAAGCTATACGTGGGTACCAAACGCTAAACCCAGTAAAATAAGTAGGCCTTATTTCAGTGACTTGGAATGAGCTTCGATACACCAATACGACATCATTCGGTAAGACGAGCGCGGACAAGCTGTTAAAATCTCAAGGCCATTCTAGGCTGCCTGAATCTCGAAGAACTAAAGCGATGATCTGTGCCTAGAATGCGTGCTAACTTGCACCCGAGTACGCGATAGAAGAGTGATAATAGAGGCAAGAAGGACAAATTACATTAAGATCATACATTCTTTGAGGTCAACATAGGAGATCTTAAGTTAAGATTGGACCTAAAGAACATCCGAAGAACGTCACATTGGGACTCATGGATCAGAATGGAACGAGCAGGGTAAGCGGCCAAGTTTTATCATGACAACCAAGACCATCCATGGTAATCCGCAATTTCAGAACCCCAAGTCACACACATCAACACACATCAACAGCGAAACATAAGTAGACCGATCTTATAATGAGAAAAAACACGGCAGATGAACGAAAAGAACTCTAAAGTGGACAACACGAGAAACCAGGCGTTCTCCGACATGACTACCAACACGTTAAGAGAACGTATTCATAAGTAAAGTTAAACAGCAGTAGTCGGAGAAGCAGTCATTTTATAAATCAAGGTATGAGACTCACACCTACCACTATGATCGTATGAAACCAACCATGGATTATGATTACGAGGCAAAGAAACGACGGAAAATGAACTGGGGTCCGCACAACTCGTGGAGACGTGCCGTCCAAGTAAGTAGCTTACTGCAGTTTAATAGAGACAAAATATGAAGGCTACATAGGAGTGGAAAACCATTGTTAGAATGTACTCTTACAAGTTACAACAAATTTCATAATTACGATACTTCCTTGGTAAGTACTAGGCGTTACTCAAATAAGTTTTTCTTCACGGCAAGGTAATACGTGGAACAACCACAATGATGCAGAGCACTGTAATTTATACTGCAGATTCAGCTTAACTAGGTTCACTGTCGGTTTATATTTCCTAGATCACTGTTAGGTAGAAAAACTAGCTGAAAGAAAGGCAAAACAAGGGCCTCGGTGTTAAAGTAAGTAGCATGTGAGTATTGGTAAAAGGTAAGCAGAGCTTAATTCGAAGATAGGGGATGTGGCAGCGCAGTGGTTAGTGACGTAGTTCCTCAGGAAGCAAGATGCTAGTTCGACCCCTTACCCATCGCCCTGCATTAGTCTACGTGTGAATGTTTTAGTTAGGATATTTCCAAGATTGCAAAGATAATTGATTCGACCGGCACTCCACGACATTAATAAAGAAGACGAATCCTCAATCAGCAGCCAAAACAACACTTGGTATGTTCGAAGACCTTTGCGAACGATGTAAGCGAGGAAGAGGAAAACGAATCGAATGCAAAAAGTGCTGGGATCTGCACCAGTGTACTTGATGATGGGTCATGTAAAATAAAAAAAAAGGACAGATCACCGAGATCTCCACTTTTTTTATACCGGTGCAATGGCAGTGGAGTTTCTGCCTTAAGGAGGATCCCACAAGTAAAATAGCCTATTTCATCAAGAAATTGAATAACCAATGGCCACAGTTCTAAAGTATATATAGGCATACATAGTAGTTAGAGATGCAGTAGAGTACACGAATGATCGCTAGTTCGACGCCAATGCAATTTAATTAGACCACACTATCCCCATGGATTGGAAGCTTGGTAGCATATTTGTCTCGGCGGGAAAGTTCCCTTCGATTGCTAAAGGCAGGCAACGTGTCGTGGTAAAAATCTGAGAGCATTCTTACACACTATTCCATTGTTCCAGCGGAACGAAATTCACAACGCATCCGAACCCAGAGATCAATCTGAAGGCCTTCGGGTGTGAAGGACATGAAACAACGAAAGGGAAAGAGCGAATGAGGGATGTTTCGGGACCCACACAATATGTAGATGCGGCTCATATAATAAATAAAATGAAAGTAAATTGCACCACATACACCATTCTCGCTACTTGGGCCGCCTTTGCCCCACTATTCGTTCCAATCTGTAGAACGCAGCGCCCGATTTCACCCGGAGCAATGCGTAACACAACGTCATCCACCAACGCGTAATCTACTGTATTCAGGATATTGTTAACTACTCGAGTACTCGATAGAAGCTTCTGGTCGATTATTTCCTCAGTATAACACAGATCTGCGCCATACTTCAGAGCTAGCAGTCTGAAACCGAACACACGAATGCTTATTCAACAGTAACAACGAGGTACTTTAATAGCTTCAAGAATGAACATAAACAGCTTAGGTAAAGGTCATGGTATAGTTTCTACTAAATAATACAAGATGGGTGTTGTCGAAAACTTCACGAAGATCGAAGGTTTGATAACAACGAAATCGAAGCATCCGACAAAAGGCATTACGAGGATAAAGGATAAAGCTCTCGGAGTTGATCAATCCCTTAGAGTATGCGCCATGCATCCGACTTCATTAAGTATCGTTGGAGGTGACTGAATGCATACCTGGCCTTTACAATGATTCCCGGTGGCCTACCGATGTATCGAACCAGTGCTGCTATTCTCCCAAACAAGTCTGGTACCAATTTGCCGACCCCGGAGGGATGGAAGGCTTGGTGAGCCTGAAGCGCGGGGATCGATCCCACGTATATTGCAGGGCGCCTCCAAAACTGCACTACACGAGCCTCCACAAAAGACATTGAAACACATCTATTCCAGTTAAAGGAATATATACCCTAAAGTAAAAAAAACTTTTTAAAATCGTTGAACGGTTCCCAACGCTTATAATCGCATTAGTCATGAAAAAACATGAACCTCAGTGGTGTCCGTCCTGCTCGGACCATTGGAGCCATGATAACCTTGTTCGCAAACAGGGAAGAACCGCTGGTAGTTCCCATCTGAGTGTCTTCGACATTTGGCCTGTTGCATACCATGCAGTATTCACTGAAATATAACAAATCAGTATCCAAACGGTGATCCTGACCAATAAGCTATCGGAAAAAAGTCATTCTTTGTCAACATCTGACAGGAACTTTTTCAGCCGTATTCGACGTCCATAACATCAGATAAGAGAATGAAATCCATTATTCATTCCCAAACACAGGCAATGTATACTGAGTCTATGTGAAATGAAAGTTCTAGTAAGAAAACAAACATGTCGATGAGATAGAAACTGTCATAACCCTACATCACCACAAAGCGAAACTGTGAGACTCTCCCAATAGCCGAAGGCTGACTGACACGAAACTAACGATCAATATGAAAATGTATACAAAATAAAAACTAAATTCATTAGGACCAGAAGAAGAACATCATCAGCAAACTGAATGGGATGCACAGCAGCACTGAGAAGCTCCGGCAAGACCGAGGACGAACGAACGAAAACATTTACAGAATATCCGCTAATAGTGAGGTTATTGCTCTGTACAAAAGCCACAATGTTCGTGAATAGTAAGCTGTGATAATGGTTAGAATAATGCAATAAAATAATTGCAAAACAACTAGAACTGAAGTATACTACAAAGTTCTATGTAAAATTGAATGCAGAGTATTCGAGGTTTTTGCAAACTTGGATTAAACTTAGCTACAATGGCTTCATATAGCTTAGGTCGCTTGAATTCCGATCAAATCCATTCACTGTCTTTCTTGATGAACAATCAAAACGTTGTTATAATGGAATTTATTAATATATAATACCTAACGCATCGCTATAGCTCTCACGGTAGAGACGGTGACTGAGTTCGGTTACAGCGTCCCTAATCTCTTGTAGAGCGTCTGGGAACGAATATATTTGCGAAACGGATGGACCACTCTGCGCCCGCTTAAAAGAACTAGTCGGTGAAATTAAAGTGGACTTAAATGTTTCACTAGGTGCGCACCTGTCACAGAAACATAAAGATTTTGAAACAGAAGTTACCAGTCGTCACAAAGGAATCCAAGATATCAGCGCATTTAACTCTTGAAGCATTCTGGACAAATTCCAGAAATCCAGAAATGAACCGCAAACCTAACTGTCATGTAATCATGCGTGACCTACCACATACCTCAGACTAATTTCTTTTTGGCCTGAGCTAGGCACATTCCTCGACCATGTCAGCTATTGTGAATTAATAAATGCCTATAATAACAACCTCTTGTTAGTTCATTGAGAAAAACAGCGAGTTACTGATCAATGTCAATATTTGAAAAAAAAGTCGGTCTCGGGATTTGGATCAAATCGTTCTTGTGAGAAACTGTTGTGAGAAATAACATAACTATATGTGTCACTGATTATCATTGAAAGAAATTACTAGATCACATCCTTCAATATCAATTAATCAACAAATGACGACGAATTTAATAATCCGTTGAGTCTTCCGACAACCTTTCGGATGATTGCTGAAGACGTGCATATGCTATAGGTTCACAATAAAATCATCCTACGACCATTGCTGAATCATCCTGTGTCGTCGCGGACGAAGACGTACAATTACTTGATGAAAGATTTGTATGACCAAAGACCAGTTGGGCAACATCAGCGAATGCACAGTGAGGAATTTTGGCCGAGGCTAATTCCATTTGCATCTTTGACCATATGTTAAAATAACGAGATAGTTGTGATTGAGCACTCCTTCCTCCAAATTCCAATATAGCTGAAGCCGTCTGTTTAGCCAAATCACTTAGATGCTGCTCACTTAAGAGCTCATGTGACTCGAATTGAGCGTAATCCATAAGACATATAGTTGCTAATGAATCATTCAAAATAGCCTTTGCTGACCCACTTAAATTCGGAATCTGGAGAGACAAACTGTATATCGATCGACCGAATTCAATGGCTTCGTTATATTTCTGGTACTCTGCTGCTTGTGCAGCTGTCTTTTCAGCACGAACTATGCCATCTTCGACATCAACATCTCCACCGTCTTCAATATTCTCTTCTTCGACTATCGTAGTATCTCCAACCCCACCATGATAAACAGAAACTCCATCAGCAGAACCAGAACCATTTTTCACATCTTCTGCAGCATGACCATTTCGAGGAGATAGATGATGAACAGTGGAAGAACTACAGGGCTCTTCCTCCATTTGTACGTCAGACTGACTGCAACAATATAAATGAGCGGACGATGAGAACAATGTTTATACCCATATCATATGCACTTCAATACAAGTATGCTACCTATTAAGGTGGCGTTGGGTCTTACGAATCTCTCCCACATACGGATTACAAGACAGATGCTATGTTGGTCATCACCATGTGGCAGCAAAGGATTAAAGCAGACCAAAAGTGACGTTGCAGTTCCGCTGAAAAGCCTGTGGAGGCTGTGTCTGCGCAGGGACTGAGATATACTATTTGCTTGCATTTAAGAACATCCATGCAGGCATGCGTGCGTGTGCATGACATCATGATTAGATAATGGAAGCTAATCCGGCCACAGTCCACAATAAATGACTGGGAGTACAAGAGAGGTGATTAAGAGTGGTTTCTAGCAAATAAGCCTACATCTACTCTAGAAAGACTTGCGAGGTACTCTTGAGTAGATGCAATCACTATGACTGAGCTGGGCAAGCTCCCTGTGGAGTATTGATATTCGAAAGCGGCAAAAAAGAAAATGTCACGGTCTCACAACTTTGTACGAGCCTACAATAAACAGTGCTAGATAGGGCTAATATGTACAGACCGATAAAATTTATTATGTATTTGTACTGAGTATATCTAGAAAATTAATCACCACTTTAACGCTTAGAATGGCCACAGAATTATAAGAAAGATCAATGTCTAGATTGGCAACAGAATTATCTATGAAGAACACATCGCGACCCACGGATTGGAATGGACCGAACAAAATGAGTGGCTGTCTCAGTTGTCATAACGATCAAGACCATACAAGTAACTCACAATTTCAGAACTCTACTCTTCACACTGAACATGGGAGTTTGCTAAAGAAGAGTTAAAAGATAAAACAATGAGCTTTTGGCGTTCGTCAGTCCTTGAGAGATAAGCTATGCATTCAACTTCACCAATCATCGCAGAGGTAACTGAATGCATATTTGGTCTGTACAGTGATGGCCTACCAATGTACACAACTTGTGCTACTAATCTTTCAGAGAAGTCTGGTACCATTGTATCGACCCCCGGAGAGATGGAAGGCTCGTTAATCACGTGGCGCTGGTTCGAACCAGTGATCGACCCTGTGTGTATTATACGGCACCTCTAACTACGCTACAAGCGTCTTAAATGGATAGTGCCATAAAGAAATAGACCATCGCAAAGCGACGCACAAAACCGGTGACGGATTTTACGGCGAGCAAGGCAGTAATAATGAACCAAACTAAAGGAGTTACGAAGCCCTTTAGGAAGGTGAAAAAAATAATCGACTGCTTCTACTCTGAACTCTTCAACAGGGATATTCTCCTGCTTCCATATCAAATCAAGAAGGATGGATACTTCGTGCCAATGGCTCTGCCTTTCGAAATCCAACAAACTACCTAGTCGGTAAAGAACCGCACACACCGGTGCCATCAGGATTAGTACATGGACTGAACATTTGGAGAACTACTAACAACTCTCATCGAAACACTCTCTCCGCATCTTACGCGGCACCTAGAAGAAGACAAAGCTCAGTCTGTGGAATAGAGAGAAGACTGAGTTGCTGCACAAGAAAGGGGACGGTAAGGGATAAAGCGTTCGGTGTTGGAAAACCTCTTACAAACTCACCCGAATGTATACAAATTGATTAACAATCTTAAACGAAAAAGGATGGAATGGACGATTAGCCTATACAGTCCGAACTAGAATCCTTGATGACAATTAGCTGACAAAAGGGGTTAGCTACTGGGTCAACAGAAGAGTCAACCGCATTCACGATGACCCTATGGAAAAAAGAAGCGCCTCGAATCTCTAGAGCGGCAGACCTATTTGGGTACTTTTGCATGCGACAGGAACTATGGAAGACTTTATTGGCAAGCGCTCGAACCATTCGACGATAAAAAAGAGAACAAATAACATGTGAGACAGCGTTGATCCGCAGATACCTCCTCAAACTCTTACCCTTCCCTCCCGCAAAAGTGCAGATTCCATCAGCAGTGTATTTTTTTTAGAACTTTGCCTTTTAAATACACTAGACTAAAGTTCCCCATGTGGTGAAACCCAAAGCGCTCGGCATTTATCTATTCTTGAGAGATCCATAATGCATTCGGTTTCATTGACCAAACCATAAGGGTGAATGATTCCCCTTTGGCTCATACAATGAATTATGGCCCATACAGCGCAGTGGTTCGAGGTACCCAAAAATACATATGTGATCGTTAGTACGATTCCACTCGAGGTTATCGAGCTTTCAATCCTTCCACAGTCGGCAAACTGGTGCCAGACGTCTCGGAAATGAAACACTGAGATGACACATCGACAAGACACCGCAATTCATTTCACAGATCAGGTATGCGTTCAATTATCTCTACAATGCTTAAGGACGTTGAATGCATAGTGCGATTGATCAATGTCGAATGTTTTATCCCTTACCCCTCGCAAAGAATTGCGGTGGCAAACCCAGCTATTGAGCTAACGTAATTTAACGTCGAAAGAAAGAAAAGAGAACGGTACTCACACATTAACGTCTTTATCAGAAAACGGTGGAGTTCGTCTGGCTGGTGGCGCTTCTATATCCTCCGCTTGAGAATCCACTGAAAAGCAGAAAGCAGTAGGAACTGGGAATTATAGAATACAAGATGATTCTATAAATGGACTGGACATTTTCATCACCAAACACCACTTACCGTACTTACCATATGTTCGTTTATGTGGATTTGTTGAATGGGACAGGGTTGCTGAAAACATGAAACCAACATTGATGACGTATCCTTAGCAAGAGCATCATATTAACACGCTAACCTTAAATAGATGGAAGCACTTACATCTTGGTGTAACTACAGAATGTAAAGCCTGGCCGTTCGAACTCGAGGCTGTGACCGGATTCGCCAGAGAATCCTACATAAAGGAGCGCATACAATGATACTGGTATGACTATGATATGCTAAAGTTACGAGAATAGAGTTACTCACTTGTCTAGCGATTTCAGCCGCCATCTCTACAAACTGCTGACATTTCAGAACGAGAGCGATATTTTTGTTAAGCACAAAAATATCCGGATAAGCCTCTTCCATTCTAGATATCGCCTCTTTACTACGCCCAGATAACACAAGAGCAACGATTTCTAAAGCAAATAATATAGAAATAATAAAACCAGGAAAGAATGCAACAGCTATTCATTTTATTGAGGCTACTGAGACTAACATTAGGTCTTTTTTTTATCTACTGCCTCCAGTTTCTCACAGCAAGGTATTATGTGTGATACAACCACAATGATGTTGAGATATATGCAAAACTCAGACCACAGGTGTCTGCGGTTGGGAACTAACGCGCAGTTGACGGGTGGTTGCTGATGCCACTGGTAGATAGGAAACTAGCCGAGAGAAATGCGAAACGAATGACCCGCATGGTGTGATGGTGAACCGGTTAACCCCCAAAAAGGGTAATAGTAATAGCGCGCTTGTTCCCCACCGAAGACGCCTGCGGTTCGGAGTCTTGCAAATACTCGGCATCATTGTGGTTGTACTACACTAACATTAGCATTGTAAGAGAATAGCACAAACAAACAAAAGCCTTCCATACAAAGAACAAAGTCGAACAAAAGGAATCGCACTGATATAGACTTTGAAAAAATGCACTACCATATTTTTACAATTACTTGCGCAGTTACTTGTTTAACCATTCATTTCCACAAACAAAGCTAGCCCAAACAACATCTGACTTCTCCTTCTCCATAACCTCTTTGAACAAGTACTTTCTTGAATCGCACGCTTTGCCATATTCTACAGAGATTGCTTACATGACGAAGGAGAATTCTCTTCTCCGATTGGGATATTCTTTTTGTAAAGCAGTTATTAAATTCATATTCGAAAGTACATGCTTGAAAAGAAAAATTGTCACCTTTTCTCAACTCAATGCTTTGTTCGTCTTCTTCGGGTACAAGCTTTGCAGCGTTACAGAATGAAGCCATAGACTTGCTATACCCTTCACAAGCCATCCACGACGATACTAGCCTTAACAAGAAGAAAGCTAGAACGTAAAAAGAACTCTGTAAAAGAACCGTAAGAATTAAGAGCTATGTTTTGTGTACCGAGAAAAAAGACCGAATTACCTGTTCATCCAATCGGTCTTTTCAGGAGGAAGCTGAATTGATAGAATTTCATTGGTGACCTTAGCTCTGGCCGTCTCCATTTCTGGACGAATGTCAAAACGAAAAGGTCGTTGACCAAAATTAGCGTCTACAACTTCTCCAGTTGTTTGCAAACCAACTGTTGGATAAAGATCATCAATATGTTCCAAATCTCTCGATGCAATACCTACAATGGTATTGGACCGTAGTCAAATTCGAAACCACATTAAAAAGGAACACAAAGCTTGGAAGGAAAAAAAACTAACCAGGACAATCAAGCCTACCTAAATGTACTCCATTTTTAGTAAAAAATATTGTTTTGTTTACAAGATTGATTCCACAACCGATAACATCACCAGAGGTAAATTTCGGACCATAAGATACGCCATTTCCAGAAAATGAAAAGAAATTCCCATCATCCCCATGATAACCATAAGAATACCGGTCCCAACCAGGTAATCTATTAAGATTAACAGACTTCCCACATACACCGACACCCATGCAGCCCTTTAATCCTCGAACAATTGTGATTTCGAAATAATATACGCCACATTGCGGTGGAATAGGATAGTCTGCACGAGTCGAAGCAGCGTCTTTCTGCTGTTGTTTGCCATTTCCTAAAAAAAAGAAAGATAAGAAGAAAAAAAAAGAAAAGAATGAGACAAGAAATGGCATCGATCATGTAAGCTAACCTTTATAGCTCACTCTTAAGGAACTGTGAGAAATATCTAGAAAGTGGTATTTATCATTTTTATTCCACGTCCGTGGCAATCGCTGAAATAAGCAGTATATTGGTAAACATTTGGAGTTCGACATTGGTTGATTCCCACTATAAATGGGGATCGATAGATAACTGATTTCAATTCATAGATCGTGAAGGGTAAAATTAGGCGCCGTACGGCTGGGCCACCACACGAAATTAGGTGGGTGTGATTCTACGTGTTGAACATACGGAAAATACAACAAACCTGAACAATTGATATGTAGAAGGCTTGTAAATAGGAAAATGTCTCGTAAAGAGGCGGATAGCACACTGATAGTTATACCGATCATCATGAGCATGATGCTAGTTCGATCTCGCTCCGCGCTCACCTAGTATCTCATCCATACCGGGACGGGAAAATGGTGTGGAACTTGTCTGGGAAAAGCTCACTCTCTGAAATCCAATTGAGAACGCTTTAGTCCGGCCATCTCAGGACACCAGTGACAAAATACGACCAAAATTCTACGACATCCAAGATGAAATTAAAATCCTCAAACAGCAGTCGAAGCACACATAAAAGTTGGAGGACCTTGGTGGATGATGGATGCGAGGAAACGAATCGAATGTAGGAACGGCTGGGATCCGCCGCAGATTACAGGTGAAAAACGAGTCGTATAAAAAACACCTTTAAAAAGATTGATTTCTGACACGAAGCCGCAGTTTACAACTTGTAGAACCAAATCACAAACACTAAGTAATTCTGATTAACGATCGGTGCTGTAAAATAATATTACGACGAATAGTAAGACAGCCTAAAAAAAAACAGAAATTCCTCTCCAGGTTTTAGCCTTGCGGGACTGGAGATGGCACGTCTCCATAGGTGCCAAATTCACATAATATTCCAAAAAAGGCTAAAAAGAGGCCCCAATGATTTACAACCTTACTGTTCCTTCGACTTTCTTTGGTGTCGAAGTGTGGCGCGCAGACTGCCAATCATCTATCATGGTCTAAGCCCATATGCTACATTTCTTTATGAACGTTCTTAAGGGCAAGGCAATATTAGGGATCTCTGCTGTTTTGGAGGGAATTTAATCGGAACGTGAAAAAAAACACGGTCCATCAGATTGCTCAAAATTTCAGGGGAAAAAATCTGACTAATCAATAACATATCCCAAGTATAAAGTTACAAGTAGAGAGAGGATCTATTAATTCTTTTTGGAAAAAAGCAGTATAAATAACGAATAGCGCGGACGACAATGCAGAGCACCTTATTTCAACTCAGCAGTTTAGAACTTACTAAGTACTTCAGAATAAGAAAATAAAAAACGGATGTGAAACCCCGAAACGAGCAAAAACTTCCAAAAATTTAAAGACATCGAAGTCAAGCAGAAACGTTATCAATTAGCTACACGGTAAAATAAAAGGATAAAGCTCTCGGCGTTGATTAATCCCTGAAGGATGCGCCATGCATTCGACTTCATTAGGTATCGTTGGAGGTGAGTGAATGCATATCTGGGCTTTACAATGACTTGCTGTAGACTACCGATGCATCGAGTCAGCGCTGCTATCATCCCAGACAGTTCTGGTACCAATTTGTCGACCCCGAAGTCCGCTTGGTGAGCCTGGAGGGCGAGATCGATCCCATGTGTATTGCAAGGCGTCTCTAACCACTGCACTACACACTACCCTTAGTTTGTTATAGCTAGAGAATAAAGTAGAAGAGAATTAATGACTTACCCTCAAATCTGCACGTGGGTAAAGACAGGCGAGGCGTTCCCGAGCTACACGTTCATCTTCCTAAGAAGCAACGCTTTCCTATCATGGATGACCATTACGACAAAGTGGTAGTCAGAAGCAACTTACCTCCAAATGTTGTAGCCGGCTTCATTCCGTCACTACACCAACTGTCCTCTGATAGACCACGACTCGATGACATCTAAATATGACGTGCTACAATAAAAAATAAACACGGGATAAAGCTCTCAGCGTCTATCGACCTCTGAGGGATGCGCCATGCATTCCCTTTACAATGACTCATGGTGGCCTTACGATCTATCGAGCCAGTGTTGATATCCTCTCGACAAGTTTGGTACCACTTTGCCAACCCCAGAAAGATGGAAGGCTTGGTGAGCCTGCGCGCGGGGAACGAGCCACGTGTATTGCACGGCGCTTTCAACTACTTCGCCACACACGCCCTATGGTACAATGAGATACATAGATGTGGCAATACAAGACAAGAACACTCACCTCTTCTCCCATATCGTCATCATTCGAATTACTGGAATCATCTGCGAGAGGAAGACCACGGTTCGTTATCATTATAAATTTGAACCTGGTTAATAGATTACTTCTTCCTTACTAGGAACATACGCTGTGAACAGCAACTTTACACTTTAAAGTATTTTGGAAAAGGAACCATGAAAACAGGACGGAAGAAACGATCAATTAAGCCATTTACTATTTTCATCTCATATTTACACTACAACAACCACGCTATACTGGCACTTTAATACTTCCAGGGATCTTCATGTTTAGGGATCGCACGGATCCTGTCAGCATACATCTTTGAACGACCCTAAAATGTAGAATTAAGCTCCCAATCGAAAAGTGAAAGAATTAAGTAGAACACTTTCGTAAATAATGTCATGCACGGTTTTGATATTGGGATATCCCTATTTCACTTATAGCTCAACAATACGAAGAATTGGTAGAATTGCCTTACTGAGCTTCACGAGTGCCCCAATATTGACTTGGCGCAAACTAAGAGCCTGAACAGCCTTCCTGGGTCGAGGATAAACCTGGTTAATACGAATTTGAATCACAAATGCGAGTTTAGAGATCAGGTTCGTCTACAACATAAACTCGCATTTGTGATTCGAATTCGTGGTATTAACCAGGTTCATCCTCGGCCTCGGAGGGCTGTTCAAGTTTTTCGTTTGCGCCAAATCTATGATGGAATAGAGTACTCGTGAAGCTCAATAAGGTAACTATACCTCTTCTAAGAAGAACACTAACAACTCCGTACGAATGACCAAAAGTGCTAAATCTCACCTTCATCATTTCAACCTTCGCATAGCCAGCATTGTCCCAACAACGGCCGAAATGGTACACAGGAATCGCTATTAACCAATATCCTTTTTTATCCCAGAACACAGTTCGGACGAAGTATGCCAACGTGAATGTTCCCATATAACTCTGTGGCGTTCAGATGTACTGATACTAAAACTTCGACGATAAGAGTGAAACGATTCACATCGCAATCCAACGACGACGAATTGGTAGTCGGCACAAAGTTAACTGATACCAACGACAGTATAATGAGTAAATACATGATAAAGGATAAAGGATAAAACCCTCGGGGTTGATCAATCCCTAAGGGATGCGCCATGCATTCGACTTCATTAAGCATCGTTGGAGGTGAATGAATGCATATCTGGCCTTTACAATGACTCGCAGTGGCCTACCGATGTATCAAGCCAGCGCTGCCATCCTCCCAAGTCTGGTACCATTTTATCAACCCTGAAAGGATGGAAGGCCTAGTGAAGCTTGAGCGCCCAGATCGATCCCGCTTGTATTGAGGGCCCTCTGACCACTGCGCAACAGGCGCCCCGAAAATGTCAGAACTAACATGACCGGTTGGATGACGTCGATACAACTTCGGTATTAAACCTAACCAAATACATTGAAACTGCACCTAGATATCGCAAGACACTTGGCAGTACCACTTCTGAAGAGAAACATCCCACTTATCTGTAAGAATATGCAATGTAGGAATTGTCGTCGGATTCGTTTTCCTATCTCCCCTATATCTCCTGCTGTCGCTACATAAGTTATGTTATCGAAAAGGTCAAACAACAAGGAAGTGGGATTTACACAGAAAGGTAAATAGATGGTCTGTATTGATCAGAATTGAGAAAGTCGAAAGACATAGAGAGATACCAAAAAGGAAACTTCCAGAAGAAATAGTACAAGCATCCTAGAAAACAAGTATTCAAGAAGAAGGATGCTGCGACATGAAAATAACTTGGAACCTCAGCTGGGCTTCGAACCCGTGACTCCTCCTTCCGCGGGTAACCTACTATCCACAGAACCAATAGAGGCGCTTGTTATGCTGTTCATTCAATCAGTTTCTTACCCTAAAACTATTTGGGTTGTGGACATCGATAAAGGCAAGAAGAGTTCCGTCACTCTCTGAGGAATTCGTCATGCATTGGACTCCATTCATAGCATCGTAGAGGTTACTGGTCTCATATCTGATCTGTACAATGTCTTACGGTGGTGTACCGATGTACGAAGTCAGTGCTTCCAGAAAAGTCTGGCACAAATTCGCCGAATCCAGTGAGACAGAAAGCATCGGGCACCGGGGACATAGGATTGAACCGACGACCGATCTCATTCGTATTGCAGAGCAGCCCTAACCACTGCTCTACACGCAACTCAAAATATTGAAAAAGATATAATCACCTTTCGTATAGATAATCTTTATTCAGACATGACACCATATTTTAGCAGATCTACCATATCCTACCCCACTCTAGTCATCCATCGAAAGAATCAGTAAAGATGGTTCACTAACCCAACTCTCCAGAGATCCATGGGTCCATCGAATGATCCTTCATCAATCTCCTCTTTCAAATCTTCAAATCTTCAAAAGATTTCAGGATGTGAAAGTCTCTAAGAGAAATGGAAGTTGTAAGTAACGTACGTATGTAAAACAACGAATGTTTAAGGCGAATTGGTGACATGACATGGACTATGGTTTTCTGCCAAATAGCCGAATATCATGTGATTAGGTAAAAGCCATAGAGGATGAAAACGAACAAGTAAGCAGGATCCATCTATTTACTTACTTCGAAGTAAACAAACTAGTAGTTCCTCTAGGGAAGCAGTCAATAAACGACCTGCAGATCACTCATTGTCTCCGAGCGCTGTCAGGGGGCCAATGGGATGCGTTGTGGGACCAGCGCGCGTTCGGCGCTAGCCAGGATTAGTTCTGGATCGCTGTATGGGAGCCACGCCATGTTCATCTTATATCGGGAATCCTTGTTACACTTATAACTTTCGGAAGTATTAGTACCCGTGGTTATGAGAGCTTGGTTTCCACTAATATCTGTTGTCCAACGGTAATCGTTACAATTCATAGTTTGATTTCGAAGTTCCTTCCTCTAATTTCTTCTGATTCTTTCCTTCTGGTTTTTCATTGTTCCGATTCCTTCTGGAGTTCTTCTGATTTATTCCGAGACAGAGTAGACTGCGCGCAGATACATTCCAAGTGAGATATGTTCCGGTTTTGGTGCTGGTTATGCATGAGTGAAAGTGCCTTTCCTCTAACTACAGAAATCGTGTTTAGAAAGAATGTGGCTTAATTTGGTTCTGTCTTTCTTATTACTTTACATGACACACATCCACTGTGTGGATCCCAACAGTGGATTCGATTCGTTTTCCTTGCATCCATCGTCCACATGAGTCTTCGACCACTTCGCTTGTTGTCTCGGCTGCTGCTTGAGGATTTCGTCTTTTTCATGAATGTAGTAGAATGTTGTTCGAGACGATTCTCCTTGCAATCCTGAAGATAGCCGACCTAGGGCGTTCTCACGTGGATTGGGGTGACCCTTGGGTAGGGGGTCGAAGTAGCGCCTTGCTTCCCGATCAACGACATCAATAACCACTGGGCTATCTCACCATCCCATATGGTTTAATTATGCGTGAAAATTCTTCCATGCTTCTTACACTCTCTGCTCGGCCTATGTAAAATACCAAATTGCCTACAATGCTCATAAAACCACCTTGAACGTTAGTTTCAGAACGTTCTGTTTCTGGACTGTGGAGTTTGGAAAAATAATGTTGACAACAGCTTTCATTCCGCCGCTTGCAAATGCACGAGATCCGCTCTCAGGCTCTTCAAAGCTTGAAGGAATGTACTTCAAGGCGACTGAACAAATGGCCAGCAAAGCCACCAACACGTAGACTATCAGGAGACGGGTGCTGATCGTCTTAGCAAGCCTTAGGAAGTCGAAAAAAAATTCCGAAGAATGCGGAACATTCCGCTCATGAACATGTTCCGCATTCTTTGGAATTTCATGTTGACCATAGTTATTATAGTAAGGGGGCGGATAGCACAATGGTAATGGTGTCCGCCATCACGAGCATGGTGCTAGTTCGATTCCAGCCAAACCTCTGATCCCACCAGGGTCGGGAAATTGGTACCGGATTTGTCTGGGGAAAAATCGCTCTCTGCAGTCCAATTGGGGACGCTCTAGCTCGGCTATCCCAGGACTCTATTACCTGAATTGCTCGACCATCATTCTACGACATTCAAGATGAAATGAAAATCCTCAAGCAGCAACCGAAACCACACGTTAAAGCCGGAAGATCTTCGTGGACAATGGATGCGAGGAAACGAATCGAAAGTGAGAAGTGCTGGGATCCGCACAGTAGACGTGAGGACCGTCCCAACGGTTTGCCGCCTCATCGTGGCTGCGAGGTGTTCCTGGGTGTCGAGCTGCGAAGCACAACGGGGGATTCATCCCCGTGGTTGGGTCTCACGCGCTGAGGAGTCCGGCGTTTCCATCAGGAAGCCTAGCTAAGAGTAAACCAATACCAGGATCCACCACCGTCCTGGTATCAAAGTCGCATGGTGGCAAATATCCCTCTGATCCACAAGGGCTGCGACTGCCTGTGATGGTGAAGACCTGGGGGCAGGCTTTGGCCAGGCTGACCCCGGGATTCCAGGGAACCACAGTGGCTTAACCAACAAATCGCCGAAAATTGGATATTATGCTGGCGCCCGCACAACCAGTGAGGACGGGCCATCCAAGTATTAGGTATCAAAACGTGAAGACGGGTTATATAAAAATAGAAAAAATTATAACAACTTCCAAAGTACACAACGAAAAGTGAATGATTTTTTTTATTAAGAAGCAGCAAGTCAAGTCTCAACACCTAAATGCAGTCATCTACATAAGTTCTGTCGAACTACTGTATGAATAAGAAAGTATAAAGGGGCATGGAGGACGTTCAAGAGCTTTGGCAACTTCCGTTATATTTTACATCAATATTCACTGCTTTTATTAAATTACTTAAATGACGCATGGGGCCTGTATAACGTAGTGTTCACACTGGCGCAACTGCACACATTCGATTCGTCTCTGGGTCGGTCTCGCGCATGAAGTTTTCGATCCTTCCTGAGTCGGGAAGTTGGCCCCCCGACTTGTTTGTGATGATGAGAACTCTGACTGATACATCGGTGGGCCACTGCAAGTCATTTTAGGTCAAATAGGCATCCATGCCGTCATATGATGCTACGAATGAAGTCGAATGCATAGAGAATTCGCGAGGCATTAATCAACGCCGAACGCTTTATTCTTTTGTTTTTTTTTCTGCTGAAAGGACGCATTTTGATTCACGTTTTTCAGTAAGTGGCTCAGGAGTTCAGAAATTCGCGATGGTACGCGTTGGTTCAAATGTGCACGTTGCAGAGCATTCTGACCGACGTGCATTGAGTCCAATGCGTTTCCTTTTCGGTTACTCGTTATACATTTATAGCTTCTTTAATCTTTTTTAAAATTTGACCCGTTTTCACAACTACTGTGCAGTTCGCAGCACTTCTCACATTCAGTTCGTTTCCTCGCATTGTCCACGAAGATCTTGCAAGCCAACTTACGTGTGGCTTCGGTTGCTGTTTGAGGATTTCCATTTCATCTTTAATGTCGTAGAATGCTGGTCGAGGAATTCTCCCTGGAGTCCTGAGAAAGCCCGCCTGGAGCGTTCTCAACTGGCTTGCAGAGAGAGTGATTTTTTCCCAGACAGGTCTGGTACCAATTCCTCGAGCCCGGAGGAATGGGAGGCTTGGTTGGCGTGGAGCGGAATCGAAATAGCACCATGTTCGTGATGACGGACATCATTACATTTATAATTTATATCCGGTTATTGGGTTATTTTACTGCATAGAACCTTTTTTACCACAGTTTTTACATCTGATCGATTAGTTATCCAATGTAGGTGTGTCTGGGGTCACCCTTGAGAACCTACTCGCTAGTTAAATAAATTACAAAAACCTTGTTTAGAACGACTTTATTGATTGGTAATGTATGAGCTATCGTCGTAGATCCTACAAACGATTCCATTGCGCTTTCCAAACATTTTATTGCAATATTTCTTTATTTTCTTCATTAAAGGACAAATAAAGGATGAAGCTCTCTTCGATGATATATCCATAGGGGATGCACCATGCATTCGACTTCATTAAGCATCATTGGACATGACTAAATGCATATCTGGCCCTTACAACAATGACTCATAGTGGCCCACCAATGTATCGATCCAGGGTCGCTATCCTCCCAGACAAGCCTGGTACCAATTTGCAGACCCCGCAGGGATGGGTACTTGGTGGGCATGTGGCGTGGGGATCGATCCCAAGTGTATTGCAAGGCGGCTCCGACCGCTGCGCTACGTGCGCCCATTTCCTTCATTACATAGTTAAAACATATCTCTTAAGATGTGTCCATATATATGTTCTTTTGAACCGTTATTGTTGAGCTGATGCGAGGCTAGTGCAAGTTGTCATTATTATTGTTATTGTTGTTGGTGTTGGTGTTGCTCGATGGCCGAGGTGTCGGCTGTTCCGCCCTGGTCAGAGCCGTGCTGTTTTTTATGTCTTAAGATGAGTTGTTTTAGTTTTTTCTTTTTCAGTGATCAACTCGTAGTTGTCCTCCAACGATGAAGAGGTTCCAGCCACTACTCATTCTCGCTCGTACGGCTGTTAGACTGAGTTTACAGAGTGTAAGTTATTTTTCAGAGAACACTACTCTTATAGGTGTAGCGAAAATCGTTTTTGCCAGCGGTCGCTTTGTGTATCCCATATCCGCGAATGAGAAATGCCAGAAACATGAAATGAAAAGGTAATGGAGAGATGCATCCGAATTATAGCAGACTACGACCATATGATGTAGCAAATCCAACCGCTCATTCTTATTCAAAAAACTGTTATGGTCTATAAAACATTTAGTAGAACCACAATGATGCTGCGATATTTGCAAAACTCCGGACCGCAGGTGTCTGTGGTTGGGATCGAACCTGCAACTACCCTTTCCAGGGGCTGACGTCTTCACCACCACACCCTGCGTGTCCTTCGCTTCGCCTTTCTTTCAGCCGTGTTTTAACCTATGCACGTAATAGAGTTGAGAGGTCATAAAACATATATACACTGGCTAACCAAGATTATGCCAAGTTGTTGCTTCGCTTGAACAAATTTCGAGAGCCCTTTGGAGATGTTCTTTGACCTAGAAAGAGAAAAAGTACGTGGAAAGTCATAACTAAAAACTCAATAGTAGAAGGATAAGGGATAAAGCGGCGTTGATCTATCCCTGAGGGATGCGCCATGCATTCGACTTCATTAAGCGTCGTTTGACATGATCGAATGCATATCCGGCCTTTATCATGACTCGCAGCGGCTTACCGATATATCAAACCAGTGCTGGTATCCTCCGAGAAAAGTCTAGTACCAATTAACCGACCTCGGAGGGATGAAAGGCTTGGTGAATCTGGACCGCAGGAATTGACCCTAAGTCAAGCTCTCGGCGTTCATTAATCGCTGAGGGTGTCAAGAGTACTGGTCATACTTACCTCGTAAGTCGGAGCCACCCTGCAATAAACATGGAATTGACTTACGCGCCCTAGGCACACCAAGCCTTGGATCCTTCTGGGGTCGGCGAATTGGCACCAGATTTGTCTGGGAGGAAAGCGGCAGTGGCTCGATATATCGGTAAGGCACCACGAGTCATTGTAAAAGGCCAGATATGAAATCAGTCACCTCCAACGATGCTTAATGAAGTCGAATGCATGGCGCATCCCTCAAGGATTGATCAATGCCAAGAGCTTCATCATTTTTTTAGCTTTATGAAGACGAACAATGAAGAGAAGTCGGTCTTGAAGGTGGAATTCTATACGCACGCAGGATGTTCAAGCAGTATGATCTGGTTTCTAAGCCAGAACTAGGTGAAGGAGGAAGAATGGCGTGGTTGTGTAACTTTTGGCTTTGTGGCAGAAATCACCACGCTGTAGCCTGTTCGCTTGTTGTCCGCCACGTTGAGAGGGGCGCCACATGAAATCCACAGTGCCAAGTATTCTGAAAATCGCCATGCTTCCCATCATTAAATTCTCTGGAAATTTTTTTTATCCTCTTGGCTTACGACCCAGGGAGTCACTCGTTCCGGTGGAAATCGTCGTTGTGATCCACTTTTGACATTTCAGAGTTTCTCGGCCAACTAGCATTTTTTTACAGTTTTGTAGGAGTGAAGCACTACCTTACGGGTTGGGCGGTTATCTTCAAGACTATATTTATTGATATCAATAGGAAGGCGGAGTGGGACCTGTGCGTTGACTTCAAGGCTCACTGCGTGTGGCGAGGACTGGTGCGTACTCGTATGCTCTCGCAGTATAAATTTAGCCTTAGTCGCATATATGTTAAAAATAACATACGCTTAGGGCAACGAGAACTTTCTTAGTTCAGTTGTATGCGCTAAGCATTTCAGTCTTTGCCAGTTCATTACAAATTTTTCGTTTTTTATAATAGTGGTACAAATCACAACGTAATAACTGTTTTATTCACTGCCTATTCTTATTTCATGGCAGAGTATGATGTGAAATATAACCACAATGATGCTTAGATGTTTGAAAAACTCCGGACTGCAGGTGTCTGCGGTGTGGATAGAACTTGTTATTATCCTTTCCTAGGGCTAACGCGTTCACCGGCACACCGTGCGGGTCCATTTTTCGGGAGGAAGGCGAAATGAAGGAGCTACGTGGTGTGATGGTGAACGCATTAGCCCCCTGAAAGCATAATAGCGAGTTCGATCCCCACCGCAGACGTCTGCGGTTTAGTGGTACAAAGTTTCGTTACATATTTGAGAGCACATTCTTTTTCAGAAAAGATATGGTTTCGTTGCAAAGCGTGTAGTCGCTGGTGGTCTGTCTTCCACGTTAGCTCTATCGTTTTTCTCATCAGCTCCGCAAGTCGAAGTAACTGAAGTTGACCGCTCGAGACCCAAGAATTTCGACATCATCGTACGAGAGGCTGATAAATTATATGACGGTTATCTTGTCGAAAACGCCTATAACATTTTGAAAAAAGTGAGCTATTTCTCCTTGGTTTCCAGGCCACGGTGTTCATATTAGAGTCGAGATTTTAAGTCCCTTTTTTTATGTACAGCTGAGTACTCTAACAATATTTAGGTGGGGCTCTAGCGATTGTTCTGAACTACTGTGGAGACTTGCGAGGGTGTTATGTGAGAAAGCCAAGTTAAGGTACTTTCTGTGTTCTTATGTTGCTCATTACTAAGGAGCAGATTTCCATGTACTTGAGTTCTTTTTGGCTGACTTACAATTTTCAGCAATGATAAAGCGGAAAGAACATCACTAATGTATGAAGCTTTCGCCGTTGTTAAAAAAGCCATCGAAAAAGAGCCAAAAGGTGGCTGTTTCGGTGCTCACAAATGGTAAACTTCTTACTGGAAATACTACTTTATAGAAGAAACTCTTAGACTCAATTAGCTGTATTGTGATAGTTATTGAACTCTATTATTTAGGTATGCTATCCTTTTGGACTACGTAGGAGAGATAGAGGGAAACAAATCACGAATACTAAAGTCTTACGAAGTAAGTATGACCAGTACTCTTGACACCCTCAGCGATTAATGAACGCCGAGAGCTTGACTTAGGGTCAATTCCCGCGATCCAGGCTCACCAAGCCTTTCATCCTTCCGAGGTCGACTAATTGGTACTAGACTTGTCTGGGAGGATACCGGCACTGGTTCGATACATCGGTAGGCCACTGCGAGTCATGTAAAAGCCGGATATGCATTCAATCACGTCCAACGATTCTTAATGAAGTCAAATGTATGACGCATCCCTCAGGGATAGATCAACACCGCTTTATCCTTTATCCTTCTACTATTGTTCTTAGTTATGACTTTCTATGTACTTTTTCTCTTTCTAGGTCAAGGAACATCTCGAAAGGGCTCTCGAAATTTGTTCAAGCGATGCGACAACTTGGCATATTCTTGGTTAGCCAGTGTATATATGTTTTATGACCTCTCAACTCCATTACATATATAGGTTGAAACATGGCTCAAAGGCGAAGCGAAGGACCGCGTGGTGTGGTGGTGAAGACGTCAGCCCCTGGAAAGGGTAGTTGCGGGTTCGATCCCAACCACAGACACCTGCGGTCCGGAGTTTTGCAAATATCGCAGCATCATTGTGGTTCTACTAAATGTTTTATAGACCATAACAGTTTTTTGAATACGAATGAGCAGTTGGATTTACTACATCATATGGTCGTAGTCTGCTATAATACGGATGCATCTCTCCATTGCCTTTTCATTTCATGTTTCTGGCATTTCTCATTTGCGGACATGGGATACACAAAGCGACTGCTAGCAAAAACGATTTTCGCCACACCGCCAACGTCAACTTATGAGAAGGCACTGAGTTATTTCCTTAAAGCGGAAGAGATTTCGGTTCGTATTGTAATTATATCTTGACCGATGCTTTAATAATACTCCATAGTACAATCTCTCCCTCATGCCACTTCATTTCCCGTTGTGATAATAGGTATACCAACCTCCCAACGGTTTACCTCCTCATTGTGGCTGGGAAGTGTTCCTGGGTGTTGGACTGCGATGTACAGCGGGGGGATTCGTCTCCCCGGCAGTGTCTGCCAAGCTGAGAAGAAGTCAGGCGTTTCCATAAGGAAGCCTAGCTAAGAGTAAACCAATACCAGGATCCACCACAGTCCTGGTATGAAAGTCGCATGGTGGCAAATCTCCCTCTGATCCATAAAGGCGGTGACTTTTTGGTGTGATGACAACCTGATGCAGACTTTGACCTGGCTGACCTCAGGACTTCAGGGAACCAGGCTGGCTAAACCATCAGAACTCCAAAAAAGTGAAAATTTTGCTAGGGTCCACACAAACAATGAGGATGGGCCATCCAAGTATCCAAATAAGTAATAGGTAGTAATTTATAAAGCAGCCGTAGATGATGAATTTCTAATGACCTTTTTTCAACCTATATACTGGCATTTTAAACAAACCGTTTTTCCAGCCAGGTTTCTACAGTGCCAATACATATTACATTGGAGAGGTGTACGAGAAAATTGGAGATAAGGACGTAGCTATAAAGTACTATAAGGACGCTTTCAAAATGCCTGTTGTAACGGCTGATGATCATAGTATTCACAAGAAAGTAAGTACATCAATGTGACTTGTACGTGGTACTAGTTTTCAGCATATTTTTAAAAATTCTTAAAACCGGTAGAATATTCTGTGATCAGTGGTATGGTGATGTTTCCAGGTAAAGTTTTGCTGTTCGAGATTTTCTAACCTTTCAAGTTTGCCCATCTTTTAGGCACATGAGAAGCTGCGAAAAGCCGGGATTAAGGACACCGAACTAGTTTGATTGTTGAATAGTCTAGTTTTACATGTTTCACAGGCATTTCTCATACTTACAATACTTTAACTGGTAGCTCATTGTACGTTCCTTGCTGTGATACTTGTATGTTTAGAATATTTACATGTTTGGGTTTGTTTGTACACATTGCGTTTTACCAGTTTGTGAACATGTCACGCTAAATTTTATGTTTCTATGTTGGATTCATTAGAAAATAAAGTGGTCCATGGACTTCAGATTAAACTTTACAAGAGATAAGGATAAGGGATAAACCATTTGGTATTGATCAACCTCAGAGGGGTGTTTCATGAATTTCACTCCAATTATAGCACCGTACAGGTAATTGGATGCATATCTTGCTTATACAGTAACTTGTGATGGCCTATTTCTTTATCCTGCCAAGCAAGCTTGGTACCCTTTGCTAATCCGTCTAAATATAGGGGCTTGGTTTGCCCAGTATACGGATCGAATCAACGATCATGTGTGTTGCGAAGGGTACCACTATCGGCTGCGCTAAACCAACGCCGAGATAGCGACTTATGTACAAAGGAATGAGAGGAGAGTTTCCATCATGTTCTGGACAGTTTTATTTGTCATAATCCCTATTTGTATTAGTTTAAGAGACAATCAAATTTGTAGTCAATACAACTTTTGTTCAAAATCGATTACTGTAACTGTGTTCCTAACATTCTTTCTTCATACCGCATGTCAAACTTGCTCTGTAGGCTCTCCACACTCGAAGAATAGAGAGCATGTTTTTGTGCTACTATAAGATTGGAACTAAGTATTCTGTTGTGGTGATATTTAAAGATCTTGACAGTTTCTCGTCCGAAAAATACGCGGAAGCTGATATCTACTTCGCCGTTGGGGCCATGCTGTCTAAAGAACGCTCGAGGAAAAGCAGGTGCTGGTAATGCCCTTCTTGTTGTTAAATCCTACTTAGTGTTTCAAGTCTAGCCTTAGTACGGTGTCAATTTTGAAGCTCGTGTAGATTCTACGAAAAGGTTGTAATTTATATCGTTCAGAGTGTTGACGAGGTCGTTGCGTTGTTAATGTTTTTGTGGAAATAGTAGAACGTGAAGACAAGTGGTTGGGAAATCTTGTCCAGCGGTCGCTCTTCAGTTGCAGGACCTGTCAGAACCAGTTGATCAACGATAACTTGCCGCATGTAACACTGTGCATAATTGGTCATCGCAGATGAGAATTCCTGATTTTGACCATGAATAAGGCATACAGAACTTTCCATACGTGTCATTGAAGTCGGGCAGCATTTGATTCGCGTGGCTAATGACTGGCCTAATATGTATACCATCTTCAGTGAGGTGGAGATGGTATACTTGCAGAGCAACAACTTTCGCCCATTCCAATTCTCGCATGGTGTTCCATGAATTTATGTGGTGAAATTGCTTCAAATGGGACAGAGAGCACAGTGGTAGCGATGCCATCATGGCCACAGTGCTGGTGGCTCGATCTCGCTCCGTGTTCACCAAGTCTGTACTCCCTTTGGGCCATGGAAATTGGTACTGAACTTGTCCTTGAAAAAAAACCACCCTCTGCAATCCAAGCGGGAACGCTTTAGCTCGGATATCTCAGGACTCCAGCGAGAAACGACTCGACCAACATTCTACGACATTCAAGATGAAATTGAAAATCTCTAAACAGCAGTCAAAGCCGCACGTAAAAGTTGGACGGCTTTAGTGGATGATGGATGAGAGGAACCAAAGAGAATGTGGGAATTGCTGTGATCCGCACAATAGACGTGAAAGACCGGCCGTACAAAAAGAAAAAAAATGGCATCACACTGTTGGACCCTCACAGTTGATGATGATGTCATAACATAGTGAAAATCTGCCTCTGAAATCACTTTAAAAAAGGATGAAGCTTCCGGTGTTGATCAATCCCCTGAGGGATGCGCCATACATTCAGCTTATCTTCAGAGCTGATTGTCATTATATAGCTTATCATAAATGGTCTCAGTATTTTCAGCACCCATTTGCTTGTGGTTGGCATACCTGATGATTCCACAGATCTCACTTGTGCAGGACCTTCAACTCTAATTAATCACAAGTTTCTTGTTGTACGTCACTCGGATAAGTGGATAAATGCGCAGACCACTTATCTACCTTGATGGGTAGCTGAATACAAGGGAAGAATTCCTTGTTGCTGGATACAAGAAAGAGATTACGTGCCAATTTTGTGGCGGACTGACTAGCTGTACTACCAGTGGTCCATGTCGGGTGCAAGAGTGGTCCAAGTTCTGGTTAAGAACTGTGAACTCGAAGAGCACGATATTTTTTGTTTCTGGGATTTGCGTGGAGAAGGATGACTCGATGAGGATGAGATTTGACCACTCTGTAGAACCCAGTCGCTAATGACTGTTGTCCACGAATCGAGCTTTCATTCTGCTAACGCAGCGTCCATGTTTTTGAAACGTACCTTAAGAAAAGAGTAATATTAAAGTCGAAAATATGGACAGAGTGCTAAGTGTTCTTTTTTCCTCTTCACTAAATTCTTGATGCTTTTGAAAGATCCGCAAAGCCACCTACTTGCCCCTGCTAAATGGTGATGAAAAGTCGTTCAACGTGTTGAATTCTCGACTCAGACAAATAGGTACAACATTTGGAAATATTGGTCCCATTAAGCACGAACGAAGCATCAGGAACGGGTCCATTTATCGTGAACATCCTTTCCTTGGGATTGAACTGAATGCTGACTTCTTCGAATGCGCTGTAGAAATCAGTTCGCAGCTGTTGTGCACGAATATCGCTTAATGCTACAGAAACGATATCATTATGAAAGCGAAGGCGGTGTAGTTTTAGCCTTTGGTTCGGTTTGGTAGAAACTGAATGGAACAACTGGCGGTAACAACATGTAGGGGCTCCTGTGGAGCAGTGGTCGAATGCGCCCTGCAACCCACAGGTGGAATCGATCCCAGCGCCCATGGCCCACCAAGCCTTCCATCCCTCCGGGGTCGCCAAATTGGTACCAGACTTGTCTGGGAGGATAGCAACACCGATTCGATACATAGGTAGGCCACCGCGAGTCATTGTAAAGCCCAGATATGGATTCAGTCACCTCCAACGATGCTTAATGAAGTCGAATGCGTGGCGCCTCCCTTAGGGATTTATCAACGCCGAAAGATTTTATTTATTTATTTGATAAATGTTGTACTTAGAAGTAACCCTGCAACTAAGAATTACAAGGATACTAGAGATTTGTAGTGCAGTTCAGCGTATTGCACCGCGCCTTTCTAAATCACTTTGGTCTGTCTGTTAAGTGATTTCTCTTAACACACTTGAGAGCTACTTCAGTGTTCCTCTCTCACGGTCTCTTCAAATGACATGACCGGAACAATGTCTAGTGTAAATTCATGGGAACACCTTGGAACGATTACCTTAGGAATTTCACGAAAAGAAGATAAAGTAATGCTTATTCGAAAAACGGTAGAAGGTCGAGAACAAGATGATTGTGGATGACTAAGAACTAGGTGGCTAAAGAAACTAGATGTCAGCAATTGTAGATTGCTTCACCACCTATATTTCGGCCCTCTTTTCTATTATATGCGATGGAACTGTAGAAGAAGAATTGGTCTTTTACGTTAAGAATATCTAGCAAAACGAAACAGCGGTAGATTTCAGGTCAACAGCCACTTCTCACGCATAGACCGCAACTTTAACTACAGTGGGTGTCTTGTAGAATATGGAGCTGGATGCGATAATCTAGCATAAGATGATGATCTTACAACTGGAAATCTGCTACCACAAGATGTCCTTGGCTAATTTTATTGAATACTTTATTCAGTGAGTCATCGAACTGGCGTTTCTATGTTATCAGTCCAAAAACTTCCATCAGGAAGTAATCGATACTCTTTCGTCCAAATATCAAAACATCTCTCAATATATAACTTTTTATTCACTGCCTATTAATCTTTCGTAGTAGGTATTTACAGTATTATGTGAAATACAACCACGACAATGCTGAGATATTTGCAAAACTCAGACCCCAGCCAAGGTTCGCACCCGAGATTACATGTAATCTTCTGGGAAGACTGAGAAAGAGTAATCCCGGGCTCGAATCTAGCCTGGAGTCTGAGCGTTGCAGATATCTCGGCATTGTTGTGGTTGTACTTCACGTAATGCCCTGCCACGAAAGAATAATGACAATGAATAAAAAGTTTATATACATTGTCATTTCGACTGCAGCTTCAGGCTAACTAGCTTCGATGTCGATTTCTCCTCCCCATTCCTGTTAAGTGGTAAATGCTAATGGCACCGTTAGTGTAAAAGCTTGCTGACAGAAAACCAACGCAAGAGTCATAGTGGTGCAGTGGGTTACATGTGAGCCCCACGGAGACGGTAGTCAAGAGTTCCAAGCTGACCAGACGTCTGTACTTTGCAAAGATCTCAGCATCATGGTGGTTATTTCTCAATAATTTTTTATATAATGGAACCGACATCAGGTTGGTATGAAAAGCTTTTTCCAGCTAACGTTTCTGCGCAATTGCCTTCTTTACAACTGCGTTGATCCGAGTCGATGGTCCTAAGTTGCTGAAGTTCTTATACCAACCTCATATCGGCTCAATCATGTAGATGGTTATCTTTCAGTATGTCGTTCTGTAACATTTGTGTAGAAAACATGTTAGAGTATATAAATATAAAATCGGACGTTCGTCGTTGATTACTCCTTTAGGAATTCGTCATGCATTTGTGTGCATTCGTAGCATCATCAAGAATGTTGAATGCATATTCGGCACATACATAATTCCTGATGGTCTTACGATGTATTGAATTAGTGTTCTTACCTTCCCATACAAGTCTATTACCACTTTGCCGATCTCGAAAGGATGGAGGGCTTGTTTTCTTAGGGTTTGCTTAGGGGAAGGTTTCCCTAAGGGAGTGTTTGCCTAGAGGGTTTTGCTTCTATCCAAGTGCGTTTTTTTCAAGCGCTGGGAAAAATCCTGTTCAGACCTGGACCGGATTGTCCAGAGAAGAACGAGGATGAAGATGATCAAGACGTAAGCGCAATCTTCGACCTTAACCCAATTCGATTTAGGTCAAATGTCGCCCGACCGTTTCGTGCGTAGAAGATAGTGTTGATATGAATTCCACTCCATTTCACTGTTTCTATGAGTTTTCTTTTTGTAAACAAATGTTCGTCGTATAAAACTTTCGCCTTACTATTGCCCGAGATTTTTTTATCTATGTGGTTTTTAACGATTATAAGCTTCTTAGCATCAACTAGTTATTGATTGGTTATGATTGATCGCATCTTTCCTTTAAAATAACAACCGGAATAAGGTCTTCTACTGAATTTGCATACGGTAAAGAATTCCAGTGTATGTTGGCTGGATTTCTTTGTTTCAGTAAGGCCCACCCCTTTACCCAGAAATCCGGCCTTTCTTCAACTTTTCCATGTTTATTAGAGATCGTTATGTTTTTTGTCCTGATTTTTCGTATAGCTTAAAAAGTGCTACGTTGTCCATAAAAGCGACTATAGTTTTTTAATTTTGATACCGATCGTCATTTAACCTCGGTACTTTGATAATCAACATTTGCTTATCTTGTTGAGCTTACACGAGATTGTTAGAGATGTTTATTCGGCTAACAGTTCGACGTCATCGTCTTCATCAGAGCCGACGATCCTTGTCGATGGTCCACAGCTGTTGCTCTTCTCGATGCGGCATCTTCGTCTCGCATTCAACTGGATCTTCTCCAGTTGAGCACCTCGAGTGAGCCGAAGACATCCGGCGACGCTCTTTTAAACAGCGCAGTTGCTGGTGATATGACTATCAGTTGATGATAATTTGTTTTTCAACGGCTAGTCCATCGTCCAGCAGTCGGTATTTTGTTAGCTAGCGCATAGTGAGTAGCAAAACAATAATTTTGAAACCGACCGTGATTTAACCTCGGAACCTCATTTAATCCTTTAATTTCTTATTTTCTTACAACAAATGCTTCACGTTCAAGTCTAAAGTAAACGTTTTTGATCTCATTGAATACCGCTGGAAACAACAGATTTTTATTAATAATTCTTAGGTTTACTCATTCAGTCAAAAGTAGAATTCTAGTTTACTGTCGTCTAGGCACGTTTACTAGCAGCTTGGTTGTTCGAGGTCTTCCCAAGCAAGTGATTTTTTTGAGGTGCACAAAAAGTAGCATTAGGTTGAAGTGACGACAGGTGAATATCCTGGATATGGTAAGAAGGACTCGTTTCCTAATCCCCTTAAGTTTAACAGTACTAGTTACGTGATGTAGGGTCGGGAATTGTCATTTACTAGAATTGAACACATTTATTTGGTCGTTGCCAATTGCAGACTTTTTCGGTCATTGGTGTACTCTTCCCCTTTCCTATTATTTCTATGCTTAGTATTCATCTATAGCAGTCCTTAGAGGTGCTTTCAAATTAATACATGGCTCGGCGTTCGACTCAGCTTCCACGGCTAATCAAGCACTCCATCCATCCGAGGTCGACAAATTGGTGCTAGACTTGTTTACGAAGATAAAAACATTGACAAAACAAAAACATATGAAAACTTGATGCATTTGCAGTCCAACTAAGGCCATTGTATAAACCAAATATGCATTTAATCTCAGACGCTAAGGATTGAATTGAATGTCTAGTGCAGCGCTTGAGCATTGATGAATGCTGAACGTCTTATCCCTGATCTTTCCTATTGTTCGCTACTATAGTGGATTGGTCAGACTTTGAGAAGACATCGTACAGGATTTAATCCTTTCACTACCGTACGTCTTGACATCAATGCGCACATCAAGTGCCTTCCAATGACATGCTTTCCAACGGCCCAGCTACGCGAAAACGGCCGAGATAGTGAAGGCTTTGAGCCTTTCGTATTCCAACAACAATGTGGTGCACAAGGTTGGAAAAAACTGTTTCTATTCCAATATTTTCACGTAGAAACATTACTTTTTGACCAGATAACATCTTTACGACCCTTTGTAGTCAATCATTAGCTCGTCGGACAGAGATTATGGGGCTGGTCCATGGATGGGTACTCTCAGCGATTCTTGCAAAAAAGCAGTATCGGATAGAAAAGTGGAATCGATGTACATAACAAACACGAAGCAGACACACAAATACGCCTCAGCTATGACATAAAACCATACGGAGGGCTAATAACATCATGTTATGTCACGGACGAATTCTTTTGACCACTCACAAGAGGTGTCCAAGAACATGGGAACATACGCAGAAGAACATAGCAGATATGTCCAAGTTAGAGAGACATGGAAAAAGTGGAGGAAACCGAACAATAGAAGGATAATCTCAAGAAACCAGTGCGTCGTTTCTTGCGAGGACTGACTGACCGTACACTTTCATTTCAATGCGTATCTCAGTTGCGTTCCAATGACACTCAGTCATAAACATTAATATGTGAACCATCAAACACATATTTTCGTCATTTGGCTTCGAGGGGGTTTCATCCCTCCATCTTTGTCAAGTCGCTTTGCTCAGGTCGGATTTTTGGACGGTCTGCGCACTTTTTTAATGCTCATTTGGGGTCCATTTGTCGAATTTTCTAAATCTCAATTAGTGTTTGGTGTTCAAAGACTGTTGCTGTAATTTGTAGCCGGTTCCTCCCCCATGCCCTCGAAACTTTTGTATAGATCTGTAGTATAGATCTACAACTAGTGCCATGTGAACGTCTTTCAGTGGTAATCGTCCTCGATGGCAGCCAGTAGTCGACAATTCTCATCATCAAGGAATTCAATCTTCATGACGAAACTTTTGAGCATGGAACTATGCGCGCCTTAACGGGTCCATAGATTAACGCAACGTTGATATTGGGAACGATTTAAGTATGTAATCTGTTTATTGTACAAAAAGTCTCGCAAATTTAATTCCTGTCATCACGAGCATGGTGCTAGTTCGATTCCGCTCCCTGCCAACCAAGCCTCTCATCCCTCCGGGGTTGGAGAATTGGTCCGAGACTTGTAAGGGAAAAAATCACTCTGTGCAACCCATTTAGGATCGCTCCAGCCCGGCTACCTCAGGACTCCAAGGAGAATTGCTCGACCAGCATTTTACGACATTCAAGACAAAATGAAAATCCTCAAGCAGCAACCGAAGGTACACGTAAAAAGTTTGAAGATTTTCGTGGACAATGGATGCGAGGAAACGAATCGAGTGTGAGAAGTGCTGGGATCCGCACAGTAGACGTGAAGACGGGTCATATAAAATAAAATAAAAGATAAAAAACCAGGAATTATTCTGTAGTCAATGCTAGAAAGCTAGAAAGATTCAAGCTAGAAAACAGAAATATCTTCCTCTACGTAGTTATCATATGTGGAAAGACTACATGATTTTTTAGAGAATGCTTTTAATAGACACTCATTAAAGGATGAGGAATAAGGCTTTCGGTGTTGATCAATCCCTGACTGATGCGCCATGCATTCGATTTCATAGAGCATAGTTGAGGTGATTGAATGCATATCTGGCAATTACAATGATTCGCGGTGGCCTACCGATGTATGGAGCCAATGCTGCTGTCCTTCCAAACAAGTCTGCTACCAATGTGCTGATCTCAGAGGGATGGACAGCTTGGTAAGCCTGAGAACAGAGATCTATCCCATGTATACACTGCAGGACGCCTCTGACCACTGTGCTACACGCCCACTGCGGACATGCATCATTACGACAAAATTCGAAGAAAATGGATGGCTCATCGTCCTGCGGGAAGCAGTTGTATGTAATACATGGATTCATTTTCCTGATTCTATATGGAGATATTTCTAACAGACATTTCTTCTTGTTGCCGCAGATATCGTGGATGATGTGGCTAGAGTCTCACTAGACCAACATGTGGTCTCTGTGCACGTATACCATTAAATATTTCCTTCCATATCTTCTTCAATTATTAAGCAAATACAAAGACGATAAAAAAGATTCCTTTCCGGTAAGATACAGTGTCGTGGCATCATCCATTTTGCTGGGATGCGATGAACAACATTGGTTCATTCATTAGAAGAGTCACCTAAGCTGACTAGGAGTTCGACTTTCTGATCTAGAAGCGCAACTAAAAGTCAGTCTATGCCGCGACGGACACTGTTGAGCTATTCGTGGGTACCCTGACACGGTAGAGTAGAGAGCTTTGTATGACGCACTTTGTGCCACTGAAGGAGCTCACTGGGCAGCCCTGGTGTGGGAAAGGGACGAATGAAGGCTTCTGGGTGAATTGGAATGCGATGAACAGCGAATTAAAACGATGCGTTGAATTAAAGGTGTACAGGTGATATAAGTGATCTTCACATAGGAAGTACGCATCCGATATGATACATATAAATCACGACGACATAACTGAACCGATGCGTTAAAAAAATATGAAGACGTTGTAATGTGAGGTAGATGTGAAGATCTGATAATCAGGCACTAACAGCTACAGTGTCCGTGAGATCGGTGTCCGGAACAGTCCAGCTCTGTTTGTTAGCATCCTTCACTACACTGAATCATAACCCTTGTCTAAAACGATGAATATACACGAAATTCTATAGAGAAGGTAGTGTACTTTACAATATCATCATCGTCGATTTCCGCCTAAGACCTGCCCAAGAGGAAATTCTTTCGTTCACTGGATGCAGTAGGAATGAGTAGGTGAATTCAGTTAAGTCAAAGATTTTTCAAACAAATGATTAGACGGAATCTCTTCGTTTCACTTTGGTACTTAAAATGCGGTATTGTGGTTATGATATCCACGATGAATACTAAAAGTTCGTCCGACGCAGGAATTTTCAGTGTGTAACCAAAATTCGCTTGTAGCGCACTGGTCGGAGGCGCCCTGCAACACACACATGGAAGCGATTCCCGCGCTCCTTACCCACCATGCCTTCTGACCTCTCCGGGGTCGGCAAATTGGTACCAGACTTGTCTGGGAAGATAGCTGCAGTGGCTCGACGCATCAATAGGCCACTACGAGTCATTGTAAACGCCACGTATTCATTCAATCACTTCCAACGATGCTCAATGAAGTCGAATGCGTTGCGCATCTCTCAGGGATTGATCAACGCCGAGAGCTTTATCCTTTTATCCTTTTAACAAAACTTCAAGCATCAAGAGTGATATAAACCTTGAATTGCAACTCTTCAACTTTATTTTTTGAGTGTGCGTTCGGTTGTTGATTGACAATTGTTGCCTTCTTCTTGTCGATGAATGGTGGTCGAGTCGAATCGCTCTGCAGTCCTCGGATAGTCGGGTCAAAGCGTTCTCAGTTGAAGTTCAGGTCGTGAGGTGTTTCCAGACAACCAGACAAGCCCGGTACCACGTGTTCGTGATGAAAGGCATCACTATCACTTCGCCACCCCTCCCCCCTAAAACCCTAAAATGAAATAGAACAGATTAACCCTTCATTTTTAGCTATTCATAAAAGAATCTCTACTATTCTGCTATCTATACCTTCATGTGCATCAAAGAGTCTGTACGTTTGTACGTTTGAATTCTTATCGCTGTCGCGTTCCTTCTTGAACCTTTTCACGGTGTTAATCTTTTCTATTATATCGATAAAAAAAATAAATAATAAATCAAAAGTTGATAAAACCAACTAAAAGGAATTTAGTACAGATACGATGAAGAAGACCATTGATGAACCAAAAGCGGAAGAGTTACCGCCGAACTTTTGCTTCAGCACGGATGATCCGTTCTACTTCGGTCCTGCTACTTGCCATCTGATGCACTATAATATGGCCGCCTACATGGCCGGTGTAATCGAGATGATAATGCTGTGTGGTGGATCGTTTTCATTTTGGCGTACGTTTTCCAGTGTTACGGTATCTCTTACAGTATTCCAGTAGTTAAGTGTCTTCATTGTTATAACGTCGTTGTGTACTCCTTAAAATTTTTTTCACATCTTGTTTCTTTTGTTGGAAAATATATCCCTCATTCATCTGGTACAGTTCCCAGGATCGACTTTCTATTAACCTCGGCATAGGAATATGAATGCGTCGTTATCTTGATCAGCAATCGCGAGGTTGTTATACAGCATACATTTAATTTCATAGAAAAAACAATACAATACAACAGTAGCTGACGTTTCGGCAGTATCGCCTTCTTCAGAGCCTGGAAGAGTACACTGATATACAATTTACTAGGCGAAACACTTCAACAACAGTCACAAAAAAGACGAAAAACTGTATGGTAATTCCATGATCAACAGCTTCTCGAAAAACTCACCGTTTTTCGTGACTTCCAATGAGGAGGATTAGAACAGCTGATTACAGCCGCATAAGGTTGATGACTGCACCATCCCACATCAGAAATTGATGCGAACATACGGGGCCACGTCGCATGTCACCTCTGGGCATTCCTCCCTGCTATTCATTGTAGGGTTTTCGGCAGTTATCCAAAAAGCCTCAAGAAGTTTGCGCGTTGGTGTTTTAGTCTCCTGTGCAAGGATACTGACTTTTACTTCAAAATCGTCTTCGCTATGCTTTTGTATCCTATGCGTGCCTAGTGGGGTACTTTGTCTTAGTTTTCGTTTGCCATCTAGGTGTTCTTTTACACGGATACACAAGGGTCTGCCCGTTTCGCCAATATATTCGCCTCCGCAATCATTACAAGAGATCAGATATCGTAGCTGAACTCATGCAATCACCGTCCCTGCCGTAAGGCCAAATTACGCAATTTGTTGTTCCACATAGACGCTCATACAGGCGGTTACGAACTAACTGACGACGTAGAGTATCCGGTGGTATTTCAAATATCGCTACCGATTCCTCTAGACCTGCCCTTTTTAAGCATCGTTTAATAGGTACGCTTACTTCATCGCTAATAAAGGGCAACATAAACGGGACTTTCTTTTGGCCAAGTGTTTCACTTGGGCGCGTCGCTGTCCTTTTAATGTTTCGAACAGTCTCTGTGTGCACAACCAGGGAACTAAAGGAAGAATCGCACGACTTAGCTCGACAAATAGCCATATGCAATGGCTGCGAAATAGTTACCGCACGAGATAAGTTTAAGCTGTTCTAATCCTCCTCATTGGAAGTCACGAAAAAAGCGGTGAGTGTTTCGAGAATCTGTTGATCATGTAGTTGCCATTGAGTTTTCCGTCTTTTTGTAAGTGTTATTGAAGCGTTTGTCCTAGTAAATTGTATACCAGTATACCCTTCCAGGCTCTGAAGAAGGCGATACTGCCGAAACGTCTGCTACTGTTGTATTGTATTGTGTTTTTCTACGGAAGTAAATATATGCTGTATAACAACCTCGCGACTGCTGAACAAGAAAACGACGTATCCCTCATTCAACTCATTATTTGTTCAACGATTTAATATTAACACAAATCAACTGGAAACTCATTTGAAACCTAAAGAGAGCAATTGATGTGAATATTTCGTAAACATTCTCGTCCCGAAAAAGGATTTTTGTAAAATACTTGGTGTAAGGAATTGCTTTTAACGGCTATTGCATGGCCCATTGGCCCGTGCTGTATCGATTGAGTACAAAAAAAAAGCACAGGAAAAAACATTAGAACGGCAAAAAAACGAACGCAAGGAGAATGAGATGATATTAATGCATACCGGCCGACCCACTCAGTTCTACGTATGAATGGGAAACCACTCACGTCGCGCATTATAGTCTCCAAACATTAGCATAACATGCATGCGCTCATATGGATAGCAGTCCTAGTGACGTTTCATTCTCTCCTCAGGTAGTGTTCATTGTTTTCCACAGTAATGTTTCCACAGCTTGGATACTTGGATGCTCGAATGGCCCGTTCTCACTGGTTGTGCGGGACCCTGCATAATCTCCACTTTTCGGGGATTTGCTGGTTAAGGCATTGTGGTTCCCTGGAATCCCGAGGTCAGCGTGGCCAAAGTCTGCCTAAGGTCTTCACCACCATAGGCAGTCGCAGCCCTTGTGGATCAGAGGGTGATTTGCCTCCATGTGACTTTGATACCAGAACATTGGTGGGTCCTCGTATTGCTTTACTCTTAGCTAGGTTTCCTGACGGAAACGCCGGACTCTTTAGAATGGGATACCCTGCTGGGGGGATGAGTCCTCCCGCTGTACAGTCCAACACCCAGGAATACCTTCCAGCCACGATAATGCGGTAAACCGTTGGGAGATTTCCATAGCTAGAATGACAAATTTCCGTAGTAATGTCGTGATGGCAAGGTGAGAATAAGGTTTCCACAATGATGAGGGTCCTTATTGTTTCTTCTGGAAAAATTCTACTTCACGTATTTTTTCAATTTTTTACAGGTCTCTACAATGTTAACCAGTCAATGGATTGGTGGGTGGTATTTTGTATGTTCTGTTTGACGGTCGCGGGATTAGTGACAACGTTTTTTAATGGTACAGTTTTTTTTATTTTTTATATTTACAATGTATCTAATATCTTAAGAAACTAAAAACAAGGCGATCCTTTTTTCTTTCACGCGTTTACTAATTGATCTGGAATAGTAGAAACTAAGATTTAGCACCAATTGATAGTAGCAGAGCAACTTATGCGTTCTCTTAAGCTTACTCTCACTAAGATGCATCGCACTGAAACTACAGTAGACCAGTTTAAAATATTTGGTCTTCTTTCTTTTTTTCAGTTTTATGGCCTAAAAACCGAACAAGCACAACTGGTCTCACCAAAAATGACATTTATTCAGGTAGGTGAAAGTCGACGACTGAGTTGACATTCCGAGTAAGGTATTTGAATTTCAGATTGAGATCACTATTTTGATGATTTTTGCTGCTTTTGCGATCGTATCAATGGCCTTTGGGATCAATCTTACCCATCGACTATTTAGTGTCTTTGTTCGGTGAGTACTTTTTCAGCGCTTTTTTCTTTTGTTTTTTTTGTTGTCCAAACGATTTATTAGGACCACTTTGGTGATAAGGCCCTTTTAAATTTCATATCTAACGCAGCCATTATATTGTATTCAAAGTTATTTGGAGGAATCCGCAGAAGTCTTAGCGTATTAACCACAATTTGAACTACCTGTACTATCCTCCTTATCACCCTATCAAAAACATCGCCCATGCACGATAAGGCAATAGACCGCTGAAGCTATATCATCTCTGCTACCTGTACAGGTGGCGCATGTAGCGCAATGTTCAGAAGTACCTGCAACACGTACGTGATCGTAGGTTCGTTTCCTCGCTCCATATATTAGCCATATTTACTGTCAACCACATTTATTCGTACACTGTACAAACCGGTACTTAGCATCTCAGACACCTTCATCTGCCGTCACATGAACATGCTGTAGAAGCTATGAATAGTTAACTAACGAACAATCTAGAAGCTTTGAATAGCTATTTGGTGAACCATATGGTAACACAGCATCTTTTTTTACCGTTTTATCCGATGTACCTTTGCGCATCTTTCCGATGTACCTTTGCGCATCGAAGACATCATTGTACTACCTGGTATACCTGGATTCCTAGGAAGACATCAAATTGGTACCGGACTTCTTTCAGAGGGTAACAAATCCTGAATTGGTACATTACTGTGCCTCTGCAGTCAAGGCATAGGATAAACACCTTTACTATGCATAATACGGATAAAAGTATGGCGCGTCCCTCAGGAATTGATCAGCGCTCAGAGCTTTGTCTCTTTATTATTTCATCATTTATTGAATAGGTGTACTGTATTTTACAGAACAAATGCTTCCCAGCCACTATGAGCAGGGACAGTTTTTGGAAGATATCGCCTAGATCACTAATAGCCCCGTTAGTCATCGAATAATTCCTGCGGTCGTCAATAATCTTCATTCGTTTGTGCTTCTAAGATTATTCCTGTTGATACACTATTGGTGATGCCACGCATAGGGTAAAAAAACTAGCCGAAAGATAGGAAAAGCAAGGGCTTCTGTGGTGCAGTGGGAACACGTAAACCCCGGAAGGGGGGTAATTGCGGGTTTGAATCTGGCCGGAGGTCTGCGTTTTGCAAATATTTCAGCATCACTGTGGTTGTGTTTCACGTAATAACCTGGCGTGAAAGAATAATAGGTGGTAAATAAAAAGCTGGTAGCTGCTCAAGGTATTATGATACTACATGAGTTTACATCTAACTGAGCCTCTGGACAGAAATGTGATATAGAACTAATTCCCAGCTTGAAAAACCCTGCAACGGTGGGACATAACAGGCTCATACCGTATCTGAATATCGTAATCTGACTATTAGGAGAACCATCAGAAAGGATGAGGTGGGTAACCATTGTAATTGTACAGATGATTTACAAGAAATCCGCCCTTTTGATGAAGCAATCACCAGTCAACCTCATCTAGTAAGCCAAATGGGCTTCAAAAAAAGAATCGAAGTTTTAACCAGTGGCATACATAAGCTGTTTTTTAGCATTCCTGAGATGGAACGTGACTTTGGCCCGATCTGGCCATTCAACATTGCTGTCATAGCTTTTTTTGCAGCTGCAGTTTGCACTTGGTACGTTCATAATCCGTCCTCTTAATCTCACAGTATTCAAAGAGATTAAAAAAAAGCTTAAATGGAGAGTAAAGGAATAGAATATCGAAGAAAGACTAGCTTCTGTAAGAAAGAAATCATAAGTAGGTACCAATATCTGGTAATAATACGAAATCATAAATCATCCACATAAGGTAATAGGGAACATGACACTTGACACTTGAATGGCCTGTCCTCACTGGTTGTGCGGGCCCCCAGCATAATCTCCATTTTTCGGAGATTTTCTGATTAAGCAATTGTGGTTCCCTGGAACCTGAGGTCAGCCTGACCAAAGTCTGCCCCAGGTCTTCACCATCACAGGCAGTCGCAGCCCTTGTGGATCAGAGGGAGATTTTCCACCATGCGACTTCGATAACAAGACGGTGGTGGACCCTGGTATTGGTTTACTCTTAGCTAGGCTTTCTGATGGGAACGCCAGACTCCTTCTCAGCTTGGGAGATTCTGCCAGGAGATGAATCCCCCGCCGTACATCGCAGTGCCACACCCAGAAACACCTCCCAGCCACGATGAGGCGGTAAACCGTTGGGAGGAATGGGAAACTAGAACAATGAATAATCGGTAAAACCGGAATGAAGAAACATAAATAAACACGGCATAAGAAGCAATTAAGACAAGCATTGCAATAACTGCAACTGTCTTTCCCAATTTCTTAACAATCGCGATGACGCGTGATCTCCTCTTTGTTACGGACTGGACGACGCCTAGTTTTCATCCTTCGTGGACTTGCTGGTTTTATTAAAATAAACAATAATTTTTCGATAATGGGCGGATAGCACAGTGATAGTGATGTCCGTTATCACGAGAATAGTGCTAGTTCGACTCCGCTCCGGGCCAACCAAGCCTGTCATACGTCCGGGGGTCAAGAAATTGGCACCGGACTTGTCTGGGAAAGGTTCACTCCTTGCAATGCAAGTGGGGAACGATCTAGCTCGTCTATCTTAGAACTGCGGAGAGATCGACTCGATTAGCATTCAACGACATTCATAATGGTAAATCTTCAAGCAGCAGCCTAAGCCACATGCAAAAAGTTGGAAGAGATTCATCGACGATGGCTGTGAGGAAACGAATCGAATGCGAGAAGTGCTGGGATCTGCACAGTAGATGAGAAAGACGGAGTGAATAGAAAAAAAATTACTATATGTTACTATGGTCCATCAAACAAACGCATTACTATCAGCATTTGGAAGTGTTTTACAACTTGTGGGTCTCTATCTCAGTATCGTTCGGAAAAAAGGGTTTTGTATATTTCTAAATACAAATGGAGCTTTTCCCGACCAGCATCAAACACAACACATGTTCTGCAAGCTATCAACTGATAACAAAAAGTGCAGGAAAATAGTTCTATGTGTTAAAATGAACAACCGGTGGCCGTAGGTTCAATCCCATGGTCTGGATTCACCAAGCATCCTATCTAGCCAGCGTCGGCAAATTGGTACCAGACTTGTCTGGGAAGATTGCAGCACTGACTTGATAAATCGTTTGGTCACCGTAAGTCATTCTATAGGTCAGATAAACACTAAGTAACCTCCAGTGATACTTGATGGAGTCGAATGCACGGTGAATCCTTCAACAATTGGTCAACGCCAGGAGCTCCATCTTTTAGCGTAGTCAGTGAATAGATGGAAAGGTGGCGATAACCAGATAAAACACCCGAGATTAACACGAGTGTTTGAGATTGCAAAGGAGGACAGGGCGTTGCCAACAAAGCAAATCACCATTTAGACTAAAATTGTGCTGATACTTTCCTCTGATTTGTCGTGATTTGTGAAGTCCAAATATTTAGGTACTCGACTATCCAAGTAAGTATCGCAAATACTGCGGATACACCCATTTTTTAAACTGAATCCAATTAGAAACATCTGCAAACGATCCAATCCGTATTTTTCAGTACAATTCCTGTTAAACCAGAAAGTTTCCTCGGAAGAAATAAGTGCTCGATTTTCTTAAGTTCATTGGATAATTGTGTCTAGGATGCGAGTGCTTGTGGGTGGTGCAATCGATTTCATTCTCGATAAGCAATTCTTCACCAACGCTCCATCCATTGAAATGAAGAAGACTTTACCACGAATCGAATGAAATCGTGATGATCTGCCAAGATCGCACCAAATTCTCTCTCTCTTCCAACAGTTCACTGGATAATGAAGTTTTATAGAAATTATACAGCGGAAACTGATTCGCTATTGTTCTCCCATTGTCTTCTAAAGATCTGCGACGAAATAAAATATATGACGAAAAAAAAAAATGTCAAGTTGGCTAAAGGTTCAGACGTAAACGGAGTTTTCTCAGTTTTATTAATATGAACTAACAAGTATCAGAGTATCTTAAGTGAACAGAGTAACGAAATAAATTAGCAAAAGATTCCACGTTGAGTCATAGACGATAGATCGAATCTTCAGATCATAAAGAACAGTAGAGAAAAATGATCATAAAGAGGAGAATATAAATAGCAAGAGAGAAAAAAAGTTCACAAACCTGGTAAACAACAACATAAAAGAAAACAAATAATGAATTAAACTCCTAAACTGAACATGCATATGAAATGGGAGTCAGATTTTCAGTGATGATACCTTTTCAGTTAAAAATGGTAGAGTTGAACAACAACAATAACCGTTAAAATAAAGAAATGACCCACATAACTTCTTACCTAGAAAAGGATAGGTTGCAAAAACCACGTTCAAGCCTACGCCTCCTTTACTTTAGCACTTTTCCCTCTTTCGATTCCAGTCGATTTTGCTTCCTTGGTACGTGATGGTACAGCATCGCTTAATTTATGACATAAATTTGATGATTCAAATTGTTATTTTCCATATGATTATAGGACAGTGAATTTTCTTCCTCTTGAGTAAAAAAAAAGCGATTGGGATATTTAAAAAAGGGGAAAGGGTATATACTAGACTGCACGTATGCCTGAAAATCTTTAAGTTTTCATTATACTTGCTACCAAAGAGAAAAATTTTCATGACAAGAGAAAAAACAAGAAGAAAAAACCTACTGCATTTTCAACTGCGTCTCGAGCAGCTTTTGAAAAGCTTTTTCCTTTCCTCTATAAGCCTCTATTATTTTCGCAACCTCGCTACCCATACGAGTTTTATTAGTCTCTCGACGTTTTATAGGTATGCTGAAAAATAACAACGAATTCGGTAAACTGTACAAAAAAAACTGTTGGTAATGGGTCATCTGGACAGTTTTGCAGTCCCTTTAGCCTATGTGTGCTCAAAAATTTTCGGTTGTTACTATGGCAAAAGAGACATAGAGACTAAAATAAGACAGACTACGAGGCTCATCGATTCACTAGTGTATAAGAGACCGTTCCGGCTCACTTCCATGACATAAAAAGCTTCTTACTCAGCTGGCACAGAACAGTCATTAGATCTTTGGACAACTATGGGGTCGCTACTCGGTACATAAAGATATTTCGTGAGCTATATGCCAATGTCAGAACCATAGTATCACTATTCTATAACGATATTAATGTCGACTCACATAGAAGGATTGGACAGGGTGACGGCGTTTCACCAAAATTATTTACAACTCCTGTTTAGAGCGCCTTGCGAAAATTGGGACGCATGGTAGTGAAGTCGGTGGTTGGCAATTACACCACTTTCACTGTCTTTGTGATATTGTTCTTGTAATACCAAGCATTAGTCAGGCGAACTAATGGTGACTTACTTCCACAACGCTTTTGGGAAGATTGCTGTTAAACTACATCTGACGAAGACGATGTTCATGAACAACGGATTTACTCCTAATGTGTCTCCTTCATGCTCAAGCGAATTAATAACTCCGAGTGCCTCAGCTATGAGTATCTAGGTTAAGGAGTCAGCATAATGAGCCACTTAGCTCAAGTTTTGAGCACGAGTAAGCGAGCTGGCTTAGGGGAGCTTTCCTGGCTTGGGGGAGCTTTCAAGATCATCGAAGATATAACCAGGAGAACTCGGGACAGGACTCCGTGTCTACCTTTTCGACACCAGAATTCTTCCTGCCTTAACTACGCTGCGGAAACCTCGTCGCTATGTCAGCAGGATGAAAGATCATTCATTGTTATAGAACGTGGAGTAGAAAGGGCGATATTGAGAGCATCCTGTATAAGCTAGTGAGAAATGGACTCCGAAGCTCCAACCTATGTCGATCAAAAATCTGAGACAGCATTCTATATGCCAAATTATCGAAAATCTGGCCGGTGAACGACAGCCGATGTACAGGAGCTGTTAGTGACTAGATTCAATGAAATATCAAACGCAGAATAAGAAGACTATCTGCCTGATGGTCACAGTTCTCCTCGAAACCCTAGAAGGAGGATATTATGCTCAGGTAGTTCCTATAGTGAGCAAAACCCACGATAGGTACAAATGAAAACACGACTAAGACCCGCTCCAGTCATTGAACGATCAACAGGAAGAGTACAAGTGAAGGAGCGCAATTAACAATATCGCAAATAACGCTGTTTCAAGGACCTCGCTGGAAACAACCTAGTGTTTTCAATGTTGAAATCTAGGTATCTGGTTTTTGTTGAGGCCAAAGAAGTGTTTGGATGACTAAGTTGCAGGAAGTTTGACCTTTCAGGCTCTGAAGAAAAAGAAATCCGCTGAAACGTCAGTTTTTGTGGATAAATAGTGTAGCAACAACCTCGTGAATGCTTACCAACAGAATAGCACTGACCAATACCGAGGTTAACAGAAAGCCGGTCTTGAGAACTACAGCTTTTTTCATTCCGATGGAAAATACCACTTGACCTTCTATAAGGTTTGTTCATCCTATCGACATATTGAACAGTGAGTTTGATTCGGTACTACCGCATCAGAAACACATTTTCGCCATAATTAAAAGGATAGAATGCATTTGGGACTGCTCCTAATATTTGAATAAGGTTTTTTACGGTACTTGGAATGGTTTGAGATATTCCACCGGGGGATTTAAGCCTCAGAGAAGAGTTGAGGTAAGCATCCAAAAAATCAGAAAATCCCAGCAAGTAGTTCTAGTAATAATAATAGTTATATTAGGTATCCTAGAACGATCGCCCTCTACCATTTGCAAAGATATCACTACGTAAAATATGAAACATAAAGTGTTAGATGCTGATCAATGGTTTGTGGGTGCGTCATATATACGATTTCATTCGTAATCTCGTAGAGGTAACTGAAGTGGTTTTCCCGTGGTGCTATCTATCCGATGTGTGTTCTGCACTGAGCTTTTAACTAGTGCGTAAAACCTGCCAGATCACACAATTCATTCGTACCTGGATGCAGCTCTGATCCTTTTATACGATTCACTTCTTCCTGTCACCACAGTCACTAAAGGACCAAAATAAAGCTCCGCGACTGCAACACTCTTCCCGTACATCAGTGGAATTTCCACTTCTTCTTGTGAAGCTTAAAATTATTAGTCATTCAGTAGACATTTTTTTCAACAAAGCAAGAAATAATCAGTGTGAAGCAAAAGATATTTTGAAACAATAACCTCCATTAGTCGCTGGGTAATTCTTGAACGACTTGCAAAATCTATCCATGATTTTCAACACAAAATTCGCATTTGCATCAATGTTTGGTTTATCATTGATTTGTGAAATGATTGATGGGAACAAATGCTCTGATGGCGAAAAATCTAGAACCTCCAACAAGAGATTCGGCTGAAAAGCATTCTGACTTGAAGTAAATCTATAGAAATTTATACCATTGTACAAAAAGCAATTGAGGTTGAAAACCGAACCCCCTTCTCACCTCCAATAAAAAACAAAAAAGGCTGAAGGGGAAAAAAAACACACTTGCTCTCCATATAAGTTGTCCAAAATACTTGTTGCAGCCCTGAGGCAAGCGATGACTTCTCCTGAGTTGAAAGATTTATTCATACGCTCAAAAAGTGGATGTAGACCAATCCGCCGCAGACAACCACTGATCTAAAGAAAAAGAAAAGCTTGACCCTTGCCAACTCTTAAGAGTTCTTAGGTTGTTCTTATCCAAATAATTTGATGAGCAAAATACTACACGCGAGTTCTTTTGAATTCCTACGTGAACTCTGTTTCATCTGAATTTCCTTCTCGTCAAGAGAAAAAATGCAACTTACGACTTTAAGAAATGGTGCATTGTCTTCTTTTAAAGCATCTGACGTCGCATTCATCATAATCTCAAGCGCGTATTGAACTGCGCTGATCTTTTGATCAGGGTTGTTCACAAATCGACACAATGACAAGATAGTTGCTTCCAGGGAACTTGAAGGTTGGGAATCGCAATCAGTTTCTTCGACGAGTTCTAGTCCCACTGCTGTATCATCATTTTCGAGTTCATCTGGAAAAAAAAAGCTATAAAAGTGTTGTCGTTTAAAACAAACAGCTATCACGCATTTTACTTTTAATAGCAAGTTGTGGAATAAATTTTATAATTTGTGCACTAAAAGGATTCAGAAATGAGGTATAAGATTTGAGTCACTACACTATCGGCAATCAGTCGACCCACTAATGGCAGTGCTTGCTGCCGTCTCGTCAAAACAGCCACAGGTATTACGAAAATTCTGCGGCACAAGGCAGTGAACCTCAATCCGATCCCGCAGATGGGAGAGTTTGTAGTTAAGAACTGGTGAAACTCTAGCCCGGCTACTTCAGGTTTCAGGTAAAACCACGTTCCACCAACATCCAAAACGCCATTGAGACGGGAAGAACAGAGATTTTCAAATATTTAGCACAAATCTGATCACTCCTCTCAACGGTTCACCGCCTCATCGTGGCTGGAAGGCGTTCTTGAGTGTCGGACTGCGACGCATAGTGAGGGCGTTCGGCCGCCCAGCAGGGTCCCTCTAGGTGAGGAGTCTGACGCATCCATCGGCTTATGTAGGAGCAAACGAATATCGAGAATCACCACCACTATCAATCCTGGTATCAAACTAGTAGCATGGTGGCAAATCTTCCGATCCATAAAGGCGGCGACTGCCTGGGGTGGTGATGACTTGAGGAAAGCTTCGGCTAGTCTGAGCTCGGGACTCCAGGGGGACCACAATGGCTAAACCAGCAAAACTCCAAAGAAATGGAAATTACGCTGGCGCTCGAACAATCAGTGAAAACGGGTCATCCAAGCATCCAAGTAAGTTATCAAATTATTTCTATAGGTGGACGTTGTAAGATAACCAAAGAATCGAAGAAGTGCTGGGACGCGCAGAATATACGGATACAGGTGATCTAAGTATTTAACGTTGTAATATGTATGCCATATTAATAATACCGGAGCTATCAGGTTGCATCACCATACTTTCTATGACGATTAGGTCCCTAACTCCAGAAAAAAAACAAATTAGGAGATTAATTTAATTAGGATACTTTAGATAGTCTTCTTAACCTCCATATTTTTCTGAACTTAAAACAATATTAATGAATTCAAAGTACAGATTGCCAAGAAAAATAGAAAGCTTAAAGTTGCAACAACTTACCACCGATTACTTCCATAGGCTCATCAACGTTATTTTTATTCTCTTGAACATTTACAGTGGCCAAAGGCTCAGGAGAATCAACACCGTTAAAGACACAGGCTTCAATACATTCACTGGTTACACACTCGTCATTCTCAAATGTTGTAAATTCAGAGCTCCATAACGACGGTGAACAAATCCCAGACAGCAACTCCTAAATATATAAATCACGGCAGTTGTTCAAAACGTGTTCAAAAAGAGAAACAATTCAGCTAATGTCCTCACCAATACTGCACTTTGATACCTTGACTGCCGCTCACTTTCAAGCGTGGGCCTTTCAAATTGTGACAATATGGATAAAAGATAGCGGTGGCGGCTAGGGTATCGGCTGAAAGGATTCAGATATCTATTAAAGTACACCGGATTGCAAAACTATAGAGAACAGAACTCGGAAAGAAAATGTATCGCAAAATATGAATCATAAAAATATCTTTTAGTACTTGCTCTAAAACTGCAAGTAACTGAAGGCCTTATTATGGAAATTAATATACAGAGTTTAACATGAATTTATTTCCACTCCATACAATGCTTCGAGTTTTTAACCTTGAAGTAAAACACCTCAGATCACAGCACGATTTACCGAAATAGTTCACAGAGTTATAGCTCACAGATTTTTTGACAATAACAAGTCTTCCTGCTCTATGGCAATCCCAATTTAGAAATTCGGATTTAATGGAATCCAGAAACATCGTTTTTGTTTTATCCCAGCACATTTTGGAAAGCAAAGCGATCTTACTAGCAAAAACGCGTCTCCATTGTTTTCGTCTGCCTAGCATGTGCGCAACAAATTTTTATAATTGAAAAAAACTCGAATATTACGAAAGAAGAAAAAAACTTGAAGTTTTGCGAAGCCTAAGTTCCCACTTCAATTTTTTTCTGAGTCTCAGTACCGAAAAAACTTTACAAATGATTCTTTTACACAACCATATTAACGCTTAAATTGGCAAAGGTTCAACTTCCAAACTACTCAGATGTTCTGGTTACAGAAAAATAACTCTGAGTGTTAAAGTTTTTAAAAGTTTTTGAGAAACATAAAATATTTATTTCCTCTATATGATGGAAGCCGACGTGCCTACATTACACGACAACCGGGTCAGCGTTGATGAATAAGTCTTCCTCTAACATAAGCAGCTTATTGATAGAAGCACATTCTCTGATAAACGGAAGCAAAGGGGAACGAGATCGTGAACTGATGCATATTTTTTCACTTGGCAACTTTCACATCGCACCGATGGAAGGCGTTGGGGCAAAAAATAATCTCTGAGTATGTTAGGATGAATAAGGTTTAGATGAATTAAGTCGGCCTTCTGGATTTTTTAAAAATCCTTAACATTCCTACTAGGAACGGCGCTGTAATGTGGCTCTCAGCAACAAGCCAGACGAGAACGTAGAATCCCCTTATGGTCGTCTTAAAATGCTTTCATTTTCGTTGAAAATCTTACTGATGTGGTCCCAATGTCGTCATATGAGCTGAAACTCGCCACATGCACTGCAATTCTCTACTTCTCTGCCAACACACTACTACTAGTCAGTCCTCACGTCAGCCGAAACAGCTATAGCCGTGCGATCACGAAGTCCTTATGAGGGAAGAATTGAGAAAGGAACACGTTTGACATCATTCTTACAAACTTGTTACACTTCCTACAGTCATTAAGTATCTGAATGGCCAATGTTCAAGGGAAATCTTTTGGACTTCAACAAAATTTGATATGCTAGATAAATTATTGGCTAGGAATTCTTTTATGTAGAGTACCAAGAATACCGCCATGTCAGGCATTCGTCAATCATCACCACAGGATTTCGTTGGCATTGTGGATCGTGAAACGAGATTTACCATCATACTAGTAAGTTATCACCAGCAGTATGGTGACTTATGGTTTTAATTTAATCTTGAGTGAGCTTTCGAATGGCAATGTCGAACTCCTTCGGTAGATCATTCTAAGCAATTTTTTTTGAATCTTTTGCAAAATATTTGAATTATTTCAAAAAAAATGTTGTCACACTAGAGGAATAAAATGCTTCGCGTTGATCAAAATCCCTGGGGTGCACATTTCCGTATTATAAAGCTAAGGAGCTTGATAGGGCAGACGTTAAAGATTTCTACCGTAAAACAACTGCAGAAAGCAAGGAACTGTAGTGATCGCAGAGGGTTTGCATGGTATAATGATGACGACTTCGAAACGTTTCGAATTTCTATCCTAGTTTGAAATCCGTTTCTTTGTCCAAAAATTTATTAGACAAAAATTAGCTAGCAAAGATTAAGTCGTGGACTCATCATTCGTTCATATTTAAGAAAAAAATGTTTATTAGCCAAATAGTAGTGTCCTCCTTCCTTTTGACCGTTGCAAAATAGACTTAGCATGACTTTTATCTCTCTTCAATGTTGTTCCTTTGTAAAAATATACTTTGTAGTTCCCAGGATCGACTTTCTTTTTAACCTCGGCATAGGAATATGAATGCGTCGTTTTCTTGATCAGCAATCGCGAGGTTGTTATACAGCATACATTTAATTTCATAGAAAAAACAATACAATACAACAGTAGCTGACGTTTCGGCAGTATCGCCTTCTTCAGAGCCTGGAAGAGTACACTGATATACAATTTACTAGGCCAAACACTTCAACAACAGTCACAAAAAGACGAAAAAACTCTATGGTAATTCCATGATCAACAGCTTCTCGAAAAACTCACCGTTTTTCGTGACTTCCAATGAGGAGGATTAGAACAGCTGATTACAGTCGCATAAGGTTGATGACTGCACCATCCCACATCAGAAATTGATGCGAACATACGGGGCCACGTCGCATGTCACCTCTGGGCATTCCTCCCTGCTATTCATTGTAGGGTTTTCGGCAGTTATCCAAAAGCCTCAAGAAGTTTTGCGCGTTGGTGTTTTAGTCTCCTGTGCAAGGATACTGACTTTTACTTCAAAATCGTCTTCGCTATGCTTTTGTATCCTATGCGTGCCTAGTGGGGTACTTTGTCTTGCTTTTCGTTTGCCATCTAGGTGTTCTTTTACACGGATACACAAAGGGTCTGCTCGTTTCGCCAATATATTCGCCTCCGCAATCATTACAAGAGATCAGGTATATCGTAGCTGAACTCATGCAATCACCGTCCCTGCCGTAAGGCCAAATTACGCAATTTGTTGTTCCACATAGACGCTCATACAGGCGGTTACGAACTAACTGACGACGTAGAGTATCCGGTGGTATTTCAAATATCGCTACCGATTCCTCTAGACCTGCCCTTTCTTTAAGCATCGTTTAATAGGTACGCTTACTTCATCGCTAATAAAGGGCAACATAAACGGGACTTTCTTTTGGCCAAGTGTTTCGCTTGGGCGCGTCGCTGTCCTTTTTAATGTTTCGAACAGTCTCTGTGTGCACAACCAGGGAACTAAAGGAAGAATCGCACGACTTAGCTCGACAAATAGCCATATGCAATGGCTGCGAAATAGTTACCGCACGAGATAAGTTTAAGCTGTTCTAATCCTCCTCATTGGAAGTCACGAAAAAAGCGGTGAGTGTTTCGAGAATCTGTTGATCATGTAGTTGCCATTGAGTTTTCCGTCTTTTTGTAAGTGTTATTGAAGCGTTTGTCCTAGTAAATTGTATACCAGTATACCCTTCCAGGCTCTGAAGAAGGCGATACTGCCGAAACGTCTGCTACTGTTGTATTGTATTGTGTTTTTTCTACGGAAGTAAATATATGCTGTATAACAACCTCGCGACTGCTGAACAAGAAAACGACGCATTCATATACTATTTCTGTCTATACACAGCTTCAGCGAATGAGCTATTACCGCACTCATATTCTGATGGTCTTCCTGCCGTTTAATTAACCTGCAGGAACTTGAAAAATTACTGTGCTTGAATGATTTGTGCCTACCACACCAAGGGAGAGAATTCGCTCTATTAATCTAAGGTTATATACAATTTTTTCCATGTTATTTTATTCTTCCTCCCAACGTTTTACCGCCTCATTGTGGTTAGAGGGTGTTGCTGGGTGCTGGGCTGCGAAGTACAGCTGGGAGATTCATCCCCCAGTAAGGTCTAAGCTGATAAGAAGTCCAGCGTTTCCATCAGGGAGGCCAGGAAAGAGTAAACCAATACCAGGACGCACCACCGTCCTAGTACCAAACTAGTCTCTTGGTGGCAAATTTCCCCCTCATTCACAAGAGCGCCAACTGCCTGTGGTGGTGACGACCTGGAGCAGACTTTGGCCACGCTGTTCTTACGACTCCAGGGAACACAATGGCTAGACCAGTAAAACTCCGAAAAAAATGAAAATTATGTTGGGGCTGGCACAACCATTAAAGACAGGTCATCCAATATCGAAGTATTTTATTCTTATGTTCATTTGGAATCCAATTTTTCAAAAAGGCCGAGAACATCTCCTTTCTCAGAACCAAGATATTCTGTCTTCATTTCAGTCAATTAGATTTAACATAAACTGAAATGTCTAATGTTGACAACTGCAATTAATCCCGGTTACGCATGAGTGGCAGTTAATTCATAGCGACCAATTTGCACATGCACATGATTTGAAATAGAAGACATCGTTCCAAATACACTGAAGAACAAGATTAAGTAGAATGAAATGTTTTGTGTCATTTTATCTCGAGTCTTAGTTTACACAATATATTTAAGAAGTCGCAATTAATGTAAATAGTAATAATAATAATGAAGTCTCGAAATCTGTCAAACCTCAAAAAATAATACAGCACTGTCCGGAAGTGATGAACTTGGCACAACAGTATAAACGATTCCATTAGTCGAACCATACCAGTGGAAGCTGGACGAGTTTTCTAAAAGTAAAAAGTTGTAGAGTAAAATTTGATCGAATTTTTTTCATGGTCGAAACAAACAACACGGTGACCTCATTCTCTTTCGTCATTTCTTCCCCTGTCACAGATCCAGCTGGTGTTACGGTATTGTCGTTGTACTTATTGGATAGTCTTGACTCAAATAACGTTACAATGTACTTTAATAGAAGTCTGAAACACTGCCAAGCTATAACTTCAATGAACTAAACGAGCTAAAACCACTCCAAATATAACTGAAGTTTGTAGAAATAAAAGAACAAAAAAAAAGCAAAAAACAAGTTTTAATGACAGGAAATGTGAATAGTGTTCAATAATAGAAAGAAGAAAGAATATTGAAAGATGTACAGTTACTACGAATGTGCCAAACAGGAAACAATTTCCAAGATTTCTGATAACTAACTCCACTAATTCTTGGGCCATACGAAGGTCAACACGAGACATACGATCAATGAATGCTCTGGCCATCTCAGAAATATATGGAGATGGAGCGAGAAGCACCTAAAATTAACCATTGACGCATGTTCAAAATGTAGCCGAATAACAGTGAATAAACAAAAAATAAGAAGTCGTAGGTGGGTTGACGGAAAACTCTAAACAAGACGTAATTCAGTCAGACACATACCTCTGCAATATCATTCCTATTTTCACAAGCAGTAAACGCGTTCACAAATTTGTTCATTCTTTGTCGATACCCGACAACAACTTCTTTCCATGATGACTGGAAAATCCTTTGCCTTTTATTTTACAAATAAAAACGTGTAAGCAAGAAAAGGAAACGACTTGCCAAACTTACCACGTCAGCCTTCGGAATAACTAGCGGTGGAGGGTAAGGAACCAGATTCAGTAGATATCCAAGAGCAGCTGGGAACAAGTGCGGACGTGAGCAACCCCGAAGCAAGGCGTGTCGAATAATTACAGTTAGAGATTTCTTAAATTATATGTGTAACGACTGTTAATGAAGAAGGCAAGTAGATACATTACATAAATACATACAATACATACAATAAACAAATAAATAAATACAAGAATACAACAAATAGTAAGCGAAGCAATCGTGAAGAAAAAAAAACTTGCCTCGCAATAGAGGGATGGCCTCAAAACATCTAGAACACTTAAGCGAATTTTCCGGCACTCTGTGCTAAATTTCTGCCCATTCATTCCACCCGTGCAACTCCACATTAGGAAAATCGCGTCCAACAAGACGTCACTGAGGCTTCCTAACTGTATTCGAAAAAAAAAGAATAAAATCACGTCGAATAGGAGATTTCTAAAGGAAAGGATTCCGGGAAACGACTTCACGGTAGTGTGATTCGTTGGTGAGCTATTCTGATATTATGATATTCGGAATTTTCTCTATGAAAGGAAACACTATTAATTCCTATCATTCAAGGATTTGCACACATGGTTCGACATTGGTATGAGATGTAAAACCTAGTAGGTTCTGCACATTTGTTCACTCTTCTCTTAAACTTTCTTCTTTTTAAACATAAATACATATAGGAGAGATACCAACTGTTAAAATGTTGAATAGAAACCAAACAGTACAAAACTACCTCGACAGTATGTAAATTAACACGAGCTAAACCTTTGATGGAATGCTTTGGATCGCTTGACCGACGAATTGGAAGCGCCTTAAATGTTTGTACAAGAACATTCTCAGGAACGAAAGAACACACCTTAATAATTCAAAACCGCAGAAATAATTTTTTGTCTATTTTGTTTTATTTGCTTTGTTTTATCCTATCATATTTTTTATTTTATTTATTACTGTTTATTTATTACTGTTTTTTTCCACGGATCCCCCTCATATGAGGGATCTCGACATGGCTAGTCGCGAGGCTACGTAGCGAGTCCCCAGGTGGCGGATAGGAGGTTAATCGCGGACCAAAAGCGACCTTTTCTTCCCTGAAAAAGCAGGTCAATCCAGGGAGGGACTCCCTGTTTCTGCTGCGCCGAGGCACATTCGGATCGTATTCTACGATTCAATTCGGCCAAAAAGTCTGCAATCAAGTGACACGGAAGTATATGGGGAGGCAGTTAGGGAGTCACCTGCAACAAATAAGCTCCATGTCCACTATGGGAGAGCCTGGCAAGCTACCCGTTAGTATACCCAGCCCCCACGTTCAGAGCCCAGCGAGCTTTATGTGTGTATCAAAAATTTTAAACACAGTAGAAAAAAAAGGGGCCTCATTTCCCCGACCCCGAAAGAGGCCCCAATTTCGCAGCGTTGGGTAGGACGAGTACGGAGAGGCTGCTAAAATCTCAGGGCCAATGGAAGCTGCCTTGATCACAAAGAACAATGATGACGATCTGTACCTACAATGCACGTACACTTGCATCCGAGTCCTCGATAGAAGACTTCCTCATGCAAGCAAGAAGGATGAGGTACAATGTCATCGGCCTGGCCGAGGCGAGACGACGCCACAACACCGGAGAAGAACTGTTTCTCGGAACATGCGACAGTAGAGTCGTCGGCAACGGCGGCGTTCTCGTTAACATGAGATTGTTCATGAACATCGATTCATTCGAACAACTTACAACCCGAATAGGACGTTTACGGTTAAAGAAATGTGGATCAACACCTGCCCTCACAATCTTCATCGGCTACGCACAATATCATTCTGTGACGAAGACGAAGTCTAAACGTTCTCTACAAACTAGGCGAACTTCTACAGAGAACACCGTACATTCTTCAACGCCTACATTGGAGATTTTAATGCTAAGACTGGACCAAGAAGAACGTCCGAAAGTCGTCACATTGGGAATCACGGATTGAAATGGAACGCGCAAGGTAAGCCGCTGTCCGAGTTTTTCACGACGACCAAGACATGTAGGCTAACTCGCAATTCCAGAAGCCCCATCCGCAACGCTTGACCTGGAAGTGTCCCAGTAGAGAGCACCATAACGAAATAGACCACATTATAGTAAATAGAGGGTTTCGCCTAGCCGATGTCGCTGTTGTCCCAAAACTCCGCACGGGATCAGACCGCCGTCTCCTTCACGCAAGATTCCATTTCTCGCGGAAAGGAGAAATAGCCGTTAAATTCAGAAACCGAAGGCCCAGAACCACCGTAATCTGGGACTTATTCAATTCGCTAGTCGGTTGCTGGGAAGATGCCGTGCCGATAACGTCGACGAGGAATGCGATCGCTCATTTAACATCTTCACGTTAGCGCTATGAAAGCTCAGAGTTCGAAAGAACCAAGAGACGTCTGTCTCTAGTAATACTCGAGCTGATACGCAAGCGTGGAATCGCCTAAGCTGCAGGCAGGCGCGAACTAACGTCTGAACTTGCAAAACAGTGCAAAAAGGCGACAAAAGAAGATCTTAAAGAGAGGAGAGCAGCAGCAATGGTCGAAGCTGTAGAGGCTGGGAAAGGCATTCACAAAGCCCACCTAAGCTTTGCCAATTACAAGACCAAGATGGTTGCATTCCGACGCCCAGACGGAACAGTTACGGCCTCCAGAAAGGCAATGGAGAAAATCATTCACGAATCCTACCCAGATCTCTTCGATAGCCACGTCGACTTACCGTCATATGATATAAAGGAGGACGGATATGTTGTACCACCGGTTCTCCCTTCCCACATCCGACATGCCATTTCGTCGGTGAAAAATCGAACAGCACCAGATCAGGACAGGATAAGATCAGAACACCTGAAGAACCTTCCGCCGTCCTCGTAGACACACTGGCTCACCTCTTCACACGTTACCTGTCTGAATGTAAGGTCCCTACTCAACGGATGACCAGCATGACCGTGTTATTGTTCAAGAAGGGTGACCTACACGATATCGGCAGCTATCGCCCAATCTGCTTGGTGTCAGTCGTCTACAAACTTTTCACTCGAGTCATCCTAAACAGGACTGACACAACACTGGAACAAGGACAGCCATAAGCAAGCAGGGTTTCGCGGATTTAATACAATGGACCACATCCACACGATAACAAGGCGCACTGAAGTATCGCGAGAGTACAAAAGACCACTCTGTCCCACTTTCATCGACTTACAAAAGGCCTTTAATTCAAATGAGATAGAAGCAGTCATGGAAGCCCTTGATAGTCGAGGAGTCCCGACTCACATAAAGATTCTTCGTGAGGTGTACAAAAGTTTCACAACCAAGATATCACCATTCTACAACGATATTAACATTGACGTCAAAAGAGCAGTTAGGGCAAGGCGATACCATCTCGCCAAAATTATTTACCGCCACCCTCCAGAACTCGTGCGAACATTGGAATGGGATAATATGGGAGTGAAAATCAATGATCGGCAGTTACATCATCTTCGCTTTGCTGATGACATCGTCCTTGTAACAGCAAACATTAGCCAGGCGGAACGTATGCTCGCCGAGTAAAGCCTGTGGAAAGATTGGTCTTTGGCTAAATTTCACGAAAACGATGTTCATGAAGAACGGATTGGTTTCGCATACGTGCCCACCTTTTCGACCCACCGATACTTCCTGCGTTGACACATGCGTCAGAAACTTGGCCGGTGCGTAAGCAGGATGAAAGCAACGTTATTAAACGCGCAGTCGAAAGGACGATGCTAGCAGTATCCCGTTTCACACAAGTAAGGGATGGGATCCAAGGCCTTGACCTGCGTCAACGATCAAAAAATTAAAGATGCCGTTCTGTATGCCAAACAGTCGAAGATAAGGTGGGCCAGACACATAATGCGTATGAATGACAGCCAATGGACATGAGCCGTTAGTGACTGGATTCCTCGGGATGTCAAAAGTACTGCGGGAGACCACCGACCCGATGCTCAGAGTTCTTCACAAAGAGCCTTGAAGAAAGAGATGATGCACGACGAGTCCCTAGAGCGAGCAGAACCCACTGGGCTACTCTTGTACGCGACAGGGAAAAAATGGAAGATTTACTGGCGCCCGCTCAAGTCACTCGACAATAAACCGGACTATAGGTGACAGGTGACTGCTTCCTATTTTTTTAACAGACATGATTCAAACTAGTATATTTGCATAGAAAATATTGGGTGTAACACAACAAAACGCGACAAATCAACATAAAGATTAAAGCGAAGATATCAGACACCTCTATGAAAAATTCCTGTCAGATGGAATCTAACCTTTAGCAAACATAGGCCGATTTTTTTCTTCTAGATGTCGACAGAAACATTCATTACTGTGCAAATTAACTATTGACATATTTCTTGCTTTAAAAATTACCTTGATCACTTGCCCAACTAAACTGCCACAGATTTTAAAATAAGAGGCGAATATCCTCAAGATGGGATAAGCAAACGAAAGGAAGTTTTTAGATGCCGCACTCGACGCAGGCTCACCCATTTGCCACAAAGCATGACGGTGTTGGACGAGTTCGAGAAGCCATTGTGCGAGCTTATCAAAGACCCTTTCATGTTCCATGGTATGGTAGATTTCAAGACGAGAAACATAGTTGGCATGTATTATCTGAAACTACGAAAAAGCCTCGAAAGGTAATAATTTATTAGGAACAGATCAAGCAAGGAAGGAAATCTATGTTTACCGTAGCCTCTAGTACACGAGCATATGCGATGATCGTTGGATTCACTCTGACTAAACGTTCCATGCAGGGACTCATCCTAAGATCGATTTAGAGCTGTTTTTTCCTTATAAAGGAAAATTGTGCAAAAAAAAAGGAAAAAGTCGGAGGTGAGTCCAGTGAAAAAGGCTTACTTTTTAAACAGATTCACAATTACATCTGAACCATTTGATCCTATACTTTGTAGCACCGGGTCCGAGAATGGACTAAGGTATTCGTACAACTTGGGAGTCCTAAAAAAAAATGTTTAACAACCATAGACGATATTTTTATTCGAAAACATGGGGGTGTTAACCAACTTCAGTGTAATAAAGCGCTTTGAAAGAAGCCGGAAGAACGCTTTTGCTTGACGAATCCAAAACCTTGGCTCATCAACTGATGTAAGAACCGTTTCTAGTAAGTGAACTGATAGTGTGAACGCAGCTGACGAACAAAGATCACGTGAGCACTGAAGACAGACTTTAAACATTGTGTACCATTAACTGAAATAGAGCCGAAAAAAAGGGTAGAAAAGCAGGTAGCGGAGACATTGGAGAAATAAATGGCAGGAATTTCAGACCTTACGAAAGAGTTATACACAGAAAATAAGCGTTGCAATATGAATTTGAATAACGCACTGTTGTTGGACTATACTGTTCTCTATTCCACCTAATTTCAGGTAACATTTGAAACATTGCGTTCAAGTTATTTACTCGATTTAGCCTTAGGAAATAAAATGGATCAACCAATGATAGTTACGGTTTCCATTTTAGATTTTAAAACAGCTCCAGCATTGATCTCATCTTAGAAAAAACTTTTATTTAACCGTGTTCGCACAATACAGGACTTCAAAGTTCCTAGGGTGACTTTCGACTTAGTTTGCGTTCATGTTTTTGTTTCCATTGTTTCTACACGAACCTAATTTCTTTACACGATCCGGCACCACATATTATGCGAACTCCAGCACTTCTTGTATTTGTCTCGCTCCCTCGTCTCCATATTCCACGAAGGTCTTAGTACTTGAGCTAGATGTGGGTGGTTGAGGATTCTTGCCCTTAATGAGTGTTGTGGAATGCTCGTCGAGCTGATTTTCTTTGGAATCCCGGGAAGTCAAGGCGTCATCAAATCTCCACTACATGGATTCGTGTTTTTTTTTTCTTTTTTTTTTTTTTTAGATTACAGGGAGTGAGCTAGTCCTACGCGAATCTAGTACCAAGGTTCAAAATACGATTTGACACAGTGTAAACAGCCCACATGATCAGTTAAGTATTCTACTATGGGAGCATCAATGTACACGCAGGTAAACATGGATCCCATCAAACTCGCTATAAAAGTGACAGTTGTACAGATAAGCAAGCGTAGCGGCCTCTCCGCAACCAAAGCAGAGTATTAGAGGTATAGCATTCAAGGCAAAAAGGTAATTTTTTAATGATAGCGATCAGAGATATAGGTTTGAAGGAACGATCAATCTCAAACACTTCAAAAGCTCCTTAAATCAAACGTCGTTCAACAACCAATCAACACTTCATAATATTTCAACAAACTTGTTTCGTTTAAGTGTTGTACTACTGAAGCTCTTAAGTCTTGAACTGTTGAAGCCGAGACTTGTCTCCAATTTCTGTCAAAGATGCATGAATTCAAACAGTTTTCTGTTCCGATTAGTAAGCTTGAGAGCCAAAAAAAACCTGAAAGCTGCCTACAAACTTAGGATCAAAAATGAGATTATTTCTACTTTGGTCGAAGAAATGATGCTATGTTAGCATATTTGTCGGTACGTGATCTCTGCTACAGCAACAAATTATGGTACTCCTCAGAGAATGTCATATTTTCGAACACTTCTGGTGAAAATCTTAAATATTACCGCAGCGTGCTCAATGATATCCATTAAGTAGTAGACGTATTTCTGCGCCAACATCCAGACGACTTCTTGTCTTCCTATTCCATCTGTGTCATTGCTAAGCTCACACAGCGATAGTAACACGGAAACGCGTGTTTCATCATCGACATTATGACGCATTGGTCCTGCACATCCACGTAATTCATCAAGCAGCTGAAGAACACGGAGACGATAGCTGAGTGTAAGATGTAACTCATTAGCAGTCGAGAATTCCTCCTCAGCATCACAAAGACCTTCTTCAAACACATTACAATTCTTCAATAGTGAGTCTTGGTTCTGTAAATATCTGACCTCTGAAATAATACATGCTGAACAAGAACTTGAAGTAAAGTAGCGTAGAGTGACAAAGGTACAGTCTTCTGCGTTACTCTGATAGAATAATCATGCCTAATAACGAATATAGAAATGATCACTATAAAAAGTTTGGAACTCATATCAGAAAACTGGCCCATAAAACCATACAAGTAAGTCGATATTCACTGATTCGAAGATTGTATGTCTAAGACAAATGTGCCCAAACAGGAGGGTGAAACTATTCGAATCTGTTCATCCTTTCTTATGTTACCACTTTTTATTTACTCTTTTCTTTCATTTATTTTATTTATTCTTTTTTCACGGCAGGGTATGATGAGAGATAAAACCACTATGATGCTGAGATATTTGCAAAACTGGACCGCAGGTGTCTGCGATAGGGTTCGAAACTCTTTATAACCCTTTCCAGGTGTTAACACGTTCACCAAATACCATGCGGATCTTTCGTTTCGTCTTTCCCTCAGCCGTGTTTTATAGGTGCTATCAGCAATCACCCGTCATCCTGTATTGTTTAACTTCAAGCAAATCCTACAAATAGCGCTTTAAATACAGGTGTTAAAAGCAATAGAACAGGCCTAGGAAAGTGCACGTTTGAATATTTAAAACAAATATAATTTGAAAGCCTTCTCACTAGTTTTTCAATTTCGGCCAACGCTTTCAGTTCTGTGTAAAGCGGTGTGAGTGCAGCACTGTGAACAATGAACAAAGTTCCATAATACTTATCATCCATTAGGTAGTGCATAAATTGTAACATATTCGGCCACGTATCAACAACTCGGGACATTCCAAGCACACGTGCGCAGATTCCAAGAAGTTCACTAAAAACTGTTGCAATTTACGCATACCTGCAGTCATCATGAAAAAAAATATTATTGATTATTTCCACCATACAATAAATGAAGTAGTCAGAGCAATGGAAAACCCTGCGTTGTTTAATAAGAGAAGAAAGAAACAAACGGTGGTTTTAAAAAGTACAGAGATACAAAGTAATAAATGATACGAACCTGGATTGTAAAATGGCATATACGTCGAAACCCGCGCATACCTTCTCATCGTCAAACTCAGCGATATACTCACGCACTGCATTTAAACTATAATAATAATAGTAATAATAATAATAATAATAAATAATAATAGTAAATAATAATAATAAATAATAATAAATAATAATAAATAATAATAAATAATAATAAATAATAATAAATAATAATAAATAATAATAAATAATAATAAATAATAATAAACAATAATAAACAATAATAAATAATAATAAATAATAATAATAATAATAATGATAAATAATAATAATAATAAATAATAATAATAATAAACAATAATAAATAATAATAATAAATAATAATAAATAATAAATAATAATAAATAATAATAAATAATAATAAATAATAATAAATAATAACAAATAATAATGAACAATAATAAAAAAAATAATAAATAATAATAAATAACAATAAATAATAATAAATAATAATAAATAATAATAATAATAATAATGATAATAATAACAATAATAAATAATAATAATAATAATAATAATAAATAATAATAAATAATTAATAATAATAAAAGAATAATAATAATGAATATAATAATAATAATAATAATAATAATAATAATAATAAATAATAATAATAATATGGCTTTATAACAGTATTTACAATTCGGCACAATGACTCTTATAATATTCACGAACTCAGCTGAGGATGTACTACAACTGAGTACTAACTATGCATAATCTAGAAACATTTCAACATTTCTCATTTTAAATGACCCATCTTCACGTTTACTGCGCAGATCCCAGCACTTCTTGCATTCCATTCGCCTCCTCGTATCCATCATCCATGAAGTTCTTTTCACGTATGGGATGACTTCTACTTGACAACTTTTTTTTTCCTTTTTTATTAGCGTCGCTGAATGTTGCCGACGTTGACTCTTCCTCTAGTCCTGGGACAGGCGTGCTACAGCCTTTATATATAGATTGCAGAGAATGAGCTGTTTCAAGACAAGCCTGGTAGCAAGCTCCCGACCGTGAAAGTAGAAGAGGCTTAGTGAGCCCGGGACGAGGTCGAACAAGACTCATGCGCGCGAAGAACGGCATTATTATCACTGTGCTACTTATTTATTCAATAGCAATCTTCGAATTTATTATGAAGCTTCTTGTGGTAATATCAGAAGGTCGTATTATTTATAAATACCAAGGTTAATGGAAAATCGGTCTTAGGATTTTTTAAAAAGGTCATTGTTCCAATGCTTTACTGCCAGCTATTGTCAAAAATTTTTGGATTACAGAGTAATGGTTGCAGACTGCATCACTTATAAAGCAGATCATCTCAAGAGATCGTGATAGGATGGAAAGAGTGAGAATTGTGCTCAATATGACGATTCATCAAAACGATCTTTATATAAGCGCTTGATGACCTCAGTAAAAAGAGTTCACAGTTACTGTCCGAACAAAGTTGACTACAACCGTTCACCGCGAAGATTTTGTTCAAGGTTAGTGCGAAGAAGTGTTTGTTGTCAATGGGTGGATAGTTCAGAACAGCATCAACAATGAACCAGACATCGATTTCTGTTGTACACCTTTGGAAGGAAAACTCCCACCATAATTCATTGGTTGGTTAGTTGACACTATATAGTGGTTACGTAAAATGCATTTGTGGTAGACCGCAAACTGTCCATCAATGCGGTCGAGCCAGTAACGAAATAAGGATAACTACAGAAACAGAGGAAGTTGGCTTGTGAAGTCGTCCTCTAGTAGTGGGTCAATCGAGTAACCGTTAGTGTTTTGAACAATGCAAGCCCCAAGGCACAAAAATTCACTCCGATATAAAACCGCTAGTGACTGCTTGTGGTGAAGACACGGAACTATTCTAGTACTCTAGAAAATTCTGCTGTCTTGAGATTCCAGGTAGGACCTCACTCGACTGTACAATACATCCACATATATATATATATATATATATATATATATATATAATATATATATAACACGCCGAATTGGCTAGAATATACCCTAAAACATATGGAGATAGGTGGTGTAATCATACAAGAAAGATAGTCGTAGAACAACAATATGCAACCACGTCGTGTGCGATACTCCTGAGAAGTCCTTAACCAGCCATAATAAAGTGGCTTCTAGAATATTTCGATACTATATGAACATATTTCGGGTTTTTTTCAATTCCGTGCTTCATTTATGCTTAAAAGGAATAAAAATATTAGAGAAAATGGTCCCATAACAATGACACAACCAGCTCAGCAGTTCTGGAACAAAACCAAGTCATATGTGCACTTTCTACTCTGCGGCAGTGTTACCTGACATCACTTTTATTTCTCAACTACTAACGCTCCAGCAAAAAATCCGAGCTACAGACTTTAACGAATGCACTTAATAATCCATTTTTAGCTCAATAAGAACACAGTAACTTATTGATGGGTGGTGAGGTTAATTAAAATTCGGTCTTTTTAATGCAATAATACTTCCTTTTAATAATACAGAGGTCTTCCATATCGCATTGGGTGATGATGAAACTATGAAAAAATTTTGCACAAAAGTCTTTGCAGGATAAATTACCTTGTGAGAAAGTTATTCCATCTCTCCGAAAATAAGGTTATTGGCAATTCAGAATTGGAAGCACTGCAAATAATAGAAAACAGATGAGTTGCCACCGCCTCAAGCTTAGTCAAAGAATTGAGGAAACGCGACCAGGACAAAGTCAAAGTCACCAAACTCAGAAATTCCTAAAAGTAAGTGATTTTGGAGAAAAGGGACAGAATCATCATCGTTCCTTAGAATGCTGAAACAATCTACAAACCTTGCTAACGAAAAATCGATCTCCAAGTGATAAAGCCACAAGTCTTGAGTATAGAGAACGTTGACGGTCTTCAGAATTCATTTCACACAAATGAGCGTTTGATTTACGCCAAAGCGTTGGTGACGAAATCTTAAATCAAACTTGGTTCGACGCCAGGAAATCTACGTAACACCATTGTGAAGGTAAGACAACAAAACGGTAGAGATGAGTTAAAATGTTGGAAAAAAATACAAATACAAATAGACATACTAATTGGAAGATAGCATGAAGAGTACCCATACGTAAGAATGTGCTATCCGATTCTTCCAGAGCAAAAAACAATAGCTCCATTACACCAAGTTCCTTAAGAATACAAAGAAAATCCAGATGCATTAAATGTCTACATAAAGGATAAAAACGATAAAGCTCTCGGCGTTGATCAATCCCTGAGGGATACGGCATGCATTCGACTTCATTAAGTATCGTTGGAGGTGACTGAATGCATGTCTGGCCTTACAATGACTCTCGGTGGCCCACCAATGTATTGAGCCAGTGCTGCTTTCCCTCAGACAAGTCTGGTACCAATTCGCCGACCCCGGAGGGTTGGAAGAGTTGGTAGGCCATGGGCGCGGGGATCGCTTCCACGTGTGTGTTGCACTGGAGCCTCCAACCACTGCGCCATACGCGCCTTTTGCGCCATTGTCTACATATCGAACGAAAAATGACGATGAGAAGAAATAATTACAATCAGATGTTCTCCAATAACAGTGCCATTAGGAGAATCGGCAAGAGTCTTGATAATGCCGAAAGCAACGCCATGCATTTTATCCACCTAAAAGACTTTCAGGAAGTAAAAGAAATACTGCTTTGAGAGAGAATAATAACATTTCCCATTGATACCTCTTCAAATGCTTGTACGTCCTTGCTCAGACACATTTCCAACCAAATTATAATCCTTGATGATACCTCCTCATGCGTTACCGCGCCATCTATAAACACATTTTCGATACAACACAGACAGAAAAAACCTAGTACTAGGGCTAAATAATACTATGCTTGACCCCATTTTTGTTACAGAAAAGTGCAAAATGTGCCTTCTCACAGAACTTTTGCTTGCTCCAGTACGCAATTAATGGTGGTTGTTGCAATTTAAAACTCAAACCACAGCTAAATTGCCTACTATACATAAAAACCTCCATCAAGTTTACGTTGAATGTTTAAGGGCATACCTTTCCCGACCAAAGTGAAACACGAAGATAAATGAGGCATTAACGTTTCGATGGTAACAATGAAATCGTCTATTCCTTCTAGGATGGTATCGTGATCAAACGCTTCCAGCGTTTCCATGAAAATCTCCCAGTTTTTTGCATCGCAATCCGTTGGAGCAGACTTAAACCATGGAGGACGAATATTCTGCAAATGTCATATAAACATATCCAAGATTGTTAACAGTACTCACTTGACGCTGTATTTATTGCACAGAAACCTTAACTCACCTTGGTTGGACCCGGCTTGAAGTTGTCTATATCGAATTGTTCCACTTCCTCAGCAACATACTCAGTCAGCGTCTCCTTCAAAAAAGAAATAACAGCCGAAAATCATACTGTTTACAATGAAGGAAAAAAAATTGACCGCTCCCTATCGATCAATCCCTGCGCATGCGTGCGCCAAGCATTCGACTTCATGATGCACCGCAGAGGTGGTTGAGTGCATATCTAGCCTCTACGACGACTTGCCGTGGCGTACTGATTTGCCATTTCAATGCTCTTCCTTCCCATAGAGATCTGATACAAGTACACCTACGCCGAATAGATCGAAGACTTGGTGAGCCCAAGTCACTAAATCGAACCTTCGGCCACGTTTGTATTGCAGGGTACCTTTAACCACTGCGCTACAAGCTCTCTTCAGTGAACATTATCGATTGAAATAAAGGCCATTAGAATCCATAGATATTTCTTGACAACAAACAAGTTTTCTTTGCCTTGCTACAGTGAAATTATTATTCCATAAGACCTATAAAATTCATTCCTGTCACTTTTCCGTCGATGATCGTATTTCGAATAATGGAAGGACTGGATAAATGCAGTTTTATTCAGCAGAATTCTGCGATGTTTCTAAATGCGATGTTGTCTACGGCTGCCTGGGTTGCATAAATTTTAGAAATCTAAGTTCCGCTCCAAAAAAGAATCTGAGGCCCACTTCTTTTAGATTTTTCTTAGATCGGCTCGTATAGCGCAGTAGTCGGAGGCGCCCTGCAATACACATGGGATCGATCCTCGCGCCCGTGGTTCACCAAGCCTTCCAAGGGTCGGGAAATTGGTACCAGATTTGTTTGGGAGGACTATAGCACCGGTTCGATAGGTATGATCGGTAGGCCACAGCGAGTGATTGTAAAGGCCAGATATGCATTCAATCACCTCCAATGATGCCTAGTGAAGTCGAAACAATGGCGCGTTCCTAAGGGATTGATGAATCCCGACAGCTTTATTCTTTTCTTTTTAAGTCTCGCTCTCATTCTTTCTGGCGATTCTCGTGAACAACTTTAAAAACTGAATTAAACTTTTACGAGATCATGTTTACTTCTAAATAGATATAGGTTAAAGTGCTCAAAACTTCAAATATTCTCGTTATCGAAAAAAAACTGGCAGTAGTCAAACAATCAGCTTCTGACCTCAAACAGTAGTACCTTTCTTTCTTCTGAAAACTTTGAACTATATGACCCTCACATAAGTGAAAAACCTATACGGTTCAAAAAAAACTCACCAGATTTTCTTCATCAGAGCCTTCGCACGTTTCATCAGCCATTGCTAGGTCACTTGATGCGATACTGAGCAGCTCTTCATCAGCACACTCCTCAGGTTCTTGTTCCTCAGCAGTACACAGTTCTATTCCATTTTCATTTGATTCATTCCCCGCTGAAAAAATCAATAATTCAATAGGTTTAAACGTCAAACTCTTATACTGTGTACAAAAGTATAGTACCAGCTTCATCTTGAACCGGTAGTTCATCCTTCATGTCCTCTTCTTCTTCTTCTTCTTCTTCTTCCTCATTACAACCTTCTCTCACAAGAGTTTCCATATCTCCACAAATTTCAGGCATAAGGATAAATTTAGCAAAAAGTCAAAGCCTTATTTATAATATAAATAAACGACTGAACAAATGTACGATAATAAAAACAGAAGTTATCAGTTTTATATGCACTTTACATTTACGCAAAGCAATCCACGTCAACAAACAGTATCACAATTGGAACGAGAGAAATAGCTGCAATACGGAAACATCGGGAAGTACTATCAGCATAAAATTGATTATTTAAGACCGAAAATCACCGAGTGAATTCACCACGAGAATCATAACTATTATATTCATTCAATATAGAGAGATTAAGCCTTACAGTAATACGGTGAGCAACAGACCTTCAACTAGGTCGCCTATCAAACTATTTCAAGACGAAGACGAAATCACGTGGACGTGCAATTACCAGATGGTACACAACAGACTTGCTGATTTGTTAACAGTGAGACTTTTTCGTAATGATTAAAGTAGACAAGAGTGACGACGATGTCGAACTGCATATTCACATAGAGCGAAGTGACACGAGAGAATGGCGCTTGGCAATATTCACTAAAGATAAGCAATATTTTGCTAATGTAAACAAATAAAAGACTGTTCACATCGTCATTTATTCGATTTCATTAACTTCAATAAAAAGAATTTCAATAAACATTAACAAGTAGATCCCTAAACATTGTAAACGACAGTAAACCTCAGAGGAAATGTTATAGACTGCTATGGTTTACTGGAATCTTGGTATGCAATCTATAAGGTAGAAAATTTGTTTTGCCCACAGCATGAAAGAAAGGAAAGACAGCAATCCTTTAGAACCATTTGCCATTTAATACTATCTATTGTGCAAAAAAAAGGATAAAGCTCTCGGCGATGATCAATCCCCTGAGGAATGTGCCATGCATTCGACTTCATTAAGCATCGTGAGAGGTGACTAAATGCATATCTGGTCTTTACAATGACTCGCGGTAGCCCACCGATGTATCGACCTAGGGTTGGCATCCTCCCAGACAAATCTGGTACCAATTTGCCGACGCTCGCAGGATGGAAGGCTTGGTGAGCCTATGGCGCGAGGATCGATCCCATGTGTATTCCTCCGACCACTGCGTTACAAGCGCCCCTCTGCGTATGCAAAAGGATAAAGAAAAGGAGAAAACCAGAACGGTTGTCATGTCCCACGTATTCTTCAATGTATATAACACTCAAGCAGCAAGTAAATACATTTCAACTTACGCTACAACGTCAGTCAGCGTAACTGAATTGTTGAACATCAGTAAGTTTCTGTCCGTGCTAAGAGGTGCCACAGATACCACTGATGTATTTAATCCAGAGCCTATTTCTTCATTCGACCACGGTTGGAATTTAGAGACGATCTGAACCACTCGAAGAATGACAACTGGTCAAATTTTTTGAATTTGCAGGAAGTTTCTTACCGTAGCAGATGTGTTAACCACTTGTACAATATAGTAATTCGCATTAGAAATGTTTAAATAATTCTGAAAAGAAACTTAGTTTTAAACAACTGCTAGGACTGCACACTGAACAAAAAAAAGAAAGTATAAAATAAAAAATAAATGACAAAAACCAACCATGAAATGAAAACGGATACGGGGCGGAAGAATCGTATGTTCAGTCACGTGGATGATATTGATGGCAGGTTTGTTGCTATGTAGGTCGACGGCTCGGGGTACCAACATGAAAATTACTCCGGATGCGATAAGGAAACATATCTAGAAGCAACATTATCGTAAAGTGAGTAGCAGAAACTGCACAGATATTCCACAAAAAAAAGAATTCCCGATTTCCTAACCGATATTCCTATCAGGACCCAAAACCAAGTTCGTTTCGGCTTCAAACGATCATCGTTTAATGGAATCAGAGCAACCAGTGTTTCCTCCATTTCTGAAGCATTTAGTGATAAAAACTAGTCATGCATTTAAGTCGAAACACTACTGAGAGCAGTCAAAACTCGAAGCGCAGACCTTTAGGAATCCGCCCAGTACCCTTGCATGATGGGCATGGAACGCTACCGCCCATCAGTTCCGTGTAGTCGCTATTTAGTGACCTGAAAAAACCAAAACTAAGCTCTAAATTTGACGGACTTTAGTGAATATTTATATTTCTAAATGAGCTTCATATCACTGGCAGTGAACAATCAATTTTCAAAGATTAAATGTTTCGGAAGACAAAAAGTATTGCAATAGTTCACCAAATCAAGAATTTTCCTTTCTGGAAAATTCATTCTCTGTACCTACCCAAGGCAAACAGGCCAATTTGATGTTAAACTGCGTTAATTACTATGAAAGCCGTTGTTTTGAAAGAAAAAGACAACTCATGAGATGTCATCAAACGCTTGGGGCTAAATTAACTAACCAAATCGAAGCGAAAAAAAAATCACAGATGGTGTGAGATCTAATACTAGAAGCACAATGTAGAACGGCTGAATATCGAACAGACAATTTTCACCTTGAAGTTGAACTTCCACCGTTAACGTTAGTCTGTCCATCGCCAGATACACTATGCTCTTCACAAAGTAACCCATGGTGTCCAAATGTACGCAAGACCTTCGCCCGTATACGGTCCCAAACGTCAGCCATTCTCATACTGATTTCATTGATCTGAAATTCGTAAGAACAATGCGAGGAACACTTTCATAACTATTTGGTAATGAAAAGCAAACAAAGAAAACACAAACAGACCTTAAAGCAAAGAAGACATTGAGAGAAGAAAAACTGGTGGAAACAACATGAAAAGAAGCACAAGCGGTACAATTCGGGATAAATTTAAACCATGAAACCGATAGTGGTATTAATGGTCCGTCTACCGGCAATTAAAATCTACCCAAAAAATATGAAAATTTATCTGCTTCTCGGCTTAGCCGGATAACAACAACTGTATAAACACGTACATTGCAGTAGTTCAGACAAGGTAACGCTGAACAAGAAAAAGCTAAAACATAGAAGTTTCTGGAAACAATCGATCGGATAAGGAGAATGTACATTTGTTCAACTAATCGATAATAGTTCACAAAGGTAAGGAAATATGGAACAATAATGACCTGCTTAAACCGTACACTGACCATGCAAAATCCTGAAAAAAAGCTGGATGAAACGAAAGAAACGAATCTAAGGAGGTAGCCATAATCATCGCTATTTCTTACAGCTTGTTTTTAACAGTAAAGAATCTTAACACAAGAATATTTACATAGAAATACAGCGTATGAACATCGAGCAGAGTTCCCCAACGATATACGATGACATCATCAAAAATAAGCATCCCCTCTAAACTTCATTGACTACAAAAGACAAAAGAAAAGGGAAGAAGATAACGGACCTGGTCAATGTTACATGGTAAGGTGAAAAGAAAAGAAACGAAGATAAGAGAAGCAGTGAAGACTTCACATGTACCAATTTACACTTACTAAGTATGAACACAGTTTCAGTTAGCTTGCAAGAAGCATCTAAACTACCTCTAAGTGCCAATACTGTCTCAAGTCTAGAATAAATGAGCATAGTTATTTAAAATATATACATATTGAAGAAACAGTCGAGTTTTCAAAGCGCTGGCATAGTCAATGTCGTTTTAATTTCGGAATTATGTTCCTCCAGAGAAGCGTGTGCATAATAACGAACAAAATCACCAATCGTAACAAAATAGACACCTCCGTTTTCAAATCCCCATCCCTGAAACAACGTATTCAATCCCTCTGGAGTGTGTTCTACGTGGTGGAAAGCAATTCTGGACAACCTAACAAATGAAACAAAAGCATACCTGAGAGGTCTGTTCAATAAGGCAGTGCGAGACACGTCCTCCATGAAGTACACTTAGTGCAAGTTTATTTGCCTTCAAATAAAAACCATTGTGTAATTCAAGAGAATAATTAAGAACTCTATCAGTACTTTATTTGAACATTTGGCTGGCCCGTCCTCACCGGTTGTGCGGGCACCAGCAAAATTTCAATTTTTTCAGAGTTTTGCTGGTTTAGCCTCTGTGGTTCCCTGAAGTCCCGAGGTCGGCCTAGCGAAAGTCTGCCCCAAGCCGTCATCATCATAGGCAGTCATTGCCCTTGTGGATCAGAGAGAGATTTTCCACCACGCGAATAGTCTGACACCAGGACGGTGGTGGTTCTGATTTTGGTTTACTCTCAGGTGAAGTTCCTGATGGAAACGCCGGACTACTTCTCAGCTTGGGAGACCCTGCTGAGTGATGAATCCCCTCGCTGTAAACCGCAGCTAAACAACCAGGAAGAACACCTCCCAGCCATAATGAGGTGGCAAACGTTTGGGAGGAACAGTACTTTTACGGTTATTAAGTAATATCATGCCAAAAAAAGTACTAAGCAAATTCATTGATTGATTAAAAAAAATTGTTAGACGTGAAATTACCTGTGACGCTGAAGGTCGGATCAAAAAGATGCCATCAGTTGGTACCTGTCCTTTTGTCTTCTCCAAAACTCGATTTCGGGTACCCAAAATCAACGCGGCTGCCGTTTCTTTGGATGAGTCGTTCACGAGATACCTGGTGCAAAAACATACACCTTTCAAGGAGTGATGGGAATAGCAAAAAGCAAATAATTCTAGAACATACTGTTCAGGCTCCCAGGCAAGACGGATGTCCGCAAGCAATTCACTTGCCTTCATTGATTCCTTCTCCAACATACCAGTCGAAAGCTCAATAGTACTCACTAATTTCACCTTTGGAACACCTTTTTTGAAAAGCTCCGTATAGCACTGATTACGATTGTTATGACATGATACCAAACGCCCCTAAATAGAGCTGCGTATCTTGAACTGAAACCTAATTATTTCTACCAAATATCCATATGGAGAAATGGAGGAATGAGATGAATGAGAACCAGTCCAGACATCTACCTTCGCATGCGATGATGCCAGGTTGAGGTCCTCTATAGCTTTGCTAACCCGAGCACGCCGATCTACCACAAGATCGCGTTCTTCCTTCAATTTTTTTATACTGCATTCCATAACCTTACAGTTGGCTATGAACGCTTGGAGCCGCTTCAAATCACTTTCGTCGTTAAATTCTTCACAGTTTTGAATAGTGTTCACGGCTTCCTCAATTTGTTTAACTTTTCGATCCAAATCGACGATTTTTATAACCCTGAAGAGGTGTACCTATCACTGCCGACGGTTTACGAGCTTATCGTGACTGGGAGGTGCTTCTTATGTCGGGGCTGAGGAGTCCGGTGTCTCTGACAAGAAGCCTAGCTAAGAAGAAGCCAATACCAGGATTAACCGAAATCAAATTAGTCGCATGGTGGCAATTCTCCTCCTGATCCAAAAAGGCGGCGACTGCCTGTGGTGGTGACGATCTGGAGCAGACTTTGGCCTGGCTGACCTCAGGACTCCACGGAACCACAGTGGATAAGCCAGTACAACTCCGAAAAAATGGAAATTATGTCGGGGCCCGCACAATCAATGAAGACGGGCCATCCAACTATCTAAGTAAGTAAAGAGGCGTAACAGAAACAAAGAGCAACAGATATTCAACTACAAGCAACACAGCACAATTAATAGAAATTTGCACGTCATGAGTAAGAAATGGACTTTGAAAATGTGGAAGTACCTACCGCCTGGGTATACTCATAGTGAAGCTGGTCAGCTAGTTTCTTCTCTTCATGAACGGCGTCAAACAGACGAGCAGCACGGTCAACTTCTGTTTGACATATTCTAAGGCGTTCTAGACCGAGTCGAAGATCCCAGTCTAGAAAGCAAATATACATTGTGCATCACCTCAGAATGATCTCAAGCGATCTATTAAGATGAAAAACCACGGCAACAGTGAAACCTAAGCTTCCTAATAAGTGCCTCCAAAGGATTCCTTTTAAAACAGACCACACTAAATCGGAAACATACGGATGAAACACAAGACAGAACTCTCCTCGAAGAATGACTAAATGATTATAACTATTGTGTAAAAGGCAAACTTACGCCAAAATAGAAGCTAAAAACCTGCGTTAAAAAGTTGGTAGCGAAGGGGATATGCACGGAGTACTTTGTGGATCAACTGTCCGAATTGATTGCTTTCGTCGTGGAAGCGGATATTTTAAGCAAACATCAAGTTGAGCATTGTAACACTTGAGTGATCGTGTTCGGTAGAAGTCGATAAGACTCACAACAGAATCATGAGTGAGAGACTCTAGCGCAAAGCCACAGCGCCCTTTGTAGACATGTATTCTTACTAATTTTGTATTGTTACCAAACCTAGCAATAAAAATATTAAGCAACTGTCATAGCAGACTTTCCGTTAAAGTAGTAGAACGAAGAATGTTAAGGTTTAAGACGAAAAAGTGCAGTAATTACTGCCAAAACGCTAAGATATAAGATTTCTTCAGCATCACAGAGACTGAATTCGCACCCGCTACGCGCCTTTTATTTGAATCAATCTGAGTTGGAAACAAAGCTCACCAAGGAAACCCTATACATTTGCCCCATAGCGCTTAGAAACTAAGGCTCAAGATTGGTGACCCTTAGATCTTCAGCCTGACGTTTTCCCAACTGAACTATGCTTTCGAGCATTAGATTGATCTCGTTTACTTCTCGCTAACCCTCAGGATTCTTGACCCGCAAGATTAAGACAACAAGTAAAAGTTACGGGGAGAAGGAGACCTGTTTTAACTAAAACCATTACGGTATCATCCTTTGGCACGCGAACCAATTGCAACAGAATATGGCCGTGTGTTACTTAACCCTAGCGTTAAAGATAATGGACTATCATAAGGGAGTTTACTGATAAACTTACGCTAACCTTACGGTTAAGGTGTAGTCGCCAGGTGAAGACGCATCGCGAACCATGAATGTGCCTTCTGGCTGCTCCTGCATTATCTGTTGAAGAAGAAATAAAACCTAATAACCCACTAGAAGATATTTATGGAAACAGAGAAACCAGAAGGCTCTGTCCTAAGAAATGGAGGTCAGTAAAGCTGAAACACTTCTACCTCAGATACCACATATTTGTCGACATTTCCCCAGTACCAAATCTGATCGGATAACTGTCCACCGGTCATCTGCGTGAATACCGAGGTCAAAGCCTTAGAACAAAACCACCTCGCATATGACAGAAATGCGAAAGTAAGATGGCAAGAAATCGATATAGGGGAAATCAAAGAATATGTAGGAAATACGAGTAAAAACACATTAGAACATGGATGAAGAAGTCATAAACATATCACTGGCTATGATAAAACTGTTACAAAGAGGTTTACTAAGCAAGAAAGGATTGAAACAATCGATAAAACCATCGATAAAACGATCGATAGAACAGTCTAAGAACTGGGTGAGAAGTACGGGATTACTGCTAACGGGAAACTGTCACAAATGGTGGGAGGAGCCATGGAAAGGTACTAGTTGTCCGTACCCGTTAATTCGCCTTGTCACGAGGCTTACCCTATGGGCTTTCACCGAATATATTGCTTTTAATGCTTGTGTTTTAGACATCACAGTGGAACTGGAGGCAATCCAGATGTTCGTGATGACCTTCTGTTCGTATAAAGGGTTTGCAATTCCGCGATTACTATGAGGGTGACACGTAATTCTCTGGATACAGGAGGAATTCGTGACCAAACTCAGTGTGGTGTTGGTGACCAGGTAGTAGGAAATGGATGAAAGTACATAGGCAACGTTGGAGAAGCGAGAAACTCAGCTATGGTCCAGTATTTCGTAAAGGGAGGACGCTAAGTTCACGTCTTACATGTTTTTTGCACTTAATAGAGTACTTGCTTGGATAATTGGATGGCCCGATTTCACTGGTTGTGCGGGTCGCAACACAATTTCCATCCCCCCTGCATATGCTGCTTTAGCCATTGTGTTTTCCTGGAGTCCTGAGGTCAGCTTAGCCAAAGTCTGCCCCAGGTCGTCAACACCACAGACAGTCGGCATTCTTGTGGATCGAAGGGGGATTTGCTACTATGCGCCTAGTTTGATACCAGGGCGGTGGTGGATCTTGGTATTGGTTTACTCTTAGCTGTGCTTCCTGATGGAAACTCCTCACTCCTTCGCAGCTTGAGAGGTCCTACTGGAGAGATGAACCCCTTGCTATACATCTCTGCCCGACACCCAGGATCGTCTCCCAGCCACGACGAGACGCTAAACCGTTAGTAGGTGCTTAATGGAATGCCAGAAAAAACCAAAAATTTGATCCCATTTTTTAAACACTGGGTATTCCTAACCCGGAATTTTGCAAAATCTGCGCGTTAAAGCCAATTCTTCGACCAGGTACTCCGTTGTTTTTTTTATGTTATCGCTTTTCTATCTTTTTTTTACGTCGACTAGTTTCGAGCAGAAAGTAGTGATGTACTGTTTTACTGTAACTTATAGAGATTCTCACACATATAGTTTCACTGGAGAAAATTTTTTTCATACTGTAGATGTGAATGTGTGCATTGTGCACTTGCAAATTGTTTTTTTCTGGAAAAGCGAGCTGATCGAGTACAAAACGTCGGGAAGAGTAATGTACAACAAGGAGTTCATCTCCATCTCACTCAGGAAGGTCTTGTGCTAATATATGACTCTTGCGAAATATTTTTTTAATAAGTGCTTTATTTTTTATTTTTATTTTTTTAATTTTATTTGACCTACTGTGCGGATCCCAGCACTCCTCACATTCGATTTGTTTCCTCGCATCCATCGTCCACAAACATCTTCCAACATTCATATGTGGCTTCGGTTGCTGTTTGAGGATTTCCATTTCAGCTTGAATGTCGTTGAATGCTGGTCGAGCAGTTCTCCATGGAGTCCTTAAATAGCCGGACTGGAGCGTGCCCAATTGGATTGCAGAGAGTGATTTTTTTCAAGACAATTCCGGTAACTATTTTCCAAACCCGAATGGATTAGAGGCTTGGTTGGCCCGGAGCGGGATCGAACTAGCACCATGTTTGTGATGATGGACATCACTACCACTGTGCTATCCGCCCCATAAGAGTATGAAGCTGAGGTCGTCACATAGCCGTTTTTGTAATTCGGTGAGAATTTTAACAGGATGCTTAGTGGAAGTCTCCCATGGAATTACCAACTCCTCTTAGCAGTGAATTCTCCGTGAACGTGAAGGTTAGTACTCGGACAGGATGATCCGGGATGCAGAGCTCGATGTTTCTATGCGATAGCTTAGCTTTGCGTGAACCAGTGGGACGATTAATCTCCTTCTCCATGGCAACGTGGTCACAACAAGATGGGAAGCCAAACTGTACTGGAAACTGTCTACGGTTATCTATCAGGTAGGGCAGTGGTAGCGATCCCGTTCATTATGCGAACGACTGAGTCTACCTGGCCCTTCATCCCACCCCCGGACTCGTCCCCCCACTGTCGGGAAATTATCTGTGATAAGATCGCTCCCTATAATCCACGTGGGAACACGCGAGCACTGGTATCTCGGAATTCCAGGGAGAATCTACTCGACAAACATTGAACGACATTCCTGACGAAGACGAAAAAATCCGCAGGAAACAGCCTAAGCCACGTGCAAAAAGGGTTCGAAGATCTTCGTTGATGGTAGGTGCAAGGAGATGAATTGAATGCGGGAAGTGCTGGGGTCCGCACAGTTTGATACATGTGACGTAGGGTCAAGCAATAAAAAAAATGTCCATTGGTTGGGTGAATACGACTACGTACTAATAACTGGTATAGAAGTATCTGCTCAGCTGGAAAGTTGGACAATCAGTCAGTTGGTCCAGACAAGGATTCACGTGATTGGTATTTGGAAGATGAACAGGAAAATACTTTAAAACCGGAAAAATAGGAATAAACAGCCATCACTGTCTGCACAGGAAAAGAGCAGAAATAAGGATCCCTTAAACTGGCACGGGAAATAGCCATTTCCATTGGCTACGAAACGCTAGCTTCTGCGGGTAGGTTTAGAGGAAGAACCATGCCGGAAATGATTTGTCTAGTGAAAATAAGTCTTCCTATATCCTGCCCTTTATTTCCAACGAAGTAAACAGAGTTATAAAACGTTGAATAAAAACGGCAAGTTTAGGGAAATCGGCAGGAGTGACTGAATTACCACCTAACACTCTCGGACACCGACTAGTTCGCAATTACCTGTATGGCCATCTATGCACAACGCAAAATTGCATAACATGCCCTAGCGGTTGAGACGATGAATAAATGAGTTCGGGTAAACCAATACCAGAATTCACCACCGTCCTGGTATCAAAGTCGCATGGTGGCAAATATCTCTCTGATCCACAACAGCTGTGACTGCCTGTGGTAGTGAAGGCCTGGGGGTAGACTTTGGCCAGGCTGACCTTGGGATTCCAGGGAATCACAATGGCTTAGCCAGCAAATCTCCGGAAATTGGAGATTATGCTGGGGCCAGCACAACCAGTTAGGACGATGAGGATCCAAGTATCAAGTAAGTAAGTGCAGTTTATCTGTAAAGCGTGTAGGGCGAACACATTGGCGGAACCAATAAACCACTTTGCATCCATGTAAAAGAACACCTGGTGGGTAAAGTTGAAGTTAAACTAAATAGTCCACTAGGAGCGCACTGGGCACCAAAACACAACGTAGATGATGGTAAAGTTGAAATTGCTATTCTCAGGAATCTGAAACTTTAGCGCGTAAAACTTCCGAAGAAATCTGGACAGTTTCCATGAATCGAGAAATGAACCGCAGAAAGGAATATCTTGTAATCACGCGTGATCTCACAGAGTATTTAAGATATATTTTGATGTGAGAGGTATGTAACGCTGCCATGTGAACTTTGTGTCGCTGGTCTTCACGCGGAATACTGTGAAACGCTCATAGGAAGTGCTGAGTTTGTGAAGAAGCTGAAAGAAATTTGTTTTAAGTACGGTAGAAATTTTAGCTTCGCGGTTACTCTTTTGCGGTTATGGAGGTGTTTGGCTTACTAGATTGCAGTCAACTTCACCTTTCCAGGCTCACAAGATGGCGAAATCCACTGAAACGTCGGCTGTTGTGAATAAATAAGGTGTAGTAGCAACGACCTAGTGGTGCTAATCATAAAATACCGGGTTATTCATCAATGTCGAGGTTAATATGAAAGTCAGTCTTGGGAATTACTGCAAGGAAAAGAGAATATTGTTATGATGTCAGATGAACATGGCGTGTACCTTTCTCCAAGATGATTAATATCGTAGTCTGCCGGATGCTACAATCAGGCAAAACTGTTCGTTTCTGGATGCAAACTTGCAAATGGCTTCCTTTTCGAACTGTCATTCACCAAAAAGTGATCTCGTTCTATACAAGATATCTAGCCGATTGCTGTTGCAACTAAACCACACGAATACGGTTCATTCATGTTCCCTTACCATCTCCATAGAAAAAATGGGTCCGACAGAGCTGCATTGCTAACTAGGCCTCTTCATGACCACACTGCAATGGAAATCAAGCAGCTATTACTGAAAAGAGAAAAAAAAGCCAAAAACGGTATTTGTAGAGATTTTCGATCAAACACCTTGTGGATGCAGTAGTGAAGAAGAGGTGTTACTCAAAAGGCTCAACGACGCTTAGGAAACAAGGGGACTTGACGTGAAACGAAAGAAAACAAGTTTACTGGAAGTTGATGTTAAGGTTAAAAACAAAAGTAGTCGATGATGCAGAAGTACGTGTGCGAAGTAAACGCCACAGAACGTTTGAGAATTGCTTTCTGACATTTACTAGCCAGAAGCAACACCAATCCGCACAGCGTAGGTTTTCGAAACCTATCAGCTCTTCTTCGAGATCCAGAAAAATGTATCATAGTAGAGCGTTGATGAGTTTAATGAAATGAGAGAAGTTGAGGATGGATGGACGACATGAACAGCTGAGTGGAGTGTAGAATGATTCAAGTGTCTGCGATCAACTGCACGATAAGAGGGCATGCTTGTGGTTCAGGTCAATCAGTTGTAAATGAGGCTGACTACGATTTGCAAATCACTGGGTAGAAATTCCGACCACATTTTTCAAAAAAGAACTACAGCTAACGATCGCGAGAGGAGAGAACAGAAGATGATCTCACTCTTATCACGACTGATAAAGACGGAGCATTCAAGCACCTATATATCCATGTCAAATACCCGAAATGTATCTACTGATTCTGCTTTCAGGGTGATTGGCAGTAACTTTTCATTTCAAAGTTCCTATGACTCACTTCTTAACAATAATTTCTACAATGAATGAATACGAGAAGAAGACGAATATCTTGCATAGAGTTTCATTTAAAATGCGATTTGGACAGCAGCATCATTCTCTATTAGCCTCTCAAGACACAAAGGAGCAGTACCAATCGATTTCACCAGGAACTCCGGTGGCATGGAAGTCATAGCTTTTCGTATTTGCACTTCAAATTCTTCCAAAGTCGTTGGTTTGGTAGGGTAGACTTGTTTCTTTAACCAATCCCCGATGAAAAGTCGCATTGGGTTAAACCAGGGCTTCTGGCTGACCACTCATGAACCACGGCGTCCCATCCATGTTCCAGTGAAGTAGACATCCAGCTATTCATGAACAACAATAGGAAGATGTGGATGAGTGCCATCTTGTTTGAAAATCAAATCTTCAGTATTCTCCGAAATAGTGATAACTGGGCACATTTTATCTTGCAACATTGTGAAGTTCCTTTCGCCGTTCATGGTATTATCACAAAGCATCAAGGGACCCACAATTCTGTCCGAAATCATTCCACATCATACTGTTATCTTGGGGACATCTTGGATTTTTTTAGATACAATACGAAGTTTTTCACCCCCCAGTAGTGGCACTTGTGATGGTTCACAAACTCACCGATGTGAAATAACATGCGGATAGCTAGGCAAGCTCTTGCAGGGGAAGACATCCAATTATCTTTGTCCTGCTTCCAAATTTCAAACAAAATAGTCGATTTCAGAAAAAAAACAAAGGCCTTATTCCCACATATTGGGGGGTTTACACAAAAAAAATTGAAGGAAAATATCCCGATATATCGGGTCGCATGTGGTGCAGCGGTGGCCCTGCAATACACACGTGGAATCGATTCCCGCGCCCCCTGGCCCACCAAACCTCCATCCTTCCGGGGTCGGCAAATTGGTACCGGAATTGTCTTGGAGGACATCGGCACTGGCTCGATACATCGGTAGGCCACCGCGAGTCATTGTAAAAGCAAGATATGCATCCAATCACCTGCAAATGATGTTTAATGAAGTCGAATGCATGGCGCATCCCTAAGGGATTGATCAAAGCCGGGAGCTTTATCCTTTATCCTTTATCCAAATATATAGAAAAGTTTTAAATATTTTAAAATAGAGTGCTACAGTAATTGTAAAACCGACCTTCGTTCAACTTCGGTATTAATGATCAGTGTACCTTATTTCATTGATAAGCTAACACGAGATTTGTTAAATAAAAGAATAATAACTTTCTCGGCGTTGATCAATCCTTGACGGGCGCACCGCGCATTCGCCTTTATTAAGCATCGTTGGAGGTGACTGAGTGCATATCTGGCCTTTACAATGATTCGCGGTGGCCTACCGACGTATCGAGCCAGTGTTGCTATCCTTCCAGACATGTCTGGCAGCAATTTGCCGACCCCGAGGAGATGAAAGGCTTGGTGGCCTTGAGCGAGGGGATCGATCCCACGTGTATTGTAGTGCGCTTCCGACCACTGCACTGCACAAGCCTCTACGAGATATCACATATTTATTCTGCTTATGTGTCGACATCTTGATCTTCATCAGAGCCGATGATACGAGACGTCGAACGATTGTGGACTATCGACTCCGATCATCGGCTTTGAGGAATACGAAGACGTCGAGACGTTGACTGAATAAACGTGTGGTAACAACTTTGTGTTGGCTTATTAATAAAATTAGGACGCTAATTTTTCAAACACCCTTTGAAAAAACTAGATAACACTGAGACCAGGCATTCTGTATTTGAAATCTTATTGATTATCAATTATTACCCCTGACTAGAGCAATGCGAGTTAAATTTAACTGAGAACTACAAGTTACGGACAGTGTAACGCAGTGGTTAGAGGCGAAACACAATAAGGTCTCTGGTCCGATCTCGAATGCCTGATAAACGAAGTCACCCATCTCCCTCAAGTCGGAAAATTAGTATCACACTCATCTAGAAGGATGAGAACGCTGCCCTAGTGTTGTAAAAACGTACTATCCTTAAACCTCGGCATGATTAATCAATAGTTTCCCTAATGATTAAGCTCACACGATAGTTTTATTCAGCTAATCTTTCAACGTCTGTTTCCTTTCGAACACTCATTTATTCAGATTCTTGCAAAAAATTCATTCTAGTGTTGCTCTACTGAAGAAGATTCTTCCCAAAAACTACTACTAAGATCCACATCGTGAAAATAAAGGACTGTGGATCATCTACTCGAATCAGTCCGGCTCTGAAGAAGACGAGGTCGTCGGAACGTCATTCGAATAAGGGTTCATACAACAACCTTAGGTTAGCATAATCATTTAAAAAAGCTGCTGGATTGATAAATTTGAAGGTGACGGGGAGTTATTATAGATCAAGTGTGCATTCATTCACCTCTGCGATGCTTAATGGAGACCAATACATGGTTTGTCTCTGATGGAACAGTTATCCCTTTATCATTTACACGGAGAGTCCTTTGTCTTGTGGCTACGAAATTTGCTGAAGCAGTTTCTCTTCAATGATTTGTCTATGGGCTCTTAAACCTTTTTTTATTCGTCTCAGTGGCAGCTTTCCAAATTTGAACGTGGTGTTAATGCGATGGATAGAATTGATTAAAGCAGGTATTACTCACTGTCATTTGTAAGAATTGTGTTGGCGGTTAGGTGGTGCTAACGTAATTGTTATTTGTTCTAATTTTAAAGATCGACTGAAAAGCACCTGGACCTTTACGTCTACAAACGCACAGTTCACTTCGGCGCTATGACGGCACCACGCGAATCGCTTTTTCGATTTGTAAGCAAAAAAAATGGAAGCAACGTGAATGAAGGACTATTCTCTGAATCGAGTCGTTTTACTTGATCCGCTTTCTTCACACTCGTCTCTATTTCAGATGAGAGCAGTTTCCCAGTTATTTTAAAACTGTGAAAAAAATACCCGAAGCTCTCAACCGTTTAAACTCCACTAATCGATCTAATTGCGATATTAGGGAATTCAGATTTAAAAGGTTAGAATCGCTTCTTGTCCAAACACCTAATAGTTCCGACTCCAGGAAAACTTGCTGAAAATGCCATCACATAAGTAATCTTGTGAGGTGATGTGGCGCTATACATTACCCTCATAACAACTTTAGGTTGAGCTGATTTCATCTAAAGTTATGACCACATCCACAGAAGGTTAAAGGATTATTCTTTTAAGAATAGTAGTTAACGGATTAACCTCTCAGACTATGGAGAAATCTGGATATTGTTTAGGCACAGAATCAGCTAGATGTAATACCTGTTTTATGCTCTATATACGCTTGAAATGGAGGCGAATAACGCAGTGGCGGTGATACCATCCATTCAGAGAAAGGCCCACTCAACCCACGCGCTGGTTGGACAACGCCACAGAGTCTCATAGCTTCCCATCTTTTTGGAGTCGGGAAAGAGCTAACAAACGTCTCCGGGACTGGCTCACTCCCTCTATTCCACGTGGGGACGCCTTAACACGGCTATCTCAAGATTCCAGGAGAATCTACTTGACCAGCATTCAGCGATATTCAAAAGAAGACTAAAATCCTCAGGCATCTACTGAACCCACACGCAAATACGAAAACCTTCGTAGATGATGGATGCGGGGAGAACGAATTGAGTGCAAGAAGTGCTGGCTTCAACTCAATGTGTGTGATGTTGGCTCATGCCCTCTGACCACATGCACCGCTAAATCACCTGTATAGCCTGTAATCTCTCTAATCATCGAGTAGCTGAATAGGGCACCAGCACCTTCCAGCTGTTGGGCACTACATATACTCATCTACAGCGCTAGCTCAAGGTATACGAAGAGTCTCACACCTTTGGAGCTCTTATTTTTTAGAAACCTTTTGGCGACATCGTAGTCAAAGGTAGCTCAAAGAATTGTGGCATGGCACAGATTTACCGGGACGTGTACCGCAGTAGTTGGAGGCAGTACACAAGAGTCGTTGGTTCGACACCGCGCCTTGGACTAACCAAGCCTCTCCTTCCTGTGGGGTTGGCAAATTGGTATCAGACTTATCTGGAAAGTTGGAGCACTGACATCGTGCAAATTAGGAAGCCGAAAGCCATTATAAAAGCCAGATATGTATTCAATCACATCTAACGATGTTTGGTGAAGTCGAATGCTTAGCGCATCCCTCAAGGATTCGCCAAAGACGAAAGATTTATCCTTTCATCCTTTCTAGATTTACTCAATATTGAGGATGTAGATGGCACTGCCGAACTTTCTATCATCGTAGATGGCTTCGCCAAAAGAGTAAGACCATCCGGCACATCGAAATTCGATGCTCAGTTACCATGAGGCAGCAAGCAATTGCTTTCATCTTTAGTCCTTTCACGTATATGCATAATTAATGTGGTCACGTGTATTCCTCATTAGGCGATAGTTTATTAATACAGCGAGAAATGAATAAAGAAGTACTTCTTCTTTGTTGACTCAATCAGAATGAAAAAAATGACGCATTCGGGAAGCCTAACATGAACAATCTTCTTTATATGTCATCACGAGCATCACGACATCACGAGCACGGCGCTGGTTCGACCCCACTCCGGGCTCACCAAGCCTCTAAACCATTCGGGCTCGGGAAATCGGTACTAAATCTGTCTGGGAACAAGTTCGCTCCCTGCAATCCAAGTGGGAGCGCTCATGCTCGGTTATCCAAATACTTCAGTGGAGATCAATTTGACCAACATTCGACGACATTTATAAACAAAACTACAATCCTCAAGCAGCAGCCAAACTCGGGCGCGAAAATGCTCGAAGACCTTTGTGGATGACTGGTGCGAGGAAACAAATTGATTATAAGAAGTGCTAGGTCGCGCGTACTAGATCTGAAGACGGGTTATGTGAAATAAAAAAAGAAAAAATATGTAATAGGAGAATGCTGCCTAAGTTTTACTTCGTCTTCAAATTTCGGGAAAGAAAAAAGATTGCCTCTTTCAGAGGAAAGCCCTCTTAGTCGTCTACTCAGTCGAACAGCACTTTTTTTCGACGGCTGCCAATATTTTTCCAAAAACTGGAGTACTTAAGGATTTGAGGAGAGAACCAAACCAACCATGCCAAAGATGTGTGGGAAAAAAAGTTTTATGAACTCCAAACACTACGAGAGCGATCGTGGTAGAAAAAGAGCACCTGCTTCTTTTGAGCACTGTTTTCTATATTTTAGTTGTTTTTATCCCGACTGATAAAGCTTACTACAGAGAGAGGTAGCTGCCTTAAGACGAAGTTATAGCTATTTACGCTCACCTATGAGTCACACGTGACTCATTCCGCTCATTTTGTGTTCCATTTCATCTTCATTGCCATTCGTTCTTACCACCTCTTCTCTCTCGTACTTTCATATCCGTCCAGGTTTCCGCGTCAGTGTTTCTTCTTCTTTACCAACTTTATCAAATGTAATCGACCTCTATTTATTCACATTCATTTCCATTCGTTTTTTATTCATATCCATTTTTTCCCCTTGTCCTCATTCGGCGTGCTCCAAGCTTTTGTTCTTTCCCATTATTTCGCCACTAAGGCAACCATCCGCTAGGGTTTCTTATATGAAACTATGGTCATGGGTTACTTATCAGTTATCCAACCACTTTCATTCTTGTTTGCATCACCATTTACCAATTACCATGCTTCATATTTCACATTTGATTTACATATTGTTTCCAGGCGGCTATGACAATGCAATAATCGATCGATCAGAAAGTTCATGTTTTTATTTTCAAATTTCTAAGGATTTAATGCAACACCTGCTTCAATACAAACTTTTGTCACACGTTAATGTCATCCTCCCAACGGTTTGCCGCCTTATGATGGTGGGAGGTGTTCCTGGGTGTCGGACTACGATGTACAGCGGGGATTCATCGCCCCGCAGGGTATCCCATTCTGAGGAGTCTGGCGTTTCCATCAGGAAGCCCTGCTGAGAGTAAAGCAATATCAATACCAGGATCCACCACCATCCTCGTATCAAGCTAGTCACACGGTGGCAAATCTCGCTCTGATCCACAAGGACGGTGGCTGGTGACGATCTGGGACGGACTTTGGCCAGACTCATCTCGGGACTCCAGGGGAACACAATAGCTAAACTATCAAAACTCCGAAAAACGGAAAATATGCTGGGACCCGCACAACCAGTGAGGATGGGCCATCCATGTATCGAACTATCCAAGTTAATGTCATCTTAGGCATCATCAGTGCGGGAAATTTCAACAATACAACGAAGGGAAATGGGAAATCGGTTGGTAATGAATTTTTCTCGTATGATGAAATTTCGTTCTATCTAGTCTGAACTGGTGTCTTTTTTCATAATAATATGAAATACCAGGTTATTCGGGTTTGTCAAAGTCTCTCTTTTAAATAATAAGATGTCTGTAAAGCCTGTATAAGTTGCTGCTTAGTTCCTAGGAAAGTTTGTTCTTCTAGTGGAAGACAAGTAGCAGCGCTGAAATTCTCTTGGTGATTGTCACATCGACAGGGAAATTCGAATAGGTTTTGCATGAGGTGTACCGGTCGTAATACTTGATCCCTTTGAGATTATACCTATAGGGGTTTCGTTCGTCTTTTTGGCTTGGCAATTGATTACCACACCTCTTCGCTTCTGTTCAGAAGTCTTTCAACCGCCACGGTTTCATAAAAAATAAATCGTTTGGCGTTTATCAATCCTGTAGAGGTACGCCGTGATCTCGACTCCCTTGGTGGCAGAGCAGATGCATAATCTGGTAGAAATGATTCAGTGCGCAAAGCAGGAACGTACGTTAGGTAAAACGGACGCTTATATAAAGAATCTGGACTTGTGGACAAAGTAAATTGGGTAGGATCAGTATAACTTACCTAGGCAAGGGTGTTTGAACAACTTAATGCAGGGTCACCAAAGACTAAGGAATAAGGCCTTCGACATTCATTAATTCCGGAGAGACGCGCCACGCATTCGACTTCATCAGGCATAGTGGAGGTGGTTCGTAAATGCACATTTAGCGTAAACGATGATTTCTGGTAGCCTACCAATGTATAAAGTCAGTGCGCCTATCTTCCTAAACAACTCCGGTATCAATTTTCCAACTCTGCGAGGATATGAGGAAGATGAACCATGGGCGCGGGACCGAAACAACGACTACATGTGTACTGCATGTACTTCTAATCACTGCGCTGTACGCACCACGTAACACGGCGCAAGTACTACTTAACGCATTTGGTCTTGAGAGCATTAGTGGAGTCCACCCTATTACTGATATGCCGGAATGATTTATGGCTTCAGTAGCCGTTTAATATCATATTCATTCATGCGCGTATCGCTAAGCTTATGCAAATGTGTGTTTTATTCCGCGTTTCACTGCAAGGAAAGGCCTATGGAAGTATAGCCTCCTACAAAATGTATTTATACACATATACATATATAACACCTACACCCTGTGTGTGACCGCGTGTGGCGCAGTGGTCGGAGGGTCGGAGGCGCCCTGCAACACACACATGGAATGGAATCGGCCCCGCGCCCATAGTCCACCACGCCCTCCTTCCCTCCGGGGTCGGCAAATTGGTAGCAAACCTGTCTGGGAGGACAGCAGCACCGGTTCGATACATCCGTAGGCCACTGCGAGTCATTATAAAGGCTGGATATGCATTCAATCATCTCCAAACGATACTTAATGAAGTCGAATGCATGCCGCATCCCTCAGGGACTGATCAATGGCGAGAGCTTTACCCTTTAGCGTTTACACCTTGTGTACATTTGGCGAGAACAGAACCGCTTTTAAACATGGGTTCTTCCAGTTCACTATCAAAATTACAGCAACAAAAAAGCAAAGAACCTCCTTTGCGAGCGCGATAGCCTTCGTATCTGTCTAGCAACACGCCTCCGCTAGTGCTCTGACGCACAACGGAGCGAACAGAGTTTTTACAGATGACCTTTGGAATGGCGATTATTTTGAAGAATTCCGTTGAAGAAATGTTAAGCCAAATGGGTGACGACACTGTTTTGTATCAGAAATCTCAAAAATTGAAAACGGTGTAAAGCGGATTTAACTACTTACCACCATGAATGCACCAACACTCGGCTGCAGGACCAGTTAATTGTTCCTATACATTGTCCTTACAGAAATAGCAGGTCATGGACGAGTTTTCATAGGAGCAAATTTGATTTTTGGAAATACATCATTTCATGCGGTGAAAAATTTACCCTGATTGAGGTAACTGAATGTTGTGGCAACATCTCAGTGACCGTTCTGGGAGTTGAGCTGTTTTTTGGAAAAACGTTGTGATTGTCATTCATTTTAAGATAATATAGGAAAGGTTTCTTTTTTTAGACGCCAACTGTTCCATTCAAGGTTCGATACTGAAAAAAACGAACATCGAACCAAAAATAGAACAAAAGGTGAGAAGTAATTGATTCATGGTGGGCGGGGCGTGCTCGACTCGGTACTGATAGGCAACTGGGCGGAGTCCGACGGAGTTTTGTTGACATTTGTGGGCGGAGTTGAACGAACTCGGTAGTGATAGGCCACTAACACTAAGTGGACGCACTTCATACACTAGCACAAATGCGTACATTTATCTGTGCTCTAATGCTTGTGGCAGTTTACGGTAAGTTGTCCATTCTAACTTATACATCAATCCGAGGTATCCTCAGTGCCAATTCTTTTACAGGACATCTTACCTTGAGACAATAAAATAATCTATCTGTCATTTGAATAAAAAATTTAAAGAAACTGCCTTTCTTCTTACTACTTATAAACTTTTCCTTTACTCTTTACCAGCTTAAGTTATTCATGGAAAAATCTATTTCTATATCACATCAACAGGTCTTAGGTCTTGGGAATGCTGTCTATATTCAGTGTAAGCAGTTCATACACAGTACATAAGACATGCCAAATTTTCCCAGTTCTCTTCGATTTTCATGCAACTTCACTGCAATGAACGCCTTCGATTTATTGTAAACAGGACGCTCAGAATGTGAATCTTATGATTTGGGGGTACTTCTATCTAAGTATCCCCTTATATCTCATCCATTACACTTTGAGTTTTTCTTGCTTTTTCGTCAGATTCACCTAATTGTCATTAGCAATCGTTTCCTTTTATAAGTACAATGGGCCTCGCGCTATAATTTTTTTCTGTTTTGTTTTCTGATCAAGCTCATCGCATCATTTGACTAAAATGCTTGCAATTATTTGTACCTAAATACTCACTGTTTCCATGATTTGAAATATCCTAAGGGTTATCGAAAAAAGTCACATGACCACTGCAAGTTTAAATCATGGACATGACGTATAAGACTAGGAAAAACTCTCGGCGTTGATCAATCCCTGAGGGATGCGAAATGCATTCGACTTCACTAAGCATCGTTTGGAGGTGAATGACTGCTTATCTGGCCTTTACAGTTACTCGCGGTAGCATAGCGATGTATCTAGCCAGTGCTGCTATCCTCCCAGACAAGTCTGGTACCAATTTGCCGACCCCGGAGGGATGGAAGGCTTGGTGGGCCATGGGCGCGGGGGATTGATTCCACGTGCGTGCTGCAGGGCGCCTCCGACCACTGATCCACACGCGCCCTTAACATGACGTACATAATAACCAATTACTTACTTGCATTGTTAGTTTTACAATTCATACGCGTTGCCGTCCAGTATATTTTCGACTTGTCTGGTATTCCCTTCATTGGATGGATTCTTTGCTTTCTGCTTGTCGTTACACGATAAGTGTACTAGGAGAAGCTCGTCATCACATATAGGGCATCTGAGGGTAAATTTTCATCATTGTCACTCTATGACGTGCCAATCGGCATTTCATCAGACCTAATTTCAATAACATCTAAATATGCCATCCGCACATTTCCACTCATCCACTATATCGTTCCTCCGAAAACATGAGAACTCAAAGACATCAAGTCAACAACTTAAGAGAAGAAGTGGAAGGGATACTATAGCTTTATTCATTACCTAGAAGTACTTAGTATTTTCTAACCACATCTACTGGCTCGTTTTCATTTGTGTTCTCCTCGCTTTTCAAAGTGGGGTCAACCATGTGACGTAGTGTGCTACCACCATCCAAGTGAAAGCGAATCGGTAGATCTTCATCAAATTCTCTCTTCCAAAAAAGGGCGTGTGGCGCCGTGGTTAGAAGTGCTGTAAAACACACTCAAGGACCTAAGTTCGATTCCGCGCTATGGGTAAACCAAACCATGTATGCCTCGAAGATCGGAAAATCGGTGCCGGACTTACCTAGGAGGATAGAAGCACTGGCTCGATACATCGGTAAGCCGACGTGGCACATTGCATTGGCCAACTATGCATCCAATAATCTCAACGATGATACGAATGGAGCTGAACCTAAGGCGCATCCTTCAGGAGTTGATCGAAGCCAAATAAAATATTACATCTTTCATCCTTCGTTCTAGCGGCAGAATTTTACAGATGAGGACTAGAGTGGGAATAGCCAAGTGGTGCGGGTCCGTTTTTTCCTATGTGGATTTTGCAAAAAAAAAAAAAAGGAAATCGATGTGGATAATTGGACGACTTTAGTGATCCCTATACGTTCTTCACTGAGGGAAGACTCTCTGCTGCCACTTGGAGTGTGACCGTAGGAGAACCAGATAAAGGTCTAAAGCTATCATTATTTTAATTACATATGACGTTGCATCAAATTTGGCCTTTCTCTTGGAGAGCCGCGATTCGTAATTAGATGTTAAAACATCTAACTCTTATTGAACATCATGAAATTTACCTTTTCTCCGTAACAAGGAAGTACAATACTAGTGAGCCCCGTTAACTTAAGGAATCACTTTTTCTCACTACTTTTTTACGTGGGCTAACTATGGGCTTAGCTTAGCGTTCCCTTCTCTAGCGTACGCTTACTTTTTGCTTAAACTTTTGGATGAAAATGCCAAAAAGGTCTCAGTTTGGATAACCTTGCTGGCAGTGGAAATGAACCTTCTTTGTTGTCGCTGCTTTGATAGTCAGGAATACCCATTAGCGATGAAGCGGTAAACCGTTGTATAGAGAAACAGGAGATTGGGGAGGGTTGGATACGTGATAGAAAGCTAAATGTAGTCAAACCAAATGAGGCTGAAGCTTCCTGTAGAAAAATCCATTATACATCAATGGTCGATTTCGAGAAGTGACAAGAAGAGATTGAAGCGGCCCTTTCTCAAAAATTTACTCTTAGTTTTCGAAATGGAAGAACTCTTAGAGATTTTTCCAAACATATTACCTTTTTCTCAGCTCAAGCACTTGCCTGCAATTGGTTGAAATTGTTTTACACTTTCTAGCTGGCTGAAGGAAAGTTCCGTAAACATGACAGACATACTACAACTTTAATGTTTTAAAAACAATTGAACTAGCAGGGCATCAAGTATTTCTATATGCAGGCATTTATGGATAGCTTTACTAGTCTTTATCTTCCATAAATTTCCGGAAGGCGTTAAGAACAAAATTTGAAGATGAGCGTCACGGGATTGAAAGCTCTGTTGTATCCTATTTTATTATTATTTGTTTTATTTGACCCTTCACCACGTCTACTGCGCGGATCCCAGCACTTCCCACATTCGATTCGTTTGCTCGCATCCATTGTCCGCGAAGATCTTCCAACTTTACATGTGGCTTCGGTTGCTGCTTGAGGATTTTCATTTCACCTTGAATGTCGTAGAATGCTGGTCGAGAAATTCTCCCTGGAGTCTTGAGATACTCGGGCCCAGTTGGACTGCAGAGAGTGATTTTTTCCCAGACAATTCCGGTACCTATTTCCCAAACCAGGAGGGATGAGAGGCTTGGTTGGCCCGGAGCGGAATCGGACTAGCACCATGCTCGTGATGACGGACATCACCACCATTGTGCTATCCGCCGTTGTAGCCCATATGTAACAAAAATCGGCATAGACTGGAATTTCTTCATAAAAGGCGTTGAGCACAGGAAAAACAGTTCTATTTAATCTCATAGGCAATTTTTTTAAATTCAGGCGAATATATTGAATGAATACGTTACAGCCGCTCCTCTACATGAAGACGAAAAAATCGAAGAGAAGCTGAAATACCTTCAAGACCAACTCACTCAACTTCAACGACAATTGGAAACACCAATCGTAACGGAAAAACAAGTAGGTTTATCTTAATTTCTCTTCTACTGCTTAAATACCACTTAGTCTCTAATATTCACAACTACGTAAATACTACACAAATTTCACATACTAGAGTGTGTAGCACAATGCATCATGATCTGGCTTATGCACAAGCAGCGTCTGGTTGATCGCAGTTCCAGAAACATACCGCCGGTACTGCTAGTTAATTTACTGCCACCTGTCCCTTTATGGCAGTTCCCTTTGCGATCGTTATCGAAGTTTTCGATTTATCAGACGTCTTAGGCGTAGTATTGTTTTGTCTACGCGAAACTGGGAAACTTATCTGGCGCTGCGCTAAGAGAAGGATTTCCTTGGATGTACCAATGTTTTCTTTGGTGTGTAAATGGTTGATACTTTTCTTCTTTGACTTCCCAATGCGAAAGAAGATTAAGCAAAAAAAAGCAAACGCGAAGGCTTGTTTTACTTTCATTGCTGTTCAAGTCTACTAACTTGAAAGTCTAACATGTTTTTTTATGTCTTCCTTAGACTGCTATGAAATGACACGGAAAGGACTGTGAAGTGAATAAAAAACAAGGAAGCAATTAAAATTTCTTTTGTTTTTTTGCTATTTGCATGACACGTCATAACATTTACTGCGTGGATCCCAGCACTTCTTGCATTCGAGTTCTCTCACATTCATCATCCACGTAGGTCAAGGGGTCATTTCGAGTATTGCTTTGGCTGCTGCTGCCTGAGGATTTCGTCCTTTTTATGAATGTAGTAGAATACTGGTCGAGTCGATTCTCCTTGCAATCTTGAAGATAGACGAGCTAAGGCGTTCCCACATGGATAAGAGGATAGTGTTGGAGAGGGTGTCCAGCTACACCCTGCTTCCTGATGAACTGCATGGCTAGCCACTGCGTTAACCAACCACAAGTGTTGAAAATTAGTATAAAAAACAATACAGAAGCTGGGCAAAGATTTAATGGGAAACGAAGGCAGTCCTAGCCTGCTAAGAAAAACCGAATAACATGTCGTAAATAAACTAACTAGTTCGAGGAATTCATAGACCTCGTCATCTGCAAATTACTCATGCTTTAAGTATCTTTCATCACCGTACATTTAGGTTGTATACTTCGTTGATATATGGGCTCGTATTGGCGCAGAATATTAGATTGGGGATTTATGAAAACTCTTCTAATTTTCTATCTTTCTTGACGAGTTATTAACGGTATTGTTCTACCATTGGTACGATGAATATGATATTTGACTCATCAATCATGTGTGGAACTCATGCGAGCCGGCTAGTTGCAAAGTTTATTGACATGTTCCCAGATGGTGGATAGTGGGTTGACAGATGCCAATTGCGATCATGTATCCTTCCCTGAGATGTCAATTAATGGATTGTGAACGTGGACTTGTCAATGGATGGGTTGTGAGGGTGGACTTCCTTTCTCAGCTGCAGCAGACTTCCTCATGTCTTGCGTACACATAGTGTTTATGCACGTATTTAAGGGGTGCATGTGTTGAAGTGGTTGGAACTATCCTGCAATGCACATCTAGTCATTGCTTTCAGTCCGCTTCATGAGCTATGCTCTTGCTCTTGGTATTAGCTATGTCTGGATGAATAAGACACTGTCGTACTGATTCCATATACCAATAGGCTTCCCTAAAGTCATTATATGGTCCAAATATCCAGCCAATAACTTCTACGAAGTTTCGAATGGACTCGGATGCATAAGACACCCGTAAGGGATTGATCAACGCTTCATGTTTTTGCATCAAGTAAACGATTGGGTTAAAAGGCAGCCATCAATTGTCTCGAACGTACAAGAGAACTGATGCGAGCTAGCACCTACAGTTAAGCTTCACTTGTTCACCGAGAGAGCTGAAACTAGCAATGAACGAAACCAACCCCTCGACAGAGTCCTGCGAGGTAACCGTGGTCGTTTTATTTCTGAAAACAACATAAAGTTCGCGCTTAACAAGAAATTTCACGAAAATTATTATGCTCTTTGCATTAAGTTTCTTGTCACTTGGTGAAATTACGCAGGGAACTGGACGAAAAATAAAATATTGGTTGTTTTCTTGTCTAAATAATGAAAGCTTATGGGTTCTCTCATTAACCCCTAGCATGCGCTGGTTTCGTGTTTTGCAATCTCGTATAGCCACGGTCGTTTATGCTGATGCACTCTTATTGCTGACATCTGTTCTCCTTCCGACTATTCTGACGTCCTTCTACATATATGATTTTCTGCTAAGACTACGACCACTCGCCTTCATGGTAGTCATGCTGTGAAGCGCTTAAAAGTTGCTCGGATGACGTGGAACTGACGTTCGAAGTCAAACAAGAACAACAAGACCGATATTCTTCACAATCAGAACCGAGTAGGAAGGAAGCCGTCATTCGTCAAACTTGTTAACCATAGCGCAAATTGCGCGTGAAAGACGTTCCCAGCAGAGCCATGCACTCTTCAATAATGGTGGACACAATGCAGCTATAATAAACGTCGCTACCGTAATGGTCTTCTCTGGCGGCCGCGTCGGATTGCGCACAGTAGTCGGATGCAAATGGCGCGCATTGAACCTTATGAGTGCTCCCAAAGTGCTCCAGGGCAGGGATGTTAGTATCTTCCTCAATGAGCACCCATCTACATGTTCTTCAACCAGCGCAAAATTAGAATTCCATCTTGTTGGAATAAAAAGCATTTTCCCTGTGAGCAAAAATCTGTGGTTTCTAATGGTCTGTAGGACCTAGTTAGACAATCAGTGTGGGAAACTTACGGTTGACTACTTTTGCGCAATGTGCAATCATGGCAGGATTTGAGACAGTGTAACGCATTTGTTGAGCTTCTTCTGCTTCCCACTATTTTGCTCATATGTGTAAGTGGCCGGTCCCACATGTCATGGGTATCCTAGTACATTTTCGATTCGACTCCTTGCAACTGTTTCATGTATAGTGTTGGTCATGTATGAGCTGGGGAATGACTTTATATCGGTCACCTTTTCTCCCTGTTGACACATTCTTTGTTCGTTGACTTCATTTAGACTGGAATCCCTTCATTATAGGCATTCGTCAGTCCTTATACATCGGAGGGAAGTTCACAGCACCGTGTCTGAGATTCTTTCGGAGTAGCAAAGATTCCTGCGATTAGCTGACTAAGAGATTGAGGACGGTATACCAAACCGAATCCATTTGTCGGTATCTCAGCATTTTTGGAAACGGAAGGCACTGAAACGGTCAAGTTTGGCGCTGCTCCTATGATAGCTTGCCGAAGATAGACTTTGGCTTTTTTAAGCATGATATTATTATGACTCGCCATGAAAGTCGTCCAGCTAGTTCGTTTTATTAGCATGTATCAGCAATTCAACCCCAGTTCAAAACGTTCCCAACAATTTTTGGAGCAGGCAACCAGCTAATGTACCATTTTCCTAAGCTCGACATATGTTTTCTGAACTGTCTTCATTTTTGTATCATAAAATCTGAACTTCTGAAGCACAGCCGTTTGAGAAGCAACTTTGTCCATATCAACCAAAAGTGCTTCCTATTAAGAAAGAAAATCATGGAAGACATCAGGTAAAGGTTTTAAATAACTTAACACATAACTACTGCATATCGAAGGCTGCAATCATTGCAGTTGACTTCATGAGTCCAACAAAATCTAATTATTCCGTTCACCGCTTTCCGAGTGATGTAATAAAAAGTCCTCGAACCGATATTACTAGCACTAGAAGAGATTCCACTAAGTATTCTACTTACTTGGATACTTACTTGGATGGTCCGTCTTCACGAGTTGTGTGGACCCCAGCACATTTGCTATTCGTTTCTTTATCTCACAATCGTCTGTGGTGGTGCGTGCCAGTCTCATACCGCGATCTGTCTAACTATCTTACAAAATGTAAATCACTTATTGTAAGTGCACTTCCTAGGTTACAAAGAATGTTGTCCTATATTCATTACCATGTCAACGTTTTTTCCTACTATCATCTAGCGCTTACTGTTATCCTGAACGTTCTTCAAAGTTCATGGGTTATCAAGCAGGTTTTGACCATTTTATCAGTCGATAATATCGATTATCTATATTCTCCTCTAGTCAGCTTTTTGAAATGGAGGGTCAGAAAACAATTGCGCCGATCGAAGTTAATGTTCAGTTCTGTTTTATGATGACTCTTATCAACAGCCGTAAAATATGGAATTCCTTTTAAATGTTGTCGTGGTTCTCTATTCATAGAAGAATTGTTATCCAACTGGTCTTGATAAGAAATGATGTGAATCACTTGATTTGAGATGATATGAATCACTTGATATGAGTCATTTGATGAGATCTCCGCTTTTCTATCTTCTGTCTAGCAAATCTGCTACGGACCATATAAACCGGGCTTTTCGTGTGAAAACATGTGCGACCGTGATGGTCCTCGTTCCCAGTAGCTTGAATCTTTTAGCATTATCTTCTCCATTTAGTAGAAACCATCAATAAAACCTTACTACGAAGCGCAAATAACGGAGAAGACACAAGTAACCTCAGCTCTCGTTGAGTCTGTGATCAGTTGCCTAATGAAGACGAAGTTATAAAACAGTGACAGAGTCTCTAGTGAACCTATGCATTGACCCAATAGGTGACAGTGCGGAAATAGCGAAATTTTATTAAGTTGTTCTATTTTTTCAGGACGGTCACAAATTGCTCTTTAATGAATGGCAACCGCAAAAGAGATTGGTGGCATGGCAACCAATGAAACGAACTGTAGACGAACGTCAACCCGGTGAGTTGATAATATGGTAGGTTGACGTCGGATTCTTTGCTGCGGTTCAAAGACGTGTGAAGTGCGTGTAGCGCAGTGGTTAGAGGTGCTCTGCAGAGCACATGTCATACCTGGTTCAGTCCGTGTCCTTTAAGGTTTATCATGATAACATGACGAGTACTGTGCAGGACGTAAAAGTTCATTGACGAGCCACTTTACTGAAGTTGGTAAAACGAAAACGTAAAATAATACAATATTTGGCCGTTCACATTCGCTTATTGTCTCTAGCAAATCCTGTTTATTCCCATCACCACCGTTCTTGTCTTACGTGCGAGGGAAAGAGGCGGTGCACGTTTTTTCTTATTGCATTCGTCTCCTTTATTGACGTGATTCCTTTACATTGCGTGCGAAAAAAGGTCTTAAATAATAATTATCTAGGCAAAAAGACCAACAAATGACTTCGTGCGTTATAGAGATTAGTTGGGTCTTAACATCTAACGCCCGGTGCCTGATTAATTCTGCGTGGCTGCCATGTTGGCTGTCGCCCAATTTCATGTTGGTTATGGACTTAGCCCAACCCATCAAGCATTTAAAGGTGTCAACAAGCATAACGTAATGAACATTTCTGAGTTTTAATCAAGGTTTTCAGTAATATATCGTAATTTTCGAAAAAACTACAGAGTTTGAGGTGTTGAGAAGATGAAGGAATTATGGAAGATCCTTATGCTTATCACTCTAAGTGTGCACCGTATTTTATTAACTATTATATTTCGCTATGGGGCACGGGTAGTGTAGGGGTAGTGGCGCAGTTCAGTTTTGTGGACAAAGTTCTTCACCCAGGGAACCAAGTCTGCCGTTCTTTCGGAGTCGGAGAATTCGTAATTCGTCAGAATTGGAGGTTCAATGCGGTCAACCAGACCTAAGAACGCTCTAGAACGGCTATCACGGGGTCATTTTTAGGTAGGGAGAATCGACCCGACCAGCATTCAACGACATTCATAAGGTAGACCAAAGGTCTTCAGAAATGCACACACCAGTCCAAGGATCAAGATGGAATATGGATAAGAAGAAACGAATTGAATGCAAGAAGTGCTGGGATCTACGCAATACAAGGAACATGATTCACGTAGAAAATTATTTCACTATGGTCCACTACTTAGGCACATTACTCTTGCAGTCCACATCGATATTTTTCAGACGGTGACAGTTATTACACTTCTCATATGGACTCCGTTGGCCATTCGAAAGCCATGAATAAGTTCTCGATAATTACAGTGCTTCCTTGCACAGAGCCCACATCAACAACCAACAGTTCTATGAATTACTGATGACTGACACTTGGAAGCTGACTATGAAAGAACGGAGTAGATAAGGACAGCAGCACGATGTGTCGCGGGAATCAACAAGTGTTAAAGAGCTGAAAGAATTCATCGGTTTCTATCATAAGATAGGATTTATTGGACTGCTACAGTTGAGGAATTACTAGAGTTCCAGTCCTTCTGAGCAAGTGGTGGATTTCGAAGCATTTAGACTGACCTCCATTTTGCGGAAAACACCATGGACAACCGATGAGTTAACTTGTAGGAAAATTGACCATTATGGAACTAGACAGTAGGAATTCCAAGCAGAATACAAGTCTGGGAAATGCTTCTATGTTGAATAATTCCTGGTGGCGCTTAGAACCAAAGTTCTTCTTTTCTGCCAGCACATTTTTAGAATTCGAAAGCTGGCTACGCGTGCGAATTTCTGGTGTATACTGATACTGGTTTCTCCATAAGTGGATATTTGGCTTAGTCTGTAATGATAAGGCTTTTATATGATTTGTTCGATGAAGGAAGGTATCTCTCTCAAAGCCTTGCCTTGGTTGAAAACTTACTGCAAAAAAAGAACCGTCTTATTGACATCATTACGAAAAAAGTAGGAGGAATGAGAGGAACATTATCAGGACGTCCACGGTTCATGATGCGATCGCTTTGCTCATCTCATGAGAACTGTAGATTATTGAGAACTGTAACTGGGGAAATTTGCTTATAAATACGCTAGCTGAAATTGCAGTTCTACTTCTGCTTAGTCACTTAGACGTATTTAGTGGACGCATGGGAGATCTACATGAGCACTTTCACGAAACGTCACTAAACGACTTAAACATGCATTTTTATTTGCGTTACCTTGGAAATGCATACGCTTCCAGAGCACTGATTTTTCATTTACTTGAACAAAGAATTATCAATGGACTAGGAGCATGGCGGCCATATATAGTATGTTATGGGGCAATGACAAAGCATTAATGCGGCCATTGTAGGAAGTGTTATTGTTTAGAGTGCTTAGGTACTGCGAAAGTACATCATACGAAGTGCACCTTTTTGGTACTAAGTGCAAGCCTGTAGCAAAGAATTGAACGCATTGAGAGTACTAAGTTCTATCTAAAGATTTTTGATTGCAGGAAAGAATTGCAGCCATATTGTGTCATAAAAATCAGGGAGCGGATAGCACAGTGGTAGTGATGCCCGTCATCAAGAGCATGGTGCTAGTTCGATTCCCTTTCCTGGCCAACCAAGCCTCTCATCCCTCCGGGTTCGGGAATTCGGTACCGAACTTGTCTCGGAAAGAATCACTCTTTGCGATCCAGTTGGGAACGCTTCAGCGCAGCTATCCCGGGACTCCAGGGAGAACTGCTCGGGCAGCATTCTATGACATTCAAGATGAAATGAAAATCCTCAAGCAGCAAGCGAAGCCACACATAAACTTGGAAGATCTTAGTGTAGAGTGGATGCGAGGAAACGAGTTGAATGTGAGAAGTGCTGGGATCCGCACAGTAGATGTGAAGATGGGTCAAATAGAATAAAGGAATAAAAAAACTGCGAAATCTGAGCATAATGTCCATAACTTCGGTTTTGAACTTGACGACTATTTCTTAAGACGGATTGTGTTAAAGCAGATTGATGAATGCATATTCTGTGAACACCGAGCCAGTCTAAAGAAGTCTGTTAAATGGCTTATCGTCATACTTTAACTGAACTCGGTTCGTAAACGTCGAGCTTCTGTGTTCAAGTACAACAGGGGAAATAGCTACGCACCCTGTTTACCGTTAACAGCCTTTGTAGGGATTACTTTATTTATCGGTGACAATCTTTCGTTGTGAAACGGACTCGTCCACGAAGCAATTTTTTTTAAGCTGCCGATTCCGGAGAAGACTTTTCATCTGCTACGCCTAACACCGTATCTGTGTTGAATAAGACGTCGATTAAACACAGGAAGTTCAATGCAAAAACTCTGCGGCAAAATGAACCACTGTAAAGAAGCGCATTGGTAGCGATGCACTTCGTCCAACTCTACCCGCACTCCGACTAATCCTAGACGTTATGTTCATGCTCCTAGCACCTATACCAAGTCACTGGTTTATAGCTGAAGCAATTCCTTTTGCTCCTGTTTTCGTATTCTTTGTGGCAATTCGTGTTCAGTCAGAAAATCAATGAATACTTACGACGGCATCGAATTTCGTCGCGTGCTGTCTTTAGAACTGCGTCGCGTTATCTGTGTGGCGAAGGAAATCAGTGCGACATAAGAACACCCATGTCGTCAGACCACCTTTGAACACTGGAATCGTTAAGAGGGCTTAACTCATTAGGGATGTCACCCTCTTATGCGATACGAAAAACTTCCCATAACCACAAAATAACGTAGATGAATGACTAATTAAAAAAAGAGGTATATAGTCTGGAAATAGAACACAATGTTATCACCGTTTTAGTCCAATCGATTGGGGTGGAAAAATCACTTCGTAATCAAACAGTATTAGGGCGAAAGACTACTTCCACATAATGAAACGAGCTGCCAGAGTTGTTGCTTTATCCCTCAAAGTTAAGCTGGCTATTGAAACTCCCACTCGAATACCAATATTGTTTGCTCGTATGAGGTCACAAATGTGACCTTAGTTGATTGCTAGGTAATCGTATTGTTAATAATCTTACATTGATCAATGCCTTCGGGATTTTCGAGTTTACTTTTGGATTTTGTTCACTTTCCTGGTTTTTTGTTTGTTTATTGAAAAACTCATCACCAAAGACGCTTTAAGAAATGTGTTTGTTGCTCCGATCGTTGTTAGTTGGTTTTATTTGTCCAACTAAACATTGGCTCAAAGACGAAATGACTTAATTCATTAACACATTTTGCGGTAATTCCAATGATCGACTTTCTATTAAACCTTGGCATTGATCCACTAATTCTTTATACTCTTGTTGACCAAACACGAGGTGTTACTTTATTCTTTATTGACGGAAAAGCTTGCGTTCCGGCGGATTTCGCCTCCTTCAAAGCCTTAAAAGGTCAATTCGATCGCAATCTACCCAACCAAACATCTCTATGGCTTTTTCTTTTCTTCTCTTCAAATTTCCTTGTTTACTCGTGGAGGTGTTCGGCTGAGTAGATTCCAGCGAACTTGACTTTTCCAAGATCTGAGGAAGGCGAAATCCGCTGAAACGACAGCTTTTCCTTCAATAAAGAGCCAGCTAACAGCTCGTGTTTGCTCAACAAAAGTATAAAGAATTAATTCATTGAACTGCAAGAAAAGGTAGTTTGTCGAATAAATCGATTAAATGGTCGAATATTCGACTTTTGAGTGAGATCGATTCAATTACATTAATGAATTGGAATGAGCTTGGATAATATGGTCTAACACGGAATCTTTCAGGTTTCTCGTACAGATAAGATCAGTGCAGTGAGTTAGGCGACGCGGTCAGGGCGCAGGCGTTTACCATATAATTTGGTCATGATCAACAGATATTATGGAATAGTAATAATAAATAATTGAGGAATTCTTTCTCTTGTGTCGTGAAAAAAGCGAACGCATTTTTTCCACCTTATTTGAAACTGGCCTGCAGTAAGTCTACTCGATAGGCCTCGTGCATGTTTCCTGGTCGTCATCGTCACTTGTGCTGTCACATATTTTGGCTTTACCCGTCATTTTTTCGCTCGTATCTAGCTGGTTGTTTGAGATGTGTGGGAGCTGGACGGCACGAGAAATTGACAATGAATGCTTCTGTAAGCAAAATTGACTCTTAAACAGACTGAAATATTGCTGATCTACTATTTTACCAGACTGACAACAATGAGTTCTTTCTCGTGAAGTTTTTGCTTTCAAGCCTTACATTCATGTTTTACATTATTCACACACTCAGTCGTCAGAGTGTTAAAATGGAAGCGCATGAGGCAAGTCGACTGCACACGATGTGCTATATTTAACGCCAAAATAATTCATTCACTATTGGGTAGTGGATCTGTACGAATCTTTGGGATTGTGTTTGTTTAGAGATATATTTTGTAGTGCCTGACTGCTACTATTATGAAAGCTAACGTCAGTTTGGAGCTCAACATTGAATGTGCGGTAGCGGTAAAATCATGTAATTTTGTGTCAAATAGTGCATTTCGTGTGCAACGACTGTAGCTGATATGTTAAGCTTGACGTTTGCTGATAAAACGGTAGATAGCTGCGTGGTTAGTGGTGGTATTTGCGTTCTTGGTTTTATTTCGAGCTTCAGGACCTTAGTTCAGTTTGTTTGTTTAGTTTTGCACGTCATCGAACAACGATTATCGGAAGTACTTAGAGCCGGTGAGCGTCTCGGCATTTCTCCTGAGGAGGTACTGGAGGACCTGCGCCATCGTAATCAATTGGCAGAGTGAACACATCCTGAGGTTCGGCACTTTTTCACAGGTCCACTAAAAAAGCACTGGTTTCCCCTTCTATCGAAATCTCTTATGTGCATTAGATTTATTTGAAAATGTACTAAGGAAGTAAAATGTTCTGTTGCCTGAGTGTTCCTGACAATAATCCATTGCAATAAACTTTCTGGACTACACTTTATTTCATTCTTTGATGAGGAGATTATCCACTTCACTAGTTCCTGTACTGGTACTGAGAATATTAGGCGATAAACATGAAAAAAGGGCGCGTGTGGCGCAGTGGTCGGAGGCGCACTGCAGCACACACGGAATGGAATCGGCCCCGCGCCCATAGTCCACCAGGTCTTCCATCCCTCCGGGGTCGGCAACTTGGTACCAGACTTGTCTGGGAGGATAGCAGCACTGGCTCGATACATCAGTAGGCCACGGCGGGTCATTGTAAAGGCCAGATATGTATTTAATCGCCTCCAATCGATGCTTAATGAAGTCGAATGCATGGCACGTCCTTAATGGGATTGGTCAACTCCGAGAGCTTCATCCTTTATCCTTTAAATATGAGAAATATTTCTATTTGACAGGTCCAGAAATATCTACGAAACGTGCCGTCCTTATTTCAGACTTTATATCGTTGGCATTAAAATAATGAAAACCTGCTGATATCCCATTCTTCCGGAGTCGGCAAATGGTACCGGACTTGGTTGAGAAGATAAAATCACTGATTCGACGTAACTATAGATCATCGTGGGTCATCACTGGCTAGGCAAAATATGGATTCAGTGCAGTTTCGAATGCCATGAATGTAGTCGAATGCATGGGGTATTCCTGAGGGGATGATCAACGCAGGACGCTCTATTCTTTATCACTTTGGGAAGAATTAGTGTGAGACGAAAATAGTTCGATGAACAATAGTGGTAACAAAAACAACAAGAACAGCAGGAGCAATAACAGTGATAGAGCGAGTCTTCGTTAATACTTTAGTTCAGCGGATACTGTATGGGAGCTGCCAAATGAAGTCTGCGAGTTCAACGACAATCGGCTACCATTATGAGTCCTCGCTGTGGATCTAAATGCTTTTAAATCATAATTTATCTTGTGGCTGATATTTTGAAAGTGGCTTATTGATTTTTCTTTTATTAAATATTAAAAGTTTACTGGAACTGGAAGAATTTCATCCTAGCGTAGTGAAATGGAGCGTCATTGCTACACCCGTGATCGGCCCTGACCCACACCAGCTTAACCTTCCATCGCTTCTGTGGTATTCACGTAAAATTTAGTGCTAAGTCAAATGCATAGGGCATGTTTCAAAAGAGTTTTTTGAACTGGTGGTTCACGGTAGTGGAACGGAATTCATGGATTATTCAGGATGTTGTAACGTCCACGAGTATTCTTGGCTTAGTCTCATTATCAGTCTTCTCTTCCGAGTCACTATCTGCTCTTTATAGATTAGAACTAGAATTAAAAACGAAGCTGGTCGCAGCGTTTTTGTTTTTCTGAGCACAACTGGAGCGCCCACGGTGATCTTCAAGTGGTCGACGCTGTTAGCACAGACAATAATTAGGGACAGGACGGTAGCGTATTTCGGGTTCGGGCTTATTTCTCAGCTTCATCATATAGTTGTTTCTGTTTGCTTCGTTTTAGCCAAATAAATGGTTTAATGCAAGCGACATTTACTAACCACTGAAGTTAAAAAAATAACTCGACCAGACGGAAAATCTAAATGGGAAAAAGTGAAAGAGAAATAGAAACTGCATAGAAGTGGAAACCTAACAGCAAAATCTTAATTATCTCAATCGTTCTTCACATCTTTTTCCAGCATCCCTTAATGAAATCTTACAATCCGCTCCACAAGATTGTCTTTGCACACGAAGTCAGCTATCCATAAAATCAATGCGACAAGCAGAAGAAGAATCTTGACCACAGGAAGTGTGATTCTCTAAATCTACTTCTTTCCTTTTTTTCTTCTTCAATCCCATTGTCCTATACGTGGCCTGAGGGCTGCAAACCAGGCTAAACAGCTGTTCTTCCGGTTTTGGTAAATAAATCAGTGAAGAGTTTGTGGACGTGAAGAAATCAATTCACCCATACGTTTGTTCTTTTACGGATTTATTCGTCCATCGTTCCCCAAGAAGTATGCAACTCATGTGGAAGAGTCAGTAGTTATGTTCTGGAAAGCGACTCTAACAGTTTCATTTGTTTTCTTAGGACAACCGTACTATAGGCGACAGCATCTACGTTAGGACGCAGAAGTTTCGCGAGATAGGGAAACTAAAAATAGAATGTAGTCTGCTTACTGGAGGTAGAAAAGTGCATCGCAGAGGAAGATAATGAGAACACAAAATCCTATGGTGAGCACGATAAGACCGATACATACTGCCAGTAACGAGGTCAGCAACGTCGTACAACTACGCTTTGGAGCTCCAAACGTGCCCATCCTGGAATACACAAGATGTTGAAGAAGAGATACCATCCAGTCGAGTACTTTTTTTATCCTTATATGTACCGAACAAAATGAGGGTAATTTTTAACTTATTATTTACTGCCTACTCTGTTTAATCCCTCTGATGGGTGATTGCTTATGGCAGAGATCGATAGAACTAGCTGGGAGACAGGCGAGAAGGACCTGCATGGTGTTGTGGTGAACGCGTTACTACCCGGAAAGGACAACAGCGGTTCGTTCCTCACAGCAGACACCTGCGGTCCGGAGTTTTGCAAATATCTCAGCATCACTGAAGTTATAATAAAGATAGTTATAAGCCTTCCATTACATATCAAAAGCAAACTGCTAGGAAACCTGGATGTTTACGCAAGCAGTAATTTCGGATCTCTGAAATTTAAGGGGTTCGTCATTCGTTGTAGTATTTTAGAGTGCTGTAAGGAGAATGGAAAAGATAATGGCGTCATGGGAAATCCATCATTCATAGATTCTGGGATTTCTGGGATTTATGTGGTGAACCAGCTCACCGCACTCAAATCGCTTAAAGAAAAGCCCTATACAGTAACTTACACTGCTGTGAATTCATCATACTCTAGAGCGGAGGAAGTGTAGACATCGACGGAATTTGGAGAGTCAGTTGACCGCGTCGCGTAAACGCCAGAATGAGAAGGCGATGCTGGAACTCCTGGATAGAACTCACTACACATCGGCCACGTCTTCAATATCACAAATAACAACGAAATATTAAAAATAATAGGTACGCAGATCTAGAGATAGGTATTCAGCGTTCATTACGCAAAGAATGTCTGCAAGAAGGGTTTTCATTGACGTATTGCTCTTGATACTCACTTGATATTTGAACGGCCCGTCCTCGTTGTGCAGGCCCTAGCATAATCTCCATTTTTCGGAGATTTGCTAACTAAGCCGTTGTTTGTACCGAATCTCGAGGTCAATATGAGCAAAGTCTGCTCCACGTCTTCACAACCTCAAGCAGTCGCAGCCCTTGTGGATCAGAGAGAGATTTGCCACCATGCAACTAGTTTGATACCAGGGTGTTGGTGGATCCTAGTATTGGTTCACTCTTAGCTAGGCTTCCTAATCGGAAACGCCGGACTCCTTCTCAGCTTGGGAGACCCTGCCAGGGGGCGAATCCTCTGCTGTACATCGCAGTCCGACACCCAGGAACACCTCTCAGCCACGACGAGGCAGGCGGTAAACCGTTGGGAGAAAGTGTTGCTCTAAGAAAGCATATTTTTCATCTATCTTAACAAAAACATTAGAAGACCTTCTTGTTAGTAGACCTCCAAATGAACACGCGGTAAAGAAAAATGCAAAGGAATCTGTTGGAAAGGGAAAAGGAAGTGTGAAAACTTTGAAAATGATTAAGAACGAAAGGAAGGAAACTGCTACGGTGCTTATCCTTGGATGGATATTGAGGGCTTCAGATTGGAAGTCACGATATTAGAAAAAGTTTTTGTATTAAGAAAGCGAAGGAGATTGCTACTCTGGAGTTCCAGCTTTTTAAAACGCCGATCCCTATTGACTATGAATACAATTTATTGGTTGAAAACTGACTGTCTTTCCTCAGTTCTGATTCTTTCATTATTACAGCAACTTATATATGATAGCTAAGCTACATCAACAAAGAGTGATATAGGGCAAAAACTGGCAAGACTGAGAATTGAGGAGACTCGACCATGGATAATTCAGGGTCTGAACATCGGCTGCCCAGTGCTTAGTATCCATGCTCGGTAATCAGTGTGATGTGAGGATAAAACGGCGAGACCATAAAGAAGATAATGCTGCGGAGAGATAAAATAGGCTGAACAGCTAGCTGTGGAGAGAAATTACCTGCTTACCGAAGAAACTCCTTTCGTTTCGTCGTCTTGCAAGCATCACCATCCATATAAGTAGTTGGGTTCTTGCGTAAATTCCGTGCTTGAATGAGGATTTGTCGTCTTCTCTCTTCGGCGAAATGTTGTGTGCTCGTCGAGTATGGCTGTTCATAGAATCCCAAGCTAGCACTGCCAGGGATTTCCTAGAAACAAACAGATTCCACTAACGATTATAAGTGAACAGCAAATACGATTGTCGCTTTGCAACTAGGAATCTTTCAGCTTCCTGTGACTAGTATTCATTGTCAGGAACAATGCCATACACCGATTGCTTAAAATGTCTTCTATCCCAGCATCCAAATTATAACAGTTCGTTCTTGTGGAGATGAAAAACTTTCTCGACCTAAAGCGAAATGGGAAGCATCGACGATGCATCTATGGATAGATCTGCTCAGCTCTAGGTTTTCTTTTTCTGATTGAAGGGGTGGGAATTTCATGACTCCTTTTTTCATTTGGAGCTACAAGACTGAATAGATAGAAAATCTAAGTGCGTCGTGATCAGTCTGATTAAGGTGAGTTCTACGTCACTAATTTGAATTGGTCATTTCTATTCTTTCTTTGATGAGCGTACAGGAGGTTGATATAGGTATTTACTTTCGGCTAACGTTTCGACGTCTTCGTCTTCATCAGAGCCGATGATCCGAGTCGATGGTTAACGCTTGTTCCTCGTCTCGATGTGGAGGCTTTGCTTTCGTCTCGAGCCAGGCCCCTCTCAGCAGGCCATCTCCTTGAATCCTCATCGAAGTTGATTAGTTATACCGAGATTAAAGGAAAGTCGGTTTTGAAATATGGTCATTTTTACTTAAGCAACTTTTAGACGGCTTACTTCACATGTCGAGTAGTCTGGAGCATTGCTTCGGTACGGTTCCCCATTTTGCGACCATCATCCGTGGAAACGGTGGTGTTCGTATGTGTTCAGCTACGTGAAGATGGGTCGCCAGGAGTCCTCATTGAGGTGCTGAATACGGGATGACAGTGGTTATCCCTGGAATCTGGGAAAATTTTTGAAATGAAGTTCCCACATCTACAACAGAGATATTTATCGTACATTTCCGTTTAACAAATGTTTATTTCCGGTGTGTTCTCTCAGTCTTTAGCAAAGTTTTTTTTTAACCAAATAATAGCTGCGGATTTCGTGTTGTGACGGGTTTGATTCCAGAATGGTGGTGGATCCTGGTATTGGTTTACTTCTAGCTGGGCTTCATGATAGAAACGCCGAACTCCTGCTCTGCTTGGGAGACCCGTCCGGGGGATGAATCCACCTGTACATGGCCGTCCGACACCCAGTAACAGTTCCAAGCCACGATGAGACGGTAAATCGTTAAGAGGATCATATTCGCTAAACATCTAAAATATGTTTGATTTACACTACTACGTCCGCTTTGGAGTACGTGTAGTGCAATGGACAAAAAGTATCCTGCAATTCACAATGTCATCAGTTCGACCCCGTAATCTAGGGCCAATCAGGCGATCTAATCTTCTGCGGTCGGCAAATTGGTCCCAGAGCTGTCTGTGAGGATAAAACACCGACTGAACACATCGATAGTTTATTTCAAAATATCGTATAGGCGAGAAATGCATCTGACCACCTCTGCTATACTACGAATGGAATCGAATGCTCGGCGCATCCATGAGGTATTGATCAGCATCAAACACCTTGCTCTTCATCTATTATAAGTGCATTCTCGATTAGTCCCTACAGTTATTCTAAATTTCGTTTGGCTCTCTCAAGATAGGCGCAAAATTATTTTTATGTTTTATCTTTCTATTTTTCATATCGATCAATCTTGTCCCTTTCCAGTTCTTACACTGCGTTAGTAAGCATTTTAATTTTTTGCTTTATTTCATTCAGAAAAATAACCATACCTACTTAAGAGCGCTACTATTTTTGTCTTTAGGGGGAGAAACGAAATGACCGTTTGCCACGTCTGCAAGGAAAAACTGTGTTTTTCTTTAATTAAATGACTCCATGAGCTATTTACTTCAAGAACATTCAGCTTGGCAGGAAATTGCCAGTCTCGTGAATAAATCAACGATAAGAAGAACAACTCAACAATGATGTGCAAGCACACCACAAAAAAGTCTAGGCATTCCTAGGGATTTATTGACGTTTTATTGATTTTGCTCCAGAATGCAGTAAAAACACTTACGAATATCGATCGGTCGTTTTATGTGGAGAAAAAAGTATAGCAAAAAATAGTTTCCAGGATCGACTTTCTATTAAATTTATGCATTGGATTATAAATTGGTCGTTTTTCTCTCAGCAATCGCGAGGTTGTTAGACAGCATACGTTTACTTCCATACAACAACACACATACAACACAATCGTAGCTGATGTTTCGGCAAAATCGCCTTCCTCAGAGCCTCGAAGGGTACACTAATACGCAACTCACTAGGTCAAACACTTCAACAGCACAAACAGAAAGATGAAAATCTGAACGATAATTACAAGATCCAAGGCTTCTCAGAAAACCCACCACTTTTTTTCACCTGTCTTCCACCGAGGGAAAACAGCCGCTCAGAGTCGCATATGGTTGACGACTACACCTCCCCACATCAACGATCGACACGAAGATACGGGGCGAGATAGCGTGATCTCGGGAAATCCCTCCCTGCTATTCATTGTAGGATTTTTTGGCATTTATCCAAAAAAGCGTCGACGAGTTTGCGCGTTGCTGTTTTAGGATCCCGTGCGAGGATAGCGACTTTTATGTCAAAATCGTCTCCGCTAAGCTTTTTGTATCCTATGCGTCCCTAGTGGTGTACCTTTCCTTACTTTTTCGTCTGCCATCTAGGTGTTCTTTGTTCATAGCAAAGAAGTTTCGAGATGAGGCTTCTCTCGGACTAGAAGCCCGAGTGAACAAGTCGGCATCGCAAGTGCCTTGTCGTATGCAGAAAAAATCTAGCAGAAAGATTTTAGTTTAATAGGTGACTGTTTCAGTGCTAATCGTTATTCTTCTTTTACCTCTTTGTTTCCGATTTCAGGAAGATAATTGTATCTAAGCACTACATTTTTTGCAGAACTTATTTTTACAAAAGAACTCCAAAATGAATTCCACTTCTGGGACCATTGGCGCGTCAAAGTATGACGTTGCACTAATTACTTGTATCACTGTCCCCAATGTCTCTCGTGACTAAAAAACTTTCTTGTAATTCCAGCAACAGCATAAAAATTCTGAAAAGTTGGTCGACTGAAGGTTAAGGACCCATCGCAGCTATGGGGGATCACTGGGCAGCAATCCTCCATTTCTCATAGGATTTTGTCACTGCTAGTGATGAACGACTGGTATCGCCGTAGGGCTGTTATCTCTGGATCGCAGACAAAAACACGCTCGATAAACATTCAAGATGGCGGTGAGGAAAAAAAAGACAAAACATCATTGTCTTCTTCATGAACAGGCATAGGTTGCTGTTAGGCTATTTATTCACAATTGTTGACTTTACGGCGGTTTGCTTCTTCAGGGCCTGGAAAGGTTAAACTGACATGTAATCTATTTAGACAAACACTTTCATAACCCGAACAGATAAAACAACTTGACACAAAAATTTCATTCGCATAACAAACGACTTTTTTTTAAACATTCGCCGTTTCGGTCTTCATGAGTCTTCCAGTTATTATTGGAGACCAGCCATACAGAGTCATACGCGGGTGAGGAATATTTCTGGATTAGGTCAATAAATCTTCCTAAGTATCGCTCTATTTCGCGTGATCAAGAACACTCCTCTGTCGGTTGTAGGTAGTCCTTGAGTGCCATCTGAGGACGAACAGCCGTCAATCCACATAGCAGGTCTGTGTTGGTCCATTTACTGGGAGTTGACACCTTGGAACATCAATCATACACGATGGGGCGGCAGATCATTAAATGGCCGTGGCAAAAAAATGCAATCAAAATCATTAAGGTGCTATCAATTCCGAGAAGAGATTCGCCTATCGTCTGAAACTTCATTGTCGAAAAGACTGAAGTGGTTTTAACAGTTGTAGAGAGCATCCCTTCCAAAGGTTTACCGTCTCATCGTGACTAGGAGGTGTTCCTGGGTTCGGACTGCGATGTACAGCGGGGTATACGTCTCCTGGCAGGATCTCCCATGCTAAGAAGGAGTCCGGCGTTTACATCGAGAAGTCTAGCTAAGAGTAAACCAGTGCCAGGATCCACTACCGTTCTGGCATCAAAGTCGCATGCTGGCAAATCTCCCTCTGATCCACAAGGGCTGCCACTGCCTGTGGTGGTGAAGACCTGGGGCAGACTTTGGCTGCGTTGACTTCAGATTCCAGGGAACCACAATGGCTTGACGAGCAAATCTCATAGAGATTATGCTGAGGCCCACACAACCAGTGAGGACGGTCCATTCAAGTATCAAGTAAGTAAGAGAGTGTCAGTCGCATATGAGTCATACGTGGTCGAAGATAATTCAGCATTTCAACTTTTAATAAGCATGTCTCCGCTCATCGCAAACTTTATTTGTCAAAATGTGTACAACTGGAATCAACTATTCTCTTAAAAGACGGTGCATGCTTCTTTAAATCACTGTTTTTCGACGTTATTTTTTCTTTTCTTCTTTTTTTTTCGTTGAGGCTCATATTACGAACAACGGATCCGGTAGAACGGACATAAAGTTTCATTAACCCGTGCATAATTGCATCTCTTAGTGCTTCACCAGCGTGACCCTTGGGTTTTCCTAAGTTCAGATGCTGGGACTTTAAAGGACATAAAGTTTCATTCATCTGAGCATAATGGCTGGCAGCTCCGAGTGCGTCATCAAGGTGACCCTTTGGTTCTCCTATTTCAGAAGTTGATAATTTAAGTATAAGGTTTTAAAATAGTATTAAAAGGCGAATTTTGTACAATTTCGAAGATGGAATTAGAGTTCAGAAGAACAGTGCACAAAAAGTAGTCCATGGAGCAGTGTTTGTTCTACAGGTTGGTCCAAAACCTGAACTATTTCAGTTTTCGAAGAACTGTCTGCAGCTGTCAAAAGCCCTTTGCTTTTTTTCAACCGAATCTATGAATATTTTTTGTAATAATAATTCGGTGCTGGAATTATTGCCAATACAACTTTAAAGTTTGATCTTTCCTCAATTATTTTTCATCTGATATTTCTCTAAACGCTGGAATTTTTCCTAGACCAACTTTCTATTAACCTCGTCATCGGTCAGTAATTCGCTGTTTTTCCGGTAAGCACACACGAGCTTATTAATTCACTCTTCGTTTGTTAGAAGGACCGACTTTTCGGAGGATTTCGCCTTCTTCAGAGCCTGGGAAGGCCAACTTGAGTACAATCTACCGGGCTAAACACCTCCATAGCCAAAGCAGAAAAATTACGAACCCTAGTTTTTTAATCGCAGTGGAAACAAAGTAGCTTCTTCATACATTCACTGCTTTCTATGAGTCTTCCACTGGTTAAGTATCGTGAGGCCAACCGCGCAGAGTTCACGTAGATGAGGAATGTGCCTCTCTCACATTGAAGTATCAGTATTAAATGCTGTGTGAGATCACACGTGATAGCGAGGCATTCCTCTCTACGGTTCGTTATCTCGATTCTTGGGTTTATTCAGAATACCTCGAGAGTTTCGCGCCGTACTTTCCAATTACTGTACGAGGACGGTAACATCTTCAAAACCGTCCTTGTTATGTCTATGTGTCCTAGGTGCGCGTAGTGGACTATTTGATATTTTAGTATTAAGTATTAGGTTTACTGACAAGATGTTTTATACGGACACAGACACGCTTTACAAGAGAGCTGATAAACTGTACCCGAACTCCTGGCAACCACCATTTCCGCCATTAGCGCCGATTATGCAATTTTGTGTTGTGCATACTATATCTGTGCTATCAACAATCATCCGTCAAAGCTAAACCATTCTGATTTTGACTGCAGCTTCAGCTTAACCGGGTTCGTTGCCAATTAGTGCTTCCCGAATCATTCCCCTTGATTGGCGATGGCATCGTTACCGTTAAAAAATAGATGAGACGAAGGCAAAGCAAGGATGTAGTGAATAACACCTGAGACCTCGGAAAGGATAATCGCGAGTTCGAAGCCCACTTGAGGTCACGAATTTTGCTCATGTTTTGGTATTCTTGACGTTGTAACTTTACCGAAATTGTCGCTTCCACAGTTTCGAAACTTTACGATGGCAGAAGTTATGAAGTTCTAAAGTTACTATTCAGAATCAACATGTATTTCGAGCCCAATCTGATAAACTGGACCGTTTCCAACCACAACAAGAGGTAGTGAGATTGTACTGATGAGTTTTCAGAAATTGCGACAGATTATCTTATTAATTATTCATTTTCTTCAATTTGACCGTCCTTTCATCTCTACTCTGTGGATCCCAGCACTTCTCGCATCCATGATCCTCGAAGACCTTGCAACTTCTTACGTGTTGTTCCAGCTGGTGTTTGAGGATCTTCCTTTCGTAAAGATTGGTCGTTAAGTGGTTAAGTAAGTAAAGTGCTGGTCGAGTCGATTCTCCCCTAGACTCCTACTGCGGAAAGTGGAGCACGGTTCCCAGACAAGTCTTTCAGCAATTTACCGAGCTCGGAAGGAAGACGAGCCAGGTGAGTCCTATGCGGAGTGGAACTGGCACCATGCTCGAGATAATCGCAATCACTATCACGCTACTCGTCCCTGCACAAGCTTTTTATAAATCTGTGATATAGCCGAAGTTCAAAGGTCTAGCCTTCCTCAGAGTTACGATGATTTAAGTGTCAAGAGCAGTTGTTTTTTTCTTGCGATGTCAGTCTTCGTAGTCATCGCGTCCATACGAACCGAGTAGAGTGGCGCACTGCACGAATGGGGGTAGTGTCTTTAGCAATGTCTTGTTATACATCGCAGTTTTTGCAGAGGTGGAATGACCTACTCACCTGAAAATCACCGCGGTATATGGTATCATCTTGATCATGTGTAGCTTTGTTGGTCACCCAATGAATCATCGACATTAATGCTCCCGTTCATTTTTTACTCACATGTACATTTCAGTTATAATGTGTGGTCGTATGGTATACAAACAACATCAAAGGCTGTTTTCCAATTCGTTCTGAATCAAGTTTCATCACTGTGGTGTGCCGTGTGGTTGCCCCACAAGTTGGCGAAGAATCTGTAGTACTGAAAGTCCTTTGACGCGGTGCTTTAGCACATTCTCTAGTGCAATTAACCTTCTAGATGTGTTTAGGCGTCTTTAATAGGTAGTATCTCCCTTTTTTATAAACAGAAACTGGTACTCCAAATAATTCCATCTTCTTGAATGAATTGCTTAATTCCTGTCTTTGTCCGGTTGGTGAGACTTTACACTACGCAATCGGAGCCGCCTCCACAATCCTTGCGTGAGCACCATCGTGAGATCTGAGCATTCATAGGATTTAAAAAGCGCAGAGAATCTGAAATAAAATAGAAAGATTGAAGCTCCGTGGATAAAAAGAGCACTTATTTATTTTTGTTTTATATGATCCGTCTTCACGTCTGCTGTACGGATCCCGGCACTTCTCACATTTGGTTCGTTTCCTCGCATCCATTGTCCACGACGATCTTCCAACTTTACGTGTAGCTTCGGATGCTGCTTGAGGATTTTCATTTCATCTTGAATGTCAAAGAATGCTGGTTGAGCAATTCTCCCTGGAGACCTGAGATTGCCCGGCTGGAGCGTTCCCACTTGGATTGCAGAGAGTGATTTTTCCACAGATAAGTCCGGTACCAATTTCTGGACCGCGGAGGGATGATAGGCTTGTGTGGCCCCGGGGAATAGAACTACTACTATGGTCGTGACGACGGACATCACTACCGCTGTGCTATCTGCACCCTAAAAAGAACATTAAGGAATCAAGATTATACTTTCTGTACAACGGTGGAATGTTATTGGAATTGGTTCAGATAGGAATATTCAACACTTCCTTGTTCCCCTATCGACTTCATCGTTCTTCAACCAATCTATCGCGTTGAAGTGAATCAGCCTTTTCTTCCTTAGAGGACAATCACAAGACAGAAAAATACGGTTCTGCGGCTAATAAAGATTTATGCAGTTTGTTTTCTATCCATTCAAGTTCAACAATCATTCCTCTATTTAGTTTCTCATATGTGGCTAATCGATAATGTCAATCATTATACCATATTTAGGCTTACTACATTTGTAAATGAAAGTGAAAAATCGATAAATACTTAGATAAATACTCTTGTAATATCTTGAAATACACTGTAAATGTTAGAGTCTATTAGGAATCTCTAGATAGAAATTGCGACTATGAGTGAAAAACTCAAACAATCAATAAAACATCAAAATGGGAATGAAAAAACAACAAAGAACACATTTGAACAAAAATGGAATAAAAAGTAAGAATTCTGTACACATGAGATCATGGCCGTGACTCGATAGATTCGATCGTGATCAGATCGATAGGTATACAATACATAGTAAACAATAAAAATAATAAATTAATCAATATGCATGAGTACCAGAATTGACATGGGTGCGACTAGATTCCAGTTGCTGCTAGGGCTATTTGTGAGCATTGATGTGGTTACTTGATTAATAGTGAATATCATATGAAATATGTAAGGAAATGTTATTATGAAACGATTCAAAATAATGCACAATAAATTTAATCAGCGTTTCCATCAACAACGACTCAATCACCAATCGTAGACGCCGTGACCGCGCACCGCCACTCGCCTGCAATTGGTCACTGGGCATAAGGATGCATTAACTAGCACATCTCATCATTTTCAAAAGTTTTTTCCCCAGAGAATTGGCAGCAATTTAAAGAAAACACTGTTCTATTATAGAGAACTTTTGTTTTAAAAAACATATGCTGGAACGATGAGGTTGTCAAATGGAAACGCCAATGTAGAGGAACGGCAAAAGTAAGAACAGCTTGGCGGAGTACACATTTCCTGAAGTCTCGAGTAAAAAATTTTTCTGTAATTTCGAGAGAAAACGAAGATGGAGACAAGTTTAATGTCAGAATTTTCATCATAGTTATTGATTGACTTGTAGTATTCCGTCCTAGCGTTTCCTACCTTTCGACATTCCTTTTCGACTGTAACGACAATGTTGAAGGTTAACACTCACAAAAAAGACATCGAGTTAGTAAACAAAGCAAAGCGAGAACAAAGAAGCAGATCGTTCGTTAAAATGAAAGTTCGATGAGAAAATAAACTCAGTAAATATCCAGAGGCTTAATACGGGCGTAGAATAAATGGAGGGGGCCTACGGACGAAATCACCTGAAAAAAAAGACTTTTGGAAACAAAAGAGATTAGTTGTAGAAAACGAGGTTTTCTAGAAATGAGTAAAATTAGGACTATTTAAGAGTTTTGGGACGTAAAACTCTAGCCAAAAACTTTTTACTTTAAACTTAACTTCTTTCAGGGGTTGTGAAAAGTAGAAGAGGAAGACTATTGTATGGGAAATATGCAAAGGTTAATAACCTTCCTAAGGAGTTTTGAACGTTCTGTTTTCACAGAAAGAGAAGAAAGAAAACGGATTTACAACGATTTCAAACCAATACTATCTAGCTAAAAATACGATGTAAAAAAGTAAAGAAAAGAACGAAAAAAAGGAAGCACGGACGGGGATAGGGGCGTGATGGCGGTGAAAGTGTAGCACAACATGCACTCTCAACCGCGCGGCAACGCTGCCTAGTATGGCCGGTCCTGACGCGGTCTCTTCAATTGCACCTTGAGGCGCTTCATGCCAATCTGGAAGCCGTTCATCGCTGCGATTGCGGCCTGTGAAGCCGCCAACGAATCGTACGACACGAATCCTGTAACGACCGGACAACACTGAACGTGCAGATGAACAACATTCGACATTACCACAATCGTTGTCGCAATATGTGCGACCTTCTGCACACGCTCATCCGGTTGATCAACGCCGGCCGGCGCGACCGCCTTGAACAACCGCCTGCGCGTATGTTCTCTAGAGTTTCGCGAACCTCGGACATATAAAATGGACATTCAATGCTCGGTGACATCGCCAACACAGCGAATTATACTCGATGCAGGTACTACATCTACTTTGTACGCTTTGCGATCAGACACCTTACGCTCGTGTCCAAGTGTATAGGTCCGTGGTAATAGGGTGCTTCCATACTTCTATAGGACCTAATATATACACTAATATGCCAAAGTTTTCCTTTCTCTCCATCACAACAGGTACAGTTATTGAACTTGGCGACTCGCACGTTACGGTATGGTTGCACCCTATTGTTGGCGGCAAACCCGTACCTACCGAAGCATTTGCTCTGGTTGGTGGCTCGGTCCACAAATACCTTGGCCGAAATCACATTTCCGAAAGGCGCGAACATCTGAATGAGTTCGGCATCGCCAAACTCTTGCGGCAGATGGTAGATGAATAAGTTGCAACCTTCGGGACCGAGCACTAAACACGACACGACAGTGAATAGCCGCCGGACGCCAGCGAGACACCTCTCTGGGTGGCTCCCCCATCAAACACAAATACTCGATCTCTAGTGTCACTAGCGTTATATAGTCTTCTATGCGCTGTCAATGCTTTCTAAAGGCTATTAAGCAATTTAGATTTGACAAAAACTTCGTTGGCACTATTTGAATCTAATCTTTACAGAAAAAAATCGAATGCTCTGCGGCCGAACGCTATTCGTTGATCGGCAAAACAACACTGGAAATCGTTGGGTTTAAAAGCTCTTGAAAGAAATTTAGATCACGTCAGCCTAAGAAGCTTAAGGAAATCGCTACGCACTTGTAACCTGGCAAAGTGCGATAAGGGTTAAGCCCATATTTAGTTAATATTCAGAGCTAATTTTCACTTAGGGTCCCCCTTCTCATTAGCGAAAAAAAAACGTGGTGTTCGTTTCATTTTTCGAGAGGTTCAACGTTAGCACTGCTATACAAGGAACCATTATTCAAACAAAAAGTGTGTGAAACGTAAAGCGTTAATGGTGTGGAAGAGAAAAAGACGAATTTGATAGTACATACTACGTTTGAACTGAATTCTATACTTCAACACACGTACCCTCTTTGGGGTGATGAGGGGTATTACTGCAGCCTGTTGATGTAACTGAGCCAAATGCTGCAGCGCCACATCTAAACGACACGAACGACTTTATAAGGCCATTTACGTACACCACTTATAAGAAAAATGGACCGCTCTAGACAGCGTTCATAATCGGCGGAGACACGCAGTTAACACGATGCGTATTGATTGTAGTCAGATCGAATGCGGGCAGCAGATCAATAGCTATGTTTAATGTGTTCGATAAGCAATTTTTACGTACAGCACTGAACGCTATCTAAATGGAGCAGCCAGTTGCTGATCAGCTAGCACTACAACACTATCAGGAGCACCATCGTTGAAAAAGAATTCACATCGTCATGCCACGTTGTTGTGAAATACAAATGACTGTAATTCATCCATATACGTTACATATCTTTATCGCTCTGTGATACTGAAAGCACATCACTGCTGCTCTCTATTGGAAAAATCCTCAACCTCGACACCAGCACTACACACGACAATGGATTAGCAATGAAACGGGTGCTACAGACGGTCAGTGTGTATGCGTGATTGAACGGGGGTGGACGATCAATAGATAGATTCGTTCTGTTATCGCCTTTTATGAAAAAAAATAGAAGGAGCAGAATGGAACAGGTCCTTTTTACGTACTGTTGTGATGGTCCATGTTGATGATAGGGTAACCAGCATTCGGAATCGCAAACGCCGCTTCTCCATTAGTGCTCGAAGGAGCTGTAATGAAAAAAAAGCCTCCTTGTTGAACTGACTTTCACTTAATCTCGGCATGAATAATTTTTTCATACTGTAAGGGCTACACGAGCTTGTTAAATAACATTAATTCCGTAAAATTTTGACGTCTTCGTTTTCTTCAGAGGCGATGATCTGAGTCGATTGTCCACGCTCATTCGTCCACCCGTTGTGAGCATTCGCGGTCTTACAAAGACGAATCTTCTGGCGTGGAGCACCGCTCGAAAGAAATAGCCTCACTCAACGATGTCCTTTATACATGACGGTGGTCATCTGACGGCCTACTTATAATGATTTCTTTTCATGTCAGCAATTCATCCAGTAGCAGTCGGTATTAGAATAATTTGCACAATACGAAGACGCATAAAGCGAAGACGAGTGATTGTGGTCAATCAGCACGGATCATCGGCTCTAATGAAGATGAAGACGTCGAAGCGCTAGCCCAACAAAGGTTATGTAACATCTCATGCAAGCTGAACAATCTAAAAAATTATATAGAAAAACCTTCCGTTATCCTAAATCTTCCGAAGAGTTCTTCTGCTTCATTCTCCTTTATGACCATGTTATAGGAGTTTCAGCAGTATTTTTTTTGAGAATTCAGAGACTAACGAGAACATTGAAATTCTGGCTGAACATGTTGTTGCTGAGCGACAAGCGCTTGCAGGGCTTGGAAGTGATGTTGCGCTTGCAGGCTGGGAATCGCCATTTGCGAACCAGCAGCGAGTCCGATCTGAGTGAGGCCTTGTTGAGTGAGCAGAGGAGCGGCACTGGGCATTTGCATCAACTGAAACCACTAAGTGAATTTATTGAACTACTGTTTTACATAGAAAAAATCATACCACCTCATTGTAGTTTTAACATTAAAGTTAGAATGTTCCGATAATTTCATTTACACATGAAAAGGTGAATTAAATATAATGGTGGCCGATAAAAAAAAACCAAAGGTGAAAATGTCATTCCATTTATTCCTCTCATGTGTGAAATCATGAGCCACTCTCCCATGAAGCTATGTTGAGCGCTCTATGGTGGAACTGGAGGCTAAACACAAGCCAAAACAGACCATGAACTCGTTTGCCACGGGAGAAAGGGCGAAATCAGCGGACGAGGTGGTTTATCGATGATTGGGTAATTAAATGACTGGTTGATTTGTTCTTACCGGATCTTAGCCACACCTCTTGTTTCCCTTAATATTTGATGTAAAGCCAAACACCTACTTTAGAAGAAGGCCACAAGCAACCCATGAGTATATCCAGTATCTTGTGGCGAAATCTGGTAAACTACTGTCAGTACTCCATGCCGAATACACGAAGAAAGAAGTGCTTCACAAGAGAATTAGGATACTCTTTATCTCTGTCGAGCTGACAAAGTTGACTATCAAGCTTTTAGAGCGCGATTGGAGCATTTGGGAATATTTCCAGCCCTACTTCTGTTAGTTGAATATTGAACTGGTTGTAATAAAGATAACCAACGTGTTTCATCAAAGCCTCCCTGCGGTTTACCGCCTCATCGTGGCTGGGAGGTGTTCCTGGATGTCGCGCTTGGATGTATAGCGGGCGATTCATCTACTGCCAAGGTCTCCCAAGCTGAGAAGGAGTCTGGCCTTTCCATCAGGAAGCTTAGCTAAGAGTAAACCAATACCAGGATCCACCACATTCCCTGGTATCAAAGTCGCATGGCGGCAAATCTCCCTCTGATCCAAAAAGGCTGCCACTGCCTGTGGTGGTGAAGACCTGGGCAGACTTTGCCCAGGCAGACCTCGGGACTCCAGGGAACCATAATGGCTTAACCAGCAAATCTCCAAAAAGTGGAGATTATTCTGGGACCCGCACAACCAGTTAAGACGGAGCCATTCAAGTATCAAGTATCAAGTAAGTATCATCAAAAACACTTCTTTTTTTCCGATCTTTTACGGTTTTCCTCTTCTTCATGCTCAATATTTGCCTTCATCAAAGATATTTTAACATTCACAAATGTTCTGAAAACTGTGGATATTTTCTGAAATATTCACAGTTTCGGCTTCTTAAAATGCCCTCGATCGACTAGTCAGAGGAGTCGCTGCCGTACTGCAAGGACTACAATCGCAGTTATAAACTTACAAACTACAGAACCCTGCGATCATGTTGGAGATTTAACAACGACTTAGTAGTGCGGCTATCTCAATAATCTTGGGAAAACAACGCTTGACCAGTATTGGATATTTCAGTGTCCTTTGATCAGTTAAGGCAGAATCCACACACAAACCCGCTGTCGCTCTAGTAGCAGGAAAATGAAGAGAAAGACTTGGGTAGCGCATAGATTGACCATTTCAGCATTTTAGTAAGCTAACTAAGTGCGCATTTCCAGGAAGCCTAAACAGCATAGGCGTCCACCGTAAGACGAAAAGAAACAAAATTTGGAAGAACTGACTGCTAAAGTGCTCAAATCGATAGTGAGACCATCCTAAAATAAAAATATGTATTTCCGCTAATCCATTAGAAGTTATGAGCATGAAAGAGCCAAATACATGGCGCATTCCTGATTTATCAATGCCGAATGCTTTATCCTTCTATTACTCATGCTCGTACAAGGAAATATAAAGCTCATTCTTGTCGTCATATTTTTCGGATCGACTTTTCGGAAAAAAATTCCATCATACGCGATACGCTGCCCGAAATCTAGGTGGGATTTTACTTACTTGATACTTGAATGGCCCGTCTTCACTAATTGTGCGGGCCCCAGGGCCTCAGCATAATCACCATTTCCCTGAGATTTGCTGGTTAAGCCATTCTGGTTCCCTGAATCTCGAGGAAAGCCTGGCCAAAGTCTGCCCCCAGGTCGTCACAACGAGAGGCAGTCGCAGCCCTTGTGGATCATTGGGAGATTTGCCACCATGCGACTATGATACCCTGACGGTGGTGGTTCCTGGTATTGGTTTACTCTTAGGTAGGCTTCCCTGATGGAAACCCCGGACTCCTTTTCTGTTTGGGAAACCCTGCCGGGGGACGAATCCACCTGGTGTAAATCGCAATCCGACACCCAGGAAGATGAAGCGGTAAACCGTTGGGAGGAGGTGGGATTTTTAAGGTTGAAAATGAATGAACTAGTAAGCACTATAGAAATACGCAGTGTTTTAGCTCACCAGAAAACATAATAACTTCAATAATTAGAAAGTAAACTACACAAACCGCTGGATGCTGTACAAGAGGCATGTAAGCGGCTGAAGATTGAGCGGCAGCAACATTTTGCTAGGGCTTGTTGTTGAAGAATCTGAAAACCGACTCCATCGATTTATTGATTGCGTAATCTTGACAAAAACATTTAGGGCCTTCAGTGAAAGTTAGCGTTGCAGATTAGATGTAGATCTACATTTCACGGTACCCACAGGAAAAATGTAGGAATATTTGAATAGCCTGATTCATGTATTATTCGATCGACTGCAAGAAATGAATTATGAAGTTTCAAAGGGTGTATAAAAGATTCTTATAGATTGGGCTTTCATCAAATTGAGTTACTTCAGATATTCCAAGACCTTAAACTTGAAAACGCCAAGTGACAACGCCGTGAATTGAACAAATAAATCATTCTAAAGCTCGAATATTTGAAATCCTGAAAAGTCAACGCAATTAACGATTTATGATTTTCTATTAATTTAGCTTACAAGACTTGTTTTCACTTCTACTGTGTGGGTCCCAGCACTTCTCACATTCGGTTGGTTTCCTCGCATCCATCATCAACTAAGGTCTACCAACTTTTACGTGTGGTTCCATCTGCTGCTTGAGGATTTCCATTTTATCTTGAATGTCGTAAAATGCTGGTCGAGTCGATTCTCCCAATTAGATTGTAGGGAATAATTTTTCCCGAACGAGTCCGGCACCAATTTTTCGACCGCAACGGGGTGAAAGGCTTGATAATCCCGGGGCGATACCGGGCCAGAACCGTTTTAGTGATGACCGACACCACTGCCACTGGGCTATTCGCCCCTAAGGAATGAAGAGAAGGTCCAAAAGTTGTGGTTTTGAATGTCGAACTCGATCGAAAAGGTCAGCTGTTAGCAAAGTCACCAAAGTTGAGAAACAGTTGAAAATTTCGGTTGGCAATTTCAGCTACGAATAAACCAAAAAAAATTTCGTAAGGTAATAGAACTTTTCCGATTCAAAAACGTCTCAAACAAATTTCTATATCGGTAATGAAGGAATGCACTGGAAAGTCTATCTTAGGGTTGTAGAAAGAAGAATGCGATCTAATCAGCAAAATGCCGATTAAATGAAGACTATATTGGCTTCAGTCAGAGTTTTATAAGGACACGGGATCGAGGTAGCAGAGTTATTATGGGCTTCTTATTCTTTGTATCATTAATTCAGTTACTTTAAAAACCTCAAAAACAAGGAAAAAACCTAGTGATTCCTCAGAAATAAAGGAGTGATGATCTCGGATTAAAAAGAGAAAAAAAAACGATTCCCAACGAATTACTAGGATCCTAGAAAGAAAGAAAAAAAATGTATATACATAGTCAAATAGTCACGCGTTCACGGTGTGGTGGTGAACGTGTTAGCCCCAGAAAGGGTGATAGCGTGTTCGGTCCTCACCGCAGAAACCAGCGGTCCCGAGCAGTAACATTGTGGCTATAATCTTGATCTTAATCTTTTATTTACTGCCTACTCTTTTAAATGGCAGGGTATATTGCGAAATATAAATTCTATAATGCTGAGATATTTGCAAAACTCGGACCGCAGGTGTTTGCGGTGGGGAACGAACGCGGTATTATCCTTTTCGGGGGGTAACGTGTTCACCACCACACCTGCGGTCCAGAGTTCTGCAAATGACTCAGCATTATAGAAGTTATATTTTGCAATATACCCTGCCATTAAAACGAATAGGCAATAAATAAAACGGTTAAGATTGTGATTATAACTATAGCCTCAGCTTAACTAGGTTCAATGCCGATTTGGGGGGCTCCCCAGATCAATCCCCTTGACGAGTCATTGCTGATGACAGTGATCGATAAAACGAGCTGAGAGATAAGTGAAACAGAAGGACCCACATGGTGTGGTGGTGAACACGCTACTCTCCGGAAAGGATAATAGTTCGTTCCCTACCGCAAACACCTGCGGTCCGGAGTTTTGCGAATATCTCAGCATTATAGAAGTTATATTGTGGTTATATTTCACGTAATACCCTGCCCATTAAAAAATAGTAGGTAGTAAATAAAAATTGACGAGATTGTGATTTATATTATAGTTTCAACTTAATTGGGTCCACGCCTATTTGTGCTCCCCAGATCAATCCCGTTGACGGGTCATTGCTTATAGCACCTATAGGTCAGTAACACGGCTAAGAGACAAGCGAAACGAAGGACTGGCATGGTGTAATGCTGAACGCGTTAGCTCCAGGAAAGGGCAGTAGTGTGTTTGGTAGCGACCGCAGACACCAGTGGTACAGACTTTTGCAAATATCTCAGCAATCTTGTGGTTATATTCCACTAAACGACTATTTTTTTCGGATATCGACTGTTTCTGAGAAAGACGATGACGTCGAAACGCTGGCCGAATAAACATTTTTACTTTATCAACATTGTATTAGCTCAATGATCGAAGAAAGTACTAAACATTTCGCAAAAAAGCGCTGTACTCTGTCCCCATTTTTTCTCGTAGTTTTTTCTGGATCATTCATCAGATATTCCTCTTGTCTTCATATCCGATGTATGTTCTCATAATGTTTTCCTAGTTTAAACTAGTTGAAGTCCTTTCACTACTGACAAACCTGCTGATATGCGGCACTGTATTGGGCACCGACCTGGTTGACGAGCACCGGATTGAGGAGACCCATCTGCGCTGCCATCTGCTGCATTCGGCGGACCTATACAGAGAAGGATTTTAATAATTGCGGTTGAGAATTCGGCCAAACCCAGAGAAGAGGAAATCTGATGCACAATTGTACAGATATTCTTTCACTGATAAGCCAACAGAAGTTCATAAAAGAAAACTTCATTTGGCCTCCGAGGAAGGAGATTGCGCTGAAACGTTAGCCGAGTAAAGCTTTTTTGTTGTAAACCTCGTGTTAGCTCATTGAAGAAAGAACACCTGGTGACCAGTTATACCGCGGTTAAAGAAAAATCGGTTTTTGAAGTGCAATCGTATATTGTCGGCTGATTTTCCTACGATTTTGTACGGAAATCGTTCTCTTACACGGCATAACTTTACAAAACGAGGTTCATTGATGTTAACAAACAGAGGGACCATTCTCTCACACTATACCTCATGTTTTGCACTGGCAACGAAAACACGTTTTCCCCGTAAGACAGATGGACATTTTGTTTTTCTGGCTTGATCGCACCTGTCGTTCCTTTTTCGGTGTCGGCGTACTTGACGACAAGGCTCGAACTGGCGCCGGCCATCGTCTGACTGCCGTGCAGGGCGGTGATCGCCATCTGAGCGTCCAACGCGTTCTTGAACTTCACGAACGCGCAACCCTTCGACGCTCCATCGGCACCACGTAGCACCGTCACCTGCAAACAAACTCGTCCACCTCCTACTAACTAGTCTGAAGTTACCTTTGTGAATCACTCTAGTAATTGTCTATGCTTATGTTTTTCTATAATCTGATGTATACACTCATCTGCAAAAAAGGTTATGGGTATGGAGCAAGTTGAACGGGATTGCAAACCAGTCCCGTGCACGAGGTAATCGATAAAAGTGTGGAAATTTTTGTTTCTATGAAAGGGGTTTGAGAAATATGTTCCGTCTTCCCAAATCGAGCCATTTAGATTGGAATTTAGAGCAGAGAGAACAAATTGTGCAGTCAAGAGCAAGTTTGATATCGATCGGTGAAATTAAATCAGCTATTGGTTGATTCTGATTTTCATGAAGTATGGATACGGTAGATTCGCATGAGTAAATTGTTTACGTCTCTAACGCCGTATAATGATCTGTTTTGATGACGTTGAAGCAAAGGGAGGTTTCCCCTTCCACTTTCCCTTCGACGTAGGCGCCGTGTCCCCCCTCTAAGGGGGATATCGGTAATCAATCGGCGCTCTTCATGCCGGCCAGCACTGGCCGTTAACATAACAGAATGAGCCCTAGTCTTTAGGGATTTCCGAAGCTCCACAATGTTGCTTTTGATTAGAAGAATAACTACAGGTGTCAAAACTGTGCATTTGACCTTCTGAGCGGTGATTTTCGTTAATTGCTTCTCGTCATTCAAAATATCGCCATACACGCAGAGCTAAAGAAGTTCATGGGGTTTAGGTTGCACAAGACTTTGGTGAAATGGTACTAATATGGCTTATAAGTGAAGACATTCTTCATGGTGTCGGGTAGAAATCTTGTTCAGTAAACTGGCGCAAGGATATTCTTGGTCGTCTAGGAAAACGATAGGGAAGATCCAAAAATCTGAACGATTCATCGAAGGTCATTTTTTTAGATCTCAAGCATTAGATTGTTCAAAAAATACCAGCAAAAGCCCCACCGTAAAACTCATATATCACGCCAACAGAACAGAGCTGTCCGAGATTGCCTGCCACTATTCATCTGCCATCGAGTCACTTTTCTTTGGAAGGCAACAAAGTGTGCAAATTTAGGATTCTATTTTGAAAATCAGCTGATTCATGTTAAGACGAGTCTGACATCTCGGAAAGAGCTCTCCCTAAGGAAAGAATAGGCGCAAACTTGTGCAAATATGAGTGACATCAATAATTCTCGTGTAGTGTGAAAGCTGACGAGAAGGATTTGCATACATTAAATTGGAGAGCGGATATTTGGGAAGAAAATCGATAATTGTACGTGGCTGGACAGCTATGGACTACCTCAAAGATAAGTTTTAGAATCATATTCCTTTAAAGTAAGTGATTGCACAAAAAAGCTATGACTGCGAATAAGGCTAAACTTTTGGAATCGCAAAATTTTGAACGAAAAAGGATTTGAAACGCGATTTTTCTCAGCTGTTATACGATAGCGTGCGTAAGACGTGTACCAAAAATATTCACACCCTCTTACAAGAACAGAACCTACAGAATATATCTGATTGTTCTGATATTTGAGGTGTATCTTATCTAACTTGGGTAGGTTATATTATACCCTATGTCATGGCCCATCTATATCCTGCAGAATATCTGCATCTGCCCAGTTTTTCAACCCAAGGAATCGACCTTTCTTTCATCAAAGTCGAAGTGAAATTAAATTTTCTGTGCGATTCCGACGACAGCCGGCGGACGGCGCACCGACCAGAACCCACTAACAAACGTACCCTAATCGATATTCTAGGATGAATGTTCTCGAAATATAAGAATTACCTCTTCGAGTACGCCGAAAGGTAGGAACAACGCTCGAACTTCTTCTTCGGATTGATGTTTCGATAACATGCCGACGAATAGTTTCTTATCATCGATCTGCAACTAAAAATTGACCAGGGTGGGGCAGTTTAAAGAGACTCTTAGCTGCAGTGTTTCAGAGTGAAGCATCAATCCATACAAGGGATTACTCTGTGACAAACTTCTGAGTATCAGAGTTCACCTTGTCTTTCGGGCTGGTCGGCCTGCTTTCAGTGTCGGCCGGCTTCACTTGCATGGCGCGATTCATCTGAAGCGATGAAGGGGTCTGATAAGTAGCTAAGTGAAATCAAATAAAAAATAATAAAGACAGGAAAACAAAATTATCGAAACAAATGAGCAAATACTTGTAGTAGTGGCAATGACCCTAGAAACAAAACAATTAATTGACAAGTACTTTGTTGACCATGTAGCAAACCCATGTAAGCTAGAAAGTGTTGCATGGGTGTTCATATATAGTTTCCTTCGATCAGCTCAGTTTATGATAATCGAACAATAAAACAGTAGTTTAAAGATACAGTGAGCCAGAGTTCAGTGAGTGTTTGAGTCATTTCAGATGACCCACACTGGGCTTGGAGTTCGTAGAAGGGCTGAATGACAACCTATATGAATCAGTGCATTTTCTTCAGAGTCACAGAGATTTGATTTTACACTTTTTCATCTTTCTATCGTAGTATTTTTTAAAAAGATTTTCTTGCGAATTCGCATAAATGGGTGATGCTTATATCTATACAAAAGAAGTAAACCAACGAGCAAGTGCTTTAAGGTAGACTGAAAACTAGCTGATAGGAACGCAGAGGAAAAGCCTCCGTGGTGCAATGTGTTATGCGCGAGTCCCCGGAAAGGGAAATCGTGGTTCGATTTGGCCCGATGTTCACGTTTTGCGAACATCTCAGCATCGTTGTGGTTGTTTCAAGCTCTACCTCGATCGCAACCTCCCGAACATACACAAAAAAATTTACGGCTGATTAAAGACATTTAGAGACTTTTTGTGAATTATTAGAGAAAATTGGCACGTTTTAACTTCACAATAAGTACCTTGCGCCATCGTCTTTGTTCTCACAACACAATAAACTAAACTTAGCCACGATACGTCCATGAAATAAAAAAACACTTGAGTAATTTTTTGTTCTCACGTTTTCAAATCGCCACATTGAGAAAAGAACAATCACGGTTGACCTTGCAATAAACTTGTAAATTTTCAAGAACAAAAGTTTTCTGGAAGAACTAAATTTCTCCTTAGAAGTGGAGACCAATTGTGTCCGATAGATTATGCTTGTTTCTGCAGTTGGAACAGATATGAAAAACGCTGACCTTAAAAAAACAGCAAATCTCTGTCAAATTAGTTCTGTAGGAATGGAGTTAGTTGGGAGAAGATTCGAGGAAACTGACACAGACATAATTTTGTCGGAATTTTGGAAAAATTATACCTTCAACAGAGCAGTAATTCTGTTGCAATCCTTCTTTTGATCAAAGTCTTGAAGATTTTGTCATTACACATATCCCACAGTGAATAGAATGGAGAAAATAAGTAAGAGTAGGATGTGCCGACCTGCTACGTTGCAAAGTGGAGCGGAGCTTTGAACGGGAACAACTTGGTCAGGCGAAGTACTAACTGATGCTGAGCGAATCGGATCTAACTTCGTTTTCGCGTGAGTTCATTTCATCCAGTGGTCCGCAACATGGGGACAACAGCGCGCGCCACCGCTGAAGCTCAACGAATGCCTCAGTGCGCCAATCGGCGCCAGTTCGGGTGGAGTCACCTTCAGATTGACCGCACTCTAGCAACACCTTATTAGCGCTTTAGAACTGGCGGCTCGCAACGACTAACCTCACACCTGTGCCCTAGAATCCATCTTAGTGCACAAAGGTGTTCCGGTGAATTGACATAACTAACAGAGCTGTTGAACTGTCTCTTATGCGTGGATTCAGAGAAAAAAGGGATGCAGCTATCTGATATGTGGTTGTAAATAAGGGCCATGGTTGAACATAATGCAGACCGTATAAAAAACTTCTGTTTTTAAGAATATTTGTGAAAATATAGTTAAGCTATAGCCAGTTATTAAAGTGAATCGCCTCCAGGTCATGAGGCTTCTCTTTATCAACAACGCCCAGCGAATGAAGAAATCTGCAAGCACCGTGGCATGTCTAGCTTTGGATTCCAAAAAATTCTACTCGTCCAGTGATTGGGATGGAAAAAAATTGGTAAGCAAGGAAGTATAGATCCTTCAACTGCAGCCGAAACCACACGTGAATTCCAGACCAATTCATGGACGACGGTTACTACAGAACGAACAAATGGAAGAAGTGGTGGCGTTTGCACGACATTCGAGGGCTAGCCATCTAAGTATCGACGGAATAGCCAAATAGATAAGCACTCTACGAAAGAATATGTGGACGCCGATTCGAGAATTTAAGTTATGAAAGATGTTCACATAAGTTTCAACAATTTCCAGCGAAACGAAAGATTGAGCTCAAATTTTCTTACTGTCTAGTTAGGAGCACCACCTAATAACCCAGTATTCACAAACGTTGACAGCTGAATGATGAATATCCGGCACAGAATTAGCAATTCTCTTTCTCGATAGTCACACAGTCGTTTGATAGCGGCGGAATACCGCGTAATTAATCGCCTACCACCTGCCGTCTACGGCCGCGGTAGTGGTGGTCGACCACTTGGGACCATATTCTCGAACAACAAAACAGAAAACAGTGGGAACTAATTGGGTCACTGAAGGCCGTAGTGCTACCTCCTTGTCGGGCTATCATTTTTTAGCTCATGTGCGGGTTTTCTTTTCTCCACTGTTGTTGTTATTCTGGAATCCACTAGAATTTACAAAATGATTTCTAGTAAGTTCTAAATAATAATCACTCGTTGAAATCGTATCTAGTGCTTCCAAGTACTCATGTCAGATCAACAACTCGGACGTGAAAAACCAGTAAACAAGGTATTTAGCATCATTTTTTTAAAGGAAAACTTCATGCCGAGACGGTTTCTCTGCTTTTCAAAGGTTTCGTTCATTTCCAGATGAATAGAAAACCAGTAGAATTTCCTGCAGCATCGTGTCCGTTTGAGTCAGCATAAGATGTAAGCTTGGGAGAAATGAATGAACTAATATCCCTTCCCTTCCACCTCACCATCCAGCTTTTCACGCGGGAATTTGAAAATTATGTGAAATAAAGCTATTCTTTGAACAGAAATGATTAAGAATACAAAGGTTCAGTAACCCTTTAAAAAAAAGTGCTCATGAAAATTGAAGGAAAAAACTCGGCATTCTACCCATGAATGAAATCAGCATTACGACAGAGTGTTGAGGTTAAAGGCGTCGAAGGATTCTTCTCTCTCCGGCGACGATTTGCTGATGAAATTTGTTCCGTCAAGAACTCTCGAAAAGTGTGGAAGCATTCCTGTTGAAGAGAGCAATTGAAAACTATTTCCCGTTAAATTGAGTTCTATGTGCATATGTCTGAAGAAATTATGTGGATTTCAGGACATCAAGTTCGCTTTGCATTATACAAGTAAGCAGACAAAAGAGGACAAGAAATTCTTAAGGTCATATGGATTTTGGCGCGGAATCATCGCCTGATATCAAAAAGTCGGAGGGAACTTCATTTTCTTTTTTCTCCCTCGATCTTCCTTTCCAGATGAATCGTCAACAAAGACAAACCTATCGATGGAATCGCTTTTTCACTGAATCCCCACTTTCTTCTCATGAATGAAAAGAGGCTAAAGTTTAATCGAGACCAAGGGAAAAATAGGAAAACCTTTGGAACTACGAGTACGAGTGGGTTGTTTTTCGCTATCCCCTGACCCGCGTTTTCTCTTCGCGATTTTGAAAACTGTTGTTCTTTCATCCAGGAGTCGCACAATTCTTAAGCATGATCAGTTAACACTCCCATTAAACTGGGGACTTGAACGGGGCTTATACATCCACTTTCCTACTTTTCAAGCTAGTCCCATCACAGACGCCATTTTTTTCGTGAATTCCATTTTCTCTATCTGCTACTAGTAATAACAATTTTGAACAAAGTGCTTTTATACACAACATAGCCCCCGTCTCCTTCGTTCTATTGTCGAACTGCAATGACGGCAAAACTGCGGGGTGGTGCTCAATTTAGCAAAAGGTCATGCTCACGTCATGTTTCACTATTTGTCGAACACCTGCCGTTTTTTCTGAAGGAATACGGGCGGATTAGGTTTAAGTGCTGAAGAAACAGCTCAAGAGTTATACACAATCGTCAACATTTGGAGCTTATAGTATTATTACGTCATCAAATTTAACCCTCCTTTACCATGCTTACGTACTATTCCTTTTTACTTTATTAAAATCAGTACTGAGCTTGTCTGGCTTCCAAAAATTGTTGGCGCAGGTGTCGCTGTGACTGTTAGGTAAGAGCAATAGCCAATAAAACAGGAAGAAAATTTAAGTGAAATGAAGTTGAGGCTTCACAGCTTTTATTTCATGGATTACTTTCTGTACAAGAATATATCTACCCAAAGAGAAAGCTGACAAAGCGAAAGCTATAAAATCTGAAAAATATACTGGACGTTACTTTTAAGTTTTTTAAGTCGCTTCTAAGCAGTGGCAAAAAGACGAAGGATAAAGCTGTGACCATTGATCAATCATTTAGAGATGCGTCATGCGTTAGACTTAATTACGCTTCATCGGAGGTGATTGAAAGCATATTTGATGAATACAATGAGTTGCGGTAGTCTACCTATATTTTACATCAGTGCTGCTACTCTTTCAGAAAAGCATGACACCAATTTCTCTACCCTGGAGAAGTGGAAGGCTAGGTGAATCTGAGGCAGGATCGAGCCAATGACAGCTTGTGTGTTGCAGAGCATTACTAACCACCGCACCACACGCGCCCTTCTAAAGTACAAGCTTTAACACTCTCCATTCGCGAAATCAACCTTTTCCCAAAAGATCTCTTTCTGAGGTTCCACTCGTAGAAAATCTTCTTGATTAGAGATAGCGTACAAAGGTCGGGGTCGTATCTTTACCATGTCTTACAGTATAAAAAATGCAAAAAGCTGCTTACAATTCATTTTCTACTTTATAACACAATTATGTCGACTGTTTGCTAGATAGTTACACGCCATGGGATACTATGGCACAATAGTTAGAGGGTGCTCAGCACCACGTACGTGGTGAATGATTCGACCACGCGCCGCATCATCACCAATCCCCCCCTCCTTACCGTAGTTACCAAATTGGAACCAGAGTTGTCTGCGAGGGTAAGAGCACTAATCCATGCATCGATAAGCCATCGTGAGTCATCGCTTTGGCCATATATGTTTTTGATCACTTCTAACCATGGTTAATGAAGTCGAATGGATAGCGTGTTCTTCCGGGATTGATCAATGCAAACAGCTTTATCATTTACTCCTTTCATCCTTTATACTGCAGGAAATAAGTGTGTGTACGACGAAGCTACGAATGATGAGTCGAGTTTTTTTAGACAATGGATAATTGGAAATCTTGTTAAAAAAAACTACTGCTAAAAATTGACACCATGTTAAATGAATCCTAGTTGTTGTCGAACTTTCTTCCGATCCACAACTACTAATAGTCCGGCCATAATGGATCTCCAACAAGGAAAGCTATGCCAGTTATTAAATAACCAATCCGTGCTTTGCTACCATGCGAAAAATTCTTCTAGAGGGACAAATGTCCAAGTGTTCGAGTAGTTTTCAAGCTGTTAAAGTACTTTCTTTACTATCACCGACAGCCTTCTTTTGGAGAACTTTTTCTGGTTCCCACTATTTCTACTATAGTCGAATATTTGCCCGCGTTGTCAGAACGCATTCTCATGTGGCCGGTGGGGGGGATCGTCGCACTGCTGTGTATTCACCATAAAAAACAGCTGGATTCGGGAAGCGCGTTCTCTTTACTGTTCTCAATTGAAATACACATTTGCAGGTTTCGTACAATCATCAGCCATGGTAGAATCATATACTACGCGTTAGAGCTAGTCCGGCAAGCTATCTGCCAAAGCCTTTTCGAAAAGACAAAAAAAATCAGGAAGCAGATATAGGGTGAGGGTGGAGAGGGGCGGCATGAAGCTGTCATACCCCCTCATGGAAGTAGGGGTACAGAGCGGTAGAGGGGTGTGATCAAGTGACAGCCACGAGCGACGCCAAGTTTCTGATAACAGTTCTAGTCGATCGGTGATTAGTGCAATTACATGTGATAAAGTTGATATAGATAATTCTTGATGCCTTCTAGTTTTTTTAAGATACCGCAGAAAATGTCAATCCTAAGCTCTGGGATTTCCAGTGATATACGACACCAACACGGCGTTATGATCGTCATGGCAACCAGAACGAAGCCGTCGGCGTTGACGTAGAGCAATACGATCATATAGTAGTGTGTCTGATAACGAAAAATGAGTGGCACTTAATTACGACCGTAATCTCAGGCAAAGGAAGTGGAACTTTGATGAACTAAGCTCACAAGTTTTACGAGTAAACCTAGTTGTTAACTTCAATGCTTTTTCCATGTGATTGCTGGAAAAGATTTTGTGGTTAGTTAGCCCTGTATCGCGGCGAATCAAATTTCTAAAAGCGATGCTTCTGGCTTAAGTTATTCTTTGAATAATTTTTTCTATGGATAATTGCAAAAGATGGCGTTTCCAGAAAAGTCGCCTTATTCGGCATCCAGATAGCCCATATTGGTCTGTAGTTCGAGAATCGATGAAGTGCACTAGCTCTACCTTGTTTTATTGTGGTAGAGAGCATGAAACTTTTTAACATTCGTTTGAAATTCATCGCAACAATGACGCAGTTCATTTAGCCCACCTACATTAGAGAGGATTATCAATATGTGGAAACTTTCTTTGAATAAAGAACTTTGGGGATAAATTACAGCATCCCGGTATGCAGCTGAGAAAAAAAACACTGTTGGTGCTCACAAACAGCCGAAAGACCGGCGAAACGAAGGACACGCATGGTGGGGTGATGAACGCGTTAACCCTTAGAAAGGGTAATAGCGCGTTCGCTTCCACCGCAGACACCTGATGGCCGGCGTTTTGCAAATCTCACAACATGATTGTAGTTGAGAAAAAAAACTGTTAGAGCCCATAAATAAAGAGGCAAAAAACATCAGAAATTATGGCAGTGCCAATGAGCGGAAGAGTACGGGAGGTTGTCTTTCGCCCAAGGTCCAACTTTTTAAAAAGTTTTGGTTTTAGGTAGGTACCATTCAGAAACGATGGAAAAAATTACTCAATATGCTGCTTAATGTAGGTTTTCTATGTTATTTTCTTAGAAAGCAGAGAAATATCTTTTCGTGTCGCTCGCAGTCCTTCTAGTTTTTGTCCTTCAATCAAAATCAAATTGCTAGTTGTATGAAAAAAATGATCAGTGAGGATAAAAGCTAGAGTACAATTTAAGGGAAACTTTTTAAAGATGTTAGGGCAAAAAAGGAAGAAGGGTTTAGCTAGTCGATATGCTCATTAATTTATCATTCTGTCTGTTTTCGACTTTATTGTAACTTCTGGCTACAATGGAAAAACACTATGTCATCGTTAATTCTTAAGGAAAGGTCATTTTTTAACGTTAAAACTGCTTTATAAAAATATTATTGCCAAAAATATTACTGTCCCTTGGACGACTTTTTTTCACCAATCCACTAAGAACTAGGTAGTCTGGGGAACTCACTCCGGGCAAAGTCTTCTGGTCGTGAAGCGCTGCCTGACATTTCATAGCACTATCCCGATGACAGTACGTCAAAAAAGCACATCCTTTATGCATTCCTGAAATCAAAAATGTTTCAAAAATGTTTGTTTTTTTCCTAACTTCTTTGAGATCGAGCCTGAACTACGATAACGAACCAGTGTATTTGTCCTTCAGAATTGTGAACTCGTAGATTTTTCCAAATTGCTCGAATAAGTGTCGCAGATCTTTCTCTTCGAGATTGCGAGGAATCTAAAAGAGTTTGAAGACAAAGTTCTCGCAACAGGGTTCAGGTTATGGTGGTACCTGTTGTCCACCAAGATTAACTTTTGCCCTGGAGAAATCGAATTCAGGTTGAAAATATTTAGGTTTACAGCACTAGCGTGTTCCATAGATCACAAGGGAATAACTTCGTCTAAAACTGTTTCACATTCGTTTGTAGTTCATTAGGGTTCGTAACATCCATGCGTCATGGTGGAGCACTTTGCTTTCCGAGAGCCCTGAAGGAAGCTTGAGGGTATCGATCCGGACGCGCGACTCACAGGGCGCTGTTTTTCTAGCCTTGCCGAGTATCAACGCTTCAGGCTGTGGCGTTTTCGTCATTGAAATATGCAGATTATGCACAGCTTGTGAGACAGAAATCGGACCATTACTAGCAATTTTAAGCCAAACGGAGGCTACTCTGGAACTCTAGAAGACGATACCTGTGTTCAGCATGGGAAATCGGTGCGTTTGTTCTATAAGGCAATGAAAACATTTATGCACAGCGCTCACCTGACCAACAAATAACTTCAGTGCATCAGGATCTTTGACGGGAAAACCATTCGAATCGGTTGATGATGTTGAGCTGGCGCGCATTCTGGGTTAGATGTGTCAGCAGTCAGGATTGTTGGCTTGGGAATGTTGTCGGTGAGGGAGAAACCAGCACCTTGCAGTTGTGTAGGCGCCGATTTCGGTAGTTGGTGAAGATGATGATGATGATGTTGGTGACGCGGTGGGAACACAAGAGACGACACGGCACGACACGACGACGACGACACGACGCGACACGGCTAGCCTAATGCCATTAGCCACACGGTTTCATTAATTCTCAGTTAGGGGCGGTCGGCAACCGCCCTCGTCGAGCTACTATTGGTGCAATGAGCTGTCCAACACGCCCATGTCCAGCCGCCATTGGCTCGAGGGCGGACGCAGCTGTGAGCCAGCAAATGGACTGACCTTTCAGCATGCTGCCGCTGCCGCCTTGGCTGTTGTGTGCTTGGGTGGATTAATGCGTGAAATCGGGAAAACCCTACATGCCATAATGACAGATGGATTAGTGCTCTAAGTGGACAACAACGCTTTGCTTCTAACTGTTTTTCCTCGTGATCCTAAATTTCTGAAACGAGATTGAAGCATTCAAAAACACGTAGAATTTTGTTCCTATTGCTTTTCAAGCGGTCCGAAATACGTTGGCTACTCGAGAAACTACACATTGATGAACGGTGACCGATGATTCATCATCCCATAGAAGGACAAAGGATAAAGTTCCTTGCGTTCTTCGATCCCTGAGGGATGCGCCACACATTCGACTTCATTAAACGTCAATAGAGTTACTCGAATGCATATCTGGCCTGTGCAATGACTCACAATGGCTTACCAATGTATCAAGTCAGTGTTGCTAACCTCTCAAAGAAGTCTGATGCTAATTTGCCGAACCAGAAGAGATGAGGGGCTTGGTGGGCCTGTAAATGTAATTGAACCTATTTATATTGTAGGGTTGCGTCTGACCACTGCGCTAATTACGCCCATAAGTTAAGGTAAACAGCTTGAACACTTTTCCTGCAATACATTTCGAAGAGTTCTGTATGTAGAACAAATCTGCTCTACTCGTTTTGTATTAGCTAAACAAAAATAACGGCAAAAATTCGCTATAAAGGTTTATAACCATATACATAAGTAAGTCTACTGCTTATCAGATTTCGTCCATTAGGAAAACTTTATCGATCGAGAAGTTTTTTCTTAGAGTAGAAAATGTCAGGCGCTGTATTCTGTGGATGGAAGTCGGGTCTCCTTTTGCTAATGAACACCGTCCGCGGTAACCAACGGAGTTCTCCAATCTCTACAATATTCGGCGGATCTCGTTAGGTTGTTGACAGGTCCGCTTTCTTCTCTTATCTTCTCTTCTTTGGAGGTCGCTTTCCTTAAATAAGGCGGAGCAATGTCCATGTTTTGTACTTTTATTGTTTAATTGTAAGGCATGTAATATAACATTTTGGCATGCCGTAAATGGAAAGGAAACTATCGATTTTGTATGAATAAAAAAAGAAGAACTGGTTGTGTGGAAGCAACGTGCTCTATGACGTAGTACTTAAAGCTTTTATTGATTTATGAGTGTATAGGTGTGGGCCATATATGGCTCATATTGCTCGTAGTGTGTTATAAAACTACGTAACAGGAAACAGTAACATGAACTAAAAGTCTTTATTTTCACTTGTATCTTTTTCTACTTAGCAGAAAACAAATGCCGTGTTGCTTCTTGCGGTGACCACTATGGGTTATCCCTGGCCAATCTTCTATTGCATTTCGTTTTTTTTTGAATTATTATAGTGCTTGCAAGGAATAATCAAATCTATCCTATCTCCGTATGAAGTCATTCATGGGTTTTTTTTCGTAAGAAATGGTTCAGGAATGTGAAACGAGGAACAATAATGTGAAATTTTCTCATTTTTTCCACAATAGGAAGGATTCTAAGGCTAAGAAAATGAATTCTGACGAATTTGGTCTTACGTATTAACCGTATATCTTCTGAATACCGTCCTTTAAAAATGCGTACTTGCTCGAAAGAAAAGCGATTTTTGTACAATCAACGTTTTGTGATTATTTTCTATTTTCTTAAAAAACGGAGTCTGTAATTAATTGCTAGAGAGAATTTTTAGAGCAGTGTTTGTTTACTTGTGAAACAACCACAATGATGCTGGGATAATTGCATTCGGACCGCGGGAGTCTGCGATGGGGAGCGAACGCGCTGTTTCCCTTTCCGGGGTCTAACGCGTTCACCACCACACCATGCGGGTTCTTCATTTTGCCTGTCTCTCAACCAATTTTCTAACGATCAGTGAGTGCCATCGGCAATCACCCGTCAACGGGATTGATCTGGGGAGCGCAAATCGGCAACGAATCCAAGCTCAGGCTGAAGTCGAAATCACAATGTTTACTTTTTATGTTTCATGTTTCACACATAATACCCTGCCGTGAAAAATTATAATAGGTTGTAAATAAAAAAGATAACATAGTGTTTGTATATTCTAAGGTGTAATATGTGCATCGCTTTTTTCTGAAGGAAGTGCCTTTCTATAGTTTCATATCTTCGTTATTTTCATCGTTTTCATCCTTTTCATCACAGCGTTTCTTAGCGTTCACAAAGCAAAATATTGACGCCTTCACGCTTGAGGTGAAAAAGCTGCCGATTGGCTGGCAGTTAGCCAAATCATCACAACCTTCGGCTGATCTTTTTTTCGAATAAATTTCTGTTCACCTGATCGGGGTGTTTACCCTTCAACAAAAAACTGGACTCATATCTTCCTCTTTGACGAAAAACATTTTGTTGAAAACTCCTATATTTAGTTTTTCTTCCCCACTCGGTTCCCCACATTTTTTTAGCTTCTCTAAGCTTCATTATCTTTGACCAAACGTGGGCATTTCTGAAAAGTAGAGACTCATCAATTTATTAAATCGCTCCTTATATAAAGGATAAAAGGATAAAGCTCTCGGCGTTGATCAATCCCGGAGGTATGCCCCATGCATTCGACTTCATTAAGCATCGTTTGGAGTTTATTGAATGCATATCTGGCCTTTACAATGACTCGCGGTGGCCTGCCGATGTATCGAGTCAGTGCTGCTATCTTTCCAAACAAGTTTGGTACCAATTTGCCGATCCCGGAGAGATGCAAGGCTTGATGAGCCGTGCGAGCAGGGACCGATTCCACGTGGGTGTTACAGGGCGTCTCCTACCACCGCGCCACACAGGCCCTATATATATATACATATGTACATATATATATATATATATATATATTGTTGCATATGCTTAAGTGTAAAGACACTGTACAAACTGAGATTCAGAAGAACAATTTTTGCCATGAATCCACAAAGGAAGGGAAGTGTGCAGTGAGAAATCTACATAAGCTTTTCTACCTCTCATATTTTAAAGTTGTTTCCTTGTTTTCTTGATGAGCAAATGCAAGGATGCTGTTACAAGATTTATTAACTTTCCATAGCTGACGTTTCGGTGCATTCGCCTTCTTCGGAGTCTGGAAGCTTCAAATTGACCAGTAATCTACTGAGTGAAAAATTTATTTTTTGAAATTGTATCTACTGTGGTAACGACAGTGTTTGACGGAGTAGATGACGCATGCATTAGACTTCTCCAGACGCCGGAGAAATCGAAACCGCTGTAATCTCAGCTATTTTTTTTATTCACTTTGTTTTACATGACCCGTCTTCACGACTACTGTGCGAATCCTAGCGCTTCTCATATCCGATTCTTTTCCTGCATCCATTGTCCACTAAGATCTTCCAACTTTTACTTGTGGCTTCGGTTTCTGCTTGGGGATTTTTCATTTCATCTTGAATGTCGTAGAATGCTAGTCGAGTCGATTCTCCCTGGAGTCCTGGGCTAATCGGGCTGGAGCGTTCCCAGTTGGAATGCAGAAAGTGATTTTTCCGACCCACGAGAGATGAGAGGCTTTATTGGCCTGGAGCGAAATCGAATTCGCATCATGTTTGTGATAACGGACATCGCTACCACCGTGCTATCCCTCCTCCTTTATTTCAGCTATTATGAATGAATAAATACTGTAATAACAATCTGGTGCGCGATTATCAAGAAAACAATAAATTACAATTGATCACTGTCGAGGGTTGGAAGAAAGCCGGTTTTGGGATTTGATGACATAAGGCGTTCAGCTAATTTTCATTAGATATCATAAGCCCGTATGAAAATGATAGCGCCACGAACTACCATTTGCTGTTAAAGTGAAATAAAATCCTGTTTGATGGTGACAGTGGCAACAGTACCTTATTTCACTGTTAAATACCTAAAATGCACATGAACTATGAATTAATTCCTATGAAAACCACTGGAGTTGTCCTATCTGTTGGGGCAATTTGTAATGAACGCCTTCCAAGAGAAATCTCCGACCTATGCTAAGTCCTTTAAGGTTTTGTATGACCGATTGTAATTTGGTTATTGTCACACCAAAGTGCAGTCCAACCGAAATATTTTTTCAACATTTTTTCATCAATACTTCTTTGTACGATTATCACAATTTTTTTCTGCAAATGACGTTTCGAATTCAGCTTCGGCCATTCCAGTAGAAAGTTGATAATCGCTGTGTTAACCTATGCAGATCGTCTGTCGATCGGAGTATTTTAGGCAAATAATGATGGCGCAGATGTTGTCGACAGCTGGTGACGGCTAAATAAGGGCCACCCATCCGCCTTCGTCATGCGGTGTCAACCATCGAGACCTCCATATGACCCCTCGAATCGAGGAGATGGCCCGCTGAAAAAGACCTGACTCGACACGAAGGCGAAGCTGTCACATCGGGACGAATAACAAGCGTGGACCATCGACTTGGATCACCGGCTCTGATGAAGACGAAGACGTCGAAACGTTAGCCGAAAATAAATATCTTTATCAACCTCGTGTAAGCTCACCAAAGAAATAATGCATATTGATTAGTCACACCAAGGTTCAAGGAAAGCCGGTTTCGAAATAGGTTTCCTTGTGTTTAGGCTGATTTGGTTCTTTTGTTCGAAATGTAGAGCCAAGAATAGAAAATGCAAGAAGCATCTTTTAGGCAAAAGAAAGAAAGCGTAAGCGAAGGAATAGAATTAAACCATGGTCTAAAAAAGATGAATCGACTAGTTCACAATAATTATATCTAATAGTTGATTCTAGTTAAGGTTACAGAACTTCGTCATACAAAAACTATTTGGGCAGTATGTGGCTGGCTTAGCAAGATCTGTTTTCTCTGAGCTCTGGACAAGGTTAGAGATACTAACTAGGATATTCTCAAGCCATCATCGCCGGCAGTTTTCGGTTTTTACTAGTGGAAAATGGAGATTTGTCACTTTATCAGCGAGTTTCGCTTAGGTTGTTGGCCATTTATGGCATTGATTTCCTCTTAGCTGGACCACTGTCTACTGAGCTCCTTTTCAGCTTATTTGATGTTTTTGGTGAGTAAAATCTTATTGTGGACTGCAGACCTAAGACACCACTGCGACGATATTGGTATTTCATAAGAGGATTTAGGTGATTGAGGGTTATTAAAGTTAACGAATCGAAACTATTACATACATTTTTTTACTGTCTATCTCTCTGAACTGAAAGAATACGACAAGCTTAACAAATCTTTCAACGATTCCTGTAGTCCTTTTTCAAGATGAATCCGCTATAGGAGATAGAACCACACAGCAACTGATCTGCACATGATGGATGACGGTCTCTCCCGAACGGACAGATGGGAAAGATGTAAATTTGTTAGTCTGGGAGGTTGTCGACGACCTTGTTCATGGGCGTTGATTATGGGTCGTATGGTGTCTGTTGAATTAATCGCTCAGCTGTTCGCTGCCGCTGGTGGTCCTGTTGGGAATGCACCGTTTCTTAGGAATGAACAGTCAAGAATAATATTTAAGCAAAAAATCGCAGGCTTCAAAAGCCAGAGCTACATCTCCTAGATAGAAAATATTTTTTCTATGACTAATGCTGTTAGTGACAAATCCAGCCTATTTTGTCTTATGAAATCCACCTTTCTTTTTTACATCACTTGATATCACACGTTGTGTGGATTTTAGCACTTCTTCCACTCGATTTTTCCCTCATATCCTTACCATCGTTGAATATCTTCGGGTCTTTCGTTGGTTGGTTCGGCTGTTCCTTGAGGATTTTCGGTAATCGCTGTGATTGTCGATAAGTGTTGGCAGAGTCGATTCTTCCTAGAATCCTGGAATAGCAGTGCTAAGACATTCCCAGCACTTCATTGCACCTAGTCGTCAGCCAGCTTTCGTGGTTTAGTGGTGGCGAACTTCTTTTTTCTGTTCTTCTGTTAGCATAACTCTACTAAAGCTGAGAATATCCAGATGGAAGTGCAATTTCTGAAGTCGTAGCATAAGTCTTTCGTTGTTTCTCTTCCATTTTCAGTAGTTCGCCGAAATTTCCATTATTTAAGTGCGAATATGCGATAAAGTGACTGCTAAATAGCGACCAAAACCCGGGATTTAGAAAGTGGAAAATCTGATTGATTTTGAATTCCAGCTAGTATTACACGGCTTCAGCTTACACAATACTTGAAATATGCTCTAAATGGCTTCTTGAGTGGAATTTGCCCTTTTTGCTTTTGATTCGAAAAATCCTTAACATTAGAAGGTGAGGGTAAACCACCTAGATGAATGTCATCCGGTCTACGCAATTTATTATAAACACATGTTAATTATTTTATTACCGAGGTTTAATGACGGTCGGTTTCAAATGTATTGTTTCGCTAATCGCCATGTGCTAGTTAACAAAATACCGACTGATGCACGGTGGGTTATCAGTCAAAAAACAAATTATCATCAACTGATAATCATATCAGCAACAACTGCCCTGTATAAAAAAGCGTCGCCGAGTGTGTTAGGCTCATTCGAGATGCTCAACTGAGGAAGATCCGGTTCGATGTGAGACGAGGACGCCACATCGAGAAGAGGAACAACTGTGGATCATCGACAAGGATCGCCGGCTCTGACGAAGACAAAGACGTCGGAACGTTAGCCGAATAAACATCTCTAACAACTTCGTGTGAGCTCAACAATATAAACGCAATTTGCTCTCACTCTCGCTCTTAAGCGAGTTTGTAAATAAAAGAGGCCCGTCCATGAAACTGCTTGGAAGGTTATCCCCTTTTTACGTAATTAAAAAGTTCTCCACAAGGTATCCGTCAATTCTTATCATTCAGAAGAACCAGCTAATATCTACGAAAGATTAGACTTCTGAAAATCTCATTCGTACATCAAAGGTGAATGCCAGATGAGAAACCTCTAGTTTTAAAGCTTGTAAAAAACTTACTGTTATTTTCAGTCCCTTTTTTTCTAGAACTTTTCCTACAATAGTTTGGTCATCGAACCGCAAAGGAACCTCTCAGGTGATTACCATGAGACCTCTTTACAAATAGTAAGGTTGCTCTTTTGTGTAAAGCTTCTACATACCAGTGTACGGCTTGTAGCCTTAGCAAGGCCGTGCTGTCAAAAAAAAGGTACTGGATAGTGACATTCAGAAATCAAGCAAAGAACGAGCGTGCGTGACGGCAGTGCACGACAAGCTGCCCATGATAACGTCCTCACTAATTACAACGAAAGGAGTTCTTTTCAGAGCAGCTCCTAGCACTTTTTCCAATTCATATTAAAATAGAATTTTCTGAAAAGATCTTTTCATCTGAAATTTGTTGTCATCCGTTCTCAAGATTTTTTTAATCGAATGTAAATTCAGTTAACTTCCCTTTCGTATTTAATAAAATGAGATATTTGTCTCTGCTTCTGTTTAGCAAACACGAGGTGTTATTTTATTTACGTACAAGCTGACGTTTCGGCGGATTTCGCCTTCTTCAGAGCCTGGAAAGGTCAAGCTGATTGCAATCTACATGGCCAAACACCTCCATAACCAAACAGAGTAAATGTTGAACCAAAATTTCAATCACATTGAACATGGAGTCTTTGCACACTCACCGCTTTCTAGGAGTCTTCCACTAAATATTTCACCTGGAGACCAACCGCACAGAGTTCACATGCAATCGTAATGTACCCATCTCATCAGAATAACAGGCTTATATACCTCCCAATATTACGCGTGATAGTGAGGCACTACTCCATGCGGTTCAATGTCCGATTCATTTTGATTTTCGGATCGAGATATTTGTTTCCATTGTTGAGCTTACACAAGGTTGTTAGAGATGTTTATTCGGCTAACGTTCCGACGTCTTTGTCTTCGTCAGAGCCGGCGATCCTTGTCGATGATCCACAGTTGTTCCTCTTCTCGATGTGGCGTCTTCGTCTCACATTGAACTGGATCTTCCTCAGTTGAGCATCTCGAATGAGCCGAACACACCCGCGTCGCTCTTCTATGCAAGGCGGTTGTTGTTGATATGATTATCAGTTGGTGATAATTTGTCTTTCAACCGCTAATTCACCCTACAGCAGTCGGTATTTTGTCAGCTAGCAAAAGGCGAACAGCAAAACAATATTTTTGAAACCGACCGTCATTTTAACCTCGGTGCCATAATAATCAATATTTGTTTACATTGTTGTACATAAATATTTCTACTAATTACATTATTATCAATATGTATTATTGTAATATATATCATGTCTTAATCCTTGGTCAGATCATTCGTAAGAATGAGAACAATGACGATTTTCGTTCTCTTCAAAACCGGAGTTTTTTGTGGAAAAGACGTACTCTGATTCAAGGAAACCTCGCAACATGGTTTCCATCCTCATTTCAGTATCAGATTCCAACTTTCCCAATCGAGTGCTCCTCAACCCGCCGTTCGTAGTCTGACGTCGATATCAACGATAAAAAAACTTGTAGAAACCATCTTCATTACATTGCATTTTTCGTGACAGATTCTTTTCTTCAACACGTAAGAGAACATGTTTAGTTCTCCACGTGCGCAGGTCTCACCATGTGCACATGTTGGTGAATCGCAATAGATGAAAGTTGTATTCTTTTTAACCAAAAGATTTAAGACAAGAGTGGCGAAGCGAGGGAAAAAAGTCTTCCCATCAGCTTACGAAGTGACTTGTTCCTTTAAGGCCATCATGACTTTTTAAGGATTACCTTAGAAAGAAAGCATCAAATTGACCATGGAAAGACGACTCTAATGTTGCAGAGCAACAAATAAATACCATAATGTGCGCTAAATTATTATTTACTGTTTTTCATTAAGACATATAAAACGCAAAATTTAGGTGTCTCAACGGTTGTCGTACTATCTGATGGGTCAGCCGAACTCCTTTTTTCAACTTGGAAGTCCATGTTGAGGATGAAAAAACCTTCGTTGCATATCGTAGTTCGGCACTTAAGAAAACCGCTGCTAGCGAGTACGTAGTTGATTAGGATGAGGAAGGCGTAGAAGACTTAAATAATAAAGGATAAAGCTCTCGGCGTTGATCAATCCCAGAAGGATGAGCCACGCACTCAATTTCATTGCACATCGTTTGGAAGTGACTGAATGCATTTCTGGCCTTTACAATAGCTCACGGTGGCCTGCCGATGTATCATGCCAGTGCTGCTATCCTCCCAGACAAGTCTAGTACCAATTTGGCGACCCCGGAGGGATGGAAGGTTTGGTGGGACATGGGCCCTGGGATCGATTCCACGTGTGTGTCGCAGGGCGCCTTTGTAGAAGACTTAGTGCACAAAAATTGTTCATGCGACATTTAAAAGTTTCGCAGCTATACTTCTGCCGTGCTGTTACAGCGTTGCCATCGATGTAAAGGAAAGTTATTAAAGGATACCTTATCAAAAATATTCTGCACAGCTATAGAAAGTGGAATGTTAAAATTAATCTTGAGCGAAGATCAATAATCGGTAGCTCAACCACTGTCGCCTTTCTAGTGTCATGGCTCCATTCCATCAAAGCATTATTTCAGATGAATGATTGCCAGATTTCAGTATGAAGTGTGACACTATCTGCGTCGTTTTCTTGTTCAGCAATCGCGAGGTTGTTAAACAGCATACATTTACTTCCATACAAAAACACAATACAATACAACAGTAGCTGATGTTTCGGCAGTATCGCCTTCTTCAGAGCCTGGAAGGGTATACTGACATACAATTTACTAGGCCAAACGCTTCAATGACACTTACAAAAGACGAAAAAACTCTATGGTAATTACATGGTCAACAGCTTCTCGAAAAAAAACTCACCGCTTTTTTTACGTGCCTTCCCATGAGGAAGATTAGAACAGCTGATTATGGTCGCATAAGGTTGATGACTGCACCATCCCACATCAGAAATTGATGCGAACATACGGGGTCAGGTCGCGTATGACCTCTGGGCATTCATCCCTGCTATTCATTGTAGGGGTTTTTGGCATTTATCCAAAAAAGCCTCAAGAAGTTTTTCGCGCTGGTGTTCTAGTCTCCTGCGCAAGGATATTGACTTTTACTTCAAAATCGTCCCCGCTGTGCTTTTGTATCCTATGCGTGCCTAGTGGGGTACTTTGTCTTAGTTTTCGTTTGCCATCTAGGTGTTCTTTTATACGGATACACAAAAGGCCTGCCCGTTTCGCCAATATATTCATCTCCGCAATTATTACACGAGATCAGGTATATCGTACCTGAACTCATGCAATCACCGTCCCTGCCGTAAGGGCAGATTACGCAATTTGTTGTTTCGCATAGACGGTCATACAGGCGGTTACGAACTAACTGACGACGTAGAGTAGCCGGTGGTATTTCAACTATCGCTACCGATTCCTCTAGACCTGCCCTTCTTAAGCATCGTTTAATCGCTACGCTTACTTCATCGCTAATAAAGGGCAACATAAACGGGACTTTCTTTTGGCCAACCGTTTCGCTTCGGCGCATCGCTCTCCTTCTAAACTTATCTCGTGGGATTACTATTTCGTAGCCATTGGAGATGGCTATTTCCCCAGCCAAGTCGCGCGATCCTTCCTTTAGTTCCCTGGTTGTGCACACAGAGGTGGCTGTTAGAAACATGTTTCTCACAAGCGCCCTCTTTGTGTGTGAAGGGTGGGAAGAAAGGAAATGAACGAGGATGTTCTTGTTACTTGGCTTTCGGTACCACTTTGTCAGGTAGCCGCTACTTGATAGGTTTATTTGGACGTTTAAAAACGGAAGCCAGTTTTTTCTCGGTTTCTCCCGGGTGAACTTAATGTACTCAGACTGCTCGTTCAATAATTCAAAGCATTTTTTCCACCTCCTGCGTAGAGAAGATGACAAAACAATCATCTACATATCTGCAGTAGAGTAGTGGCCGGAGATCGAGAGCAGGGGCTTCTATCTTAGACATAAACACAATGGCAAGGCTTGGTGCCAGTCGCTGTCCCATAGCCAACCCCCTTATTTGCGCGAAATATTTCCCAGACCATCTGAAAATCGAGCAATTTAGGCACTCATTTAGGAGAGCCATTAGCTGCTGGATGGACAAGCCATGCATATTTATTTTTCCTTTATGTTCAACAAGAAGTTCGAAGATGGCTTGCATTGCGGAGTCATTCGATACGTTGGTGTACAACGCAGTAACGTCGAAGGACTCCATCACGTACGCGTTATTAGGAGACGCGTTACGTAGACATTCTAGGAACATTTGGGTGTTTGTGAAGTGAGCTGGAATATGGTTAAGCAACTGGGTAAGTATTAGGCTTAAAAACCAGGTTATTCTATCCGTTGGCCCGTCTACACAGCTGATGATGGGTCCAACCTTAAATGATGACGATATACCTGATCTCTTGTAATAATTGCGGAGATGAATATATTGGCGAAACGGGCAGATATTTGTGTATCCGTATAAAAGAACATCTAGATGGCAAACGAAAACTAAGACAAAGTACCCCACTAGGCACGCATAGGGATACAAAAGCATAGCGGAGTCGATTTTGAAGTAAAAGTCAGTATCCTTGCACAGGGAGACTAGAACACCAGCGCGAAAACTTCTTGAGGCTTTTTGGATAAATGCCAAAAAACCCTACAATGAATAGCAGGGATGAATGCCCAGAGGTCATACGCGACCTGACCCCGTATGTTCGCATCAATTTCTGATGTGGGATGGTGCAGTCATCAACCTTATGCGACCATAATCAGCTGTTCTAATCTTCCTCATGGGAAGGCACGTAAAAAGCGGTGAGTTTTTTTTCGAGAAGCTGTTGACCATGTAATTACCATAGAGTTTTTCGTCTTTTTTGTGTCATTGAAGCGTTTGGCCTAGTAAATTGTATGTCAGTATACCCTTCCAGGCTCTGAAGAAGGGGATACTGCCGAAACGTCAGCTACTGTTGTATTGTATTGTGTTTTTGTATGGAAGTAAATGTATGCTGTTTAACAACCTCGCGATTGCTGAACAAGAAAACGACGCATTCATATTCCAATGCCGAGGTTAATAGAAAGTCGATCCTGGGAACTGTGACACTATCATTATTTCAGAAACTCAGTTATTTTTATCCCAAGCATGACTAATCGACGTGTACTTTTCATTGATAAGCTAACAGGAGATTGATTAAAAAAACATTATTCGGCTGTTTAGGCGCCTTTGCCTTCTTCAGAGCCGGATTGATCCCAGTCGACTATTCGCGATTGTACCTTCCTCTGATGCTGCTTTTTCGCAATCGTATGGAATCGAATACAGTGGAGCACGTTCCGGCTCTGAGGAAAGGAAGGCAAAGGCACCGAATCCTTAGCCGAACAAGGCTTTTTTATCAAAGTAGTGTTAGTTGTGAGACCACTAATTTACAGTTGGACCTAACGAGAAGCATCAGATGTTATGATACGTGGTGCTTTTGAACCAGTATTGCTAGAAGGAAAAACGTCATCAACTCATGGACGAAATCGTTTTGTTCCTGAAACAAGGAAAATTCAATTAGTAACTGTTTACAAGACAGGGGCAAATCTTCGATTTATAGTGATGTGCTCTATTTCTCCTTATTATCTGGTCTTAATCTTCTCATGTCCAGTGCTGGTAGAGTAACTTCAGAACTATGAATTACCACAGGATGGCGTTAGTCACACTGACCAACTTTGAGAACCTCCTGCCCTGTAATCCAAGCTGTTGATCCAGATGTGGAATTCGTCGAATGCTTCGACTGCGTCAGCCTTGACGATCTAGTATTTACCATTGATGACCTTCTACAATCTTGTTCTTCTCTACAGAACTGCTTTCATTTGAGACTTGGTATCGGCGAAGTAAAGCACAGCTACCGTGTTTTAACTGTTTCTGGTGATCTTTCCTATTTTTATTCTGCATGGTTAAAGTGATGGATATCTTACGAGTTCTTGCGATTCTTTCACTTGATTAGCTCTCGCTCAACTTTCCCGAAATTTAGGGATTTTTCGTGTAGATTCGGCTGCTAATTGAGGATTTTCGAGCATCCTTTGCGGACGCCTCTCAGTCCTAGTCGGGGAGATTCTTCCTGGAATCCTGGAATAGGCGATGATTAAAACCTGAGCAAATATATGCGCAGCTTGTATATATGCCCAAAAAATTCCGAAGTCTATTCCCAAGATCACTTGCAATACTCAAGTGGTAGCTGGTCACGCGCGATGCTCAAGCTTTCGATTCTTCCGATGTGGTCTATTTGTCCCAGACTTCTCTATTATTAAAAACAATGATTTAAAACATAGATTCGCCCTCGAATGTCTAGAAGAACGTTAAATGATTGATATACCAAGAGCTCTATTCTTCCTCCACAATCAAGCGTTTGAGAACGAGCAACGTAGACTCGCGGCTAGCCAACTGCGGTCGTTCGATGAGCGAGATCCATAGATTGAGCAACAAAGAACAAAACAACTAAAAAATTATGTCCTGAGCCACACTGGTTCTTGAAGACTGGTCATTATCATGTCGAAGTAAGTTTTCAGAGCTGCTATGTTGCTGTATTTGTTGAAAACAAAAGAAAAATCATGTAAAAAATAAAATCATCTACTATGTAAATTTATTGAAATAGTAATCACATTGTGCTTTGCCGTCGGTGCAGACACATAGTGCTCAGATGATCACAGGTAGAATTACAAAACCAGTGAGGTGGGAAGGTTAGAGGTCATCAGAATGCACTTAAAGAACTGATTTCACCGTCGTAGTACTCGGTCAATACTGCAGAGATTTCTGTTGGTGACTTAGATCAACTATGGTGTCATGAGTGGTAATGAGTAGAGGATAAAAGAGATCAAGCGTTCGGCGTTGATCAATCCCTTAGGGATGCGACATGCATTCCACTCTATTAAGCATCGTTTGGAGTTGATTGAATGCATTTCTGGCCACAATGAATCCCTGTGGCCGGCCCATGTATGTACCCTGTACCATGGCTGCCATCCTCCCACACAAATCTTGTTCCAATTTGCCGACCCCCGGAGGTAGAAGGACTGATAGGACAGGGGTACGGGAATCGATCCCATGTGAGTTGCAGGACGTCTTCGACCACTGCTTCACACGTGCCCTATGATGATGAATACATAACAAATTTATACCAGGTGATAAGAAATGACAACACTAGATAAATATGTGGTGTCAATTGCGGTAGTACTCATTTGACTGCAGCGTCAAACAACATGCGATGGGTGCCGAAGATGGTTCTAAAATGAAAAGTCGGCGACTGAGAAAAATCTGAAAGAAATGAATCGTGAAATTCGTGCGAAGCTGTCCAACATCAACAGGAAGCCTCGGCTGCATAAGGGAATAGAAAAGGTGAAGAAGCTAGCTGCAGCATCGAGTAAGTTCAACATTCAGAGTTCTCCAATTTTCCTTCTAGATTATTGTATTATGCATAGTTGAGAACGTAGTAGATAAATCGTTTATTCTACCATGCATAATTCAAAATTGAATAGATAAATCTTCGAAGAAGGTAGTCAACAGATGAGTTGAAAAACTTGGATTTAAAAATGCTAGCCTAAACTTATCAGCTTTTTTAGTACCACAAATATCTAAGAAATAGAAGAGATTGAGCACGTAACTGCAAGCTGCCTCTAGTAAGAAAATGTCTTCTTTGGATGCTCACATGGTCCGCCCTTATATATCAGCGGAACTCCTAATGGTGTTTATCTAGCAAACAGTTGTCCCTCTTTATTTACTTCCTAATCTTTTTTTTCATTGCGGGATATAATGTCAAATATAACCACAGTGATATTGGGATATTTGCCAAACACCGGGTCGCAGTGTCTACGGTGGGGATTGAACCCGTCATTACCCTTTCCGGGGCTAATGTGTTCACCACCACACCATGCAGTCCTTCGTTTCGCCTACGCAAGGAGTAACGATGAGTTTGATTCCCACCTCTAGCACCTGCGGTCCGGAGTCTTGCAAATATCTTAGCATCATTGTGGTTATTTAAAAACACCGTATCCCAAGGCATACATCAAAGGAATGAAAGATGTCGCAGGGTTGATAAGCTAGTCACAGAGTCGAGCGCTTCTTGTCATTACTTTCGTCGATGTTTCTGTAAGTTTCCTAAGTGGTTGGCTTCTTTCTAGTTCTCTCTAAAACCAAGCCTTTTATCATGTTAACTGCCAACCTAAATGCACCGGACTGGAACACTAGGAGACGTTCGTTTCGTTAAGTGTGAATGGGTAGTAAGATTCCATCCTAGTTTCTATGAGAGTCTTTTTTTCAAGTTGTGAATGTAAAAGCAAGACGAAATTTCCCACTGGTTTTCGATTGTTCCTAATTATACTTGATGCAATTCAATAATATTTGCTAGCTTGAGGTCGTACTCCAAGGGAGTAGAATAAAATTTAGGTCTAGGCTACAATGCCTTGACTACAGTGCACTGGACGTGAAAAATAATGACCGCTTTCAACTACAAATCAACATATATGGGCTCATATTAAATTGTATAAGTGGAATAAAACCGTTAGACTTGACATGGGGAATAAAAGGATTCCAGGGTCTCTAGGATAAGGTTCAAAGGTCCATCGCTGTGAAATTCTAGTTTCCTAGAGATCATGACATGTATTTCCTCCACAGATTACTTGGATATTTGGATACTTCGACGCCCGTCCTCACTGGTTGTGCCGGCCCCAGCATATTCTCCATTTTCCGTAGTTTTGCTGGTTTAGCCATTGTGTTTCTCTGGATCCCCGAGATCAGCCTGGCCAAAGTCTGCTCCAGGTCGGCTCCACCACAGGCACTTCGGTATACTCTTAGCTGTGCTTCCGGATGGAAACGCTGGACTCCTTCTTAGCTTGGGAGATCCTGCCGGGGGATGAATCTACCGCTGTACATTGCAGTCGAACACGCAGGAACAACTCTCAGTGACGATGGGGCGGTAAGCCTTTGCGAAGTTTTCTCCACATGATTGCTTCAAAGCCTGTGTTTAGGACACGAAACACACCAACAAGCGAAATTTTGCCCAGTGTGGGACGATGGTATTCACTAACGCATTGTTCACGTTTGTAGCTTTTTTTCCTTGGGTTCAAAGCCTTAAGTATACCAATTTCTCCTCAAGTTTTTCAATGTGCTTAAAACATATTCAAGATGAGAAAAGGCTGTAAAAAAAAGTTCCGTATGCGATTAGATTAAGAGAGCAAAGAGTTTCTTCTGTAAGTGTGTAAAGTTCTCAACTCGCCAACTGCTTCATTAAAGGAGAACTTACCGTCAGTTGTCGGAAGGCAGCTCCGTGTGCTATGTGTGAACCAGATCTCATTTAAGGCATTGAAAACGATTCGCATTTGGTTTTAGACAGGCATCCAAAGGCTGCTCCGTTGCCACTGCCCGATTCATCGGACGAGCCTAAACTAAAAGCAAAACGTTCGCAGTCATTGGTGTTGTCAGGTACAACGGTTTTTTGCTGACATATATCGATTTAAAGACAACAGAAAAAAAACCAGGATTGTTCTGGACATGAGTATGATGTGATGTTTGAAAGCGACAAACTAAATACGTTTTTTTAAACGGGATCCACAAAGAGTGCCCGACCAAGCTAGTACTATCTGTATAATTCATTAAACGAAATAAAGGACAAAGTTCTCGGCGTTGATAATTCCCTGAGGAATGCGTCATGCATTCGACTTCATTAAGCATCGTTTGGAAGTGATTGAATGCATATCTGGCCTTTACAATGACTTGCGGTGGCCTACCGATGTACCAAGCCAATGCTGTTATGCTCCCAGACAACTCTGGTACCAATTTGCCGACCCTGGAGGGATGGAAGGCTTGATGGGGGCATGGGCGCGGGGGTCGATACCGCGTGTGGTTGCATGGCGCCTTCAACCACTGCGCACACAGGGCCATATAATTCATTAGGTTACAAATATTCAACGATTTCACGTAAAACGGAACTAAACAAAAAAAATGCAAAAGGGTTTAAAGGGTGTTTAATCTTCACTGCTATGTTTTCGGGCTTATTAATGGAGAGAGCATCCCGGCAGATGCTTTCGTGAACGGTCTGTTAAGCCCGTAGGTTTAGTACATTATATGTCCAAGTGCTTCAACTGGGATTAAGGAAAAGCTCTCACCTTTTCCACAATCAAACATAATATCGAAAATAAAAAAATGGGAAGGACATGAAATTACAAACGTGAAATTCCTCAAGCTTACACTGCCTGTTCTAGCTCCTTTTAGTTGGAAAACTCGATAACACTCAGAGGTCATCTTCAATTAACCTGCCAGTGCCGCCTTCAACACTCACTAGCACACCTCTGACCTCTACAAACATTTTTAGCAACGAAAAGCCTGCTGCAAAAGTTTCTACCGGAGACGGATCAGCAGAGAAGGTTTGTCACTTATGTGTACCACTTTCACTTCATGCTTGCACCTGAACCTTCTCGTTGTGCTCAGTTTTCCTACAATAGCTGCCTACAGTTGAAGTAAGCCTCTTAGTTCACTATTAATAATAAATCGCAGAAATCGCAGTTGTATCAGGAAGCCGACTTCGTTGTCCATGTCACATTGGATTCCTCTGTGAATGTTACAACCCATCTATTTTCTATGGCATCGCAGATGCACGGTGTTCCCGGACTGCTGAGAAGTCAGGTTTTGTTGGTGCCGCAGCGATTTTGATTCATAAGGCCTTCATTAAGTGTTCTGTGAATGACGCAGTCAGTCCTATTTTGAGCCACCGTGGCTTCACTGGCGCATTGTGCAGCGGGTCAGAATCACTGTTTTGCAGTACGATCGCGGAAATCTGCACCTGTCACCTAGCTGATGGATGAATGACTGTAGTTGATTTTGCCTTCTGGGTATAACGTCACTGTCTTCCTTTATAAAAAAGAAAGTTTTTTCGTAGAAATGCAGTCACGAAAACAACCTTATCTATTGTGTGTTCTTCATTCACTCCTAGTCCCGTTCTCCTTCAAAGACCTAGCCATACTACTCAAGAAACATTTATGAATTTCGATTAGATGCTTCTTATCATTTCGGCGCAGTTGATGACCTAGGTGACAAAATCGCTGTGTTTGGGGGAGAAGTTGATGACTCTAATTCCATGACATCATCGGATTAAAGATATCGCCATCTAAATAATACTTTGTAGAAAAAAAGTTTACTTAGAAACTTGGAAGGCCCGTCCTCGCCAGTTGTGAGGGCCTCCGCACAACCTCCATTTTTTTTCGCAGAACTGTTGGTTTAGCCATTGTGGATCCCTGGCATCAAAAGATCACCCGGTCAAAGCTGCCCAAGTCGTCACCACCACAGGCAGTCGCAGCCCTTGTAGATCAGAGGGAGATTTGCCAACATGCGACTAATTTGGTACCAGGAAGGTGGTGGATCTTGGTATTGGTTTACTCTTAGTTAGGCTTTCTGATAGAAACGCCGGATTCCTTCTTAGCTTGGGAGAACCTGCTGGGCGGGTGAATCCCTACGCTGTACATCGCAGCCCGACATCCAGGGACACCTGTAAGCGACGATGAGGCGGAAAACCGTTGGGAGGATACAATAAAGATGTTTAATAATTTTATGTCTCTGCTGAATTGAAAGGGAGTCGGACTACGATGACAATTTCGGATTCGTTCAAGACTAGCGAGTTATGCAGGGATGTTCTTCCAGGCGGTCAAACACTCCAGCTTGGCTGTTAACGAAGGCGTAAGAAAATAAATATTCATGTGTATATCAAATAATTTCTTTCATTTTGCTGATTTTTTTCCTTTTTTTTTGCTTTTTCTATTCTACGAAGAGAAGTCGCAACAAAGCCCGTCTCAATAAGTGGGTTTATGAAACAATGTGTATCAGTAGAAGAGGTTCCACACTAAAGCGATCAACCATTTCTTTATGGATAAATCTAAATATGCAGGAAAAGAAGGCGACAGCTAAAAAAAGGAACATCAACAGCAAAAAAAGGGACAAGCTGAAAAGAAGTATTCCAATGAGGAACTAAGGAACAAAATCGCTGAGTTACACAAGTACGGTAGCTTTGGGATAGTTCACATCAGTTTTTTTTGTATGCATTGAGATAGCAGCGAATTCCGATGCTAACCACAATAGAATGAGAAGCTAGGAAAGGAAGAACTTAAAGAACACATCCTCTTACGAAATTATTTGCATATTTACCATATAGCCAAAAGTAATGTCATTACTTCAGACAGACAAGAACTTTACGAACAGAAGATCCGGCTGTTGATAAGCTTATTGCTGAAGTTAATGAATCTTTGAAGGCTATTGAGGTTTGTACTTTCTCTATTCTGTAACTATTGCAATTTCCTTAGAAAAGCTTCTGATCAATAAATAAATGGCAAAAAAAATATTCTCTTGGAAGTACTAGTTCCAATTATATAAAGAATTTTATATTCGAAAACATGAAGCTTCCGTCAATATCTAAGGGATGCGCTGCGCATTCGACTAAATTCGTAGCACCGTAGTACTGCTTGAGCACATATTTCGCCTGTACGATAACTTTTTGGGACCAAATCATGTACCAATTCGGTATTTTCGTCATCCCAAACAGGTGCAGTACAAGTTTCTCGCCACCAGAGAAATGTTGCCCATGGCGAGGAATCGAACGAGTGATCAGATCATACGCGTGTTGCATGACACTTCTAACCAATGCGCTATACTTGTTCCTAAGTGTTATAAAAAGGTAAAGCTCCCGGCGTTGATCAATTCCTGAGCGATGCGCCATGCATTCAATTTCATTAAGCATCCTCTGGAGGTGATTAAATGCATATTTGGCCTTCGCAATGACTCGCGGTGGCCTACCGATGTATCGAGCCAGTGCTGCTATCCACTCAGACAAGGGTGGTACCAATTTGTCGACCCCGGAGGGATGGAAGGCTTGGTGGGCCATGGGCGCGTGGATCGATTCCGCGTGCGTGTTGCAGGGCGTCTCCGAGCAGTGCGCCACACGCGCTCCTCCCTAAGTATTATACTGGTATCAAATCACAGTTCTGATTGCAGTTAAAATAAAAACGGTAATACCTTCATAAAAAGAACAATGTTTGTGTATGGAGCCGTATTTCAGGCTTTGGACAAAATCTATAGCAACATTTATCAGGAGGCAAAAGGTCGAACACGACAATTGAAGATAGAATTTGAACACTTGAAAGCACTAAGAGAACAGGTTTGTTTAAAAAAGATTTTGTCTTATTCGAGAAAATAATCAAAAAATGCTGTCCAAGTTATCTAGCGGTCTGACTCCCAGTTATAATTTTCTCTTTCTGGTCAAGCCATGACCAGCACTAAGTTGGTGTAAAAATGACAACGAAAACTGCCAAAGCCCACCTTTCTGAAGGGATTCCACCATTTAGGTTCCCATTGGTAAAATAACGTCATCATTGAAAGACATCGTTTTTTCTTATTTTGTCAAAAGAACTCCTGGCTTTTTTATTGTTTCTATAAGACAATTTTTTGAATGAGTATAGTGCAGTGCTTTAGAGGTGCCTTGCGATACACGCAGCGGCTTTAGTTCAAGCTTACGTTCTGAGCTAATCAAGATTCTCCATCCTTCTGGCACCGAAAAATTAATATCAGACTTGTCTGGAGAGATAAAACACTGACTTGAGACACATCGTTGGACCACTCACTGCATAACCTAACTATAAACTTGACTATCTCTAGAATGCTACGAATAGAGTCAAGTTCATTCCCTCATCCCTAAAGGGTTGAACAGTACCTAACGCTTCATCGTTTACCCTCTATGCTTTACAAATTAATGCGATGATGATATCCATTCGGCTTGTCTAAAAATCAAAACCCGGAGTGGAACAATTTCGACTAAGTTCTCCAAGCTTTTTAATGTTCACCTTGGACTTCGAATTTAATGGAGAAGAACGAAAGTGAACTCAATCACCGTTAGTTTTTTTTCTTTCGGATTGCTCCCCTCATGAATGAAGATGTTTGTTTGAGGTAATGGTGATCGTTCTGAGGTTCTGATCTCAGTCGGGGTGAGAGTATAGGAGATCTACGTACTCGATGAACATATCGGCTCACATAAGGGTCATTGTTTTGCAAAAGAACCTTTTTACATCTTCAGAGTAGTTGATGTTTATGTAAATAGCAGGTAGTGATCAGAGCGTTCGGCTTTGAGTAGTACCTTATGACTGCACCATGTAATCGACTCCATTCATAGCAGTGTCGAAATGACTAGATCACCGTCCAACAGAGAAGAACTGTTCCTCGCAACATGCCACAGCAGAGGGGTCGGCGGCGTCGGCGTTCTCGTCAACACTAGTTTGCCCCCTGAACATCGATTCATTCGAACAACTAACAACCCAGGTCCGACATCTGCGATTAAAAAGATGTGGATCAATTCCGGCTTTGACAATCTTCGTCGTTTACGCGCCGACATCAAACTATGACGAAGAAGTCGGAGCATTCTATATGGACTTGGAGAAGTTCTACAGAGAAGACCATGCATTCTTTAAGGCCATCACTGGAGATTTTACCGTTAAGATAGGACCAAGAAGAACGTCTTAAGAAAGTCATATTAGGATCCAAATGATTAGAATGGAACGTGCAGGGTGAAAGGCTGTCTGAGTTACCCACGACGACCATGACCATTCATGGTAGTTCGCAATTCCAAAAGCCTCGCTTTGAACGCTAAGCAAAGGAATCTGCCAGTGGTGTGTACTATAACGAAATAAACCATTTCATGGTAAATTGAAGGTTTTGCCTAGTCGACGTGGCTGTTGTTTCGAAATTCTACATGAGATCAAAGCATGGCCCGCTCGTGCAAGTTTCACTTCTCGCGAAAAGGAAGAGGAGCCGCTAAATTCGGAAAACGAAGTCCCAAATCCATCATAAACTGAGGTGTATTCAGTTCATTAGTCAGCTGTTTTAAAGAGGCTCTTCCTCATAACATGAACGAGCACTCGATTTACTTAACGATCAACGGGATGACAGTTGATGGTTCATATATATTCAATGCGTTCCTCGTACGTCGAGCATGGTTACCATGATCCTTGCAAGGTTGCCTTGAAATCAATGCGTTTCGTGCTTACAGATGAAACACTGCGCTAATGTCACTTCACTAAGCCAACATCTACTTAACCTCGGCTTGAACAACCATTATATTTGTCCGAACTGTTTGGCTTACACCAGCTCGTTAATAGCTTATGTTGGGGCTTGTAAAATAAAATAAAGGATAAAGCTCGTTGATCAATCCTTGAGGGATGCGCCGTGCATTCGACTTCATTAAGCATCGTTTGGGGATGAATGAGTGCATATCTGGCCTTTACACTGACTCGCGGTGGCCTACTTATGTACTGGAGCCAGTGCGACCATCCTCCCAGACAAGTCAGGTACCAATTTGCCGACGCCGGAGGGATGAAGGCTTGGTGGGCCATGGGCGCGGGGATCGATTCCACGTGTGCGTTGTAGAGCGCCTCCGACCACTGCACCACACACAGCTATTGGGGGCTTGTATAAAATATTACTGGTAAAAAACATACTCGAATAGGAGTTATATAACAGCCTCATGTGAGGTGAATACTCCGTAATGTGTTTTCTACGCGCGTCGTTGAAAAAACCTTGAAGAATCGTTTAATAGGCTAACGAGCGCTGTGACTGGGAATTGTGATAGATCTTTGGTGGAAGAAAAGCGTGAGGCTTTGTTCACACAAGAAAAGACGTCATTCTCACGATCTCGATGACGACCGTTGAAATTCCCACAAATAGGCATTGAGATTATCTATTGGACAGCTTTCTGTCCTATGTGTAACTTCGTGGTGATTTTCTTTACATGGTTTATTTCCAGAATAAGAACGACATATATGGACAGATTGCTCATCAAATGCGATCAGAAGTGGATAATCGGAGCGAACTTGACCAAATCTTAAGAGATATAAAGTTGAAAAACTTACTGGTAAAGTATCGACACTTCCAATGGAACTTTCAAAATAAAGGCCAAATTCCAACCTTAATATAAAGCTTCTTGTGCGTTTAGGCACAACATAAACCGTCACGAAACTCAGATCCACCGTCGTTTTTTGTGAAGATGCTGAAGGGCATTTTTGGATTCTAAGTGTTTCCACTCAGTCACATCCTCATTCTCTGCACGCGTGCCGTTACATTACCTCCTCGATGATGTTTCAGTATTCTTACCGACAATATTACAATGTAGTGAAGATTAAAATTCTCAGCATAAGAACATTCTCATTTACTCGTTCCTCATTGGTCCTCCACATAATAAAAAATTTCTTCATTGCTTGTGATTTATTATTTGTATAGAAATTACACTAGGGGAGCGTGTGGTGCAGTGGTCGGGGACGCCCTGCCACACACACGTGGAATCGATCCATGCGCCCATGGTCCACCCCACCAAGCTTCCATCCCTCCAGGGTCGGTAAATTGGTACTATACTTGTCTGGGAGGATAACAGCACTGGCTGGATACATCGCTAGGCCACAGCGAGTCATTGTAAAGGCCAGATATGCATTCAATCACCTCCAACGATACTTAGTGAAGTCGAATGCATGGCGCACATTCAGGTATTGATCATCGCCGAGAGCTTTATCCTTTTTTTTTATAGAAGTTACAATAAAGACGAGGTTTGAAACCAAGTAAAGAAGAAGGTATTTAAGCACAAAAACACTAGGCTATGAGCGAAAAGGTGCAATAACTAATCAAGTAGTGTTCGTACTACTCCTCACTTCCTTTCAACATACTAGCTTCTAAGTTCTCGTCTCCACGAGCCTATTCCTCATGAATGAGGAGAATCACTGATAAAATGAGCTCTACCGCTTTTAACCATCTCACATATATTTTATGATCGCATTACCAACTCCAGTGGAACACAACACGTGAACAGCGAAACTCGCCGCATTTGCTTCTATCGATATTACTATTCGTTCGGAAATAAAAGACTATCTATTTAAGAACTTTGACGTTGATATTCTACTGTCAAGCTTGAAGCATAGGAGACAGACCCTAAGGAGATGGATGGCTCAGTTTCCTAGAGGATGCGGCTGCTAACCGGTAGTAGTCTTTGCATTTCCTCTCGCTTAGATGATGTTTCAGAGCATGGAGCAAATGAAGTGCTATTTGTTGTCACTGTTAGGTGGATGAGATGCGAATCTATGGTTCAACTACTCCAGCTGCATGTGAGCAGAACATTAGAGGGTTTTCATAGAACATAACAAACTGTCAATGCAAGGGAAATATGCGCTGCTCTTGTCGTCTTTGTCAGAGACCGGAATCAGAGCCGTTTATCCTATTCATTGGTGATGCGCCGCAAAATGAATGCATCACTTTAGCGGTCTTTCGTCTTTTAGTGCCTGGAGAGCAGAATTCTTCAAATTAGCCGATCTTCTATAACGATTCGATGTTATTTTTCTTCACTTCGCCCATACCATTTCGTTCTTATTCTATAAAAATTTCTTTCGTAGCTCCACATCTGGACTTTATTACTTGCAATTTTGTAACGTCTTATGCTCCTTTGACGTTCACAAATTACTTTTTTTCTTCTTCTATTTTGCTTAATCGTGGAAGACGCAGCTCCACCTACTGCGTGAATCCCAGCACCTTCTAGCATTAGATTTGTTTCCTCGTATCTATAATCCACGAAGTTTATTCTTCGAATTCTTTGGCTCGCCTACTATTCTAGAGATTTTTTTTTACTTTTCGCAAATGTCTTCGAATATTGGCCGAGTCGATTCTTCACCAGGCCAGAATTCTTCTTGAGGTCCCTGGATGGGCCCTCCGGAGATTCCAGTTCCCTATCACGGCCAGTCGCTAATTTTGTGGATTACAGCGAGCGATCTCCTTATATCATATCTGCCCGGGGTCGACAAAATGGGTACCAAACCTGTCTGGAAAGATAGCAGCACTGGCTCGATCCATCGGTATAGGCCACTTCAAGTCATCGTAAAGGCCAGATATGCATTCAATCCTCCGACGTTGCCTAATGAAGTCGAATACATGGCGCATTACTCAGGGGACTGATCAACGTCCAGAGTTTTGTCCTTTTGTTTACAGGGAGCTAGTGGATCCTGAAAAGCATGGCAGCAGTTTTCTGACCGTGGAAGGATGAGAGGCTTAGTTGGAATAGCAGAGCGTCAAACCAAGGTCATGTGCTTCTTGAACGCCATCACTGCAGTCGGGCTATCGTTGCCTGCTTTCTTCATTTTTTGCCTTATGTTTCCTGTTTTCATTTCTGCAAAGTCATTTATGGTATCGTGTGAATCTGTTGATAATTGATAACTGTATGAGTCTGAGGCAACAGCGGTGATGTTCATTTTGTTTTGTGGAAGTCCATAAGATACCTTCGTCGTTTACTAGCTAGAATAAGGAAGAAGTACGTGAGATCTTTGAGTATTTCTTCGCCCTTAGGCAGACTTACAATTCGCATGATGTGGTTATAATGCATTCCATAGAATATCCACCGTCATTCTGGTATGCTAGTACTAATTAATAAACTTTCTGAACAGTTGCCTCCTTGAGCTTTTTTTCTTCTAGACTTTAGCTGACTTCTGTACTTTTCAATAAGGTTCTATTAGAATGGCAATTTTGATGTCTTCACAAGGCGCTTCTTATTCCAAATAACATTTCATAGGTATTGATCGGCCACAATGAAAAAAAGTTCTGTGTCGAAAGACAAGAAAAACATCGCATATGCAGAATCAGAACAGGTAAAAAGGGAATTTCTACTCAGTTTTCCTTTGAGAAATCTAACACGATGATACGGGGCAAGTTATACTGAGGAATCGATTAGCTAAAACGATAGTGAGGTCTCATTCACCAGAGTAGGCCATTTTATTTAGTAAAGCAGCACAGCGAATTGTCCAAGTTATTGGTTAAAGCTTAACAAGTAGCAAGGTGACAAGTGTCTGTATGGACCACGAAGGCCAGTGGATGACATGAATGCGGTGACCATTACCACGAGACTTCGGGAAAAAAAATCGCCACTCAATCGGCTTTCTTATGTGCTAGAGCTATCCGACCCACGAGTATAGGGATTAAATCCATGTGAAGTCAGTATAAAAGCTAATGGATAAAGCTCTCAGCGCTAATCAATTCCCGAGGGATGCGCCACGTTTCCGACTTCATTAAGTATCGTCAAAAGTTATTGAATACATATCTGGCCTTTAAAGTAACTCGCGCGGACCTACCGCACTATCCATTTCGTGCTGCTATCCTCCCAGACAAGCCTGGTACCACTTTGTTGACCCCGGAGGGATGCAAGCCTTGGTGAGCCACGGGCGGGGGATCTATCCTATGCGCGTGTCGCAGGGCTCCTCCCACCATTGCGCCACACGCGCACTTAAAATTGGTATATCACTGATCAATATAGTGACAGATTAGACCTCTATTGCTGCAGATTATGTCACTGCATATCATATCATTCGAATTTTGAGATCATTTTCATCTTCAGATAGTCGAATATTACCCGGACTTACTGTCCAACTATTCAAATTCGTCTGGAACGATCTCCTATGAAACGATTATTACACCACGGATACCGGAACAGAAAGAATTACGCTTTGCTAGCAACGTATGTCATGGTTCACGCAGCATTTCCTCTTCAAGCTGTTTTGCTACCCACTTTTGATTGATTGAAAATTGCTAAACCAACAGAGTTTGAATAGTGAAGGGAATATAACTTCAACGAAGCTGAGATATTTGCAAAACTCTGGACCGCAGGTGCCTATGGTGGGGGAACGAACGCGCTGTTGTTCTTTCCGGGGAGTAACGCGTTCACCACCACACCATGCGCGTCCTTCGTTTCGCCTGTCTCTCAGCTAGTTCTATCGATCTTTTTTGCTGATGGCAAAGTTTGCCAGAGTTTTGCAAATATCTCAGCTTCGTTGAAGTTATATTTCGTAATATACCCTGCCATCAAAAAGAGTAGGCAGTAAGTGAAAAAGGTTAAAACAGTGAAGGGAATGTTGTATTTACTGAAATTAACAAGTAATTCAGTATTTTCTTTTGGGCCAGGTTGATATAAATTTAGGCAAGCCAACACTATTCCTAGGTCAATGAGTCAGGTGATCAATGTTATTTCCTTCGTGAAGTTGATCTTCTTCCGCCGCCACTGATACCGGAAGTAGTCGATTGGGATTTAGTGAAGAGATTTAATAAGTGAGTAATCGTTATAAAAGCAAGACTTCTAATAGCTTAATAAGTGACGAACGAAATAACAACCTATTGTTCAAATATATATATGTGTTAGTGCTAATAATAATATAACAACGTGCAATAATATTAACCATAATATAAAGAGCGCGTGTAGCGCAGCGATCGGGGACACCAGCTATGCACGCGGGATCAATCACCGCGTCCAAGGCTCACCAAGCCTTCCATCACTCCGGGGTCAGCAAATTGATACCAGACTTGTTTGAGAGGATAGAAGCGCTGGCTCGACACATCGATAGACCACCGCGATCCATTATAAAGGACATATATGAATTAATTCACCTCCAACGATGCCTAATGAAGTTGAATGCATGACGCATCTCTCATGAATTGATCAACACCGAGGGCTTTATCATTTAATCATTTTAACCATATAATATTGTAGAAATTATACTTACTGTTATACTTGTAGGATATTCTTAAAGCAACAATGTAACTCGTGACACTTTAAGATTGTTGCAAGTGAAGGAAAGAAACAAGAAGACGGTAGAGATACAACGAACCGAAAAGGGCACAATCGAGCAGAGCAAAAGGGTTAGCAAGCCAAATCTTGAATAGGGCCTAGCGTTTTCTAACCGGAAAGAAACAGTTGCGTAGACAAGTGTTAAAGAAGGTCAACAATTTTGAAAACGTTTTTTCTTCTGCTGATAGGATGGTGGACTGGAAATTAAAGGAAGCTAATGAAGCGTGGTTTATTCATCGCACTCTTGAATTGGTAAGCGGAAATAATGCAGATGACGGTCGAAGTAGACTTTTTTAAAAAATTACAGATGATCGTTCTGTTTATCCTTCCAGCTTCCAGACATAATGGCTGCTCAGTTTAGCATAACGGAAGCCGCCACTTCACTACTACAAGTGGGCCAAGTACGAGTGTTGTTAGTGATTCATATTCCCGATGAGACAGTTTCAACCACTTCTGTTCTCATAAGTGAATCTTAAAAATTCTTCTGTAGAATTACTGCCTTACACTTGTTGTTTAGTTGCAATTTGGGTTTCTGCAAACTTGACTTCTTCCTCCTTCTCCTGAGAGTCTCCGTAGTTTTGTTTTTTGGCTGAGCACTTCCAATGAACTACGATGCATCGGTTTTTTTCTTCACCTTTTCCATTCATTATCCCCCGTTCTCCCTGCCGTCAAATTCAAGTGTCTTTGGATTTCATAGTGGCAGAAGATGATTTCGAAATATATGCGGTTGTATTCTGTTGTTTCGACATATTTCTCTTTTAGAGAAAAAAATTCCCACGAAGGAGATACAGATAGTTGAAAATAGGCCACAGCTTTTCCTGGCAATCAATTTCATTGGTAATTGTTATAGGGCCAGATAGGCTCTTGCTTCTCCTCTTCAGTTCTAGTTTGAAAATAGGCCACAGCTGTTCCTGGCAATCAATTTCATTGGTAATTGTTATAGGGCCAGATAGGCTCTTGCTTCTCCTCTTCAGTTCTAGTTTGCTACTGAAAAAATTTTGGAGTGGTGACTTTATAGGACGGCAGTTCTTTATGAGCTCCTACAGCGAATTATCCTTTCTGGTTACTCTTCTGGTTACTCCTTCTTAGAAATCAGTTTTTCTTATTTTCACAATGATCATCATGTTCTAATGTTAAAGAGATATGTTTGCGTAAGGTAGAGGTCGTCAATGTGATTAGTGCAGAGCTCTCGTTTTGGCGTTCAAGTCTAGTAAGCCTCGCACGAGCCTAGCTTCATCGATTTTTGTCACATCCATTTAACAAGGAGCAAGTTATAAGTGGTGCTGGGAAGAAAACTTAGAGAATTACAACCACAACGATGCTGAGATATTCGCAAAACTTGGACAGCGGATCAGATCGAAACGTCCTCGGCAAGGGAAATCGTGGTTCGATCTGGCCCGGCCTCCAAGTTTTGCGAATATCTCAGCATCGTTGTGGTTACATTCCACATCATACCTGCAGTAAAAAAATTATATTAAACAATAAATAAAAGGTTAACACTGTGACTTAGAGAACTGTTCCCAGGATCGACTTTCTATTAACCTCGGCATTGGAATATGAATGCGTCGTTTTCTTGTTCAGCAATCGCGAGGTTATTAAACAGCATACATTTACCTCCATAGAAAAACACAATACAATACAACAGTAGCTGACGTTTCGGCAGTATCGCCTCCTTCAGAGCCTGGAAGGGTCTACTGACATACAGTTTACTAGAGCAAAGGCTTCAATAACACTTACAAAAAGACGAAAAACTCTTTGGTAATTACATGGTCAACAGCTTCTCGAAAAAACTCACCGCTTTTTTTTACGTGCCTTCCAATGAGGAAGATTAGAACAGCTGATTATGGTCGCATAAGGTTGATGACTGCACCATCCCACATCAGAAATTGATGCGAACATACGGGGTCAGGTCGGGTATGACCTCTGGACATTCATCCCTGCTATTCATTGTAGGGTTTTTGGCAGTTATCCAAAAAGCCTCAAGAATTTTTCGCGGTGGTGTTCTAGTCTCCTGTGCAAGGATACTGACTTTTACTTCAAAATCGACTCCGCTATGCTTTTGTATCCTATGCGTGCCTAGTGGGGTACTTTGTCTTAGTTTTCGTTTGCCATCTAGATGTTCTTTTTATACGGATACACAAATATCTGCCCGTTTCGCCAATATATTCATCTCCGCAATTATTACAAGAGATCAGGTATATCGTACCTGAACTCATGCAGTCACCGTCCCTGCCGTAAAGGTAAATTACGCAACTTGTTGTCTCACATAGACGGTCATAAAGGCGGTTAGAAACTAACTGACGATGTAGAGTAGCCGGTGGTATTTCAACTATCGCTACCGATTCCTCTAGACCTGCCCTTCTTAAGCATCGTTTAATCGCTACGCTTGCTTCATCGCTAATAAAGGGCAACATAAACGGGACTTTCTTTTGGCCAACCGTTTCGCTTGGGCGCGTCGCTCTCCTTCCAAACTTATCTCGTGGGATTACTATTTCGTAGCCATTGGAGATGGCTATTTCCCCAGCCAAGTCGCGCGATCCTTCCTTTAGTTCCCTGGTTGTGCACACAGAGGTGGCTGTTAGAAACATGTTTCTCACAAGCGCCCTCTTTGTGTGTGAAGGGTGGGAAGAAAGGAAATGAACGAGGATGTTCTTGTTACTTGGCTTTCGGTACCACTTTGTCAGGTAGCCGCTACTTGATAGGTTTATTTGGACGTTTAAAAACGGAAGCCAGTTTTTTCTCGGTTTCTCCCGGGTGAACTTAATGTACTCAGATTGCTCGTTCAATAATTCAAAGCATTTTTCCACCTCCTGCGTAGAGAAGATGACAAAACAATCATCTACATCGCAGTAGAGTAGTGGCCGGAGATCGAGAGCAGGGGCTTCTATCTTAGACATAAACAAAATGGCAAGGCTTGGTGCCAGTCGCTGTCCCGTAGCCAACCCCCCTTATTTGCGCGAAATATTTCCCAGACCATCTGAAAATCGAGCAATTTAGGCACTCATTTAGGGAGAGCCATTAGCTGCTGGATGGACAAGCCATGCATATTTATTTTTCCTTTATGTTCAACAAGAAGTTCGAAGATGGCTTGCATTGCGGAGTCATTCGATACGTTGGTGTACAACGCAGTAACGTCGAAGGACTCCATCACGTACGCGTTATTAGGAGACGCGTTACGTAGACATTCTAGGAACATTTGGGTGTTTGTGAAGTGAGCTGGAATATGGTTAAGCAACTGGGTAAGTATTAGGCTTAAAAACCAGGTTATTCTATCCGTTGGCCCGTCTACACAGCTGATGATGGGTCTAACCTTAAATGATGACGGATTGGTTGACGCAAGATCATCAGGTGATACCAACTTATGTGTTTTAATAAGTAGGTATAGGACGGGACATGTTTAGATTAGAGAATTGTTTTTTCTTTCCTGAAGCTCATGAAATACGGTGAAACTGAGACTAAATTGATAGCTCCTTCTATACTACTTACATTGTTCATTCATTAAAATCATCTGTGAAGCGTTTATCACATGATCTTCGCTGTTAATGGGATACGGAACTGTAACATACACAGGTTTATATTGAATGGCTGTCACTGATAGCTATGTGATGTCATTCTTGTCAGGAGGAGTTGACTAATCACAGCTTTAAATATTTGGCCCACTCTTCATGCAAGGGCGTACACTTCTACGAATGCACAGGCTAAAATTTCCGAAAAAGATTTGTGCTCTCACTTCAGTGCTATTGATAGGCTAAAGCGGAAATGTCATCCATATGCATCTCTATTCACTCCATTATGCCAGTTGGACCATATATATCGATTGCATTATAGACTTTTATGGATTTTCCTTTTACAATAATCGTTAGAGCACCGTACCCCCCTGTAGATAATTCATCCCTTTTTTCTTAGATTTTTTATGACCCGTTTTCCGGATCCTATCACTCTTTCCATTCCATCCTTTTCCTCATTCTCTTCGAGTATTTGGATTCGACCATGAGTTCCACCACTCCTTGAAAAATACCAATATAGGCTCATTGCAAGTTGTAAAACAATTCCAGGTGCTGAGAGCGGTGTGTTAGCAAATAGTGGACTATAGTGAAATATTTTACTTACACAGCTCGTCTTCTCTGTATTGTGCGCATCGCAGCTATGGGCGTCCCTAAATCATGTGGATCGCACGAAGATCCACAGTCAAGTCTGGCACTAATTACACGGCTCCGGAAGGATAGTAGGAGCAGTTAACCTAGAGCGGAAGAGAACAAGGACCTTCAAGGTCCTGAACCACAATGACGGCATTGGCCTATTCAAGCACCGATTATTCAACTTAGTGTAGTATAGCACAGTGGGGATCGCACAGTGGTAAAGATGTCCGTCACGAGTATGGTGGTAGTTCGATTCCGCTCCGTTCCAATCAAACCATTCATCTCTCTGGAGTCAGGAAATTGGGACCGGGCTTGCCCGAAAAAAGATCACTCTCTGCAATCCAATAGGGAACGCTCCAGCCCGGCTATCTCAGAACACACTTGACACTTGATACTTGAATGGCCCGTCCTCACTAGTTGTGCGGGCCCCAGCACAATCTCCACTTTTCGGAGACCTGCTGGTTAAGCCACTGTGGTTTCCTGGAATCCCGATGTCAGCGTGGTCAAAGTCCGCCTCAGGTCTTTAACACCACAGGCATTCGCAGCCCTAGGGAGATTTGCCGCCATGTGACTTTGGTACCAGGACGGTGGTGGATCCTGGCATTGGTTTACTCTCAGCTAGGATTCCTGATGGAAACTCCAGACTCCTGAGATTGGGAGACCCTGTCAAGGGATGAATCCCCCGCACTACATCGCAGTCCGACACCCAGGAACATCTCCCAGTCACGATGAGGCGGTAAACGTTGGGAGGATCTCAGAACTCCAGGAAGAATTGCTCGACCAGCATTGCACATTCAGGATGAATTGGAATGCTCAAGCAGCAACCGAAGCCACACGTAAAGATTGGGTGATCTTTCGTGGATAATGGATGCGTGAAGACGAATCGAATGTGAGAAGTGCTTGGATCCGCACAGTAGACGTGAAGACGAATTGGAGAAAATAAAAATAAAGTAAAAAAAATAGACAAGTGTGGTGTAAGTACTTTAAACATCAGGTAAAGGTCAAATTTATTCCACTTGGAATTTCAGCTTGCTTAAATGTTAAGTTAATCAAATAGAAATCAGGTGATTGCTGAAGCGCTGTCAAAATTTCTTTCCCAACCAACAGGATTGGCGATGAACATCTCTACTGTACCGAACAGTAAGCCGGCGAGATTAGCTATTAAGGTTCGTTTCTTCAAACAGTCAACATATGGAGAAATGAACTTACTAGATTATGGGATTTCTTTCGTTTAATGCAAAGTGAGAAAGTAATGCTCCCGCTCTTTGCCATAGAAACAATACAAGCAGACTTATTAATTGATGAGGATTTTATCACAATTTAAACTTCAGCTATCGAGTTCTTGTGAACTTAGGACCCGCATGGTGTGGTGGTGGACGCGCCAGTCCCGGGAAAGGGAAATAGCGCGTTCGTTGCCCACCTCAAACACCTGCGGTTCGGAGTTTTCAAATATCTCAGCATCACTGTGGTTGTATCACACATAATGCCCTGCCGTGAAAAATGGTAAGAGGCAGTGAATAAAAAAAGTTAACAATGTTGTGAACTTAGCAGTTGGCCGTGCTGTTGCTTAGCATGCAGTTATTAGAGAAACTTGGGAAGCCTTTCTTGATCAGATTTAGATGTAGTGATCATCATCATGCACTGTGGTTTGAAATACAGTTCTGTTACCAATCTGAAGAACATCAATTACCAACAGCTGATTAAAGGTGTGCCCAACAGAACGAATACGTACACCATCGGCTCCACTTTTAACGATGGACTCAATAGAGAACACATTTCACAGCGATCCATACCATATCACCGAGACTGAAGTCGTTCACGAGCAGACGAAACTCTTTAGAGAACGAGTCCAGGTTTTAATTTGAAAAGTCCTTCTTTAGAACTATTGTGCTGGCTTTCGTTCTAGTGCTTCGTTCTGAAAATTGAATAAGGAAATTCGACCGTGTAATACCAATTTTCGAATTTGAGATTCTGAAGCAACGTTCAACAGGGTTATGAAGAATGTCTTATATCTTGCAGAAAAGGCTACAGAAATGTGCGGCACGTAGTCGAACGCGACCGAACTTCCCAAGGTTTCCACCAGCACCCCGAATCTCGTTCGTACGGAGCATGCGCCATGTCGGAGGAATTGTCTGTCGGATCGCCAGAAGACACAAGTTCATAACGACATACATAAAACATCTTGTTTTTTCGTAGAATTTATGCTTGACGTTCGGAACAAGAATATGCCACAATTTTCCCCTAAATTAATCCATTAACATTCGCGCTATAAATCCTCGTAACAAAATTTTTAGAGAACAAAAGTGGGCAACACCAGAGCTCTTTGATTGCGTGATTTCCAGATGCGCCAAAAAACTCATTTAATAGGGCTTAGAAACGAAATTCGATAAATACGCTGGACAATGTGAGACGAACCAAGCTCGGCTAGCCGTTCCGTTTGTGCAAGTGTTCCAGCCTTTTTTGGCTCCTATACAAATTGTTCATTGAAAAATATCCACTCTTTTCGACAAAAAGAGCAGTCGGAATCCACACGAATACATATTTTCTTAATTCCATTTAAAAGAAAACACTGAATGAGCCATTTTTTTGTGTTCTCGTAATAAACAGGCGGTCACATGTCCAATCTGCTGGCCCCACTTCATTTGAAACATTCTTGACATGTTTGTGTCAAGGCCGCAGCAAAAGCAGTTGGACTCACGAACTACTAATCATGGCAATGCGAGAGTTTCTGGACAGTAAACGACAAATTCCCGGCATCTAGAGGATTTCTTGGAATGTGAACATCATCAAGTTGCAAAAATGGTCTTTGCCTTTTCCATCTATAGGTGCATATGCCAGTATGTGCTCCATTTCACTGGAGTAGTTCACTGTTACTGCTTAGCGCAGCAAAGGCTAACGGATCGTATGACGAGCTTTTCCATTTGAATGTTGCTGGCACCTTTGGAATATTTCTGCGAATTTCCGTCCTGAATGCAATCCCCAGGCATCAAATGTCCTAGTAGAAAAGTAGCAGAAGAAGCTGTTTTCGCGAAAGAATTTGACGTTTTTCATCAACAGACTAAAAATGATGACCTCCCAAAGAAAACTCTGAAAAATGATCAGTATAGAAGTAATTCTAGCAACTGCTGTACACTTTGATTTTTTAGCAAGATGACACAACATCGTTAGTGGTTCAAATGTTACTTCAAGAAAAAAAAACCCCCACTATCCATAAAAAGTTCTACGGGTGCGGTTCAAGGAGTTGTCATCTCTTTATTGAAGTGTTGAATGTCGCTCCTGGATTCCAGGTGTCATGTTCGTCACATCAATACAATGACGAAAACAACTATTGAAAGCAAGAAATACATTGATATTCTCAATGCCGACTTTCTGTTAACATCGGCATTGGTTAACAGTTTACTGTTGCCTTGGTGAGCACACCAACTTTTAATTACACCGTTTGTTAACAGTAGGTGAAGTTTCCTCTGATTTCGCTATCTGCATAGCCTAGAAAGATGAAGTTGACTGCAAGCTATTTAGCCAAATACCTACCAAACCTCGGCAGAAAAAAAAGGAGCCTATGTTTAAACGCAATGAAGACAAAACAACTTGTTCAAACACGCAATGTTTTTTATGTCTTTCACTCAGTATCTTATGTGGAGATCAACCGAACAGAGTTCAAATGGATGAGTACTGTACTCCTCTCACATTAACATATCGGGATAGGTAATGTGTGAGATCTCGCGTGATAACGAAGCATTTTTCCTGCGGTTCATTTCTTGATTATTGGCTTCATCTAAACGCCTGGTGGGTTTCACATACTGAAGTTTTCGATTCCTGTCCAAGGATGGTCACTTCTACCTTAAAAACTTTCTCGCTATATCCTATACGCGCCCTAGTGGAACATTTGGATTAACTTCACGCTTACCATCGAGATGCTCCTTTTTACGGACACAGAGTGGTCTACCCGGTTCATCAACGCTATATACTATTATTATTTGTTGCTCATTGTAATTATAACTACATTTCTTACAATTTTATGGGAAATCTGAAACTTCAACGACTAAAATCCTCGGGATATTTTGGACGAATTCCAAGAATCCAAAATTGAACTGCAAAGAGGAGTGTCTTTTTATTACACAGTACCTCGCAAAATTTCAACATTATTTGTATTTAGTATATTTCACCTACAAGTGTGAGTAGTGCAATGGTTGGAGGTGCTCCATGGTGCACACGTTCCTTGGTTCGACCCGATCGTAGTGGGACGGCTGAACGAATGTCCACATTACTTCGGGGTGGCAAAATTGGTGCCAGACTTGAGTCATTAAAGTCCTTTTTTTATCGAAAAACACCGATGGCTACCTTTGGTGATGTTCCGGGAAAGCTTAGGAAAGCTATGAAACGATTCAGCGGTGGATCACGTTCAATGAGCACTCATGATGGAGACGAAATCTCTAAGTTGCAGTCGACCAAGGAGGTTGAAGATCTCAGCACATTCGTGCATATGTTTAAATATTTGCGTCCATTTTCTTAGGACGCGAATAGTGTTAGAAGGAAATGGTGAAGTGGAAATGGAAATGATGCCACATTCGTGTATGGCGATTACAATGAACGATAAATGAAAGCGGTGCTGAGATCCATAGATTTTGCAACCTTCTAAAACTTGTGCCATGCTATACGAAGCAGATACTAGCCCATCTAAATTCCATTGAGTTGCCAGTTGAAGCCGAGTAATCCTTCGAACATCTCTACTTCTGAGACACTTAGCAGATTTTCTTGGTTGAGTTGTATTTACACGATGTGTTATTTGTTCCTAAGCTTGTTCAATCCATTACACACTCTCTTTCTCATTAGAAATGCTTTTCCATGCTAATTACCTCCGCAGATGATGATTTCACTTTCCACTGTCGTTATCATTATCACTATAGAGCAGAAGACGCCGCTCATTACACTACATCTATGGTGCCGGAGAAGAACTGTTCCTGGAAACATGCGGCAATAGAGCTTACGGCGACAGCGTTCCCATCAGCACGAGTTTGGCCACGAACAATCGATTCACACGAACAACTAGCAACCTGAATCGAACATTTACAGTTTAGGAAATCTGCATCAACACCGGCTTTAAGAATCTGTTTCGTCCACATAACGACCTCAAGCTATGAGGAAGATGTAGTCGAAGTGTTTTACATGGACTTGGAAAAGTTCTATAGAGAAGACCACACATTTTTTTAGGCCATCATTAGAAATCTTTATAAAAAGATTGAAACCAGAATAACTTCTGAAGTAACGTCACATTAGAGCACGCAGATTGAATGCAACAAGCAGTTTGAGCGGCCGTTCGAGTTTATCATGATGAACAAGAACATTTATGGTAACTCGCAATTCCAGAACCATCACCCTCAACACTGAACGTGGGAGTCTCTCAGGGGAGAGTACCAAAACGAAATGGACCACATCATAGTAAACAGGTTTTACATAAATGATGTCGTCATTCGCCTCATTCGCGCAAGATCCCATATCTCGCGGAAAGGAAGGAAAGCCGCTAAATTCAAAAAAAAGGAGGTCTCAGAACCAGCATTAACTGGGATTTATTCAGTTCATCAGCCGGTTTTGGAAACCGTTATTGATAAAGTCAATTGGAAGCACGGCCGTACTATTCAAGATCTTCATGTTAGCGCTATGAAAGCTGAGATCTTGAAAGTCACTCAAAAGACGTCTGCCTCCGGAAAGAATTGAGCTTCTACCCCAATATGGAATCGCGCGAGCCACAGGCAACCAGCCTCTAACGGCCCAACTTGAAAAACAATGCAGGCTGGCGATAAAAGGTGGTCGTAAAAGAGAAAAGCACAGTTTTCGTGGAAACTGCAGAGTGTGGAAAAGCATTCGCAAATCACACCTAAACTTAGCCCACGAAACCAAGATGGCTGCATTCCGATGCAGAGAAGGAACATTTGCAGCTTTCAGAGAGGGACAATGCACGAAATCATTCACCATTACTACTTGGATCTCTTCACTGGCCCCGTCTTGCTAGCCTCATAGGAGATAAAGAAAGATGGATATGTCATGTCATCGGTTTTCCCTTCCGTAATCCAACATGTTGTCTCGTCGGTGAGAAATTGAACAACATCTGGTCCAGACAAGATAAGGCGTGAACACCTGCGGAATCTTCCTCCAAACCCCCATCGATACACTAGTTCGGCTCGTCACACGTTACCTGCCTGAATGTAAGGGTTCTAGTCAGTGGAAGAGCCGAAAGACCGTGTTGTTGTTCAAGAAGGGTGATCTTCACCACGACTTCGACAGTTTTGGCGTAATCTGGTTGCTGTTTATTGTTTACAAACTCTTGGTTGAAGTCGTCCTAAACGGGACTGACCGAACACTGAACGAAGGACGGCCATGTGAGCAAGCAGGGTTTCGAAAACGATTGAGTAGGATGGACCACATCCACGCGATAACGAGACTCATTGAAGTATTAGGAGAGTACAAGAGACTGCACCGTTTTATTTTTTATAGGCTTAAAGATAGCTTTTTGACTCAATTGAGATCAAAGGTTTCATGAATGCCCTGCACACCTTGTGCGTCCCTACTAGGTGCTTAAAAATCCGTCGTGAAATATATAAAAAATTTCGCAAGTAGAGTGTCACAATTCTACAACGATATTAACATTTTCTTCAAAACAGGGGTTAGGCAAGGCGATACCACCTTGCCAAAATAATTCACTTCCATCCTTCAGAACTTCTCGCGGCTAATGGAATGGGGCTACATGCGAGCGGAAATCGATGCTAGGCAATCATACCACCTTCGGTTTACTGATGATATCGTTTTTATAATACCAACCACTAGCCACGCGGAGCCCATTCTAGCCAATTATGATAATGCCTCTAAAAGACTGGTCTTCGGCTAAATCTCACCATAACGATGTTCATGAGGAACGGTTTCGCATACCCCATTCACGCCCAACAGAATGAGTATCAATTCCCAGGATCGACTTTCTATGCGTCTGAAAGACAATCGATGGTCAAAAGCAATTAGCTACTGGATTTTTTCGCAGCATGAAACGTACAGCAGAAGACCAATGATCCGATGGTTAGAGTTCTTCACGAAGGTCCTAGAAAAAAAGGTATGGTACTGAAAGAGTTCCAAGAGCAACCAGAACTTGTTGGCCTACTCTTGCACGCTACAGGGCCAAATGGTAAGTTTAGTATCTATGTTCGTATTGTCATTAGTTATTATCTGGATGAGAAATAAAGCTTTTGAAATCACCAATACTTAGAGATGGGTCATGCATTCGATTCAATTCGTGGAATCGTAGAAATGGCTTGAAGCGTATTTGGCCTATACAATGATTTGCGTTAGCCCACCAATGTTAAATAGTTATTTATCGTCCCAGAAAAGGAAAGATGGATGGCTTGGTGAGCAGGGAGCGCGTGGTCGTACCAGCAACAGACCCAGTGTACATTGCATGGCACCTCTAAACCACTGCTCTACAACTACCTCGTTAGCTCTATACAAAATTTTAATTGGTAAAACTCAGGAATTCTATATGAACAGATTTTCTACGAAACACACCACAAAAAGACTGCTTTTTCTCTATTGAACTAGCCATTACAAATAATTGTTCTTCAGGAGTGCATTCAGCTTGTTGTACAAGTAGGGTGAACAACGTGATCATAACCGTACTACTGCAGAGAACAGTTCTCTGCCGTCTTCTCTTCCAGGTAAATCGAAATTGATGAAGGAATATCTAACAAGAAATGTGGCCACTGTAGCCTTGAATTCATAGTGCAGAACAACAGTTACTTTCTAGAATCCCTTTAAAACTGCGCTAATGAACTTCGCGGGTCACCTTATTCCGAGTAATTTAAACAGCCGTCATACGTATTAAGTTCATTGCCTTGGAACAGCTCGAAATTTTACTATTTGCACACGTCTAGTGCTTCATTACTTTTCGTGTTCTGTACCATCCTGCGCTAAGACCGCAAGAACGGCGATACTTGAACTAAAATGCCAACTGAAATGTAATGGAACAGTGAGATAGAAGTTCTTCTATAATGTGAAATACAGGTGCGAATACTTGAGCCTTATGAATTTGTTCCCATTCGAAAATGAAAGGTGGGAGCCCCACTTTTAGAAAAACCAGTATTTTATGTACTTTTTTTGGGAAATGAGTACAAAATGTATACGATGCAAAATTTATTCACTCTCTGACGAAGGAAACCACTTTTAGTAATCGTCGTAGTAATCGCCGTACGAGGATTCAAGTGGATCGACTCCTTCTCATTCAGTTATGGCTTTGCATGTGGCACAGCAGTATCCTTTAGCACTTCCATCGCAGTCCAACAGTCCATACTGTTTCACAACAACACAGAGCTGTGGAAATTTGTCAAAACATTCTGTAAAACTATTAAAATTTTTCAAGAATCGACAAATGTAACCTTTTTCTTCGAAGTTTAGCTTGGTCCAACAAAGTACTCCTTTGAAGTTGGCACTAGAACTTTCAGACTTTCAAGGCTGACCTTTCAAAAAAACTGATGAAAATTCTATTTGGCGTGTTACTGGGTTCGTTTGGTCTAGTACCATACAAGGTTGTTAAGACATATAGACGAAAGCTCATTCGTTTTCTGCTGCAAAAACGCTTGAATAGAGAAAAAATATCCAGTAGTGGTTACTTTCGCCTCCTCCCGGACGTGTAGCTTCACCATTGCACTGGTTACATCCGTAAATTTGGCACACTTTCAGATAATCACTTCGTGAAGCGTCTTTTTGTCGGCCAATCACGTTCTGAAATCACATGTGATTCATAACGAATGGAACGTCCAGAGGCTGAATATAAAGAGCGGAAGAAAGAATAAAGTGATCATTCATGAAGCTCTTCGCGCCTTTGTTTTGCGAGATTCACAACATTAAGAGGAATCAGGTGAAACGAAGGAGCCGCATGATGTGCTGGTGAACCCGCTAGCCCCGGAAAGGCTAATAACGCGTTCGTTTCCCATCGCAAACACATGCGGTCCGTAGTTTTAAAATATTTCAGCAACATTGACAGAAGTCCAGAAATGTTCGTCTACAGAATGCCCGTGAAATGGTAGAGAAAATTACTGACTGTAATTATTATTTATACATCGCAATGGTTTCGAGAGTTGTTTAGAAAACACAGTATATTTTCCTACCATGTATCGGGGATCCCGTGTCTTCATGGTAATTGTTCCAGGGATGGCAAACGCTGTCTTCGAGTAGTGCATGATTGATGTATAGTCGTAGGGCAAGCCGTACACTGTCGACTCACTTGATGAAATCTTCTTGAATTGACTTTCGTAACCTTAAAAGAGTAAAAATGTGAACGATCACTAAAGACTTGGGTGTTTGAAGTGTTGTGAGCTGTGATGCAGTGGCACGCGAGCATCACACAAAAGGGACTGTATTTCACTACATCAACAACTGGACCATTGACTTCTTACTTACTTGATACTTGAACGGCCCGCCCTCACTGGTTGTGTGGGCCCAAGCAAAATCTCTATTTTTCGGAGATTTACTGGTTAAGCTATTGCAGTTCCCTGGAATCCCAAGGTCAGCCTGGCCAAACCCTGCCCCACGTCTTCACATCACAGGCAGTCGCAGCCCCTGTGGAACAGAGAGAGATTTGCCACCATGCGACTTTTGATACCAGGACGATGGTGGACCCTCGTATCGGGTTTGCTCTTAGCTAGGCTTTCTGGTGGAAAAGCCGGACTCCTTCTCAGCTTGGGAAACCCTGCTAAGAGGATGAATCCTTTGCCGTACATCGCAACCCGACACCCAGGAACACCTCCCAGCCACGATGAGGCGGTGAACCGTTGGGAGGCCATTGACTTCATTTATTATAAAAAGGATAGTTGCACTCATGACACCTGAGATTTTTTAAATAGATTTCAAATGGACCAAGTTCAAGGGACAGATCTTTTTCTGATTAGTTAACGTTGAGAAGTCAACGGCCGGGGAAAGAGCTCAGAAGATTGAAACCAGTGGAAAGGTTGGTGAGACTGTGGCACTGATTAAGCATTTTAGTTGCAAAGTAAAAATTCACTGGCAAGCAAGGTATTTAAACTGAGTGATCAAGCTTTTCTTATAACCAACCTGGTGCAATGTTCTGATGAAATACTGTGATATATTGATCTCTGTCATATCGCATGTGCTCATGCCATAGCCCAATAACGTGCAACAGTTCATGTTGAACGATGTGGGTCTCCATGCATCTAAAGACCAGAAAAAAAAACTTTACAAAGTACTTTGCTCAAATTACTGTTTTTTACTATTACTGTGGAGTGAGTATTACAACATCACAACCGCTTTTATGTAACCCAGCATTTCTTTGTAGCTGTCCAGCCTCGGTGTGTCTTGAAGATTATAAAGCAACCGCGGAGTATTCAACTTGAACCTTTAAAAATCTTTGAAATGTTTGCGATTAATGACCATCCGAACATAGTTTGCCCATCTCAACTGGCGTTTCGTTAGTAGTGTACTGGATGCTGTGTGGTGGGCAGGTAATAAAATAAAAAGAAGAAAGCTCTCGGCGTTGATAATCCCTGAGGTATGCGACACGCATTTCACTTCATTAAGCATCGTTTGAAGGTGATCGAATGCATATCTGGCCTTTACAATGACTCGCGGTGGCTTACCGATGTATCGAACCATCAATGCTATCCTCCCAGACAAGTCTTGTACCAATTTGCTGACCTCGGCGAGATGAAAGGCTTGGTGAGCCACGGGTGCGGGGATCGATCTCTTGCGTGTGTCGCGGGCCGTCTCCGACCACTGCGCCACATGCTCCCCTAATAGAGGATTTATTGACATCTATGATCAATAGTGAATCTCGGACTTGGATAAACACTGAACACATAGACACCATTCAAGGGATAACCTTCTTTAGCTTTCGTGCTAACAAACTTCTCATGTAATTGTTATCGAACTTTAGCGTATGTTCACTATCATTGTACAGCTTTTGTAGATGTGTGCAGCTGTATTTGAGAATCAGAACTGCAAAGTATGTTTGTGTTCGGCGGATTGGTTTGGTTTTAGAAGGCACTGCTTCGGCTCTCAGCTACATTGACAGGTACTATAAGTAGTGTGGACGACCCTTTTCTGGAGTTCTAAATCTTTCCGCCTACTCGCAGCTACTTCCGGAACGACAACGAAGTCGAGGAAACAAATTCTTTGAAGACATTCTTCATCGACGTCGAGAACCGTTGCGTTTTTTGGTGGTTTGGCATGTCATGCTGTCCAAACAACGAAAAGCACTGACTAGTTACTCTATGCTGTATTTGTTATATTCTATTCAATAATGACTGGATTCCAACCAATACCAGGATCCACCATCGTCCTGGTATCAAGGTCGCATGGTGGCAAATCTCCCTCTGATTGACGAGGGTTGCGACTGCCTGTTGTGATGACGTAGACTATGGCCAGGCTGACATCGAGATTCCAAGGAAGCACAATGGCTTAACCAGCAAATCTCCGAAAAATGGTGATTATGCTGCGGCTGGCACAACCAGTGAGGATGAGCTGTTCAAGTATCAAGTAAGTACGTAATGACTAGGTTCGAGGAGTGAGCACCCCACATTGCTTGCCAACTGGCGATATACATACGCGTGCAGACCAAATACAGTTTTATAACATTTTCTTAGAGGTTTTAATAGAAAGAAACTAACGTGTTTTCGTCGTTCGCTTCAAGCACCAATATGCTTCTTCCGTTCTGACGACCCACACTGGTGTAACAACTGAAAGCGAATCGCCAGGAATTCAATCCTCGAATCCTATTTTAAAGGGCTAGCCGGCAGAACTTTTTACGCCTCGCCTTAGACTTTCATAATAGTCTAGATTATAGCAAGGTTTGAAACAACGCGGAACTGAGTGATAAATGAAGTTTCAATAAGTTTTCATGAAGAACAACGGCATTTATTCAGTCAGGCTTGAATGCCTAATAACTTATTTCACTTGTTCAATATTTTAGTTCCTTTACTACTTCCACTTCTGAGTTTTTCATTATCGAAATGAAGCGTCGCACTAAACCGAATGTTTGCTCAAGAGAAGCAGCACTCACCCTTCGCCATTTCTGTTAACAATGAAAATGTAATCCCATTCAGAGCTTCTCGGTCGGAATCGAATGCAAGTGTTCGCTTCAATTCGCATCATAGCCTGCTTGATGGTGCTGATTTCATAGCCTTCTTAAAGAGGGAACGAAATGCTTATGGATTTATCACTACTTCATCAAAAAATTAACTATTTCAACTGTATAATTCAATTTACCGCATTGATAAGAGCTTATATTTTAAACGGGGTTAAATTCACCTCCAAACTCTTTCTTCTGAAGATAAGCAGCAGAATTAATAAGACTGCAGCCTACTTCTTTTTTAATTCTTAAAAAACTTCCTCAGTGCAAATGATCCGTGTGACATTAAGCTGAACTTGAGCCCTCATCGTCCCCCACCAGTAGATCTGCGCGACGATCCGTCGATGATCAGAAGGGAAGTTTGCATTCAGATGTCAAGATCTCCGTCAATAACCGAGCCAATGTATTCATCGAGCTCTTGTAAGCTAATGGCTTTCCAGTTCTTCTCACTACAAGCAGTGAGTTCAGAATGTCATGAGCACACGGTATCCATTTTGAGCGTGGCAAAAAACAAAGCGGAATAAGCAGTGGAATACTTAACTTTTATCGTTCAAGCAGAAAAGGAAAGGACAGTATTCGTTGAAAGAAAAACAACATCCCTAAGCTTGCTTATTTACCATATCCTCCGCTTATTACGTAGGGAATCACGATGTTTCCATTCGAGTCCCTTAAATTCCATTTTCGCTGTGAGTTGCTGAGGATGGCGTTGCGGGATATGCTGCTGGCGTAGTCTTGACGAAATCTGAAGTAAATTGAAATACATACAAAGTTGCATTGTTTAATAAAGCGAGCAGAATATATTCAACCAACACCTTTCTACTTTCTTCTAGCCAGATTTATAGTGAGCAACGTTGTGAACATTGTTGTCAAAAGTTCTCCCAAATGTCGCAAATCAAGAACATCAGCGTCCAAGCTCAGAAGGACACACGGCTCTAGTGTTGCGTATCTTTTGGTTTATTGTTGTCGACCCAAACTAACCTAACGCCTTACCTTCGTTTCCTTTTCCGGTACTTTCTCACAAAAAATGTTTAGTTTGTATTGGCTAGCTCTCACACACAATATTTTGTGATCCATTTTGAGAGTTTAAACTGCCGCAGTGCATTTAAAACCGCTTTCATTGGATTTTCTTCAGTATCATGAGATTGAAACAGGAGGCAAGCAGACAAGGGGGATTCCGATGGATTGCGGAAGCAGGTTTTCAAGCTCGCTGAGATCAGAGGCGCGTGTAGAGCTCTTCTATGATTATTGGGTCAAGTTCACTACGTTTCCCTAAGTGGAGGATTCATGCCGCACGCACTACTTCTCTTTGTGCTTCTGGGAATAGAACACACCTATGCGGCTATCAAATCAGTGCTGGAATAAATGTCTTTCCACCAGCCAAATGAATACACGTCTCTGGTTGTATGCTTAGCGAATCGATGCGTGGTGTGCAGGAAAGAAGCGTCGCTTGATTTTCCATTTGCGTGAGTAAATTCTTTTTAAAGTCGAGGTCGTGTGAAAGAAATGATAACTTTACCTATCTGGTTCTTTTTAGCTGCAGAATATCGCTTTTCCCATCGAAGATATCGATTACTTTTCCCTAAATAAATTACTGACCAATAACTTTTAGAGATTTCTGCTAAATGATGTGTTCTTTTCGAGTTTGAGCTGAGAGGGAAGAAGTACTGTGAGGTAGACGTGGTAGAAAATGCGAAAACTTCCGTAATCCTGACTGATTTTACTACTGCAGTGGTTCATAAAAAATGAAGGAATTAAATATAGTCGGCTCAATCCGCATCGCTTACCCTTCCCAGCACCAGCTTTGCGACACTGAGGCAGGCGAGCAGTAGCCATGGTGTGAATAAAGCCATCATGTTGAATATTTCTGAAAAGCTTGGATTGCTCCATTAAGACTTTCTAGGGGCTCGCATTGTCATAAATGTCGTAAATGTTGTCAGCAGTGCTGGACACATCGTTGATTTCTTGGATAACTTGTTCGTCTGCAACTCATGGTAGTACTTGTCATGCCAACATTGAGATATTACTGAAGAAACATGGTTCGATTTTAAGAACACGAGGTTGTTGCTCTAAAAAAATTATGGCATCAGATAACGCTTACTGACACATGGGATTTGCCAAGGTCTTCCCCATTTTCATTCACCGGAAATTTAGGAAGAGCTTTCGAAAGGATTATCTTGCAAAAAGGCTCCATCACTCAAGAAGGCCTGTCATGCTGCGTTACATTTTACAAAACTGGAATAATTACAAGGTGCAACTTTAATGCAAACCACATTTGTGCTGAGATATTTGCAAAACTCCGCGCCGTAGGTGTCTGGGGTGGGGGTACGAACGCACTATTACCCTTTCCGGGGGCTAACGCGCACACCACCGCACTACTCGAGTCCTCCGTTTAGCCTGTTTCCCAGCTAGTTCTATCGATCAATGCCTAGTTAAGCTGAGGCTGGTGAACGCGTTAGCCCTGGAAAGTGTAGTAGCGTGTTCGTTCCCCACCGCAAACACCTGCAGTCCAGAGTTTTGCAAATATCTCATCATCATTGGATTGTGTTTAGCATAATACCCTGCCGTGAAAATTGTAGAGCGGAAAATAAAAGAGTAAACATTGCAAGTTTATTCTTCGTATTCTTGTTTTGAGGGGAGGCAAAATATTTTGAGGGGAGGAGCATATTACGCTTCCATGTGAACTCTGTGCGGTTGGTCTCCACGCGACATACTCAGTGGAAGCCTCATAGAAAGCGGTGTGTGCAAAGCTGTGTTCAATGTGATTGAAATCTTGGTTCAGCGTTTTCTCTGTTTGGTTATAAAGGTGTTTGGCCGAATAGATTGCTGTCAACTTGACATTTCCAGGCTCTGAGGAAGGCGAAATCCGCCGAAACGTCAGCTTGTTTGTGAATAAAGAATAAAAATAACACCTCGTGTTTGCTCAACAAGAATACGAAGAATTACTTGATCAATGCCGAGGTTAATAGAAAGTCGTACGTGGGAATTGCAAGTTTATTTTTTCCATTTTCATGAGAGACCTTTCATTATGTTAAATGAGCATTCCATACTGCTAGTTTGCAAGAAACCTATAGAAGTAGATCGTGGAAATGTGTGATGAAAGACACTGAATTGCCGAGTCACCATGTAGAACTACCAGGGATTTCTTCTCAGCGTATTCGAAACAGAGGAACTGAATGGTGATGTGAACTGTGGAAGACAATGATTTGAAGCCGACGAGTTGGGAATAAATATATTATCTTCTCCTATTTGAACAGCTGTATTGCATGACGGAACCTAATAAATGTTTGGCAGCGAGGAATATTGAAAGTTATGTTATGATCAATTGTTCCATAGTCTACAATGTGTGAGTAATGATGTGGCCAATTATCGAACCAGAATGCAAGCGTTGGATCTGAAAATTCCATCTTAAAACTGGGTGGGGGCCTACGAAACGGGTACATTCGCGTTTATAGTTGCTTCTGTTACATTGTATGAGTAGTTCTAATCCACATGTTCGCAATTTGCCATCCATTCTAGCTTCCAGTCATCTATAAAACGGTCTGCATCATTTGAACAGGAACGGTCAATAAGTAAGATTCTTCATAATCTAAATATACTGGCCGCATTCGGGCTGTTCCATCGCCCTCAGTCGGTGTGGCCGCTTACATACCTGCCGTTATATAGCAATTCTATTCGCGAAGCAGAAGTCACTTCGCCGCTGCGACTTAGACGTCTCTTCCATTACCTCTGGAATATAGGAAACGCCAGGTTATGTCGCGATTACAAGAAATATTACACTGAATCACTGGGTAAGATCTCAATGTGGAGTTCTTCATGCCGCGGCTGAACCTGAATAACACAACCTCCACGACTGATAGCTTGAGGATAACAGAACGAACAGAAGAAATTCTTTGGTCCAGCTGATATATGAGGATAGACCACCTAAGTATCTAATACTCAGATCGCGGGATATAAACCGCAGTAATGGTGCTGTATCTTCTTAAACATTATTGGTAACAGATCGCATCCCTGTCTACAAATTATGGAGTGCTTTCAGAACCCTAGCGATGATGTACGTTCCTTATGAAATTTCTGATTACCTACTGAATATGTCCTCTCTTTATGTGTTGCTTCTATAATAACCTCATTTTTAACACCGTAAGCATAATTTAAAAAAAATAGCTATTCCACTACGCATTTTATGTTTATGGTGTGCAACTACGCCTTCATGAGGGGATTGTGATAGGCAAGACGTCTACCGTGATTGCTATCCTCACATCAGACAACTTGTGAACTCTTCGCGATTCAAGTTCTCAGACTACTGTTTCTCTCAGGTTTTAAGAAGAATTCAATATAGTCACAAAATGGCAAATGTGGAGTAAAGAACAAACCCTTTTCAATTAAAAATAACGACGGATTTGTGAACGGATTGAAATTACCCCCTCGGTAATAAATCGAAAAACCACTAAGCCTTCGCACTGGCAACTGATTCATAGAAATCTTGCAAAGCGTTCTAGTTGAGCTGCCGACCATCTATTTGCCAAATGCGATCGCCGATCTTTCGTCGACATCGCTTTCTTCAGTGCTTGGACTTATTTCTCCCAGCAGATTGGAACAGTGTTTTTCTGGAATCGTTGGATCATTTGCTGGGTCACCTAAAATGAAGTAGAGATCGACTATCTATATTTTAAGCTTTGAAAGTGGCGATATCGTCATAAAGCTCATAAATGACATCATACAGCTAACATTGGCTCCATTGAACGATTTGAAGAGCGCATGATTTTTTTAGAAGAAAATTGTTGACAGAAGGCTGTGCAAGCCAAATTGCCAGGATTATATCATTTGTTTTATTTCCAAGTGTTGCACCCAAAAGTTTTAATTTGTTGAACAGTATCGGATATGTGTACATACCTCGCGCTATCACTTAACATCGCTTTAGTAACGTCGTACATTACTGATAATAGATCTAACCTTGAAAGCGCTCACTAGTTCTCACCAGCGCAACCCATTTCTAATGAAAATTTGCGGTGGATCGCATGTAGTCTGCATATTTCAAACGAAACTCCCAAAGCCCTTAACCACTATCGCGTGAGAAAGTTTAGTTCCAACCCCACAGCAGCGCAAGGTTCTGGTATGCGACAGGTTCGAGAACTAATAAGATCAAAAACTATTAGACTATCAGGTGGAGAGTTTGTAATAACTCCTTGTCAGTTAGATGTTGAGATAACGGAAAAACAACTTGAAGACGCTTCGCTTGATCGCGCATCAACTGAGAAGGAATTCAAAGTTCAACATCGAAAATTGAACAGCGAATGGGTCAATGTAACAAGTTCAGTAAGTTTAAAACCATCAGACATTTCGCCTCTTAAGATCGAAGTGCCAATATTTTCCGTGTTATACTTGCTTATCAAAACTCATAAGTTAGCATCCTCTAATGATCTGGTGTCTATCGACCCCTCTATCTTCAAGTTGAGACCAATCATCAGTTGAATAGATGGGCTTACTGATACAAGGCCTTGGTTTTTAAACCTAATTCTCATCCGGTTGCTTAAGCACATACCAGCCCATCTGACGAACACCCAAACGTTCCTAGATTGTCTGCGTTACGCGCGTCCCAAAAGCGCGTATGTTATGGAGTCTTTCGACGTTACCGCCCTTTATACTAACGTGTCGAATGGCTCCGCAATGCAAGCAATCCGTGAGCTTCTTGAGCAACACGAAGGAGTAATAAATGTGTGTGACTTGTCCATTCAGAAGCCCATGGTCCTTCTCAAGGTTTTGCCTAAACTGCTCGTTCTTCAGATGGTCTGGGATATATTGCGCACAAATTAGAGGGTTGGCAATGGGACAGCGACTGGCACCAAACTTTGCCATTATCTTTATGTCTAAGGTTAAACCATCAGTAATCGATCTCCAACCATTATTCTACTGCAGATATACACAAAATTGTTTTGCCATCTATTCCAGACAAGAGGACTTGGACAAATGCTTTGAATTATTGAACGAACAGTCAGAGCGCGTAACATTTACCAGAAAGGTACCGAAAAAAAACTAGATTTCATTCCTGAACGTTCAAATTAACCTGTCTAGAAACGGCTACATCATGCAATGGGACCGAAAGCCGTGCAGCAAAAACATACTTGCTCACTACCTGTCCTCTCTCCTTTATACACAAAAAAGGGCACTTATAAGAAAAATGATTTGGTCGGCCACCACGTGCGCACATGAAGAGAACAGAAGGAACAATGCTTGAAAAGAGTGCGGCAACCAGGCATCTCGAATGGCCACGAAGTTGTAACTTCTTGGGAAAAGTGTAGAGAAAAAACCACGCCACCAACCGATAATTCTGGCAGGAAGGAAGTCCCGTTTATCCTGCCTTTTATTTCCAACGAAATATGCTCAGCTATGAAACGTTGCTTAAGGCCGGTCTGGAGAATTTGGTAAGAGTGCTTGAAATACTACCGCGCAATCTAAGACGCCAGTTAATTCTCAATAGCCCATATGACTCTCTATGAACAACACAATGTTGCCTAATATGCTTCAATATCAATTTGATCCATTTTTCCGGGCCTTTATGAGGGTAAGGCAGCCGAAATGGCTGTTTTGAGGAAATAAATACTGTGGCAGCAACGTCGTGTTTGCTCATAAGGTAAACGTTGAACTACCGACCAATACAGAGGTTAAAAGAACTTCGGTGTTGGAAAAAAAATTGTATGTTGTCATTTAAACTTTTGTACGCACGTTGATTAAAGACCTTCCAGTCAATAGCGAAACTGCGAAATATAGCTTCAACGATGCTGAGATATTTGCAAAACTGCAAAACGGGTGATTGCTGATGGCAAAGATCGATAGAACTAGCTGGGAGACGGGCGAAACGAAGGACCCGCATGGTGTGGTGGTGAACGCGTTACTCCCCGGAGAAAGGGCAGTAACACGTTCGTTCTCCACCGCAGGCACCTGCGGTTCGGAGTTTTGCAAATATCTCAGCATCACTGAAGTTATATTTCGCAGTATACCCTGCCATTAGAAAGAGTAGGCAGCAAATAATAAGTTAAAATTGTGATTATACCTTCAGGTAACTACAAAGTATTCTCACCTCTCACCCTTCATGCTCACCAAGGGTGCCTCTAAGAAACATGCTTCGAACAGCCACCAGTTTCTGCACTGAGAGAGAGCAGAAGAAACAAACCCTGAAATTGGAGTGGCAAACAGCCAATTCCAATGATTACGAAACCGCAACTGCTCGGGAAAGATGTGGAGGCAAAAGGGCGCCCCAACGATAATTCTGACAAGAATAAGAATGCGTTTATACTGCTTTCCATTTTCAACAAAATAAGTAGAGCAATGAAGTGTTAGCGGTGGATAGCACATTGGTAGTAATGCCGGTCATCACAAACACGGTGTTGGTTCGTTCTCTGCCCGGGCTCACCAACCCTCTCACCTGGATTGGAGAATTGGTACCGGACTTCTCTGGAGAAAGTTCACTCCCTGTAGTCCAATTAGGAACGCTCCAGCTCTGCTATCTCACGATTCAAGGGGGAATCGACATGATCAGCATTCTAATACATTAAAGACGAAAGGAAAGTCCTCAAGCAACGGTCGAAGCCCTATGTAAAAGATGGAAGACCTGCAGTGATGGTGAATACGATGAAACGAAACGAATATGAGAAGTTCCGGGGGTCTACACGGTAGATGAGAAATGAGGTTCGTAGAAAATAAACAAAAAATAAAACATAGCTTCAAATGGGCTCGTCTAGAGTTGCTTAGCTGTGATTGAAATACCACTGAATGCTCTCGGGCGCCAACTAGTTCGTAACCGTTTGTGGGATCATCGGTACACAACTCAAAATTGCCGCCTAATTTGCCTTAACGGCAGAGGAGGTGACTGCATCAGTTCACGTACAGTGTGTAGACCGCTCTGCCCTCGTTCAGAAGAACAGTAGTCTGATTGGACCACAAAGAGGGATGGCTCGTTATAACACGAGGCCTCACCAAATATCTAAGACTGAAATTTTAAAGTGACTGGCTCATAACCCATCCATGTAAACTCTGTGCAGTTGCTCTGAACGTAGAATACTCAATGAAAGACATAGAGAACGGCGAATATGTGAGAAAGCTGCTTTTTATCTAAAGCCACTGGAAATTAGGTATCGTGCTTTCCTTTTGGGCTTATGGTACTACTTCATTGACTAAGGTCTAGTAACTGCTCGCCTGCCTGTGTCGCAAAGCTGGTGCTGGGAAGGGTAAGCGATGCGGATTGAGCTGACTACATTTAATTCCTTCATTTCTATGAACCACTGCAGTAGTAAAGTTAGTCAGGATTACGGAAGTTTTCGCACTTTCCACCATGTCTACCTCACAGCACTTCTTCGCTCTCAGTTCAAACCCGAAAAGAACACATCATGTAGAAGAAATCTCTCCAAGTTATTGGTAAGTAATTTATTTAGGAAAAAAGTAATCGATATCTTCGATGGGAAAAGCGATATTCTGCAGCTAAAAGAACCAGATAGGTAAAGTTACCATTTCTTTCACACGACCTCGACTTTAAAAGAATTTACTCACGCAAATGGAAAATCAAGCGACACTTCTTTCCTGCACACCACGCATCGATTCGCTAAGCATACAACCAGAGACGTGTATTCATTTGGCTGGTGGAAAGACATTTATTCCAGCACTGGTTTGATAGCCGCAAAAGTGTGTTCTGATTCCAGAAGCACAAGGAGAAATAGTGCGGCATGAATACTCCACTTGGGGAAACGTAATGAATTTAACCCAGTAATCATTGAAGAAGAGCTCTACATGCGCCTATGATCCCAGCGAGCTTGAAAACCTGCTTTCACAATCCATCGGAACTGTTATCGTTCAAGCAGAAAAGGAAAGGACAGTTTTGTTGAAAGAGAGAACAACATCCTTAATTTTGCTTATTTACCATATCCTCCGCCTGTTACGCCTAACTCTGGCAACTGATTCATAAAAATCTTGCAAAGTGTTCTAGTTGAGCAGACGACCATCTATTCGCCAAATGCGATCGGCGATCTTTCGTCGACATCGCTTTCTTCAGTGCTTGGACTTATTTCTCCCAGCAGATTGGAACAGTGTTTTTCTGGAATCGTTGGATCATTTGCTGGGTCACCTAAAATGAAGTAGAGATCGACTATCTATATTTTAAGCTTTGAAAGTGGCGATATCGTCATAAAAACTCATAAATGACATCATACAGCTAACATTGGCTCCATTGAACGATTTGAAGAGCGCATGATTTTTTTAGAAGAAAATTGTTGACAGAAGGCTGTGCAAGCCAAATTGCCAGGATTATATCATTTGTTTTATTTCCAAGTGTTGCACCCAAAAGTTTTAATTTGTTGAACAGTATCGGATATGTGTACTTACTTCGCGCTATCACTTAACATCGCTTTAGTAACGTCAGCAATGGAGAAGCAAGAACGCGTATTATATCACGGAAATCCGTTTGCCAAAAGGAACAGAAAGGTGGACGCAAAATAAGATGAGGAATAGCTTTTCCAAAGCTTTTCAAGTATTGACTTTTTCATGTACTGTTTCGAAGAACATCATACCATTTAAGTTCGTCGTTAGATATGATGGCTCAATTTTGACCCTGTGACGAAATATCAAGCTCGCTGTCTATGTGCGCCGATTTTTCACAAAAACGTCAACTTAAGTCATGATGTTCATAGAAAACCATACAATAATCTGTTTTTGCAAACTACAAAAAGGGGGGATATTTGCGCAACTCCTGATCGCAGGTGTCTGCGGTAGGGATCGAAAACGCTTCTACGCTTCCCGGGGCTAACGCGTTCACTACCATGCCATGCGAGTCCTTGGCCTTACTTTTCTCTCAGCCATGTTTTAACCTATAGTAATATCAGCAATCATCCGTCAGTGGAATTTGTCTGGAGAGCACAAATCGGCCTTGAACCCAGTTAAGCTGAAGCTGAAGTAAATAAAAAATAAAAGGATAAAGCTCCCGGCGTTGACCAATTCCTGAATGAGGCACTTTGCATTTGACGTTATTGAGCATTTCTTCGAATATCTTGTTCACCTCCACCGGCTCGAAAGAAGTCATTGAGCAGAGTTAAAAGTGATTAAGTGCGTATCTGGTCTTTACAATGACTTTACCAAAGTATCAAACAAATGCTGCTATCCTACCAGGCAACTCTGCTACCAATTTGAGAATCCCCGAGTTGTGGAAGGCCTCGTGGACCTGTGGCGCTGGGATCAATCCCATTTGCATTGCAGGACGCCTCTGAGCACTACTTTAAGCATGTTTACCCTCGGAAAGGCTAGTGGCGTGTTCAATCCCACCGCATACACCTGCGGTCTGGAGTTTTGTTAATATCTCAGCACTGTGGTTATATTTCACATCACACCCTCCCATAAAAGAAGAATAGCAGTGAATAAAAAGTGACTGCATTATAGGAAGAGGAGTTCTATCGAAAATCTGAAGAACCTATACTGCGCAAGTCGATGTTTGTGACGGCTCAGTGTTTCGACCATAATATTATGTTATGATCCTTGTCTGTCTCCTATGCTTTATCAGAGGAACATAAAAATTCCTCGTAGGTTTGGCAAAAACTGGTCAAACTTAATGACCCGTTGGTACCAAAATTTCTCGAAAAAATTGCAAACCTCGGAGGCTTTCAGTTGGTCGTTGAACGAAACAATCAACTGTTCGCTTTCTGTTTGCTGCTACTACAATGTTTTTTATGACATTGTATTATGTGAAATACAACCGCAGTGATGCTGAGATATCGTGCCGTTAATCAAGTGTTCAGCGGTCAATGTTTTGTTGAGGTCGTTGGCCATCTCCTATTGTTATTCGGATGATCATCAACCATTGCTGTGATGTTCTTGAGGAAAGTAGTGCAGAAATCCGTTCTATAGCACAGCGATGGGAAATTCTATTGAAAAGATGAAAAATTCGGGCAGTTTGAGTTTTCGTTCATTAGCACAGTCAAATGATCAGTGCACAACGTTCTGTTTAAGTCCTTGCCCGTAAGCTGTCGTCATTCAGTTAAATGTCAATTTTCAACATGAAATTCGAAGAGTACTGCAGTAATGTGTTTTGCATCCTATTCGTGCGACATTTTATGGAAAAAACTGGAAAGATTAGACTATTAAAGTGGATTGTTTATACACACCTGGATACTTGGATGGCCCACCTTCACTGGTTTTGCGGGTCCCACATAATTTTCATTCTCCGGAGATTTGTTGGTTTGGCCATTGTGGTTCCCTGGAGTCCCAAGGATAAATAAAAAAAAGGATAAAGCTCTCGACGTTGATCAAACCCTGAGCGATGCGCCATGCATTCGCCTTCGTTAATCATCGTTGGAGGTGATTGAATGCAAATCTGACCTTTACAATGACTCGCAGTGGGCTGTCGATGTATCGGTCCAGTGCTACTATCCTCGCAGGCAAGTCTGGCACCAATTTGCCGACTCCGGAGGGATGGAAGGCTTGGTGGTCCATGGGCGGGGAATCGATTCCACGTGTGTGTTGCCTCCGACCACTCTAGACCACAGTAGTCCCAAGGATAGCCTGAAAATAGTCTGCTTCAGCTTGTGATAATAAAACAGTATAATAATAATACGCATGACTGCATGCTAACATTTTGAGAGGTTCGAGAGAAGTTCTCGTTGCTTTGCCTAACACCGGCCGTCAGCCCCCATTTCCATCCAATTAGCCCCGACAGAGACCCCGAATGGATCCCGCCAAAATCAGTCGATCCCTGAGAGCGGACGACGCGGATGGTGCGCCCGCCCAGTGCCACGGGAAGACCCACCGCCGCACCGCCGCACCGCCGCCGAGATCGGCCCACATCTCCGTTTGGAGATGACTAAGCAAAAATAAACGGATGAAAAAGATAAGGCCCTCGGTGTTGATCGATCGCTGAGGAATGCACAATGCATTCGACTTCATCAATTGGCATACGTAGTGATTCGTGTGTCATATTTATAACCCACGAGGTACCCTGGTTGCTGAGAATTCACCTTTCATTTTCGATTACCAGAAGGCCGCTGAAGGCCGAATACTAGGCGTCGTCCAGTCCGCAACAAACTTGAGATTAGGCATTGTTGCGAGAGTGTTAAACAGAATGGTGTGCAAAAAAACACGTCTCGTGGGCTCTAGAAAGTCAGAATTCCATCTTGGTATAATAGACCAATTTGTATGATGCTGACATATTTGCAAAAGTCCGCACTGCATGTGTGTGCGGTGGAAACGAACGCGTTATTGTCCTTTCCGGGGAGTAACGCGTTCATCACTACACCATGCGGGTCCTTCGTTTCGCCTGTCTCTCAGCTAGCTCTATCAATCTTTTGCCATCAGCAATCACTCGCTAGCGGGATTGATCTGGGAGCTCAAATCGGCAACGAACCCAGTTAAGCTGAGGCTATACTTATAATCACAATTTTAACTTATTATTTACTGCCTGCGGTCCGGGGTTTTGCAAATATCTCAGCATCATTGAAGTTATATTTCGCATCATATACCCTGCCATTAAAAAAGAGTAGGCAATAAATAATAAGTTAAAAGAGTAACTTGTGTTGTACAGGAAAATATCTATGGATCAGGTGGTTACTTCTGAATATGATGATATTCACCAAATGCCGAGATATTAGTTTGTTCAAGGTATAGTGCTGGCATTATTTTTTGCATAGTATGACTCGTAAATGCATATCTAATATCTGCTCGCTGAACTCTTCTTACAAAGTCACCAGTGTCTTAAAAAAGGTAAAAAGCTTTCTGCGTTGACCAATCCCTGACGGATGTGTTATGTATTCGACCTCATTAAACATCGTAGAAGGTGATTGAATACACATCTGGCCTTTACAATTACCCATGGTGCTCTACCGATGTGTCGAGCCAGCGCTGTTATCGTCCCAGACAAGTCTGGCGCCAATTTGCTGACCCCGGAGGGATGGAATGCGTGGTGAGCCACGAGTGCGGGGACCGATCCCATATGTGTGTTGCAGGGCGCCTCCGACCCTTCGCCACACGCGCCTGCCAGGATCATGTTTATCGAAAATTCGAAAAACTCGGACTATTTAGGTGGCCGTTAATTGAAGTTTACGAGGTTCCTAGAAAGTAGTGCAGGGTCTCTTAGTCAAACCATAACCACGTCTTATGTTCAGTAATCTTTTTTCTGTAGTCCTTACTGCGCCTCATTTTCCAGGGATTTAGGTGCACAGCAGGATCAACGCTACACCAGAAAGCTGGATCGACATATCCTATCAAAACAAGAAAACATTTCGATAAAGAAATCGATCCTCATGAAATCCGCCTGGTAACAAATTTCGAATAGTACAAGTAAGTGCAACATCTTCTTAATGGTTTTCTCTAGTGGAGACTCAAATATTTGCTCAGGTGTACCCATCTGTCTTCCTACTACACCTGTTTGTTACCACTAAAATTACACCTGTTTGGCATAGAGTACAGTTGGACTGCAAAAAGAGTGGGCAAGTGTTAATGTTTTTTACGGTATAAATTACGAACACAACAAATTCAGTCCTCTGCAACTGTTCGTGATCGAAAATGTAAGGGAGGTGTTCCAGTTTCAGAGAACCAGCAATCACTGTGCTTACAGGTGAAATGAACATGCAACAATTATAACGCAAATTTTATTGACTGCGTGACTCAACAAAGTTCCATATTCAGCAGTTGTAGTACTCTGTGCAAGAGGATCCGCATCGGGCATATCCTCTTTTACTAGTTATAAAGCTTTGCAAGTGGCACAGCAGAATTCCCCATAGTATCCACTGCAGTCCAACAATCCAAAATGACGTGCAGCTGTGCATAAATTCGGGCTGACATCGAAACACTCTGCAAAGCACTGTTTCTTAAATATTTCGTCACTCGATGATCAGCTTAAAGCCAGATTCATCTTTTTACAGGATCCAGCTCACTCTATGGGAATACTCCACATAATTTAATACTATCGTCTTTAGACAGTGAATCTATTGACTGCAATTAGACGACTATTCAAAAAGTTGGCAGAAATTCACGTGATACGTTATCGGAATTGCATAGGCTGCACGGCCAAGCTTTGGGTTATTCAACTATGAGCTGGTTCGCTATCTAGTGAGAGAAAATGCTTGGGTAGGAAAACCAATACGATTACTTTCGTCAGTTGGAGGTCCAGGCTTCGGTGTTGACGGAGATGGTTTATTGCCGTCTTTTTCTGGTTTTACACTTCCACCATTACACTGGGAACAGCTGTATATTCTGCAAACTTTTTTCATAGTCGTTTGCTGAGGCGTCATTTTGCCGGCCAATGACATCCTGAAATCGTCACATTTCATCAATAGACGACAAAGAACAGGACATTGAAAGATAATCTTATAGAACAACGTTATACCAAGTGATTTTGACTTGGCGTACAGCCTTCTGAAAAGTGCGAAACGCTTAGAGAAAAAAAGTAAGGGGATTATCTGTTAGAAATGAACATCGCGATGAAGTGGTTGAAAAAACTACTGACTACAATCACTTTACGGTAGTAATGAGTTCAGAAAATTTGAAGTATTTCAGTACCATGTACTTCCTATCCCGAGTCGCCATGGTGATCGTACCCGGAATTGCAAACGCTGTCTTTGGGTAGTGCATCACCGACCTATAGTCGTAAGGCATATCGTACACTGTCGATTCACTTTGTGGAATCTTCTCGAATTGACTTTCGTAACCTAGACAAAATGCCTGAGCCATACAAGAAAGGGTGTTAGAGGTGTTGTGTATTACGGTTCAGTGGTCCTCCAGAATCTCTCTGACGGATTCTTGTTCCACTGCATCAACAATTAAACTCTTCATCTTGTCTTAAACGTGCATAACTATATAAGTGTAAAATATACATGTTATGGTACTTTTAACTTTCTAAATGGCTCTAAATGGAAAAACAGTGCAAGGGACCAATGTTTCTTGTTCGTCAACACTGGAGACTTCATCGCTTTCTACTCATTTGATGTGAGAGGCAAATGGTTTCATTCTAACTATTGAGGATCACCAGAGACAAAAAACAATGGAAGGGAAATTGAGTAGCCAATGCTCGATAGCTCACGCGGGATAAAGTTGGTTTCTTAGAATACGCTAATGAATCAGCTCTACTTCTCGCGTGTAGAGATTATTTAAGTTTTCACATTCTTGCTTAAAAATTAGTGAAACTGCCGTGCTGATGCAAGATCTTAGTTGCAAAAATCACTGAAACAAAAGCAAGTGACTTATGCAAATTGAACGACATTGTAAAAAAGACTAAACAAAATTTTCTACGGCATTCGTATGAATAACCTCGTTTAATGTTGCGATGAAGCACTTGGATATACTTGTCTCTGTCGTATCGCATATGCTCATGCCATAGTCCGGCAACATGTAATAGTTCGTGTAGAACGATGTCGACTTTTAGACATCTAGAAAAGTAAAAAAAAGGATAAATAAAAAGTATAAAGCTCTCGGCGTTAATCAATCCCTTAGGGATGTGCCATGCATTTAACTTCATTCAGCATTGTTTTGAGATGATTAAATGCACATCTGGCCTTTATAAAGACTCGCGGTAGCACACCGATGTATCAAGCTAGTGTTGCTGTCCTCCCAGACAAGTCTGGCACCAATTTGCCGAGCCCGAAAGGATGGAAGGCTTCGTGAGCCGTGGGCGTAGGGATCGATCCCATGGATGCGTCGCGAGGCGCCTCCGACCACTGCGCCACACGCGCCCTGGTCAAAAGCAAATAGTGAACGTGAAATACCTTGTCAAAAGTTCTTGCAATTATGGACTGCAATGTTGCATGTTGATCTCTAGAAACATTTCGTGACAGTCTAACACAGCATGGCGCCTCTGTCACAATAATGACAAGGCATGCAAGAATGCTTGACTGGAGTCTGTGAAATTATTAAGAATGCATACGAATGCGGACGGTACCAACTGGTTTCCCATTGGATTTTTGCATTTCGGCAATTCTGCCTTTGGAAACGAGGCGGTTACTTGTCCTTTCGCTTAAATACTACTGGCTCCTGTGTTGTTTAATAAATATGGCTGAGGCAAATAATTAGCAAATCTACACATGAAAAAAATAGTCTCTTTCCCTCTTGATATCCTCATCACTTTGCTTCACGAGTGCATGTCATCAGACAGCTGCCATTGTCCAAGCTCTCAAGCACTATGATAGCTTTATATATGTGGCGGTCGTATCTGTTCATTTAAGCTGCGAACCGTGAGTTTCAGTTTGGCGGACAAGCCAGTAATCAAAGAAGCTGTTCTTATTGGATCGGCCACAGAGTGTTTGAAAATCTCTAAAAAAAGTTGACTATTCAGGATAATGGTCTAGACTTTCGTATGTCGAACAGCGGTCTGCTGCTAGTCTCCGTGCTGAGCAGGCCTTCCATCTCTCCGATCTAGGAAAATCGGTGTCACACTTCTCTGGGAACGGTCCACCACCTGAAATCCAAATGGAAACACTCTAGCCTCCCTGTCCCAAAAGTCTAAGAAGAATCGACTCGACCAGCATCCAGCGACATTCACAAAGAAGGCAATCCTCGAGGAGCAGCCAATTTCACCCATGGAAAGTTCCAAGACCTTCGAAGAGGGTGACAAGGAAATAAAGCGAATACGAGAAGTGCGGGGGGCTCATAATAAATGTAAAGACGGGTGTTTTGTGATATAAAGTGAAATAGTAAGGAAATTGTAGCATTATGGAGTGGATCTGGTAACATTTTATGTACAGTCTCAAGTGTTGAAGGAGCTTTCTTCTATTGGTAGCCTTAATCACTAGTCAACTGTCCTCTGGGGAGTTGACACAAAGTGACTTATTGGCAAGCCATATAAATAAGCTTGAAATCTTAGTACGATTTTATAACCCTGTTACAAAGCTTGTAAATGTCGCACGAGAAAAAAAATGGAATGAAACAACCAACGTGCTCCTATCGTTCGATTCAAGCATCAATACGCTTGCTCCTCTCTGACGACCAACACTGGTGTAACATCTGAAACGGACTTGAAATTGCAAGCTCTGAAGAAGCCGAAATCCACCGAAACGTAGGCTTTTGTTAATAAAGACTCTAATAACAATTTATGAGGACTTACCAAGAAGACACTGGAACGGATCAGTTAGAAACTCTCACTTTGAATGATCTACAAGACCAACAGACTTTCTTTTTTACACTTTTTTCCTGCACTGCTCCCTTGATTATTTTTTTATGGTCCGGACCATAAGAACATTTGCCAAACTGAGTAACGGATAGACAAAAGGCAATAAAGGATAAAATAGGGTCCAAGAGTTCTTCGCCATCAACTACATAGCGTCTATTCAGTTGAGATTGTTTTTCCAAAGTTTTATTTCTGTTCTGCTTCATTTTTTTTTACTTATTCGTCACTCTTTATCACGTCACTTCGTTCTCGCGGTTTTTATTTTTTAAATTTTTTTCGCTGCGAAGTTCCTAACCCCAGAGTACAAGGACTATTTGAAAAGGCGCTTTTATGGCGACGATCGCTTGAATTCGAATAATCACCTTTAAGCGTCAGCACTCACCCTTCATCTTCTCTGTTCAGTATGACGACGTAATCCCTTTCAGATGTTCTCCGTTTGAATCGAATACAAGTATGTGCTTCAACTCTCCTCATCGCCTGTTGGATGACCTTGTGTTCTTGGCTGTCTTAAGCAAACCATGAATATTTTATTGCTTTGACATTGTCACAAATACAAGATTTATTGTTATTTTCTAATTGTCTGTCTTACTAATAAGATTATTCATGTCTGAAGTTGGATTAGCAGGGATCCCCACCACCTATTACTAACGATTGATAGCTTTGTTAACTTGTTAGCTCATAAAGCTACAAAGTATTTAAATCCAACATGTTTCTCGTACTGACTCAACATATCGGATTGTGGATAGGATATCAAATATCAACATATTCGGATTCCGCGACATGTTTCAACATATTTCTCAGTGCAAGCAATTCATTTGTAACCTTGCTTGAACTCAGCCATCGCTTGTACCCATAAAAACACTTGGGCGGCAATTTTCAATGACTCCGACGAAGATGTTGCGTTCAAATAAAATCCACGAAGTATACCAAAAAATAGCCTCAGTTAATGAACCAACCCTCCCAACGGTTTACCGCCTCATCGTGGCTAGGAGGTGTTCCTGGGAGTCCGATTGTGATGTACAGCGGGAGATTCATCCCCTAGTAGGGTCCCCCAAGGTGAGAAGGAATCCGGCGTTTCCATCAGTAAGCCTAGTTAAGAGTAAACTAAACGAAGACCTGGGACAGACTTTGGTTAGGCTGACCTTGGGATTCCACCGAACCACAATGGCTTAACCAGCAAATCTTCGAAAAAATAGAGGGTATGCTGAGGCCCACACATCCAGTGAGGACGGGCTATTCAACTATCAAGTATCAAATGATGAACCAATGCCTTCCCACAGTTTTGTGACATTAATTACTCTCTAGTTATTGCGCGTTTTCCTTATGCATTGTGGCATATGACCTTTCGTTTCTTGTTTTAGAAACAGGAAAATGAGGATATCATGTTCCTCTTTGTAATGGAAACATTATTGGTATGGAGCATCTTACCCTTACCATTTGAGCAAAACAAAAAAAACAACAATATTTTCCTGAAAACCGAAGATTACAAAATTTTTTCTATTTACCGAATTCCCCTCTGATCGTATAGGGTATGATGACATTTCCATTTGCGTCTTTCAAGTTCCATTTATGCCGAGAGTTGTTGAAAAGGGCATTGTGATATTTGTCCCTACCGTGGTGACGAAGTCTGAAGCAGATCGTTCTCTGTGTCCATGTTATGGTGTCATATAGTGTGTGAGAGAATGCTTGTTCATTGTTTTTTATTTTGTTGAGTGATCTCTTTATAAAGCAGTAGAGGCTACTGAAGTTATTGAAAGGAATAGTGAGCTGACCTCTTTGTTCCGCGTAATTGTAAAATGTCTCCCTCCCCACTAGAAATGTCGATCACTTTTCCCTGAAAAAAGATTTGAGGAATTGTTTGCGAAAACTTTTACAATAGAAAGTGATGAATCTGAGAATACCAGAAAAAATTCTGCGAGCTAGACATGGAACAAAATCTATGACGTTTCAACATATTGATTGAATGGATTGTTCAAATGATTCAAGTTATTCGCTATGAAACAAGCTCACCTTTCCCATCGCCAGATCAGCTGTACTCAGGAAGGTCAGTAGTAGGCATAGAGTGGTCGAACCCACCATGTCGAATATTGCTGCAAAAGTTGGTTGGATTTGATACCATCGTTCCCAATTAGCCTTGTTACAAGCGATGACAGTGAAGGAAAATGCCAAACTTTCACATAACTGTATTTCTGCGGTAGTGAAGCACGCAACTATAACCTCGAAACGAGTGCCAGAAAATCCTAGTGTGATTCCAGAAAGAAAATAAAAACACTGGATCTTATTTAAATTGAGTTTCACTTAAATCGGACTGAATTGGTCAATGCCTTTTTTCCATTGTTGAGCTGGCACAAAGTTGGCAAAAACTTTATCCGCCTTGCATTTCAGCACCTTCTCCTTTTTAGAACTGGATTTGTCAGTTGTCCACAACCCTATCATTATTCAGGTATGGATCTTTGTTGCGGCACTGAGCCGAATCCAGTGAAATGCCGCAGACAAGCGACTAGAATCAATTCAGGTCCGAGGGAAGACGAAGACGTTAGTCAAATAAATCTTTCTACCAACCTTGTGGTTTTTCAGTAATCAAAAATGGGATGAAACCTCTTGTTAGAAGGCAAACCATGACAGACAAAATTGTTTTCAATGCTTAACTAGCCGCAGCGCTCCTAATTTCCATCGTCAAGTGTTTAACTACGTCTTTCGAAGCCGTTGCACAAAAAGCCTTGGCACTACTAAAGATGTTTCATCGTAGTGCATTAAATTTAAAAGGTTATAGCACTAGGATACAAGAAGATATAAACTCATATTCCCAGTTGAACGACAAAAAATAGTACAGGAGAGACCTGCGTCATTAAACTACTAATTCTCTGTGATACAAGCCGGATTGCTAAGCCATATGCTTAGGAAGATGGAATTTCAGTTCGCTACAACGGCCTGAGACACTACTGATGATGAAGTACTGTGGCAGACGATGATGGGAAGCCCAAGAGCTGAGATTATATAGGAATCTTCTCCTATTTGAACAACTGTACCACGCTAAGAAACTTCGAATCGAACTGATTTTCCGAAAGGGCAATCATGTGAAAGTCTGCTGTGTCATTATAATCTGGCACAACATACTAATGACACTGTATCTCTCATCCAAGGCAAGACAAACTGCTTGGAGAGAAGGTTTTTAAAAGTCAATAGTCAGATTTAAAAATTTTCCTTTGGAAAGTGAACCAACTCTCTTGGAGAACCCATGCCTGGTATTCCTTTAGTTTCTATGGAAATCCGACTGTATTCAGATCCCAAATGGAAATCCGACTGTATTCAGATCCCAAGGGCCCGTATTACTCTTTTTTCAGGCCATCCTGGTTTCAAAATTTAAAGTTTTCCGCGCTCAATTTCTCAACATGACCGCTTTTGCAAAATTCTGTATGTCTCATGATGTTTTATTTGCCGAATAGTCGGAAATTCAGTTTCATACTCCAAATGTTCTTGGTGTGTCACAACGTGTTCGAGAAGTCAGCTGGCTAGTTCTTGTCCCAAGAATCGCTGCTGTCTCAGAAATCACTTTCACCTTGGAGTAAGTATAGTCGCTAGACGGCAAACCTCTTCCCGATCCGAGACGCATGGGTCTACAGTTGCATGTAGGAAAACAAGGCTCTAGGAAATATTATCCTCAAACATGTATCCGCATGTATCCGCATAAAAGAGCACCTAGACGGTAAACGAAAAGTAAAGCAAGCTACGCCACCAGCTACGCACAGGATACAAAAACATAGCGGAGAAGATTATAATGTAAAAGTCGCTATCCACTCAAAGGATGCCAAAACACCAACGCGCAAACTTCTAGAGGCTTTTTTGGATAAATACCAGGAACCCTAGAATGAACATTAGGGAGGAATGCCCGGAGATCACACATGGTCTGGGCCCGTACCTTTGTATCGATCGTTGATGTGAGGAGGTGCAGTCGTCAACCATATGCGAATCTGAGCGGCTGTTTTTCCTCGGTGGAAGACAGGTGAAAAAAAGCGGTGGGTTATTTCGAGAAGCCGTAGATCTTGTAAATATCGTGCAGATTTTTTATCTTTCTGTTTGTGCTGTTGAGGCGTCTGACCCAGTAAGTTGCGTATTAGTGTACCCTTCCAGGCTCTGAAGAAGGCGATTCTGCCGAAACGTCAGCTGCGGTTATGTTGTATGTGTGTTATTGTATGGAAGTAAACTTACGCTGTTTAACAAACTCGCGATTGCTGAGAAAGAAAACGACGAATTTATAATCCAATGCCGAGGTTAATAGAAAGTCGATCCAGGGACCTACCCTCAAATACTCAAAATATTGGCGACGGTGGAAAACGGCTAGTCGTCAAGCTGTGGTTGAATCCGAATCCTATGGGAGTAATGTGAAAATGCTTTGGAACAAAAAAATAGTTGGAAAAAATGTTGGAGTGGAAGTTGTGATGGGAGGCATCTAAGTGTATAATGAATAGAGTAGCACAGCATTGAGCCAGATAGCAATGCATCAACTCAACGAATATATTTCAAATTTCCAGAGTTCTCTTAATGTTTTTCGCCTACTTGTTCGTGAAAACATTTGGTGACATGTATAGGACCTCGCACGCTGTGAAGAGTGTTTGCCGCTTTTCGTACTTCAAGGTTATAGGAGGAATTGTTGAGCTAGGTACCAATATGGCGTGTCACCTCTAGTGATTAAACCAACTATTTTCTTCCAGTTAAGCTCGAATGCATCTTTCCACACCAATGGCGTGAGGCTTTCTAAAAAGCCAACTGTATTTATTGAGTGGTACGATTAAGGAAAGCACTTAGTCTTTAAATACCAGATTTTTTAAAATGCTCGAGGTGTGTTGTTAAGCGTTTTGACTTATTCTACTACTTATGGAGATTATTGTACACCCAAAAAAGCTAAGTGGCAATCGAGTAAAATGTCTTGCATATTAGCTAAAGTGAAAATTTGTTCAGGATGAACACTGCAGGATTTTTTATGCGCGGCTCCAAAACTAGCACCATTTTAAAGCTGGCATAGCAGAAATTACACCGACTCGTAGAAGCAGCAAATTGATAATAGACAGTCACTTGATGTAGAAATAATTTTGAAAGAAAACAGTAAGAAAACGACTACTTGGATAGTCGGATGGACCATCCTTACAGGTTGTGCCGGCCCCAGCATGATCACCATTTTTCGGGGATTTCCTGGTTTAGCCATTGTGGTTCCTTAGAATCCTGAGGTCAACCTGGCCAAATTATGACCCAGGTCGTCACCATCACAGGCAGTCGCCGCCGTTGTGGATCTGAAGGAAAATTGCCAGCATGAGACTTTGATACCAGGACGGTGGTGGATGCTGACATAGGTTCACTCTTAGCTATGCTTCCCTGATGGAAACGTCGGACTCCTCAGTTTAGGAGACTTCCGCTATGCATCGCGGCCGTACACCCTGGAACACCTCCCAGCAACGATGAGGCGGTAAACCGTTAGGAGGAGGAAAATGATTAGCATGATTTAACGAAATTTATTTTCAGACCTGGTTGCTATGGTGAATTCTTCAATTTCTGAAGAACATGCTGTTAATACGAGGTTCTACAAGAGATTCCGCAGCCTAGTATGTTTTGGAATTTCCTTCCATGCATGCAGACAGGTCCAAATCAATCCTTGTTGCGAAATATGTCAATGCCTCTAGCTTCCTTTGAATTACAACTACTTTGCACTTTTCACATGTAACTTCTGTATTTGTTCACATGACTAGATGTCATTACTTTCATCCACACTAAAAATGACGTGAATATGTACAAATGGATCTCCTCGGTGAGGGCACATGGCATCCGGAATCGAAAAGCACATACGAACGACACGTGGGCTTGGCGAAAAAAAACTAACAGAAAAGTGCAAATTTTTCAGGAGTTCCGATGTGAACTACATTTACCGGACATAAGATGTGTATCGACTGATATCGATCACTGAATGAACTTTAGTTTTTCGTCGATCCAAAACTTCGAACTGTATCCAGGATCGACTTTCTATTAACCTCGGCATTGGATTATGCATTCGTCGTTTTCTCTTTCAGCAATCGCGATGTTGTTAAACAGCATACGTTTACTTCCATACAAGCTCCTCGAGCCCTTTTGGATGATTGCCAAAAATCCTACAATGAATAGCAGGGAGGAATTTCCCCTGATTACGCGTGATCTCGCCCCCGTACCTTCGTGTCGATAGTTGATGTAGGGACGTGTAGTCGTCAACCATATGCGACTCTGAGCGGCTGTTCTTCCTCGGCCGATGACAGGTGAAAGAAGCGGTGGGTTATTTCGAGAAGCCGTAGATCTTGTAATTATCGTGCAGGTTTTCATCTTTCTGTTTGTGCTGTTGAAGCGTTTGACCTAGTAAGTTGCGTATTAGTGCACCCCTACCAGACTCTGAAGAAGGCGATTCTGCCGAAACGTCAGCTACGATTGTGTTATATTTGTGTTATTGTATGGAAGCAAACGTGTCCCGTTTAACAACCTCGCGATTGCTGACAAAGAAAACGACAAACTTAAATCCAGGGACCTATCCTCAAATACTCAAAATATTGGCGACAGTGGACCATAAGGAAAATAATGCAATAAGGAATGCAATCCACAATGCACAAAGAAAACGTGCAATAACTAGGGAGTAATTAATGTCACAAAACTATGGGAAGGCATTGGTTCATCATTTGATACTTGATAGTTGAATGGCCCGTCCTTACTGGATGTGTGGGCCTCAGCATAACCTCCATTTTTCGAAGATTTGCTGGTTAATTCATTGTGGTTCGGTGGAATCCCAAGATCAGCCTGCCCAAAGTCTGTCCCAGGAATTCACAACCACATGCAGTCGCAGCTCTTGTGGATCAGAGGGAGATTTGCCATCATGCGACTTTGATACCAGGACGGCGCTGGATCCTGGTATTGGTTTACTCTTAGCTAGGCTTCCTGATGGAAACGCCGGACTCCTTGTCACCTTGGGGGGACCCTGCCAGCAGATGATTCTCCCGCTGTACATTACAATCGGACTCCCAGGAACACCTCCTAGCCACGATGAGGCGGTAAACCGTTGGGAGGGTTGGTTCATTAACTGAGGCTATTTTTGGTATACTTCGTGGATTTTATTTGAACGCAACATCTTCGTCGGAGTCATTGAAAATTGCCGCCCAAGTGTTTTTATGGGTACAAGCGATGGCTGAGTTCAAGCAAGGTTACAAATGAATTGCTTGCACTGAGAAATATGTTGAAACATGTCGCGGAATCCGAATATGTTGATATTTGATATCCTATCCACAATCCGATATGTTGAGTCAGTACGAAAAACATGTTGGATTTAAATACTTTGTAGCTTTATGAGCTAACAAGTTAACAAAGCTATCAATCGTTAGTAAAAGGTGGTGGGGATCCCTTGCTAATCCAACTTCAGACATGAATAATCTTATTAGTAAGACAGACAATTAGAAAATAACAATAAATCTTGTATTTGTGACAATGTCAAACCAATAAAATATTCATGGTTTGCTTAAGACAGCCAAGAACACAAGGTCATCCAACAGGCGATGAGGAGAGTTGAAGCACATACTTGCATTCGATTCAAACGGAGAACATCTGAAAGGGATTACGTTGTCATACTGAACAGAGAAGATGAAGGGTGAGTGCTGACGCTTAAAGGTGATTATTCGAATTCAAGCGATCGTCGCCATAAAAGCGCCTTTTCAAATAGTCCTTGTACTCTGGGGGTTAGGAACTTCGCAGCGAAAAAAATTTAAAAAATAAAAAACCGCGAGAACGAAGTGACGTGATAAAGAGTGACGAATAAGTAAAAAAAAATGAAGCAGAACAGAAATAAAACTTTGGAAAAACAATCTCAACTGAATAGACGCTATGTAGTTGATGACGAAGAACTCTTGGACCCTATTTTACCCTTTATTGCCTTTTTATCTATCCGTTACCCAGTTTGGCAAATGTTCTTATGGTCCGGACCATAAAAAATAATCAAGGGAGCAGTGCAGGAAAAAAGTGTAAAAAAAGAAAGTCTGTTGGTCTTGTAGATCATTCAAAGTGAGAGTTTCTAACTGATCCGTTCCAGTGTCTTCTTGGTAAGTCCTCATAAATTGTTATTAGAGTCTTTATTAACAAAAGCCTACGTTTTGGTGGATTTCGGCTTCTTCAGAGCTTGCAATTTCAAGTCCGTTTCAGATGTTACACCAGTGTTGGTCGTCAGAGAGGAGCAAGCGTATTGATGCTTGAATCGAACGATAGGAGCACGTTGGTTGTTTCATTCCATTTTTTTTCTCGTGCGACATTTGCAAGCTTTATAACAGGGTTATAAAATCGTACTAAGATTTCAAGCTTATTTATATGGCTTGCCAATAAGTCACTTTGTGTCAGCTCCCTAGAGGACAGTTGACTAGTGATTAAGGCTACCAATAGAAGAAAGCTCCTTCGACACTTGAGACTGTACATAAAATGTTACCAGATCCACTCCATAATGCTACAATTTCCTTTCTATTTCACTTTATATCACAAAACACCCGTCTTCACATTTATTATGAGCCCCCCGCACTTCTCGTATTCGCTTTATTTCCTTGTCACCCTCTTCGAAGGTCTTGGAACTTTCCATGGGTGAAATTGGCTGCTCCTCGAGGATTGCCTTCTTTGTGAATGTCGCTGGATGCTGGTCGAGTCGATTCTTCTTAGACTTTTGGGACAGGGAGGCTAGAGTGTTTCCATTTGGATTTCAGGTGGTGGACCGTTCCCAGAGAAGTGTGACACCGATTTTCCTAGATCGGAGAGATGGAAGGCCTGCTCAGCACGGAGACTAGCAGCAGACCGCTGTTCGACATACGAAAGTCTAGACCATTATCCTGAATAGTCAACTTTTTTAGAGATTTTCAAACACTCTGTGGCCGATCCAATAAGAACAGCTTTTTTGATTATTGGCTTGTCCGCCAAACTGAAACTCACGGTTCGCAGCTTAAATCAACAGAAACGACCGTCACATATATAAAGCTATCATAGTGCTTGAGAGCTTGGACATTGGCAGCTGTCTGATGACATGCAGTGGTGAAGCAAAGTGATGCGGATATCAAGAGGGAAAGAGATTATTTTTTTTCATGTGTAGATTTGCTAATTATTTGCCTCAGCCACATTTATTAAACAACACAGGAGCCAGTAGTATTTAAGCGAAAGGACAAGTAACCGCCTCGTTTCCAAGGCAGAATTGCCGAAATGCAAAAATCCAATGGGAAACCAGATGGTACCGTCCGCATTCGTATGCATTCTTAATAATTTCACAGACTCCAGTCAAGCATTCTTGCATGCCTTGTCATTATTGTGACAGAGGCGCCATGCTGTGTTAGACTGTCACGAAATGTTTCTGAAGATCAACATGCAACATTGCAGTTCATAATTGCAAGAACTTTTGACAAGGTATTTTACGTTCACTATTTGCTTTTGACCAGGGCGCGTGTGGCGCAGTGGTCGGAGGCGCCTCGCGACGCATCCATGGGATCGATCCCTACGCCCACGACTCACCAAGCCTTCCATCCTTCCGGGCTCGGCAAATTGGTGCCAGACTTGTCTGGGAGGACAGCAACACTAGCTTGATACATCGGTGTGCTACCGCGAGTCTTTATAAAGGCCAGATGTGCATTTAATCATCTCAAAACAATGCTGAATGAAGTTAAATGCATGGCACATCCCTAAGGGATTGATTAACGCCGAGAGCTTTATACTTTTATTTATCCTTTTTTTTACTTTTCTAGATGTCTAAAAGTCGACATCGTTCTACACGAACTATTACATGTTGCCGGACTATGGCATGAGCATATGCGATACGACAGAGACAAGTATATCCAAGTGCTTCATCGCAACATTAAACGAGGTTATTCATACGAATGCCGTAGAAAATTTTGTTTAGTCTTTTTTTACAATGTCGTTCAATTTGCATAAGTCACTTGCTTTTGTTTCAGTGATTTTTGCAACTAAGATCTTGCATCAGCACGGCAGTTTCACTAATTTTTAAGCAAGAATGTGAAAACTTAAATAATCTCTACACGCGAGAAGTAGAGCTGATTCATTAGCGTATTCTAAGAAACCAACTTTATCCCGCGTGAGCTATCGAGCATTGGCTACTCAATTTCCCCTTCCATTGTTTTTTTGTCTCTGGTGATCCTCAATAGTTAGAATGAAACCATTTGCCTCTCACATCAAATGAGTAGAAAGCGATGAAGTCTCCAGTGTTGACGAACAAGAAACATTGGTCCCTTGCACTGTTTTTCCATTTAGAGCCATTTAGAAAGTTAAAAGTACCATAACATGTATATTTTACACTTATATAGTTATGCACGTTTAAGACAAGATGAAGAGTTTAATTGTTGATGCAGTGGAACAAGAATCCGTCAGAGAGATTCTGGAGGACCACTGAACCGTAATACACAACACCTCTAACACCCTTTCTTGTATGGCTCAGGCATTTTGTCTAGGTTACGAAAGTCAATTCGAGAAGATTCCACAAAGTGAATCGACAGTGTACGATATGCCTTACGACTATAGGTCGGTGATGCACTACCCAAAGACAGCGTTTGCAATTCCGGGTACGATCACCATGGCGACTCGGGATAGGAAGTACATGGTACTGAAATACTTCAAATTTTCTGAACTCATTACTACCGTAAAGTGATTGTAGTCAGTAGTTTTTTCAACCACTTCATCGCGATGTTCATTTCTAACAGATAATCCCCTTACTTTTTTTCTCTAAGCGTTTCGCACTTTTCAGAAGGCTGTACGCCAAGTCAAAATCACTTGGTATAACGTTGTTCTATAAGATTATCTTTCAATGTCCTGTTCTTTGTCGTCTATTGATGAAATGTGACGATTTCAGGATGTCATTGGCCGGCAAAATGACGCCTCAGCAAACGACTATGAAAAAAGTTTGCAGAATATACAGCTGTTCCCAGTGTAATGGTGGAAGTGTAAAACCAGAAAAAGACGGCAATAAACCATCTCCGTCAACACCGAAGCCTGGACCTCCAACTGACGAAAGTAATCGTATTGGTTTTCCTACCCAAGCATTTTCTCTCACTAGATAGCGAACCAGCTCATAGTTGAATAACCCAAAGCTTGGCCGTGCAGCCTATGCAATTCCGATAACGTATCACGTGAATTTCTGCCAACTTTTTTGAATAGTCGTCTAATTGCAGTCAATAGATTCACTGTCTAAAGACGATAGTATTAAATTATGTGGAGTATTCCCATAGAGTGAGCTGGATCCTGTAAAAAGATGAATCTGGCTTTAAGCTGATCATCGAGTGACGAAATATTTAAGAAACAGTGCTTTGCAGAGTGTTTCGATGTCAGCCCGAATTTATGCACAGCTGCACGTCATTTTGGATTGTTGGACTGCAGTGGATACTATGGGGAATTCTGCTGTGCCACTTGCAAAGCTTTATAACTAGTAAAAGAGGATATGCCCGATGCGGATCCTCTTGCACAGAGTACTACAACTGCTGAATATGGAACTTTGTTGAGTCACGCAGTCAATAAAATTTGCGTTATAATTGTTGCATGTTCATTTCACCTGTAAGCACAGTGATTGCTGGTTCTCTGAAACTGGAACACCTCCCTTACATTTTCGATCACGAACAGTTGCAGAGGACTGAATTTGTTGTGTTCGTAATTTATACCGTAAAAAACATTAACACTTGCCCACTCTTTTTGCAGTCCAACTGTACTCTATGCCAAACAGGTGTAATTTTAGTGGTAACAAACAGGTGTAGTAGGAAGACAGATGGGTACACCTGAGCAAATATTTGAGTCTCCACTAGAGAAAACCATTAAGAAGATGTTGCACTTACTTGTACTATTCGAAATTTGTTACCAGGCGGATTTCATGAGGATCGACTTCTTTATCGAAATGTTTTCTTGTTTTGATAGGATATGTCGATCCAGATTTCTGGTGTAGCGTTGATCCTGCTGTGCACCTAAATCCCTGGAAAATGAGGCGCAGTAAGGACTACAGAAAAAAGATTACTGAACATAAGACGTGGTTATGGTTTGAATAAGGACCTTGCACTACTTTCTAGGAACCTCGTAAACTTCAATTAACGGCCACCTAAATAGTCCGAGTTTTTTCGAATTTTCGATAAACATGATCCTGGCAGGCGCGTGTGGCGAAGGGTCGGAGGCGCCCTGCAACACACATATGGGATCGGTCCCCGCACTCGTGGCTCACCACGCATTCCATCCCTCCGGGGTCAGCAAATTGGCGCCAGACTTGTCTGGGACGATAACAGCGCTGGCTCGACACATCGGTAGGGCACCATGAGTCCAGATGTGTATTCAATCACCTCCAACGATGTTTATTGAAGTCGAATACATAACACATCCGTCAGGGATTGATCAACGCCGAAAGCTTCAACCTTTTTTAAGACACTGGTGACTTGGTAAGAAGAGTTCAGCGAGCAGATATTAGATATGCATTTACGAGTCATACTATGCAAAAAATAATGCCAGCACTATACCTTGAACAAACTAATATCTCGGCATTTGGTGAATATCATCATATTCAGAAGTAACCACCTGATCCATAGATATTTTCCTGTACAACACAAGTTACTCTTTTAACTTATTATTTATTGCCTACTCTTTTTTAATGGCAGGGTATATGATGCGAAATATAACTTCAATGATGCTGAGATATTTGCAAAACCCCCGGACCGCAGGCAGTAAATAATAAGTTAAAATTGTGATTATAAGTATAGCCTCAGCTTAACTGGGTTCGTTGCCGATTTGAGCTCCCAGATCAATCCCGCTAGCGAGTGATTGCTGATGGCAAAAGATTGATAGAGCTAGCTGAGAGACAGGCGAAACGAAGGACCCGCATGGTGTAGTGATGAACGCGTTACTCCCCGGAAAGGACAATAACGCGTTCGTTTCCACCGCACACACATGCAGTGCGGACTTTTGCAAATATGTCAGCATCATACAAATTGGTCTATTATACCAAGATGGAATTCTGACTTTCTAGAGCCCACGAGACGTGTTTTTTGCACACCATTCTGTTTAACACTCTCGCAACAATGCCTAATCTCAAGTTTGTTGCGGACTGGACGACGCCTAGTATTCGGCCTTCAGCGGCCTTCTGGTAATCGAAAATGAAAGGTGAATTCTCAGCAACCAGGGTACCTCGTGGGTTATAAATATGACACACGAATCACTACGTATGCCAATTGATGAAGTCGAATGCATTGTGCATTCCTCAGCGATCGATCAACACCGAGGGCCTTATCTTTTTCATCCGTTTATTTTTGCTTAGTCATCTCCAAACGGAGATGTGGGCCGATCTCGGCGGCGGTGCGGCAGTGCGGCGGTGGGTCTTCCCGTGGCACTGGGCGGGCGCACCATCCGCGTCGTCCGCTCTCAGGGATCGACTGATTTTGGCGGGATCCATTGGGGTCTCTGTCGGGGCTAATTGGATGGAAATGGGGGCTGACGGCCGGTGTTAGGCAAAGCAACGAGAACTTCTCTCTGAACCTCTCAAAATGTTAGCATGCAGTCATGCGTATTATTATTATACTGTTTTATTATCACAAGCTGAAGCAGACTATTTCAGGCTATCCTTGGGACTACTGTGGTCTAGAGTGGTCGGAGGCAACACACACGTGGAATCGATTCCCCGCCCATGGACCACCAAGCCTTCCATCCCTCCGGAGTCGGCAAATTGGTGCCAGACTTGCCTGCGAGGATAGTAGCACTGGACCGATACATCGACAGCCCACTGCGAGTCATTGTAAAGGTCAGATTTGCATTCAATCACCTCCAACGATGATTAACGAAGGCGAATGCATGGCGCATCGCTCAGGGTTTGATCAACGTCGAGAGCTTTATCCCTTTTTTTTATTTATCCTTGGGATTCCAGGGAACCACAATGGCCAAACCAACAAATCTCCGGAGAATGAAAATTATGTGGGACCCGCAAAACCAGTGAAGGTGGGCCATCCAAGTATCCAGGTGTGTATAAACAATCCACTTTAATAGTCTAATCTTTCCAGTTTTTTCCATAAAATGTCGCACGAATAGGATGCAAAACACATTACTGCAGTACTCTTCGAATTTCATGTTGAAAATTGACATTTAACTGAATGACGACAGCTTACGGGCAAGGACTTAAACAGAACGTTGTGCACTGATCATTTGACTGTGCTAATGAACGAAAACTCAAACTGCCCGAATTTTTCATCTTTTCAATAGAATTTCCCATCGCTGTGCTATAGAACGGATTTCTGCACTACTTTCCTCAAGAACATCACAGCAATGGTTGATGATCATCCGAATAACAATAGGAGATGGCCAACGACCTTAACAAAACATTGACCGCTGAACACTTGATTAACGGCACGATATCTCAGCATCACTGCGGTTGTATTTCACATAATACAATGTCATAAAAAACATTGTAGTAGCAGCAAACAGAAAGCGAACAGTTGATTGTTTCGTTCAACGACCAACTGAAAGCCTCCGAGGTTTGCAATTTTTCGAGAAATTTTGGTACCAACGGGTCATTAAGTTTGACCAGTTTTTTGCCAAACCTACGAGGAATTTTTTATGTTCCTCTGATAAAGCATAGGAGACAGGCAAGGATCATAACATAATATTATAGTCGAAACACTGAGCCGTCACAAACATCGACTTGTGCAGTCTAGGTTCTTCAGATTTTCGAAGAACTCCTCTTCCTATAATGCAGTCACTTTTTTATTCACTGCTATTCTTCTTTTATGGGAGGGTGTGATGTGAAATATAACCACAGTGCTGAGATATTACCAAAACTCCAGACCGCAGGTGTACGCGGTGGGATTGAACACGCCACTAGCCTTTCCGAGGGTAAACATGTTTAAAGTAGTGCTCAGAGGCGTCCTGCAATGCAAATGGGATTGATCCCAGCGCCACAGGTCCACGAGGCCTTCCACAACTCGGGGATTCTCAAATTGGTAGCAGAGTTGCCTGGTAGGATAGCAGCATTTGCTCGATACTTTGGTAGAGTCATTGTAAAGACCAGATACGCACTTAATCACTTTTAACTCTGCTCAGTGACTTCTTTGAGCCGGTGGAGGTGAACAGGATATTCGAAGAAATGCTCAATAACGTCAAATGCAAAGTGCCTCACTCAGGAATTGGTCAACGCCGGGAGCTTTATTCTTTTATTTTTTATTTACTTCAGCTTCAGCTTAACTGGGTTCAAGGCCGATTTGTGCTCTCCAGACAAATTCCACTGACGGATGATTGCTGATATTACTATAGGTTAAAACATGGCTGAGAGAAAAGTAAGGCCAAGGACTCGCATGGCATGGTAGTGAACGCGTTAGCCCCGTGAAGCGTAGAAGCGTTTTCGATCCCTACCGCAGACACCTGCGATCAGGAGTTGCGCAAATATCCCCCCTTTTGTAGTTTGCAAAAACAGATTATTGTATGGTTTTCTATGAACATCATGACTTAAGTTGACGTTTTTGTGAAAAAATCGGCGCACATAGACAGCGAGCTTGATATTTCGTCACAGGGTCAAAATTGAGCCATCATATCTAACGACGAACTTAAATGGTATGATGTTCTTCGAAACAGTACATGAAAAAGTCAATACTTGAAAAGCTTTGAAAAGCTATTCCTCATCTTATTTATGCGTCCACCTTTCTGTTCCTTTTGGCAAAGGATTTCCGTGATATAATACGTGTTCTTGCTTCTCCATTGCTGACGTTACTAAAGCGATGTTAAGTGATAGCGCGAAGTAAGTACACATATCCGATACTGTTCAACAAATTAAAACTTTTGGGTGCAACACTTGGAAATAAAACAAATGATATAATCCTGGCAATTTGGCTTGCACAGCCTTCTGTCAACAATTTTCTTCTAAAAAAATCATGCGCTCTTCAAATCGTTCAATGGAGCCAATGTTAGCTGTATGATGTCATTTATGAGTTTTTATGACGATATCGCCACTTTCAAAGCTTAAAATATAGATAGTCGATCTCTACTTCATTTTAGGTGACCCAGCAAATGATCCAACGATTCCAGAAAAACACTGTTCCAATCTGCTGGGAGAAATAAGTCCAAGCACTGAAGAAAGCGATGTCGACGAAAGATCGCCGATCGCATTTGGCGAATAGATGGTCGTCTGCTCAACTAGAACACTTTGCAAGATTTTTTATGAATCAGTTGCCAGAGTTAGGCGTAACAGGCGGAGGATATGGTAAATAAGCAAAATTAAGGATGTTGTTCTCTCTTTCAACAAAACTGTCCTTTCCTTTTCTGCTTGAACGATAACAGTTCCGATGGATTGTGAAAGCAGGTTTTCAAGCTCGCTGGGATCATAGGCGCATGTAGAGCTCTTCTTCAATGATTACTGGGTTAAATTCATTACGTTTCCCCAAGTGGAGTATTCATGCCGCACTATTTCTCCTTGTGCTTCTGGAATCAGAACACACTTTTGCGGCTATCAAACCAGTGCTGGAATAAATGTCTTTCCACCAGCCAAATGAATACACGTCTCTGGTTGTATGCTTAGCGAATCGATGCGTGGTGTGCAGGAAAGAAGTGTCGCTTGATTTTCCATTTGCGTGAGTAAATTCTTTTAAAGTCGAGGTCGTGTGAAAGAAATGGTAACTTTACCTATCTGGTTCTTTTAGCTGCAGAATATCGCTTTTCCCATCGAAGATATCGATTACTTTTTTCCTAAATAAATTACTTACCAATAACTTGGAGAGATTTCTTCTACATGATGTGTTCTTTTCGGGTTTGAACTGAGAGCGAAGAAGTGCTGTGAGGTAGACATGGTGGAAAGTGCGAAAACTTCCGTAATCCTGACTAACTTTACTACTGCAGTGGTTCATAGAAATGAAGGAATTAAATGTAGTCAGCTCAATCCGCATCGCTTACCCTTCCCAGCACCAGCTTTGCGACACAGGCAGGCGAGCAGTTACTAGACCTTAGTCAATGAAGTAGTACCATAAGCCCAAAAAGGAAAGCACGATTCCTAATTTCCAGTGGCTTTAGATAAAAAAGCAGCTTTCTCACATATTCACCGTTCTCTATGAGTCTTTCATTGAGTATTCTACGTTCAGAGCAACTGTACAGAGTTTACATGGATTGGTTATGAGGCAGTCACTTTAAAATTTCAGTCTTAGATATTTGGTGAGGCCTCGTGTTGTAACGAGCCATCCCTCTTTGTGGTCCAATCAGACTACTGTTCTTCTGAACGAGGGCAGAGCGGTCTACACACTGTACGTGAACTGATGCAGTCACCTCCTCTGCCGTTAAGGCAAATTAGGCGGCAATTTTGAGTTGTGTACCGATGATCCCACAAACGGTTACGAACTAGTTGGCGCCCGAGAGCATTCAGTGGTATTTCAATCACAGCTAAGCAACTCTAGACGAGCCCATTTGAAGCTATGTTTTATTTTTTGTTTATTTTCTACGAACCTCATTTCTCATCTACCGTGTAGACCCCCGGAACTTCTCATATTCGTTTCGTTTCATCGTATTCACCATCACTGCAGGTCTTCCATCTTTTACATAGGGCTTCGACCGTTGCTTGAGGACTTTCCTTTCGTCTTTAATGTATTAGAATGCTGATCATGTCGATTCCCCCCTTGAATCGTGAGATAGCAGAGCTGGAGCGTTCCTAATTGGACTACAGGGAGTGAACTTTCTCCAGAGAAGTCCGGTACCAATTCTCCGATCCAGGTGAGAGGGTTGGTGAACCCGGGCAGAGAACGAACCAACACCGTGTTTGTGATGACCGGCATTACTACCAATGTGCTATCCACCGCTAACACTTTATTGCTCTACTTATTTTGTTGAAAATGGAAAGCAGTATAAACGCATTCTTATTCCTGTCAGAATTATCGTTGGGGCGCCCTTTTTCCTCCACATCTTTCCCGAGCAGTTGCGGTTTCGTAATCATTGGAATTGGCTGTTTGCCACTCCAATTTCAGGGTTTGTTTCTTCTGCTCTCTCTCAGTGCAGAAACTGGTGGCTGTTCGAAGCATGTTTCTTAGAGGCACCCTTGGTGAGCATGAAGGGTGAGAGGTGAGAATACTTTGTAGTTACCTGAAGGTATAATCACAATTTTAACTTATTATTTGCTGCCTACTCTTTCTAATGGCAGGGTATACTGCGAAATATAACTTCAGTGATGCTGAGATATTTGCAAAACTCCGAACCGCAGGTGCCTGCGGTGGAGAACGAACGTGTTACTGCCCTTTCTCCGGGGAGTAACGCGTTCACCACCACACCATGCGGGTCCTTCGTTTCGCCCGTCTCCCAGCTAGTTCTATCGATCTTTGCCATCAGCAATCACCCGTTTTGCAGTTTTGCAAATATCTCAGCATCGTTGAAGCTATATTTCGCAGTTTCGCTATTGACTGGAAGGTCTTTAATCAACGTGCGTACAAAAGTTTAAATGACAACATACAATTTTTTTTCCAACACCGAAGTTCTTTTAACCTCTGTATTGGTCGGTAGTTCAACGTTTACCTTATGAGCAAACACGACGTTGCTGCCACAGTATTTATTTCCTCAAAACAGCCATTTCGGCTGCCTTACCCTCATAAAGGCCCGGAAAAATGGATCAAATTGATATTGAAGCATATTAGGCAACATTGTGTTGTTCATAGAGAGTCATATGGGCTATTGAGAATTAACTGGCGTCTTAGATTGCGCGGTAGTATTTCAAGCACTCTTACCAAATTCTCCAGACCGGCCTTAAGCAACGTTTCATAGCTGAGCATATTTCGTTGGAAATAAAAAGGCAGGATAAACGGGACTTCCTTCCTGCCAGAATTATCGGTTGGTGGCGTGGTTTTTTTCTCTACACTTTTCCCAAGAAGTTACAACTTCGTGGCCATTCGAGATGCCTGGTTGCCGCACTCTTTTCAAGCATTGTTCCTTCTGTTCTCTTCATGTGCGCACGTGGTGGCCGACCAAATCATTTTTCTTATAAGTGCCCTTTTTTGTGTATAAAGGAGAGAGGACAGGTAGTGAGCAAGTATGTTTTGCTGCACGGCTTTCGGTCCCATTGCATGATGTAGCCGTTTCTAGACAGGTTAATTTGAACGTTCAGGAATGAAATCTAGTTTTTTTTCGGTACCTTTCTGGTAAATGTTACGCGCTCTGACTGTTCGTTCAATAATTCAAAGCATTTGTCCAAGTCCTCTTGTCTGGAATAGATGGCAAAACAATTTTTGTGTATATCTGCAGTAGAATAATGGTTGGAGATCGATTACTGATGGTTTAACCTTAGACATAAAGATAATGGCAAAGTTTGGTGCCAGTCGCTGTCCCATTGCCAACCCTCTAATTTGTGCGCAATATATCCCAGACCATCTGAAGAACGAGCAGTTTAGGCAAAACCTTGAGAAGGACCATGGGCTTCTGAATGGACAAGTCACACACATTTATTACTCCTTCGTGTTGCTCAAGAAGCTCACGGATTGCTTGCATTGCGGAGCCATTCGACACGTTAGTATAAAGGGCGGTAACGTCGAAAGACTCCATAACATACGCGCTTTTGGGACGCGCGTAACGCAGACAATCTAGGAACGTTTGGGTGTTCGTGAGATGGGCTGGTATGTGCTTAAGCAACCGGATGAGAATTAGGTTTAAAAAACCAAGGCCTTGTATCAGTAAGCCCATCTATTCAACTGATGATTGGTCTCAACTTGAAGATAGAGGGGTCGATAGACACCAGATCATTAGAGGATGCTAACTTATGAGTTTTGATAAGCAAGTATAACACGGAAAATATTGGCACTTCGATCTTAAGAGGCGAAATGTCTGATGGTTTTAAACTTACTGAACTTGTTACATTGACCCATTCGCTGTTCAATTTTCGATGTTGAACTTTGAATTCCTTCTCAGTTGATGCGCGATCAAGCGAAGCGTCTTCAAGTTGTTTTTCCGTTATCTCAACATCTAACTGACAAGGAGTTATTACAAACTCTCCACCTGATAGTCCAATACTTTTTGATTTTTATTAGTTCTCGAACCTGTCGCATACCAGAACCCTTGCGCTGCTGTGGGGTTGGAACTAAACTTTCTCACGCGATAGTGGTTAAGGGCTTTGGGAGTTTCGTTCGAAATATGCAGACTACATGCGATCCACCGCAAAGTTTCTTTAGAAATGGGTTGCGCTGGTGAGAACTAGTGAGCGCTTTCAAGGTTAGATCTATTATCAGTAATGTAGACGGACCTACTGATAGAATAGCTTGGTTTGTAAACCTAATCCTCATCTATTTTCTTAGGCATATGCCAGCCCATCTCACTAATACCCAAATGTTCCTAGATCGTCTGCGTAACGTGAGTCTAAAAGTGCGTACGTTATGGAGTCCATCAACGTCCCCGCCCTTTTCACTAATGTTTCGAATGATTCCGCAATGTAAGCCATCCGCTATCTTCTAGAACAATACGAGAGAGTAATAAACACGTATGGCTTCTCGATTCTGCAGCTTACGGCTCTTCTAAAGCTGTGCCTAAACTGCCGATCTTCAGATGGTCCGGGAAATAAGACGCACAAATTAGAGGGCTGGCATTGGGACATCGACTCGCACTAACCCTTGCCATTGTCTTTATATCTAAGGTTGATCATCAGTAATCCATCTCTTGCCATTATTCTACTGCAGATATATAGATAGTTCCCAAGGTCGACTTTCTATTAACCTCGGCATTGGATTACAAATATGTCGTTTTTTTTTCAGCAATCCCGAGGTTGTTATTCAGCATACGTTTACTTCCACACACATAGAACACATACAACACAACGGTAGCTGACGTTTCGGCAGTATCTCCTTCTTCCAAACCTGGAAGGGTACACTATTATGTAATTTACTAGGTCAAAGGCTTCAACAGCACAAACAAAAAAGGTGGAAATCCAAACGATAATTACCAGATCACCGGATTCTTGAAAAACCCACCGCATTCTACCTACCTTCCACCGAGGAGGAACAGCCGCTCAGAGTCACACATGTTTGATGACTGCACCAAACCACATGAAAAAACAATTCTGAGATACGGGGTTAGATCACGTGTTATCTCTGAGCATTCTTGCCTGCCATTCATTCTCGGGTTCTTGGCATTTATCCTTGGCGTTGGTTATGAACCGCCTATATGACCGTCTATGTGAAACACAGAATTGTGTAATTTGCCCTCATGGCAGAGACGATGACTGCATCAGTTCAGGTACTATATACATGATCTCTCGAAATACAGAAACAAGACACAGAGACACAACGCGAAAGATCTTGAAGTAGAAGTTACTATCCTCGCACCGGAATCAAAAACTTCAAGAAGCAAAATTCTTTTTAAGCATCCCGTATAAATTCCATTGACCCAAGAATGAACCGCAGGGAGGGGGGTGGCTCGGTTCGCACGTGATCTCTCACAGTGTTTAAGACTGATATGTTAATGTGAGACAGACACATTACCCCTCCATGTTAGCTCTGTGTGGTTGATCTCCAGCTGAAATACTCAGTGGGAGACTCATAGAAAGTGGTGAATGTTCGAAGGAACTATTCTAATTTGAACGAGATTGTAGTTTTAGTTTAGTGTTCTCTCTGTTTGATTATGGAGATGTTTGGCTTGGTGGATTGCACTCGTCACGACCTTTCCAGGGTCTGACCGTCAATAAACAATAAAGTTACACTTTTATTTGCTCAACAAGAATATAGCAAATTATTTGATCACTGCAAAGGCTAATAGGAAGTCGGTCATGGGAATCACTGAATCACAGCGAAAGTGCAAGAGACTGATTTGCTTTGCTTCCATAGAGTAAAAAATGCTTTCGACCCAGTTGAGACCGAAGCAGAAATGGAAGCCACGAAAAAGTTACGGCGTCTCTACTCTGTGCGTAAAGGTTCTTCGTGTGCTGTAGAAAAACATCAAAGTATGACCAAAATATTAACGAAATATCACCATTCCATAACGATATTAGTATCGACTTCAAAAGAAGAGTTAGGCAAGTGGTTACATTTTCGCCAAAACTTTTTACGGCCTCTCTGAAGACATCATAGAAACACTGGAAAGGGTCAAAATGAGAATGAAAATTGATGGTCGGCAATTATATCGTCTTCACTTTGCTAATTATATCGTTCTTATGAAGGCGCATGTGGCGCAGTGGTCGGAGGCGCTCTGCAACAGACATATGGAATCGACCCTCGAGCCCATAGCGCACCAAGCCTTCCATCCCTCCGGGGTCGGCAAATTGATACCAGACGTGTAAGAGGATAGCAGCATTGAATCGATACATCGGTAGGCCACCGCGACTCACTGTATAGGCCAGACATGCTTTCAATCACCTCCACATGATGAAGAAAAATGAAGTCGAATGCATGACGCATCCCTCAGGGATTGATCAACGCCGAGAGCTTCATCCTTTTTATCGTTCTTATAACACATAGCACTAGCCAGCCGGAACGAATGCTGGCTGGCTTTACAACTCTTTTGGAAGAATTGTTCTCTGAATAAATCTAAAAGGAAAAACGGTGTTTATGAGAAACGGATTGGTTTCGCATAATATGATAGGTTTTCGTTGATAATAAACGGAATGGATACCTCCAAGTACTTCAGCTATGTCCAACTTGGTCTCAGCTTTGTAGAGAATCGAGGGTGTAGTGCTGAGAACGAAAAACACCTAACTGCATGCCCAGTTTTCCGAATCCACGATTTCCTTGTCTTAAGACATGCGTCAGAAACCTTTGTCGCTGCATGCAGGACTGAAGATCGATGAGTGTTAGAGAACGCACATCCGGAAGGACAGTGCTGGGTGTAACCTGCATCAGGCAAGGCGAGAGGGGATCCTAACCTCCAACCTACGGCAGAGATCGAAATTCGAAGACGCCGTTTCAGATGGCGAATTGTCGGAGATAAGGTGGGCCGGACACACAGTGTGTAGGAACGAGAACCGATGGAGAGGAGCCGTTAACGACTTGATGCTTCGGCGCAGCAGGAATACCACCGAACGAACAGTAAGAGTTATTCGTGAAGACTGATGATACTTAACGAAACTCCGAAGCGAGCAGAGCCCACTGGGTTGCTCATTCACTGGACAAGGACAAATGGAAGATTTGCTGGCGTCTACTCAAATCATTCGACAATCCACGGAGCGACAAGAGTAGACCGGACCAACTTTATTGGCCCCAAAATTTGTGCTTCGTCGGGACTGAGAAAAATGCTTTTATTTATTTTTATTCCATTTTATTTGACCCGTCTCTCGCACCAAATGTCCACGAAGATCTTCCAACTTTACTTTTCGCTTCGGTTGCTGCTGGAGGATTTTCATTTCATCTTGAATACCGTAGAATGTTGGTGGAGCAATTCTCTCTGGAGTCCTGAGATAGCCGAGCTGGAGCGTCCCCAATTGGACTGCAGAGAGTGATGTTTTCCTAAAAAATCCAGGACCAATTTTCCGGCCCCGGAAGGAAGAGAGACTTGGTTGGCTCGGAGCGGAATCGAACTAGCAGCATGGCGGACATCACTACCACTTTGATATCCGTCCCCTGAGAAAAATATTAATAGATGCTAAATTGAAAACAATGGTTTATTCTGAGCTTGTCGTTTGCTTTGTGAGAAATTAGCTTATGCTTGCGTTCTTTCTATAAAATACAATGATGTTTTTGGGTATAATGTGTCCATAGAACTTAGTTCACTCTTTTTGAAAAGTTGAGGACTAAATTGTAAGAGTGAAACAAAAGCACAGCCGTAACATTGTTTCCAGTGAAACGCTACGGAGGGGGAAAGATGTGGAAACCCGAAGACTGCAGCTGAATAATTCACTGCTTCTATTTGAACAGCATTACCGTGTTCTAAATGTCAAAATTGCTATGGAAATGATGTGGTGTGATGACATTTTCGTTCCCTCGATCGTCGTGTTATTTGTGCTGGTGCCTGTGAACATTTCATTTTCTTCTTTCGCGCACTGGACTAGAGCAGCGGATTCTGTGGGATGTGGGGAGTCGTTGAACATCATTTATTTCTTCAAGAGTTTCGTGAAAAGTACTGACCATTGGATTGGCAGTCCTCCTGTTATGCCTTTAAAATACCGAGCTATCTACTCACTAACGGCTCTTGTCCAACGGTAGTGGTTCATACGCATTACATTTTCAGCCCACCTTATTTTCAACAGTTTAGCTTAATCAATGGTATTTTTGATTCTTGATAGTTAACGTAGGCCTGAGCGTTGGAACCGTTTTCTCACTTGTGTGACACGGGGTAGTCTTAGCATCTGAAGTGTGTATCCACGAGTTACCATCTCGCTGATGCAATTTCGAACCTTTCGGTCAGGTTTGCCTTTTGCCATTGAACCTTTTCATGCAGGGACTGAACCAGTATCAAAACGAAATCCTAACACCAAAGGCTGTAATGGCAAAACTCAAACTCCTAACATAGTCCTTTCGACTGCGAATTGTGTAACCCTGTGTGATTTTCCGTCCTACTTACGTAGCGACGTTTCCGACGCGTAGCTAACGTAAGAAGAATCGTGAAGTCGCAAAGGTAGGCAGTGTGTCGCGTCTTCACTGTATTCTCAATTGTTATGAAAGCTCTCTTAAGCCTCTTGTTTCTTCTTACTCAACTTTGGAGCTAAGTTGTTTACCATGTTGACTTCCCAAGTTAGTCCAACAAAACTAGAAAATTTAGAGATATTGATTTTATGAGTGTGAGACGCGAAATCAGTCCTTTCTTCACGAACATGGCTCTTGTGAGATTTAGCCGAAATATATTCTTTTCACGAGCGTTGTCAAACTGGGCTAACATTCGTCTCGGATGCTAATGCTTGTTGTTATAAAAAACGATGTCATCACCATAATGACACTTGACACTTGAACGGCCCGTCATCACTGGTTTTGCGGGCCCCAGCACAATCACCATTTATCGGAGCTTTGCTGGTTGAGCCATTGTGGTTCCCCGGAATCCCGAGATCAGCCTGGCCAAAGTCTGTCCCAGGTCTTCACCACGACGGGCAGTCGCAGCTGTCCTGGATCAGAGGGAGATTTGCCACCATGCGACTTTGGTACCAGGACGGTGGTGGATCCTGGTATTGGTTTACTCTTAGCTAGGCTTCCTGATGGAAACGCCGGACTCCTCAGCTTGGGAGACACTGCCGGAGGGGCGAATCCCCCAGCTGTACATCGCAGTCCGACACCCAGGAACACCTCCCCAGCCACGATGAGGCGGTAAACCGTTGGGAGGATCACCATAATGGTGGTTTAATTACCGACCATTGATTTCCACTCCCGTGTTGTCCCATTTCAATGTTGGTACGGCGTTCTGAAAAAGCGGCAGTAAGTAATTTTGGCAAGATGGAATCCTTTTGCTTCATCCCTCTTCCCAAATCGATGTTAATATCGTTGTAGAATGACGATGTTTTGGTTGCGAAGTTTTAATAAAGCTCACAAAAAATCTTTATGTACTGACCAGAGACGTCCTAACTGCCCATGGCTTCCGGGACTCATTATTTATCGATGAGTGAAAAGCTTTCTTTACATCGATGAAAGCGAGGCAGAGCGATCTCTTTATTCCCGTAAAACCACAGTGATTCTTCTTATCGTGTGGATGTGGTCCACCGTAGTGAATCCTTTACGAAGCCGTGCTTGTTCACATGGATGTTCTTCATCTAATGTTCTGGCAACCATGCTTACGATGATCCGAGTGAAGAACTTCTGGATGAGAGAGAGTATGCAGATTGGGAGACAGCTGCCGATACCGTGGAGGTCACCCTTTCTGAACAATATCACGATCTTGCTGGTACACTATTGAAAAGAGTTTTGCATTCTGACAGGTGACATTTTAAGAGATGGGCCAGTTTGTTGATGAGAACTGGCGGAAGATTTTTCAGGTGTTCAGGTCCCAATGAGACACGAAACTTCACCTCATACAGTGTTTCACTTTTTTATTTCCTGCCTACTATAACTTTTACGGCAGGGTATTGGGAAGATACAACCACATTGATGCTGAGAATTTGCAAAACTCTGGACCGCAGGTGTTTGCGGTGGGGGAACAAACGTGCTATTACCTTTTGTGGATGTATTTTACATCATACAGTTGCAATTACAGATTATCAGAGCTTCGGAAAAAAAACTTTGCTACTTAAGGAAGCTTCATAAGCTTCGTGAAAACTAGAGTATTACTACTTCAATGTGCTAGACTGAATAAACTGTGAGATCGTCTCAACCAGCATCGACAGTGATTCTAACGTTCTGCATTTCCGTTTATAATTTCATGACTGCAGATGACGTGAATGAATGAAGGTACCAAAGACAATGCTCCTTTCACTTTTAAAATCCTTCTCCCGATTTCGTATTCTGTGACAACATGCGTTGAAACGATTTCTTTGAGCTAGGAAGGTTATCAGCATCACAGCAACGCTCTGTCCACAATACCATCCGAGAAACAGAAAAAAAGAAAAATTTCCTTTGCACACCCTCCAATTAAATGGTTCCACACTAAGGTACGCAAATTGAGGTTTACATTAAACAAATGCCTTTACGAAAGCAGAATAAATTAAGGAGCTTATGAGCAATGTCGCTGTTTTCGTATCGTTGAAACATTGACACTATTTGATCAGATAGCTTCGAAATTGCTCAGTAGCTTCATGATTATTCAAACGTCGTGGGAGTAAGTACGAGATGGCTCTCACATTATGTCATCTTTACTCTGCTTTTGAGTTTATGGAAATGGTGTTGCTGTTCAAACAGAAGCAGTAGCCTACTTATTCACTGTCTTTGGACTTCAGCATCGTCGCCTTAAGCAATTTTTTCTTCACGAACAGTGTCCTAGTTGTGCTTTGTTGTTTCAGTCCTACAGTTACTCAACCCTACACCTTAAAAAAATGAACCAAAAAGTTTGTAAAGAGTTCAGAATTGAAAATATGGTGAAAACTGTAGGTACTTACGTAGGATACTGATTTCATATAAGCCACAAGTTCCGGACCGTAATATTGTCCTATAAATGAAGTAAATAAAAACCCTCTGTTATTCCAAAGGGTGTGCTAAAATTTGGTAATGAATGAAAATTCGATCAAAGATTATCGGTAACATTTGCAAATTTTGTTTTGTTTTTTGTTTTTTGAAATGCATTTCAAAAGCTGAACATTTCAAAACCTTCATAAGTGGGGTATGATCACTAGGCCCTTAAAAACTGGTACCACAAAGCTCAAAAAAAGCTCTTGCGTTAATCCATCCCTGAGGGACGCGTCGTGCATTCGACTTCATTAAGCATCGTTGGAGGTGATTCAATGCAGATCTGGCCTTTACAATGACTCGCGGTGACCAACCGATGTATCGAGCCACTGCTGCCATCCTCCCGGAAGTCTGGTTCCATTTTGCTACCCAGAGGAATGGAAGGCTAGGTGGGCCATGGGCGTGAAGTTCGATTCCATGTGTGAATTGTAGGGCGCCTCCGACCACTGCGCCACACGCAACTTACCATAATGCAACTAATCAAAAAGCATACTGTCTTCTTTTTTATGATCTGCTTGCTACAATTTTTACGGCAAGGTGTTATGCGAAATACAACCACAACGATGATGAGATATTTGTAAAACTGCGGAATCCAAGTGTCTTCAGTGAGGAACGAACGCTCTATTACCCTTTTCGAGGGCTAACGCAGTCACCACCACACCATGGGTTATTGCTGATGGCACTGATCGGTATAACTAGGTGAGAGACAGGCGAAACGAAGGACCCACATGGTGTGGTGGTCAACGCGTTAGCCCCCCGGAAAGGGTAATAACGCGTTCGTTCCTCACCGCAGAAAACCTGTGGTCCGGAGTTTTGCAAATATCAAAAAGCACAATGTTTACAATGACGAACATGCTATTCATAAATTTTTCCACCGATTTTAATGTCTTCTCATATTAAAGGCGGATGATTTTTCACTGAAATTGAAGTTAAATTGTTTTCTACTCAGAAATGAAGGGAACCACATCTTGCAAATTTTCTTAAAAAATTAGTATCGGTATGATATAAATTGCATTGCGATTTTTAGGCACATGGTCCTGGTTTGAGATGTCATTATCCTTTTACCGCTCGTGTTGTTTAGAAGCGAATTTCGGAAAATTGTAACAAACTAATCAGAGGCTTTTTAGCAACTCCCAATATGATGGCCTTGTTCTCCATATTGATGCTGCTTGTCCTTCTGAATGTTGCTGATCTGGCACTGGCAAGGGTAAGTGCAATAGAATGGCTTCTCGATTCTCGATCACTCGAAGTCGAGTGATTGGGATCAAACCTTGTTTCGAGCTATACTTTTGAAGCATAAACACTTTTTTTTGTCAACTATCGCTGTTCTTCCAGCTAATGTTGTCTTCATCTGGATCAGCTGGTACCCATTGAGTACCGAGTAACTTGATCGGGTGCCAGTAAATCTTTCATTTCTCCCTGTTGCAAGCAAGGGTAACCCAGTTGGTTCTGCTCTCTCTTGGAGCTCGTTGACCATCATAACTTTCTTCTAGGGTTTTCGTGGAAAGCACCGACGATCAGGTCTGTAGTTCTTCCTTCTATGCATTTGACATCCCCAAAAGCCCAGTTACTATTGGTCTTGTGCGCCAGTTGTTGTTCACACGCATTAACGTGTCCTACTTTCCTTAACTACAATTTGGTTTCGAAAACAACACCGTATTTAGAACGTTGAGGTAGGTCGGAGCTTCGGATCCCCTCTCTCACTTGCGTTATACGGGATTCTCTTAGCGTCGTCTTTTCCACTGCACACGACTACAACGCTGAATCACCCTCCTTCTTGCGTGCGTACCCACCAAGTTCGTTACACACACATTAAGGCAAGAAGAATCTTGGTATCGAAAAGGAGGACAAGAAGTCGGGGTGTTCCTTGTTCTTCTCGCTACATGCTCGATACTTTTGAAAATTCCATAAGCTGCTCGCTTTGTCATGCTCAACTATGTAGTTAAGTCGTTCATCATGCTGACTTCTCCACAGAGATAGACGTAACTGGACCATTCGGGATAGTCATTGCATTGAGCAGGAAAAGAGCTAGACGTAACTGGACCATTCGGGATAGTCATTACATTGAGCAGGAAAAGAGCATAGGAAACCAACCTGTTCTTCATGAACATTCTACTGGTGAGGTTCAGCAAAAGGCCAACTTTTCCACAACAGCTATGAGAGTTGGCAAGCACTCGCTCCGCTTGTCTAATGCTTGGTGTTAAGAGAACGATGGCATCAGCAGAACGAAGGTTGTGCAAATGCCGACCAACGGTTTTCACTCCTATTTTGTCCCATTCCAATGTTCGCATGGCGTTCTGGAGGGCGAAAGTAAATAATTTTGGCAAGATTGTATCGCCTTGCTTAACCCCTCTTTTGACGTCGATGCTAATATCGTTGAACAATGACGACACATTGATTATGCAACTTTTATATAGCTCACAAAAAATTTTTATATGTTGAACAGGGACTTCATTGTTGTTGAAAGCCTCCATAACTGCTTTTGCCCCAACGGAATCGAAATCTTCCCTTAAATCAGGATATATTACATCGCGCTAAATCCTTTTCGCAACTCTGCTTTCTCACATGGCTCTCCGTCGTCCAGTGTTCTGTCAATCCTGTTCAGGATGACTCGAGTGAGAAAAAGTGTGTAGACGGCAGACAGCAAGCATATTGGGCGATAGTTGTCGATATCATGGAGGTCACTTTTTCATGGACAATAATACGGCCTTACTTTTTCTTTCTCATCGAATAGGAACTTTACATTCTGACAGGTAACGTGTGAAGAGCTGAGCCGACGTACTGATGAGGACTGGCGGAAGGCTCGTTAGGTATTTAGATCTTATCCTGTTAAGACCTGGTGTTGTTCGGTTCTTCAGCAACAAAATAGTATATCGTATTTTGGAAGAGCGAACCGGTGGTGCGACATATCCGTCCTCCTTTGTTTCATGCGAGCACGAGAGCACTGGCTATTGAAGAGATTCAAGTAGTATTCGTAATTTGATGGTCGGATTATAGTGATCTTAGCTTTGTAAAGCGAATTTTTTTCAGCCTTCGGGGATGCTTTTCCACGTCTCTGTAGTTTCTGCCATAACTGCTGCTCTTTTCTGTTTAAGATCTTTTCTTATGTCTCATTCAACTGTACTTTGGCTTATCAGTTCGAGTGTTGCTGGAGATAAACTTCTACTAGTGACTTTCGAGCGTTTCCATGAGGAAACCTAGCTAAGAGCAAATCAATGCCAGGATCTACCACTGTGCTGGTATCGAACTAATCGCATCGCATGACGGCAAATAACTTGGCATAAAAAAGTATAAAAGGCAGAAAATAAAAAGCTAATTATTGTGTATTCAACTACAGCCTCAGCTTAACTGGGTTTAATGCCGATATGGGCTCCCTAGATCAGTCGCGATGACGGGTGATTGCTGACGGCAGAGATCGATAAAAACTAGCTGAGAGACAGGCGAAACGAAGGACCCGCATGGTGTGGTGGTGAACGCGCTACTACCCGGAAAGGACAATAGCGCGTTCGTTCCCCACCGCAAACACCTGCGGTTCGGAGTTTTGCAAATATCTCAGCAATCTTGTGGTTGTATTTCGCATAGCAATAACCTGCCATAAAAAGTATAAAAGGCAGAAAAATAAAAAGCTAATTATTGTGAATCGTCTTAGTCTTGTGAGATTTAAGAAGCTTTGGTTAAGCGTGAGATTTCACCAGACTTTCCGTGCTCGTTGGAAAGCTGCCGTGCAGAGGCGTCTTTCAGATTCAGGAGCATTAAGCTCACTTAATCTATCGTGTTTAGCTTTTGATAACCACATATCGCTTGCCGACCTCTGAAAGTGGGGGGCTAGGCATATTTACGGGTAGCTTGCCAGTCTCTCACAGAGTAGTCTTTGAGCTTATTTGTTGGAGGCGACTTCTAGCTGCCTCCCATATACTTCCCTGTTACTTGATTGAAGGATTTTAGCCGAAATGACCCGTAAAATAGAACCCGCATAAACGAGGACACACTCACGCACGCATGCATGAATACGCCCTCATAATCACAGAAGCTATGTGTCAAATCGGCGTAGCAGATGTAGGAAGTCCATTACCTTTATGCACCTATATTCCTAGTGAGCAGAATTCGCCTTTAATCCCTATTCGCCTCACAGGTACGTGTAACGTTGCATCGTGACTAACCTGCAGGAGATCCTCTGTGAGGGAGATCCATGGTGTTATCAGGATAGTGAATACAAAAATAATACGCATTAGCATGAAATTATTTGAAAAACTTCTCTAGCGAGATTCTCAGGGCAAAATTATCAACATCTTCAAAGGAGGAAAAAGGTGATATTCGACAGCCTCAACGAGGTCGTAGGTGAGTTCGCTTCTTTTCTGTTTTATTCCTTTCATTGGAATATTTAATAGAATGCTGTGTAGCGTACATCCGCATAAATACTGTGCGCAAATCGATGATCGGATCGACTACGCGAAATAGTACCTATAAGATTTAAAAGGCTTACACTTCCATAGGGTTAACCATCGAGCTCCACCTAGAGGCGCAGATGATTCTGAAAACAATGGGAAAACTTCTAAAATCTCTAAAAAATCAATACTGTTGATAGGAACGGTTTTTCAAGTGAGATGTTATTTGACTTCATTAGAAGTCACTCATGTGCACTAGGAGCACGTTGACCTACTCTCACGAGCTATTGGCCCAGCTACCTTATGACACCTTTACAAAACCAAACCGCTGGACCGATAGTGTTGAAGCCTGTACTGGTTACGGAAGCGCTAAATGTATATCTCTGATTTTGAAGATTTGAAAACTCTTGGATTGCAGTGAGGCTAAGCAAAAAACACCGGCGCTTACGAGTGTCTTTTAAACATTACATTCTTGAAATACGACATTTTTTTCTAATTTGGAAAATCTATTTAAGATTATACAGTGACGCTAAGCTACACAACGCTATCTTAAACAACTCTCGAAGCAAGTGGGATGTGAAAGACTCGAACGGAAATATCGTAATGCCGTACCTAATCTCGGGAAAATACGGTACATTTAGCGTTTATTAGAAAGGTGGCAATTTTTTTGCAGATTTGAACCCGCACTCCTCAGAGCTTTAACTCCATTATATTGTATTATATTACATTGTATTATACTATATTATATTATATTATATTATATTATATTATATTATATATTATAAGCTTAAATGATTTAATCGTTAACATTCGCTATCTTCCTTGTCATAAACAATGTGAACACTCCCCCAGTGCAGAAATGGTGCAAGGAACTATTTATAATGTAGCTATCGATTGCTTATGGTACAATGACAGCGCCAAATATGTTTCATTCGCTTGTGACTGATAAAATGAGCAAATGCTGCTTTAGAAAGGAAAGAGGGTTAAAAAAAAACCGAAAGCATAGGGGTGGAATACTCTAGCAGAGTTAATGATAGCGATCTAGGAGAATGGTAAAACTGAATACATTTCATCCTCCGTACTTATCCTAATACAGTCTCTTAGCCTTTATCTACTGTGTATGGCATGGTAAAAAAAAGGATAAAGCTCTCAGTGTTGATTTATCCCCGAGGGATGCGCCATGCATTCGACTTCATTAAACATCGTTGGAGGTTATTGAATGCATATCTGGCTTTTACAATGAATCGCGGTGGCCTACGGATGTATCGAGCCAGTGCTGCTATCCTCCCAGACAATTCTGGTACCAATTTGCCGATTCCGGAGATGGAGGGCTTGGTGGGCCATGGGCGTAGGGATCGATTCCACGATGTGTGCCGCAATGGCGCCTCCAGCCACTGCGCCACACGAGCCCTTATAGCATGGTATCATGCGAAATACATCATAGAGGTGCTGAGATATGAGTAAAATGGCTACTTTCTACCCCGCCAACCGTGTCCTTGCTTTGCATTTCATTCATCCATGTTTGAAAAAAAGTAGAAAAAATGTCTGAAAAGGTTTCTCCTCTTATTTCCGTCGAAGATTGGTTGCTGATAGCATTGACAGAGTAAAAAACTAACTAAAAGAAACGCAAAGCAAGAGCGTCGGTTGGTGCGGCGGAGCGCATGCCAGCCACCGGCAAGGCTAGTCGTGGGTTTGAAGCCTACCTCAGTTTCCGAGCTTTGCTCATGTCACGGTATCTTGCGGTTTCGAAGTACATTAAGCAGAAGTTAATTCCACTTATGATGAATGTTCATCTGAGAATTACGGAAAATTCGTCCAAGGATTATAAAAAACTGCCTGAATGAAAAGCAATTCAAACGTTCTTAGTGAATGACAAGTTTGTCTAGCATCCATATACAACTTCAGATTCCACTGAGCTCGCCACAATAAGAGAAGCGATGAAAAGAATAGAAAGAAACACATGTGTTCGATTCGTACCGAGACGCTCAGAAAAGGATTATGTTGACATCCAGAACGAGAAAGGTGAAGGGTGAGCGTTACTGCTCTCCAGCTAGTGATCGAATTCTTTCACGGCTGTCAAGGAAAATAGATTTCTTCTTATTCCTAAGTGATCCTAAACCAGTGCAATTAATACAAAGGCCAGAGGAATCCATAATCAATAAGATGTGGCAACAATAAATCATCTTTTTCAAAGCATCTATGGTAGTTCATAAAGAAAAGTTCATCAAAAAGATAAAGGATAAAGGCATGCATTCGACTTCATTAAGCATCGTTTGGAGGTGATTGAATGCATATTTGGCCTTTACAATGACTCACGGTGGCCTACCGATGTATTGAGCCAATGCTGCTAACCTCCCAGACAAATCTGGTACCAATTTGCCGACCCCGGAGATGGAGGGCTTGGTGGGCCATGAGCGCGGGGATTGATTCCACGTGTGCTGCAGGGCGCCTCTGACCGTGGCGCCGCACGCGCCCTTGAAATTTCATTAGTTGTTACTAATTTGTTCGTTTTGCTACGTGTAAAGTATTTCCGTAACAAAGTGTTCAAGAAAAAAGCATGAGGACGTAATTCCTGTCAGCAGTGCCCTATTCACCAACTGTGAAACTCAATTACAACTTCGAAAAAAGCTAAAAGACGTTGTAGATGCAGTCAGTTATCACTAGTTCTAGTTCTGTGAACTGCCAAGCGGAAGAATTCTTATCAATTCCAGATGTTACACCAGTGTGGGTCGCCAAGATGGAAAAAAGCGTATTGATGCTTGAAGCGAACGAGGACGACACGTAAGTCAAATCTGCATAACTCTGCAACATTTGGATGGATTTTTGCGCAAAGAAAATAAGAAGGGCTTTTGTAAACAAGACCGGATCTGGGCTTGGTGCTTATTTGTAAGGGTAGCCCGATTGGAAAATCAGTGCTTCGTCATAAGGCCAGTCGACTAATAGCAGCTACGAAAAGGAGAATGACCACAATAGTTCAAACCCTGGCCAGAATCTATGGTTAGAAAAAAAAGTGAGTGGTGCCCCATTCCAATTTTTCCAATTACATTGTCTCACTTGTTTCGTAGGAAAACGTGGGCCAGGAGACGTGAAGACATTCTGAAAGTTGGATTTAAATTCATTTTTCCTTAGTGATCATTTCACTTTCGATCTTATCATTGCCATGAAATATCCGTCAGCACTGCAACGGCGAGGGCATTGGATCCTCATATAGAGATGTTCGCCGAATTTAAGTATGTAATTCAGCATTATTATCAGTAAGCCGGCTACTTAGTAGAGCTAAATTCACAATCGACGCTATTAAGCGAGAAACCTGATAGCAAGCGAAAATGATTCCAAAACGCAACATTCCATTGGATTTGTCACTGAATTTTGAGGAAGGCATGTGTTCAGCTATTTTTTCCTTTGTCTAACCCGAGTGGACAGTAAGGAGAATGTGTAGGCTGAAGAGCAGTCCTAAGCAGTAATAAGGCGTCGACATAGCATTGATTTGGGGAAAAGTGCAATATGTCAAAGACGAGTGAACAAAATGCGGAGTATGCAATCAGTGAGGGTTTCTAACAGTTTTGAGCCATATTTTATGGAGATGTCGAGCTATTTAGATGTATAGAAACTCGAATTGTTCAACACGAACTATTACACGTGGTCGGACTGTGGCATGAGCATTGTCGATGCGATAGAGACGATTTCATAAAAGTACATTACGAAAACGTCATGCCAGGTTAGTCATGAAAAAAACACCTGCCCAATTGTTGTTAATACCTCTTTACAACACTAGTCAGTATGAAAAGTCTACCAGGTTTTCTCCCTCGAAGAGCTAATTTTCTATTGATAAGTCAAATCGATGAGTGACATAGCCCCAATGGTGTATGAGCTGGCCTACTCAGTCATTTTTAAGTGTTTCGTCAGCTTAACTTCAACTTGTGGAGAACCTCAAGACGTAAACATGCCACAGAGCCCTTGTTTGTTGTTTCGATGAGAGGGTAATTTTTTTGGTATCGGCAGTATTAGCCTAGAAGACCCTCTTTATTAAAAGCCAGGTCCAAATGCATTTTCAAACTCGGGAATGTGGTGTGCGACCGTGACATAGCTCAACAAAGCAAAGCACGGAATTTCCAATGCCTTAATGAGTCTCCTGCAAATTTAAGGTGAAGAATCACAATTCGAGAAAGTTCCAATAAGGAAGTCGTCCTTGTACAATATTTCTTATGACTACACATCGTTGATGCATTACGAGAGAACGGCGTTCGCAATACCGCATACCATTTCCATAGAGACGTTGGACCCGAAATACATGGTGCAAGAAATTCTCTTCTAGATACTGCTTTTTGTTGTCTCATTTCTCGCAAAGGACATTTTGACAGCTAACTTTAGGATCTGATTGGAAAACAAACCGACGCCTCGTCAAGCGACTATCAAAAAGGTTTGCAAGATCTACGGCTGCAAAGTATGTAGAGGCGGGAAGAGTTACTCAAAAAAGTGGCGGGAAGAAGACGGATCTATTGAGGGGAAAAGCGTATGCCTGAATCTTCAAACTATGAAGGTAGTTACAAGAGACACCAGTCTAATAATTAATATTTAAATCTATTTGCGGACATCGGAGCATTTAAAACGTTAAATCGTTATGACGTTTCAAAACCTAGCTGTATTAGTATTTGGATTTTAGCGACTAGTACTTATTACTCGTTTGCGCATGTGGAGCAGTGGTCGGAGGCGCCACTGCGGCACACACGTGGAATTGATCCCAGCGCTCATAGCCCACCAAGCCGTCTATCCTTCCGGGGTCGGCAATTTGGTACCAGACTTGTCTGGGAGGATAGCAACACCGATTCGATACATAGGTAGGCCACCGCTAGTCATTCTAAAGGCCAGATGTGCATTCAGTCACCTCCAACGATACTTAATGAAGCCGAATGCATGGCGCATCCCTCAGGGATTGATAAACGCCGAGAGCTTTGAGAGCTTTTTACTCGTCTGCTAATCTCAGGCTGGGCCGGACGAGTTTAATAGCTTTGATGCTTAAGCTAGCTGTCCATTGGATGAGGTGGCTCACCGCAACCTTATCCCGTGACCCGAAGAGAGTATCCCAGGTTCTTTCAAGCACTTTCCTCTCATGATGTAATGTCAGTGATTTACCTATAGGCCAAATTAATCTTCAATAGTGTGGCTCGCTTAAACCATTTTTTTTATACGACGCGATTCATATCCACCGTGCTTATCTCAGCATATCTTGTAATCTGCTTGAGGGTTTTCCCTTCCATCGTGAATCTCCTTGAATGCTCATCGAGTCGGTTCTCCCTGGGACCTCGTGATAACAGCGCCAAAGCTTTTCCATTTTGGACCCTAGAAAGTGGACCTTTCTCAAACAAGTCTGGTAACAATTTTCCGACTTCGGATGGATGAGAGGTTTGAGCGGGGCGAGGGTTTGAACCAACACCGTGCTTGTGACGATCGGCATCAATATCATAATTTTAACTTATTATTTACTGCCTACTCCTTTTAATGGCAGGGTGTATTGCGAAATATAACTTCAGTAATGCTGAGATATCTGCAACACTCCGGACCGCTGGTGTCTGTGATGGGAATGAACGCGCTATTTTCCTTTCCGGGGAGTAACGCGTTCACCACTACATCATGCGGGTCCTTCGTCCTGAGAGACAGGCGAAACGAAGGACCCGCATGGTGTGGTGGTGAGCGCGTTACTCTCCGGAAAGGAAAATAGCGCGTTTGTTCCCGACCGCAGACACCTGCGGTCCGGAGTTTTGCAAATATCTCAGCATCAGTATCATTGTGCTATCCCCCTCTCCGCCTCCCTCCCCTCATTTAAAAGATAAGTGCATATTAATGGCTATGCACGTATCATCTGTATCATCTGTGGTCCAGCTGATCGTCGCGTAACTCGAGCAGGCGCCAGTAAATCTTCCATTTTTCTCTGCGGCGTGCAAGAGTAACCTAGTGAGTTCTACTCGCTCTAGGGACTCGTTGAGCATCATATCTTTCTTCTAGGCTCTTCGTGAAAGACTCTGTCCATCGGGTCGGTGGACTCCCTTCCGTACATTTAACATGCCAAGGAATCCAGTCACTAATGGATGTTAACCATCGGTTGTCGTTCATACGCCTTACGTGTCTCGCCAACCTTATCTTCGAGTGTTTGGTGTATAGAACGGGATCCTTGATTTTGAATCGTTGACGCAGGTCGGAGCTTCGATCCGTTCCCTTACTTGCAGAAACACGACATGCACCCACCATCGTCCTTTCTAGTGTGCGTTCAATAGCGTTGAGTGATCTTTCATCCTGCTTACGCAGCAACCAGGTTTCTGTCGAATACGTTAAGGCAGGAAGTACCGCTGAGTCGAAAAGGTGGGCACGGAGTCGGGCGTTCCTTGTTCTCTTCACTACATCCTCGATGCTCTTGAAAGCTCCCCAAGCCGCTCGTTTCTTTCTGCTCAACTCCAGAGCTGAGTCGTTCATCGTATTGATTTCCCGACGTAGATAGACATAACTGGAGTATTCGGACATATTCGTTCCGTTGGGCTTGCATGGGGCATACGTACCAATCCGTTCTTCATAAAGATCGTTTTTGTGAGATTTAACCAAATACCAATTTTTCCACAAGCTTTATCAAAGCCGGCAAGTAATCGTTCCACTGGGTAATGTTTGGAGTTATAAGAACGATATCGTCAGCAAAGCGAAGATGGTGCAACTACCGATCATCGATTTTCATCCCCATTTTTTTCCCATTGCAATGTTCGCATGATGTTCTCGAGGATGGCGGTAAATAGTTTTGGGGTGATAGTATCGTCTTGTCTAACCCCTTTTAACGCCGTTATTAATATTGTCGTAGAATGGTGATCCTTCCAACGGTTTACCGCCTCATCATGGCTGGGAGGTGTTCCTGGGTGTCGGAATGCGATGTATAGCGAGGGGATTCGTCTCCCCGGCAGTGTCTGCCAAGCTAAGAAGAAGTCAGGCGTTTCCATAAGGAAGCCTAGCTAAGAGTAAACCAACAGGGATCCACCACAGTCCTGGTATGAAAGTCGCATGGTGGCAAATCTCCCTCTAATCCACAAGGCTGCGACGGCCGGTCGTGGTGACGACCTAGGGCAGACTTTAGCCAGGCTGTCCTCAGGATTCCAAGGAGCCACAATGGCTTAACCAGCAAATCTCCGAAAAATGGTGATTATGCTGGGGCCCAGACAACTAGTGAGGACGGGACGTTCAAGTACCAAGTATCAAGTAAGTAGAATGGTGATACTTTGGTTGTGGAACTCTTGAAGTAAAAAATTCACTACGAATCTCTGTATAATGACTTGGGTCTCGCTGAATGACTGCTTCTATCTTAACTGTGTCAAAAGCACATCGTTAACATTCTATTTATTGCGTTTTTAAAATTTTGTATGCGGTGGGGAACGAACGCTCTATTAGTCTTTCCGGGGATAACGTATTCACCAACACACCAAGCGGGTTCTTCGTTTCGCACATATTTCAGCTAATTTTCTATCGATCAGTTCTGTCAGCAATCATCCATCAACGAGACTGATCTGGAGAGCTCAAAAGGGCAACAAAATCTTAACTTTTTGCAAATATCTCAACATCGTGGTTGCATCACACATAACACCCTGCCATGAAAAAATTCTAAAAAGCACTAAATAAAAGTTAACATTGTGATTTCGACTACAGCCTCAGGTTAGCTGGGTGCAATGCTGATTTGGGCTCTCCAGTTGACGGGTGATTGCAGATGGCAGTTATCGATAAAAAACTGGCTGAGAGACAGGTAAAACGAAAGACTCCCATGGTGTGTGGTGAACGCGTTAGCCTCTGAAATGGTAATATCGCGTTCGTTCCCCACCACAGGCACCTGCAGTCCGGAATTTTTCAAATATCTCAGCATCATTGTGGTTGTACCAAAAGCCTTCTTCAAATCGATGGAAATTAGGCAGAGCGCTCTTTTGTACTCTCGCGATACTTCAGTGGCTCATCTTATCATTTGGATATGATCCATAGTACTAACTCCTTTTCAAAACCCTGTTTGCTCACATGACCGTCGTTCGTCCAGTGCTTTGTCAATACTCAAAAAACCATGCTTAAAAAAAATTTAAAAAAAAGTCAAAATCGTGGATCAGAAAGCCAAACAGTGAAAGAAAAGAGCCTCGTTCTCCTTACCCAGAAACCTTCGATTCGGCTATGGGCATACCAGAAGAATATTCGAAAAATATCCCATAAAAGCCTTTTCAAAAACTTCAAGAAGGGTCAAATTTTGAAGCAGCATTTAGCTTTCGATGAGTTTGTTTTTTTAAAAAGGGGTGTTGATAGGACCATGGTTAGAGTCGTCGCTCATTAATAGATGAATCATCGCAGTAAAGATCACGACCTTCCAAATGCGCGCTATTTTCTTATGGCTAATCGGTTTTTCTAGAATATTCGGAGAAATTGATGAAATTCTATGGCACTCTGAAGCGGATGAAAGTACTTGACTGCGGTGATGATTATGCGATAACGTACTATTTTGGAACTTGTAAATGTTTCAGCTCGAAACGAATCAGACAACAATGTTCTGGCCAACAGCGGACACCGAAAACGCGGTTGAGATTGAGAGGACTTGACGGATAACGTTTTCAATAAATATAGAGTTTCAGTAAACCACTCACACTCACACTACGGTTACTGTTGTTTGACCTTTCTATAAGTGGTATTTTCTTTGATTCCCCATAGTAAAATATTTTATCCAAAAGTGAAGTGGTCTTTTCACTTACTTCCTTTCTTCTTGCATTCGAGCTCATTTTATAAAAGTACGGTCTTAATCACTGGGTGAAGTATTAGAGAATTGAATTTGTCTACACGTACATATATGTTCGGCTCTTCACAGGCAAACCAAACTGTCGCAAACAGTTTTTCGATTACTCCAAACGGAGTCCAGGAGTGATAAAATGCTGGCCACTCCTGACTTGGAGCTGAAGGTATTAGGCTTCTGTGAAACAATGTTCTGAAAACAAATGAAAAAAATGATTCATTCTTAACTAAAAATAACTGTTTAAATTCACATACTCCTATAAAAAATTCACATTTATTTATCCTAATGAGGCAAAAGACGGATCTCCCTCATATGAGGGATCTCGAGCCTGTTAGTCGCGAGGCTACGTGGCGCGTCCCCAGGGTAGCGAATAGGGGGTTAGTCGCGGACCAGAAGCGACCTTTGCTTTCCCTGAGACGCAGGTGGACCCAGGGATGGACTCGCTGTCTCTGCTGCGCCGATTTGGCACATACTTTCTGTATTTGCTAGGCGTATTCATGCACGCGTGTGCGGGTGTGTTCAAGTCTATGCGGATTGTATTCTACGAATCAATTCGGCCAAAAAGCCCTGCAATCAAGTGACAGGGAAGCATACAGGAGGCGGTTAGGAGTATCCTTCAACAAATAAGCTCCATGTCCACTATGGGAAAGCCTGGCAAGCTACCCGTTAGTATACCCAGCCCCCACGTTCAGAGCCCAGCCAGCTCTGCGTGGGTATCAAAATGCTAAACACAGTAAAAAGAAACGGCTCATTCCCCAGACCCCGAAAGAGCCCCCCAACTTCGCAGCGTTGGGTAGGACGAGTACAGAGAGGCTGCTAAAATCCCAGGGCCAATGGAAGCTGCCTGGATTACAAAGAACTTTGGTGACGATCTGTACCTACAATGCACGTACACTTGCATCCGAGTCCTCGATAGAAGACTTGCTCATGCAAGCAAGAAGGATAAGGCGTGTCGTCATCGGCCTGGCCGAGACGAGACGACGCCATCCATTCAACGCCGTCTATGACACCGGAGAAGAACTGTTCCTCGGAACATGCAACAGCAGTCGGCGGCGTCGGCGTTCTCGTCAACACGAGTTTGTCCATGAACATCGATTCATTCGAACAGCTTACAACCGTAATCGGACGTTTGTGATTAAAAAGATGTGAATCAATACCGGCTTTTAACAATTTTCGTCGTTTACGCGCCGACGTCAAACTATGACGAAGAAGGAGTCGAAGCGTTCTATATGGACTTGGAGAAGTTCAACAGAGAAGACCATACATTCTTCAAGGTCATCATTGGAGATTTCAATGCTAAGATTGGGCCAAGAAGAATGTCTGAAGAACGTTACATTGGGATCCATTGATTAGAATGGAACAGACAGGGGTGAGCGGCTTTCTGAGTTTATCGTGACGACCAAGACCATTCATGGTAACTCGCAATTCCAGAAAGCCCCACCCTCAACGCTGGACGTGGGAGTCTCCGAATGGAGAGTACCATAACGAAATAGACCACATCATAGTAAATAGAAGGTTTTGCCTAACCGATGTCGCTGTTGTCCCAAAAATTCTACACGGGGTCAGACCACCGTCTCCTTTGTGCAAGATTCTTTTTCTCGCCGAAAGGATAAAAAGCCGCTAAATTCAAAAACCGAAGTCCCGGAACCACCCTAGTCTGGGACTTATTCAATTCATCAGTCGGCTGCTGGGAAGATGCCGTGCCGATAACGTCGACGAAGAATACGATCGGCTCATTCAAGATCTTCACGTTAGCGCTATGAAAGCTCAGAGTTCGAAAGTCACCAAGAGACGTCTGTCTCTAGAAACACTCAAGCTGATACGCCAGTTTGGAATCACACGAGCTGCAGACAACCGCGAACTAACGTTCGAACTTGCAAAATAATGAAGAGAGGCGATAAAAGACGATCTTAAAGAGAGAAGAGCAGCAGCAATGGTCGAAGCTGCAGAGGCTGGAAAAAGCATTCACAAAGCCCACCGAAGCTTCGCCAATTACAAGACCAAGATGATTGCATTCCGACGCCCAGACGGAACAGTTACAGCGTCCAGAAAGGTAATGGAGAAAATCATTCACGAATACTACTCAGATCTCTTCGATAGTCACGTCCACCTCCCGTCTTATGAAATAAAGGAGGATGGATATGCTATACCACCGGTTCTCCCTTCCGAAATCCGACATGTCATTCCGTCAGTGAAATATCGAATAGCACCAGGTCCGGACAGGATACGACCAGAACACCTGAAGAACCTTCCACCACTCGTAAACAAACTGGCTCACCTCTTCACACGTTACCTGTCTGAATGCAAGGTCCCTACCCACTGGAAGACCAGCAAGACCGTGTTATTGTTCAAGAAGGGTGACCTACAGGATATCGGCAACTATCGTCCGATCTGCTTACTGTCTGTCGTCTACAAACTTTTCACTGGAGTCATCCTAAACAAGATTGACAGAACACTGAACGAAGGACAGCCATGTGAGCAAGCAGGGTTTCGTAAAGGATTTAGTACGATGGACCACATCCACACGATAACAAGACTCATTGAAGTATCACGAGAGTACAAAAGACCGCTCTGTCTCACCTTCATCGATTTACAAAAGGCCTTTGATTCAGTCGAGACAGAAGCAGTCTTGGAAGCCCTGGGTAGTCAAGGAGTCCCTACTCATTACATAGAGATTCTTCGTGAGCTGTACAAGAATTTCGCGACTAAGATATCACCGTTCTACAACGATATTAACGTTGGCGTCAAAAGAGGAGTTAGGGAAGGCGATACCATCTCGCCAAAATTATGTACCGCCACCCTCCAGAACGTCATGCGAACATTGTAATGGGATAATATAGAAGTGAAACTCGTTGGTCGGCAGTTACATCATGTTTGCTTTGCTGATGACATCGTCCTTATAACGCCAAACATTAGCCAGACGGAGCGTATGCTTGTCGACTTTGATAAAGCCTGTGGAAAGATTGGTCTTCGACTAAATCTCACAAAAAACGATGTTCATGAGGAACGGATTGGTTCCGTACGCCCCATTCACGCTCAATGAAACGAATATCTCCGAATGCACCAGTTATGTCTATCTAGGTCGGGAAATCAATATGATGAACGACTTAGCTCCAGAGCTGAGCAGGAGGAAACGAGCGGCTTGTGCACCTTTCAAGAGCATCGAGGATGTAGTGAGGAGGACAAGGAACATCCGATTCCGTGCCCACCTTCTCGACTCAACGGTACTTCCTGCCCTTAACGTATGCGACAGAAACCTGGTTGCTGCGTAAGCAGGATGAAAGATCACTCAGCGCTGTTGAACGCACACTAGAAAGGACGATGCTGGGAGTATCAGGCAGCAACCTTAGCCTCGTGTAAAATGTTGGAAGATCTTCGTGGACAACGGATGCGAGGAAATGAACAAATTTAAAGAATGTGAGAAGTGCTGAGATCTGCACAGTAGACGTGAAAACGGATCATATAAAATGAAATGAAAAAATGAAAAAAATTAGATAAAATCTTGAAGTATTGAAACCGGAGAATCTTTTCAAGATTCAATGCGGCAAAACCAATTCTCTAAGTGATTTTTCAGCAGAGCCTATGTTGCTGATAACGTTTTTCCTCTAGTAGTTGTCGAAATGACTTAAGTACGTGCAACGAATAATCATTACGAAGTGCTTACAAGTTTTCACATCACCAAAATTTCTCATTTTCCTTTTAGCAGTACCCTACTGGATGCACATCAAGGCTGAGAACAGGTCCTCTTATGCAGTTCTTATGAGCTCGATAAACTACTTAAAACCTTCGTTATTGGACGCATTATTTATCAATCTGAGGTTTTTGGAAACTCAACGGTTTCCTGTTGCTTTTGTTTTTGTAATCTGCTTAACCTATACTGGAGTTTGGACTTCTTCGGGTGCTCATCATAGTTTTCAATTTGCTAGAGAATGAAAGAGTCTTGACATGCCTGACTGAATTGTTGACGGACTCAGCGGTGTCCAGATGTCACGCAAATGGACAATAAAGAATATAACAATAATTTTGAAACTGACTGTTATTTAACCTGGGTAGTAAAATAATCAACATGTTTATAAACTGTTGAGCTTACGCGAGGTAGAGAAAAAAGCGAAACGAAACGACGGAAAGTTAGCCGAATAACACTGATTTGTCAAGCCTCGTGTAAGCGCAACGACTTAAGCAAATGAATAGTGTTTTTCGTAGGTAAAACTCATTGCCTGTGCAGCACATAATAGGCTAAATTTTCTTCCACTGCAGCGCGCTAGCATTCTGGCGGGACGAGAGTTTAAAAAATACACCCACAACCAAGAAAGTTGCCTTCGTAATCCCACTTCACTTTGTTCTCTGAATTCATCAGTTGACAATTTGTTTTTCAACCCAGTAATCCACCAGTCGGTATTTTTTAAGCTAGCGCATGGCGAATAGCAAAACTCTAGGAATAGGAATTTCTTTTATTTTACATCATCTGAGATCGCACATTGTGCGGATATCAGTACTTCTTTCAGATCATTCCTTCGTTACATCCATCATCTACAAAGCTCTTCCTGTTTCATCGTGGATCCACCTATGGCCTCGGATTTCGGCTTTCCCACCACGTTTTCCTGAATTCTGATCAAGACGATTCTCTTTGGAATCTTGGGACCACTGTACTCAGGCATTCCTCGATCTTCATTGGCCCAGCTTGTAAAAAACGAGGTATCTGCGATGCCTAACCAGACATTACAGAAGATTTTTCCAGTTACCATCACAGTCCATTAGTATCGGCTTCGCACCTGAAAATTGCCTTTAAATACTAAACCAAGAGAGCAGGTCAAAAGTTCAATAAGATCCTGTTAGACAATGGACCAATGTACTCAGACTAAGAAGCCTTTGGAATGGCTCCATCGATCTATACCCATCCAAGGTACAGATTGATGTTGCCTGCTGAGTGGCATTTAGACCAAATTTTCGACAAAAGTGGCACCTTCGATAATTTGGGCAATTTAGTTGTAACTCGAAAAAATCACCAAATTTCACGATTGAACGCAAAGTCTCAATTTGCTAGTGCCGACAATGACGGACTCGTGCCCCCATAACAATCCACACCCGATCTCAACGTCATTTTTCTTGAGACAAGGATTTGGATTGATATTTGTGCATCTGATCAAATACTAAGAAGGCCGACAACAAAAGGATTTCACACAAAGAGCTGTGCAACAGTGTGAAACCAGCCACATCATTTCGACTATGTCACACGAGATTAAAAAACAATGAATATTTGTACTGTCCAACAGAAGGCAAACTACTACAGAAATTCTTATGTTACAGTGGGTTCAAAAAAGGCATATAAAATTTACACTTTGTGGTTTGCAAACCGACTTTCTTTTAACTTTAGTAAGACTAATCAGCATGTACTCTTTCACTGATAAGCTAACACGAAATTGATAAGGATGTCTTTTCGGCCAACGTCTCGAAGTCTTCGTCCCTCCTCAGAGCCGATGATCCTAGTCGATGTCAGCAATCGTTTCTGCTGTCGTTGTGGTGAGTGAATCCGTTGATGAGTACCAAATCGGATTTTCTTCAGTGGAGCACCGCTTGGATAAGGCAAGATCACACGGCGATGCTCCTTAATCTAAGACGGTTGTTGTGGATAATGATAGCCCAGTGAAAACGAAGATATCGGAAGTTTACTCGAAAACAAAGTTCTTTATCAAACTCGTATTGCCTTATCATTGGAAGAATACATATACCTTATAGTGTATGAAATCGGAGAAATATAAGTGACATATATGAACATAACTTAAAAGACCGACGTTGCACAAACCTTGGCATTAATAATCGGTATGTATGTGTATTCATAAGAATTGCCGTCGTTGAACTGACGCGAGTTGGTGCCACTTGATGGCGTTGTCGTCGTGACTAGGTGCCTGACGTTTCGGCGACTTCGTCTTCTTCAGAGCTTAAACGTCCTAAACAAATGCTGAGAATCATTGAAATTCTGTCAGCAAAGTATTTACTGGCTGTCAACGTACGAAGTCTTGAGACGGCTACCGAGACTAGTCAAAGGTTATTGCCATTCAGCAGATTTCTTTTCGTAAAAAATTGAGCTGTGATGCCCATTTCACTTCATGATTCCTAATGATGGATCATCCAGTTATCAAGTTTCAAGTCAATAATGTACATACAAATAAACCGTGCAGCAGAACTTCTTGTTTTCAAAAGCTGTTTGGAGGGTTACATTCCTCATTTTCAATATGAGATCGTCCAGAGTAATCACAAATGTCTTCGCACGATTAATGGTACAATTCTGGCGAAACAAGAAGCTTTCTGATGTGGAAATTCAGCAGTTACTTAAGTAGCCTAACTGAGTAACTGACAAGTAGCCCTGTTATTTTCTATAATTTTTAAGAAACCTGCATCAAGAAATATCAGGAATTGTGGGAATACGCCTAACTCACAAATAGTCGACATATAAAGCTCTCTGCTTGGATTTGTTTTCTCTAGGTGTTGATTTTCAACCCTAGGCACAACTTTGCTTAGTGGTGCGTTATCGATGATAAAAGATTTTGCAAAAATCCATATTTTCATGTTTGAATTTGTACGTGACAGATAGTAATTCGAAATGATGAACAAGCAGAAGGTTAAGTGACTGGTTCTCTTTGTGGAACAGACCTTTGACTATTTGTTCAAAATTATGGCCAGACATCGGCAAAGATCGTCTGACAGTTCTGAAATATAGGAACAGGTCAAAACCATATTTAATTTGTAGAGTAGATCCTCGACAATTTTTCCTAGAAAACTGTAACGGCACAAAGGGTAAAGCAGGCAAAGCACAGCAGTCGGCCATGATACCCGAGAACAGCTCAACAACGTTATTTGAATAATACAGGCATTAAAGGTGCTGAGATATGAGCAAAACTCGGAACCTCAGGTGCTTTGCAAACCCTCGATTACCCTTTCCGTGGCCCACGTTTTATTCATTGCACCACCGAAGCACTTGTTGTGCCTTTTTCTTCAGCCAGTTTGTCAGCCTAACGGTGCAATAAGCAATCCGCAGTTCACGGGAATGATCTAGGAAGCACAAATCGGTACCGGATCCGATTAAGCTGAAGCGGCAGTCAAAATCGCAATGTATTAAATTTTATTTATTTCCTACTCTTTGTCCATGCTAGAGTGCGGTGTGCTATATCTATATCAGTATATTTGTCCACGAAGATCTTCCAACGTCATCCGTCGCTCCGTTTGCTGTTTGAGGATTTCCATTTCGTGTTGAACGCAGTAAAATGCTGGTCGAGCAATTCTCCCTGGAGTTCTGAGATAGCCAGGCTATAGCGTTCCCATTTGGATTGCAGAGAGTGATTTCTTTCCCAGACAAGCCCCCCTACCAATTTGCCATCCCCGGAGGGTCGAGAGGCTTGTTTGGCCCGGAGCGGAATCGAACTAGCACCAAGCTCATGATGACAGACATCACTACCGCTGTGCTATTAGCTCCCTCATATGCCTTATAGTGTTCGAAATTAGAGAAATACAGGTGACATATTTGTATATAACTTAAAAAACCAGCTTTCTATAAACCTTGGCATTAATAATCGGCATGTATGTATATTTATAGGAATTGCCGTCGTTGAGCTGACGCGAGATTGGTGTCAGTTGTTGGTGTTGTTGTTGTGATTCGGTGCCCGACGTTTCGGCGGCTTCTCCTTCCTCAGGGCTTGAACGTTTTTTGTGTGACGTCACCCATATAATTCGGGAACTACCAAGAATCTAACAGTTAAACAAGCTCCATGTTGTTTAGAGAATACTGATTGTGTTTTTTGCGCCTAGGTCCGTCGGTGTGTTGTTCATCACATAGAATGATGAGTGAAACTCCACAAAGATCAAAAAATCATTTTGGTAAACGGCACCAGGTCACGTGTGGTAGTGAGGCATTCGTCTTTTAGGTTCATCTTTGCGCTTTTGAGAGTAACCCAAGACACATCAATAGTCTTGCACGTTAAATTTTTTATTCCTGAGCTTGGACCTTGACAGTCACTTCAAAATCATCGCCGTTATGCTTTTGTGCCCTATGGGTACCTCAATGACTCCCATGTCGAGTTTAAAGCTTTCCATCTAGATGTTCTTTTATACGGAAAAAGACGGCATATATAATTCTTTTTTGCATCTCAATGGGTCCACACTGTTCCTCTGTGTCCATGTTATGCAGCTACAAAACCTTAAACCATGTGGGTTCAAAATTTCCTTAGGCTCTATGTGCTTCGTACAACATTCATCAATTTATCCAACGTACGGCCTTGGACATCAATGAAGGTCTGAGTGAGATATGCATCTGCTTCATTTCTGATAAGAATATCCAGTGCACAGAAGGTGTTGGACGTTTCATGCTGGAAAGGTACAAATAGGCCTAACGTAAACGAATACTAGGAATCACTAAAATTCTCCCATCAAAGTAATGTTGGCAGTAAACCTACTAAAAAAAATCTTGAAACTGCTACTGAGACCAGTCAAAGGTCATAGCCATTCAGCAGATTTCTCTTCGAAAAAAAATTGGGCTGCGATGCTCACTATTCTTCGTGATTGGTAATGATGGACCATCTAGTTATCAAGCTTCAAGTAAATAATGTGCGAAAAACTGCAAAAAAAATTTCTTGTTTTCAACAGCTGTTTGGAAGGTTATATGCATCATTTTTTAACACGAGATCTTTCAGAGCTTCAGGGTTTTCGCAGGTCTAGGTTTTCGCGCGATGTACGGTACGATCCTGGCGAAACATAAAGCGTTTTTGGTGTAAAAATTCAGCAATTACGTAAGCGACCTATCTGAATAACTGGCAAATAGCTCTAGTATCCTATGAATTTAAAAAAGCTGCGAACATTAAAAATTGTGAGAATGTGCCAAACTTACAAATGGTCGACATATGAAGCTCTCTGCTTGCATCTGTTTTCTCTAGATATTGATTTTCAACCTCAGGCACAACGTTGCTTAGTGGTGCGTTATCGATGATAAGAGATTTTTCAAAAATTTATTCATATTTGAACATGTACGAGACAGATAATGAGGTATAAAGGATAGAGCTCTCGGCGTTGGTCAATCCCTGAGGAATGCGCCATGCATTCGACTTCATTAAGCATCGTTTGCAGGTGATTTAATGCATATCTGGCCTTTACAATGACTCGCTGTGGCCTACCGATGTATCGAGCCAGTGCTGCTATCCTCCCAGACTGGTCTGGTATAATTTTGCCGACCGCTGAGGTATGGAAGATTTGGTGGACCTTAGGCGCAGGGATCGATTCCACGTGTGTGTTGCAGAGCGCCTGTGACCACTTCGCCACACGCGCCCCTGCGAAATAAGTAGTAACTCGAAATGACAAATGAGCAGAAGTTTAAGTGACTGGTTGTATTTATTGAACAGTTCTTTGACTATCTTTTTCAAAATTCTGATCAGGCACTGGCAGAGATCATCCGACATTTGCGGAAATGTAGAAACAGGCCACAACCATGTTTAATTTGTGGAATAGATCTCGGACTATTTTTCTAGAGGACATGGGGCGGCCATGATACTAGAGAGCAGCTCAACAGCAGTATTTAAACAACACTGTTATTAAACGTGCTGAGATATGAGCATAACTTGGAACCTCAGGTGCCCTTCGAACCTCGATTAACCTTTCCGAGGCTCACGTTTTATTCACTGCATCATCGAAGCACTTGCTCTGCGTTTTTTTTCAGCCAGTTTTTTAACCTAACAGTCCAATCATCAATCAGCCGTCCACGGGAATGATCTGGGGAGCACAAATCGGCATCGGACTCGGACTCATTTAAGCTGAGGAGGCAGAAGAAATGACAGCGTCCCAACTTTTATTTTTTTGCCTATTCTTTACCCATGGTAGAGTACGATATGGAATGCCTATCTCAGCATTCCTATTATATTCCACATCGTGCCTTGCTACGAAAAACCATCGGCAGTAAATAGAAGTGACAATATCGTAATTTCGACAGCAGCTTTAGCTTAACTGGGTTCAGTATCGATTTCTGCTTTCTAGATCTTTCCCGTTTATGGGTAGTCGCTTATTGCACCGTTAGAGCAAAAAAGGCTCCACATGGGCCTCGATTGGTGTGGTGGATAACACGTGAACTCCAGAGAAGGGTAATCACTAGTTCGAAGCCTATCTGATGCGCAGAGTTTTGCGTACATCTCAGCATGCTTGCGGTTGAAGTTCACAAAATGCCCTGCCATTAAAAAAAGAAAAAGGCAGCACATAAAATCTAAAATGCTGCGAATACGGGTAGTGTCCACCTTCTTATCCCAATGCTTTTGTTAAAATGTCAGTGAGGATCTCAAGGCAAGGTCGTAATTTTTTTCTGCATCTCAAAAAAAAGCGGAAATTTCAACTACTTTTTAGGGATATAAAGTAGATGATTGATTACTGAATGGACTGAGGAAAAGATCCGCCCTTACGAACTTTTTTCTGCGCTTCTTCTAAAAGCAACCCAAGGTTATTACTCACAGTGTCACGGACGACAAAAACTGTGTTCTATCATGCATGCACCCTTCAGTAATCTGCGAGATTACAAATGTGCACGAAGTACTTCTCAAATTCTGTGTCACACAATAACTTCTTGGACCATGATAGTACTAGTTCAGAAGAATTACATAACCTGGTGATTGACAAAATGCGGCAACGACTGCAAAGGCGGCGGTCGACATCGGTCGCTGGGACCGTGTTTGTCACACGACAATACCTAGTCGCACTTTTTAAAGTTATGAAACTTGTTAGAATTGGATTACAATACCTTACACTATTCAGCTTACTCTTCAGAGCTTACGTCAACAAACCGCCAGTTCTTGAAGCAAATGGTTAACGAAATGCTTTGAAAAATGATGCTGAAAACACTGTTACGTTGTCAAGAAGTGACAAGGCGGTTACACGTCGACTTTGAAAAATCGTCCTCGAACCACTCTTGTTTTCTCATCAGTGACGGAAATAGCTTTTTGGTAGAGCTGAAGATATTTTCAAATTAAACCATAGCAATGTTTAAGTAGTTAGGCAGATCATATAGTCGTTTAAAGAGTCGATGTAGAAGAAATCATTTCTGTTAATGTGCTGTTTAGGTGAGTGACTTCGTGGTAGTGGTTGCTACATGCACAGCGAGTAAAGAAATACTTTGCAGAAAAGCGAAAAAAAAGGATTATGAGATCTAGCTATGCCGGCTTCACTGGAAAAAATGCTTGGATTTGATCAGATGGCCTGGTGATTGCACAGAGATCGTGAAAGAGGTCGTGACGTACTTGCACGTTACCCAACACCTACGTTGCTTTGATATTTCTAGACGTGATGCTGTTGTTCAAATAGAAGTGGTAGCGTATTTAACGACAGTCTCCAAGCTCCGTTCTCTTTTGCAGCTCTTCATCGCTAATGGTGTGTCAGTTGTGTTTAAGATTTCCACCCTCTAGTTTTTCGGACCTTAAAGAAGTGCTTGGAACACTGTTCTTCATACAAGGCACTAGTGCAAAAAAAAATGCTTTTGTTTAATAAAGTGCAACTAAAATTACAATTTATATTGTGATTTCCTCCACTAAAATGCTATATCAATTAAACTAAGCTCTTTGCAAACTTTCTTTCATGATGCTTCGTTACACAAAATGGAATGTGAGAACGGTGCCGTATTCTGGTCAGAGACAAGTGAAGAAGCATTTGAAAAATAACAGTCCTTCAGAATCTCTCTTTCTACATCTCAGCTTCAAAATGGAAATTAACAGGGTTTGAATTGCACCACACACTTGCTGACACGTGTTGTTCTGAGGCCTTTCTAGCGTTGTCGTTTTTTGAATAACATTTTTAGACAATAGAATTGAAACAATCCGCGGTTTTCCAGCAACGGTCAGAATGGCGTGCTCGTTCGTAACATGGCAGCTTCTCGCCTATCTGAGTGTCGCTGAGCTGGTCCTGGCATAGGTAAGTGCTATAGAGCGAGACACTTGGCTCCCGATTATTCGAAAACAAATAATTGTGTTAAAACACCATTTCATGTGTTCACGATTCCAGAAAAGGATATACATATATAAGCACAAGTGCACAGAACAAAAAACCAACTCATATCATGTGTTTTGAGATAGCGCGGAAATAATGTGTTTATGAAAATAGTTCACATAAAACTCCACCTATAACTTTCTTAGGGGAAAAGTAATCGACATTTTCAATGGAGGGAAAGGTGACATTCTACAGCTTCACAGAGCCACTAGGTGAGTTCACAGTTTGCTCGCTCTCAATCTGAACGATTTATGAAAAGAAACGACGCATAAAATGAGATTACATGCGTGCAGAGGTACATGTGACGGATAAAGCATAGAAGAATAAAGCATAAAAGAGCAAAACTCTTGCCGTTGCTCAATCCTTCAGGAACGTGCCATGCATTTCACGTCATTAAGCATCGTGGGGTGATTGAAAGCATATTAGGCTACACAATTACTTGTGTTGGTCTATAGAAGTATCAAGTTAGCGCTACTATCTTTGCAGGCTTGTCTGGTACTATTTCACCGACCCCGGAGTGATGGAAGCTTTGGTGAGCCTGGTGCACGGGATCGAACTAAGGAGCACCCCACCGATGAATATGTTGATGAATAGTCCGAAATTGTCGAGAACTTGATGGCACGTGATGTCTGTCAACTGTGCTCAGAACCCTAACCCAGCCGCCAGTCTTCCATGCTGAATGCTCAAGTTAAGGATAAAAAATAAGCACCAAAATCTAATGAGCAACTGGGATTTCTAGAATAGAACATGTTGGTGTTCCTCAATGTATCGTGGGTGGAAACCGCACTTGTATGGGACATTTGGAGAAAATGGATGTCGATTTGGACTTTTCGAGCACTTTTTTTAAGCAAATTCATTGAAGCAATAAAATGTGATGGAAGCTACATTTACTTTTTGAGGTAGTTAATAGACCAAGATCTTTTCTGTAAGTGTCCTTTGGTCCTGAATTGCTCTAGTTATCGAGAATTTAGCTATACTTGGCAGGGAACAATCTCATTCACAATGTTTAGATATTGTTTTTTTTAAATAGTTCATCGCTTCCACATTCAATCATTTGTTTAAGATCAATCAATAACGAAAAATCGCACAACGCAATCTTCAGCAACTCTCAAACGTAAATCGAATGTGAAAGACTCGAACGGAAACATATGATACCCTACATAATAACGGGAGCATATGGTATATGGGGGCGGTCACTAAAAACGATAGAATTTCTCGCAATTTTCTGAACCCCCCTCGTTTTTCACACAGTGAGGGCTAAGATGGGACATAATGGCGTTTCCTTTTCTCAAAGCTTCAAACAACAGTCGGTGGAAAAGGGATTAATCGGATGAAGCAGTTCAGAATTAGATGATAGTTGTTTTTGACAGCTCACGTGGTTTTTTAAATGATCTAGGAAAATATCGATTTTTTCCATAGGGATGATCCTGAAGAACTGGAAATATCTGGAGTCTGATGGGACATCGTGGTTTATTTAGTGATAGTAATTTAGCGCAGTACCAACACAGAATACATTTGCTCGGTAGCAATCACAAAGGACTTAAATGTTAGCTGTTAAAACGTGTTAAATACTTTGGAATCGCCTAAAACAAAGTTGTTTTCAGTGATGACGTAAACTTATTCAAATGCTTTGACAAATTTTCATGAACAAAGTCGTCTACGTTTATGGATTTGATGACAAGTTGATAAAGTTTGTTTATATTTTAAGAGGCCACCGAACTCAATACAATAAAAGAAGGGATGAAACGAATTGAAAGAAACACTTGTATTCGCTTTCGACAGAGAAGCACTGAAGCGGATTACATCGACATTCAGAATGCGGTGGGCGAAGGGTGAGTGCGTTTGCTTACGAAAAAGTAACAAGGAGTAATCAGATCCTTACCATCACTTCTGTAGAGAGCAACATTGTTGAAAAGAACGCTACATATTTGTTAAATGACTCTACACCACATTGCCACACTGTGGTGATCACAGCATTTCTTGCACGCTATTCCTTTCTTAGCACTCGCCATCAACAGAACTCTTCGTACACTTTGCTCCGGCTGCTGTTTGAGGGTATTCGTCTTGTCATTAAAGTCGCCAAGTGACGGTCAAGTCGATTCTCCTTGTAGTCCTTGGATACCCGGGTTACAGCGTTCTCGTGTGAATTAGGAATGAGCTTTTTGCCACAGAGTCTAGAACCGATTCCAGAGTGATGAGAGCATTGGCTGGCGTAGTAGGGTCTTAAACTATCGGTTGGATAGCTTGCACACCAATACTGAGGGTAGAAAATTCTAGTGACCCAAAACGCAATAAAATATGAATGTATAAATAGGTCTAATGTTGGTCAATTTCTTGAAAGTGTGCCATGCAGTCGACCTTATAAAACACAGTGGTGGAGACTGAATGCGCATATGGCTGTGGAATCATCTACGAAGGCTTGTTGATGCATTAATTCAACAATTCGCCGTTTTGTTGATAAGCGCACACGAGAATGTTATATTATTCTTTACTCAAGAAAAAATCTAACCTTTCGGCGAAATTCACCTTTCTCAGGGCTGGGAAAGATTAACTTGACTGGAATCTAATCAGCTAAACACCTTCATAACCCAATGGAAATATCGAGAAACCTAAACTTCAATCGCATTGAAGCCAAAACAACTCCTTCGCACTCTTACCGCTTTCTATGACTATTTCACTGAGTATCCCATATGGATACAATTCCCAAAAAGTTCACATGAACCGGTAATGTGCCTCTCTCCCATTAAAAATATAACTCCGAGTTACTGTGGGAAATCATGCGTGGTTACGAAGAGTTCCTCCATGCGGTTCATTTGTGGATTCTTGGAATTTATCCGAAAGACCTCGAGCGTTTAACAGGCCAAAGTTTTCGATGTTGTGATACGATTGTGACGTCTACTTCGAAATATTCTCTGTTGTGTCTCTGTGTCCTATTTGCGCCTAGCGGAGTACTTGGTTTAATTTTAACTTTACAGACTAAGTGTTCTTTTTACATGGACACGGAGTGGTCTACTCGTCTCATCAAGGTAGTGGTCCTAAAACGCTTTACGAGAGACTAGGTACCCCGTATGCGAGCTCGTGCATTCACCATCCTTACGGTTTGGGCATATCATAGAATTTTGTGTTGCGAATAGACGGCCTTATAAATGGTTACGGACCAGCTCCCGTCATGGAGTGTTCGGCAATATTTCAATCATTGCCACCGAATTCTCTATACCTGTTTTTTTAAGGACTCTTTAATGCGATTGAAAACTAGGTTTTTTGACTTCTCTGGTGGGACAGTGGAAGCACCTGGTGGATTAAGTTGTAGTCAATTTGACGTTTCTAGGCTGTACAGAAGGCGAAATTCGTCAAAGTGTCAGCTTTTTATGGATAAAGAATAAAGTAACAAACTCGTGTGGGCTTATTAAAAAGGCAGATTATTGATAAGTAGCGAGGTTAATAGAAAATCGATCTTGGAAGCCATCAAGTTAGAACTTTTCCTTGCCTTTGCAGGCGAGTATATGGTACATGCTTGTCGACCTCGGTGGGACGGAAGATTTGTTTTGGCCGTCTGCTTAACTTCTATGTTACCAATACCCTCAACAAAAGATCCATCAGAAAAATTGGTTATTAAAGGATGCATAAAGAGGAAGATGTTGCATTAACGGTAACAATGGTAACAGTATTAAATCAATAGACCTGATAACTTGCAGACTCTTCAAATGTCGCTTATCAGTCCTTTTCGTCGTTTACTGAAAAACTGCAATCCAATGCTTAAGGAAGTATATATGAAATGACCCTAGCTTAATTTTTGTCAATGCTGCGAAACCGGCAATATCGTCAATTTGCAATTAATTGCAGAATCTTGCCTGTTCTATGATTTATTCAAGGCAGAAATTCTCAGCTGTTCGATTCGAGGTGTTATACCAGTGTGGGTCGTCTCACAGGACGAAGTGTACTGGTGTTGAAACAGGCGAAGATAGCTCGTTAGTTCTTTCCAAGATGTCAATACAGCATTTACATATGTTTTGAGTGCAATGTGAAGAGAACTTTTCCGAAGATTTGAGAAAGCCGGACTGATATTCGAGTTAATATGTACGGCCAGTCGATTTGCTAGTCAATGCTTCGGCAAGCAACAAACACCGGTTGCCCATGGAAGACCTTGTGCGGCATGTCTCCATCAATAACTGGAAGATTTTTAAAGGACAAAACGGCTCTGAAGAAGGCGAAACTGCCGAACAGCCACTTGAATAAGTTTTGTATTAACAATCACGTCCCCAAAAAAACCACTGTTATTAAACCTCGGTACGAGTAATCAATAATTTTTCCCAGGATCGACTTTCTATTAACCTCGGCATTGGAATATGAATGCGTCGTTTTCTTGTTCAGCAATTGCGAGGTTGTTAAACAGCATACATTTACTTCCATAGAAAAACACAATACAATACAACAGTAGCTGACGTTTCGGCAGTATCGCCTTCTTCAGAGCCTGGAAGGGTATACTGACATACAATTTACTAGGCCAAACGCTTCAATGACACTTACAAAGACGAAAAACTCTATGGTAATTACATGGTCAACAGCTTCTCGAAAAAACTCACCGCTTTTTTTACGTGCCTTCCCATGAGGAAGATTAGAACAGCTGATTATGGTCGCATAAGGTTGATGACTGCACCATCCCACATCAGAAATTGATGCGAACATACGGGGTCAGGTCGCGTATGACCTCTGGGCATTCATCCCTGCTATTCATTGTAGGGTTTTTGGCATATATGCATAATCATCAATCACAGTCATCAACCTTATGCGACCATGATCAGCTGTTCTAGTCTTCCTCATGGGAAGGCACGTAAAAAAGCGGTGAGTTTTTTCGAGAAGCTGTTGACCATGTAATTACCATGGAGTTTTTCGTCTTTTTGTAAGTGTCATTGAAGCGTTTGGCCTAGTAAATTGTATGTCAGTATACCCTTCCAGGCTCTGAAGAAGGCGATACTGCCGAAACGTCAGCTACTGTTGTATTGTATTGTGTTTTTCTATGGAAGTAAATGTATGCTGTTTAACAACCTCGCGATTGCTGAACAAGAAAACGACGCAATAATTTTTTCTATATAACTAAGCCACCACAGCCCTGGTGTCAAATTAGTGGCATGGTGGCAAATCTTCCTCTGATCTACAAGGGCCTTGACCGCCTGCGGTGGTGACGATCTGGCGCAAACTTTGCCCAGGCTGACCTTGGGATTCCAGGAAACCACAATGGCTAAACCAGCACATCTCCGAAAAATGGAGATTGCACTGCGACCTGCACAACTAATAAAGGACGGGGGCCATCCAAGTATCGAAGTATGTCTGTTGACGAAGAAGAGATCAATTTATTGATAACTGCCGAGCAGAGAATAACAGAAAGTGGATCTTGAGAATGGATTGGAAAGTTCATTTGCACCGAAAACGTGCTGACCTCGATAATTCACAGCAAGATACCCGATAGTCTTGCTACCGCTAAGTACTGTTACTCCAGAATCATTCAGTCAATTGTGTGAAATTTTGCGAGACTTGTCCGCTCAAAAGACTTTACCATATCTTGGAAACTTTCCAGTATTTTCATCCGCTTTTCCCACTAAACAGTAGGCCAAGCGTTTCTTTTCTACCACTTATCACGGTTTTTCATCACTACTACTTAAGACAAATGAAGTTCTTCAAGCACAGCGTAAATCACCGCATTCACAGGGCACAGTGTATGAAAAGCAATTCAAGAAGAAGACAAGTCAAGTCGTAATGAGTGGTGAATGAGTTTCTCGGCATTCGCTGACATATTTTTCAGAGACTTTCAACTGTTTAGATGCGTGGTAACTGAAATCGTTCAACACGAGTTGTTGCACGTGATCGGACTATGGCACGAGCATATGAGATACGACAGAGACAAGTACATCAGAGTGAATTACAGAAACATCCTGCCAGGTTCATTATACGAATTACCTAGATAACTCCTTTTTCCAAAAACTTCACAGAGTTTAAAGGATTTATCGATTTTTTCTCACTAAGTGAGACAATTTATTCCGCGCAAATCAGTTGATCAGGAACATTGCTGTTGCAACTTGTCTTCAGTGATTTGTTGCAGTCTAACATAATAATAAGCGGTCGGATGCGCTCTGCAATACACACGGGTTCGATTCCCGCGCCCAAGGCTTACTAAGCCTTCCATCCTTACGGAGTTGACAAATTGCTACCAGACTTGTTTGCAGGATAACGGCACTGGCTCGATATGCCACGGTGAATCATTGTAAAAGCCAGATAGACAATCGCTCATCTCCAACGATGCTTATTTATGTCGAATGCATCGCGTATCCCTCGTGAATTGATCAGCGCCGAGAGCTTTATCCCTTTATTCACCATAATAATTTCTGCGTCACTCTTCTATTGTTTTGATGAAGTCGGTAAGCAGTGCTCAATCAGCTCTGGTAAAGCGACTCCATGCTCTAGTGATCCATAAGAATGGAAGAATGGTGCCGTTGCTTCAACTGAATGAATTGAATACGTTTCTGACACGTGTATCTTGAGGGAGAGGTTTTCTTTAGCAAATAATATCCGGCGTGAGTAGATCTTCACTCATAAATGGCTCGACGTAATGACCAGTGTGAGTTTATGTACACTCATTTTCTTTGCGGGAGTTTCTTTTGTCTTATAGAAGCACTTCGTAGTGAAATCGAACTATTGAAGAGAAAGTGCAACAAAAGGGCAACACCATTTGCTTGCTAGTCATTATATCCCATTTCTAGAACAAGACTTGCGATGATTTTGTTAATATCCTTCATAGATTTGAGGTCGAAGGTCGCAGTTCGGTATAATATCCACCGCAGAGTCAACGCTGTATAATATCGCTTATGACTATGAATCGGTAATGCACTATAGAAAGACAGCGTTCGCTCGCCCGGACACAGTAACCATGGAAACGCTGGATCCTAGATACACAGTACAGAGATACTTTCTAAGTTCTTGATTTTTATCGTCCCATCTGTGACGGTGTTTCTACGGTTGTTTTTCAGAATGTGATTGGAACGCATACTGACGCCTCCTCAAGCGACCATCAAAAGGTTTACAACATATACGGCTGCAAAGTGTGCAACAGCGGAATCACAAGAGCAGATGATGAGAATGGAGATAAATGGAGGCCCGAGCCTGAATCTAATTCTGAGCCTGAGACAGCCTTCACTCGACAAAGGTAATTCTACTGAAATCCGTTTAATGAACCATTTTTTGGAGCACGTATGAAGTCGAAAATTACTAGAACTCAGTTAACGCCGTGATGCCTAAGAGTTCGTCTTCAACCCAAATCAGCATTGAAACTTTTTAACAAAATATCGAAAGCATCGCAATAGGCACTTAAAAATAAGATCTCAACCAATAATGAAACTACCTGTATCCTGCTTCTTGTGATAATATAACTGCTTACTGTGGAGCTGTAATGTAGAGCAAAGGTTCATCCATATCATCGTCACTCAAGTTAGGAAGATGATCGACATTTCTAGGTGGAAGTCCAGCTCTGAGTGAGCGACAGCAGACACTGTCGAGCTGCCCACGACTAAATTCAAGCAAAAAAAATTAGTGAAAACACCCCCACAACAAAACTGAGGTGCTCTTTGTGTTTTGTATTCGATCACATAGGTTCGCGACCGATTTACTGACCTGCTTGAACAACATTTTTTTCCGTCATCACAAAGTAGCAATGTCTTTTGCTGAACTTTATTTCCTCAGTTATCTATTGGTGTGTCAGAGCGTTCTATAACTTATTTGCTTGGTTTTGTGGAATTTTCCATTAAAGAGTGAACAGGCACCGAAATTTGATATTAGCTTTTGAATGTCGGTGATTTCGCTCTAAACTGCTTAGTAAGGACGCAGTAGTAACGGCAACAGAAATGTAAATGGCTGCTAATTTATCACTCCTCCTTTCTTTGCAGAGTGTTCCGATATGTTGACGAATGTCTGTCGAACAGTGAAACAGCTGGGAGTTCTTGACTGCAGTTACAGCCATGCCAAGAAGTTCTGTTGTGCTACTTGCAGTGCTGGAGAATCCGACAACGCCGATGTGCACTACAACGACCACTGAGAATGTCACTAGAAAATTGAGTGAACAGACAGCATTCTTAATACATATCGAATTCAATGTCAACTATACATCACAAGGCTATAATCAAGCCACTGTTTTAAAACTCAAAAAATTGTCGATTATTAACCACTAGTGTGAAGTTGGTTGAAAGCGCCCCTACAACACATGGGATCTGTCCTCGCGCCCTCGCCCACCAAGCCTTCCATCCTTCCAAGGTCGGCAAATTGGTACCAGACTTGTCTGGGAGGATAGCATCACTGGATCGATACATCAGTAAGCCACCCAAATCGGTGTAAAGGCCAGATATGCATTCAATCACCTCTAAACGATGCTTAATGAAATCCAGTGCATGGGGCATCCCTCAGGGATTGATCAACGCCGAGTGCTTTATTCTTTTATATGAAATAATGTTTCACTGTAGCAGAAAAAAATTTTGAAGAACACTGAACACGAGTTTCCCTTATCTATATTCGAGCATTATTAGAGTCACTTACCACTGTGTAACGAGGCACTACAGAGCACTATGTGTGCACTGATCGCCCCTTTACTGCTTGGCCAAATTACAGTCTCACGTTTCTAAAACGCTTCAAACCTCGTTTGGCATAATGAGAATTGCTGTTAACCAACTGCTTTAGGTAGTAAGTGTTAAGTTTCCACAAGAGAAATCCTCGATATTTACAGGTTTATTTGAAGTGTTAAAAAGATCACGTGTGATAGTGAGGCATTCGTCTTTCCGGTTCATCTTTGGATTTTTTGAAATTTATTTCAAACCCACGTGAACAACGCGTGGGCCAGTCCTACTCATAACATCACGGTGAGTAGCCTTTGTGTTCAGTATGGCGTCTATTTAAAAGTTTGATCTTCATTAATACTTTAGCCTTTTTTGCACCGAATAATTAAAGTATTCTTGTGTAAAATACGTCCAGGCTCTGAGGAAGGCGAAATCGCTGAAACGTCGGCCATCGACAAACAACATCAACAACAACGACAACGAAGACGTATACCAACCTCGCATCAGCTAAAGAAGATCAGTTTATAAGATCGTATAAATAAACATATCAACTATCTATGCCGAGGTCTATAGAAAGTAGGTCTTATGAGTTACATTTGGTTTATCCGTGTCTTTTTTCTTCTTTTTTTGAAGGACCAAATTTCTCTTAAGCTTTGTTTTCAATTTCAATATTAATTTAAACTTAGTATGAATGACTAGCGTATTACTAGGATTAGTTCGTTGACAGGCTTGCACAATGTTGCTACAAATATGTCGTGGATAACACATCGGCCGCATTCAATTGTTTCCTCTTGCGGTGGAGATCCTCGCATTCGTGTTATCGAATCGAATCGAGTAGCATTGAGCACCTCATGTACGAAGTAACATCATCTAGCGCTGCACTTCTATACAGGATAATTCTTCCAGCGTTAGAATGCCTTTACACCACCTGACTATTTTCTTCTTTGATTTCCTCTGTGATGTCTACACTTTGTAAATAAAGGAAGAAAAATGCAAATTTCTAAATGAAAGGCTGGATTCGGCAAGTTACATTGCCCACTACTTATCACTCTGCTAATCTTCGGGCTCGCAGTGGTTACGGACTAGCAAAAGCTCTTGCGTTCCGATCGAAAACAGCTAGCGAGTATATGCGCTAGAAGCACAAAAACGCCTTTGCACGCCATCTCGAGATTCGAATGGAAACTCGGCTTAACCGGTAATCAAATATTAATAATAACGCAGTAGATTTTTAAACTAGAACTGAATTCACGAACGAACCTGACCATATTCTTTCATGACCGTTGCATAAGAATGAAACGGATGAAAGAAGCGCTACAGTACGCGCAATGTGTAAGAACGAGTCACATATGTACACAAGCAAAATAGAGAAATTTCATCATCGCTTATCAGTATTTGAACGGGACCTAAATTTCTCCCGCTGTCAGTAAGCTGGGTTGCTTTCTTATTGTCACATTAATGGAATGTGCCGAATTTGCATTCACTCACTATTTTTTTGCCGGAATTGTATTTGCCATATAACCAACTCGAATTCTAAGCGACCGCTTTAAAGTTGGTCCTGAAAGACAGCAAGCTTCGGCTATCTATCGTATGTTAATTCAGAAAACAAAATGAAGTGGGATTACGAAGGCAACCTTTCCTGGTTGACGAAATCTAATAAAAAATATAGTCAATCTTGCATTTTCAGCCTCTAGACCCATCAGAATGCTACGTCGCTTGGTTATAAGCAAATTTGGCACGATAAGTGTTAGATAGGTTTTGAGTTTTACCTGCGAAAAAACACTGTTCATTCGAGTTATTATTACGCTTTCTACCAGCTGATAATGATACCGACTTCTACAGGATGGATTTTCCGGCAAAAACAAGTGGTTGTCACCGGACTGCCACTGATATCGATAAGGAACCTTCTGTATAAAAGGGCATCGCTAAGTGAGTATGGGCTCATTCGAGAGAGATCCACTGAGAAAGACCCGGTTCGATGCCCCACGAAGCCACCACCTCGAGAACATGAACAACTGTGGACCATCGACTCGGATCGTTGGCTCTGATGAAGACGAAACCGTCGAAACGTTAGCTTTATGAACCTCGTGTAAGCTCATCAAAGAAAGAGTACTATTCATTTGTTTAAATAGTTGAGCTTACACGAGGTTGATAAATCAGTGTTATTCGGCTAACTTTTCGTCGTTTCGTTTCGTTTTTACCTCGTGTAAGCTCAACAATTTATAAACATGTTGATTATTCTACTACCGAGGTTAAATGATGGTCAGTCCGAAAATTATTGTTCTACTATTCATTGTCCACTTGTGTGGCGTCTGGCCACCGCTGCGTAGCTCAACAATTCAATGAGGCTTATCAAGACTCTTCCATTTTCCAGCAGCTTGAAAACTATCATAACATCCGACGCAGTCCACACTACGATAGAAGTTCAGCAGTTTACAGAAAAAAACAGACAGCAACCACCGAGTTTCCAGGAACCGCAAATTGATCAATGAACGTCCGCCCTTTCGCCCAATAACGAAGCTTTTAAGTAGTTTATCGAGCGCCATAACTACTGCGTAAGAAAATGCCTGTTCTCAGTTTTGATGTGCATCTAATGGAGTGCTGCGAAAAGAATTTTTGGTAATGTGGGAATTTGTAAGCACTTCGTAATGGTTATTTGTTGCAAATACTTAAGTCATTCTAATGGATCAGTTGTTTTTCCGATTTTTTCGATTTTGATTCTTTCGATCGGATCGGAAGAACTTTTGTTTGGTCCCAACCATTGCGAGGCCGAAGACTAGCCAAGTGACAAACAGTGGGCAATGTAACTTGCCGAATCTGGTCCTTCATTTCGAAATTTACGTTTTTGCTTTGCTTATTTACACAGTATAGACATCTCAAAAAAAGAAAAGAAGAAAATGGCCGGGTGACTAGCGGAAGAATATCCAGTATAAAAATTTGCGCTAGATAATGTTACTCCATGCATGTGGTGGTCCACCTTGCTCGATTTGATTCGATGTGACGACTGTGAAGGTCTTCATGGCAAGAGGAAACAACTGCAGCAGCGGAATGATCGCCGCTCCTAAGGAAAGCACTACGGCCGAAATGTTACCCACGATATGTTTGTAACAATGTAGTGCAAGCTTATCAACGAACTAATCCTAGTAAGGCCCTAATTAATCACACCGAAGTTAAATTACAGCTAGTATTGAAAATAAAGGTTAAAAAGAAATTTCGTCCTTCTCCTCGCCCAAAAAAAGAAAAAAAATGGGATGGATAAATTAATTGTAACCTATTGTGGAAAATCGCAGGTTAAGTGAGAAAAGCAACTTACGGAGACTATTATACTTCCATACAATAACACACAAACAAAACAGTCGTAGCTGACGTTTCGGCAGGATCGCCTTCTTCAGAGCCGTTTTTTACGTGTCTTCCCACTGAGGACTATTCGTTATTTCGTAGACAACATTCCGCACTTGTTAAAGCTCTTATATGTTTCCTATGTTATTTGCATAATTCTCCACGAATGCTTATTCCTCTCTGCAGAGCGCGTCTTCACAACTAACTCATCGTAGGTCAGAAGTGTTTGTAGTCATTTTGTACGTCAACATCTACACAGTGGTAAGATCACTAGCCTGGAAAAGTCCGCCAGCTTCAGCAATATCTGCCTTCAAGCGGGGATCTGGGCGGTATGGGAGTCGTTGTTCAATTTCAAATTAAATCTTAGACTTTTTTTAAGTTTTAAATTAGCTTCAAATTAATTTAATTTCGAAAATCACAAATGATGCTTCTAGCTCATTACACTTTTGTCCACCAAGGACTACAATGCCTAAGTGCATAACGACCATATTATGCATAATAGCGACATGGACACAGACGAACAATTACATCGCTGGCATTACTGTGGAATGGTACCTGCTTAACCAAACCATATACAGGCTGAAAACGACGGACTGGGTCATCGCTTTCTCTGAGACATTCATTACTGGGTGTTTCTGCCAATTTTTCGGTAATTACAAAATCACTTAAGGTCTCGCGAATTCAGAAGACTTATTGAACCGATCGTTTGTCGATTCATACATTGAAATCTTTGCACTTTGTGGTTAGATCGAATCCTTCAAGAAAAAAACAAAGTGATTTGATGGAGCGAAAAAGATGGAGACACATCAGCCATTGATAGATCCCATAATTTATTCATAGAGAATGTAAGTAACCTACACTGGAAAGCTACCATTTGGGCAAATGTAGGTCACCACTAGAAATGTATCATTCAGGCGCCCTGGCATACAGTCGTATGAGGCTTTCTTTTCGAACAAAAATATCCAAGAAGGTGAGGAGCAGCAGAGTGTTGTCCTGCTATCGGATACCGAATTCTCACTAAGATATTTTCACACAAAATTTCTGGCTTTGTATCCCCCTTTTGTGCCATTTCAATTCTAACATGGAAATCGCTCTAGCACTTTTATAGGCTTCTCGTCACAGATGATTTGCTCAAGATCTTTCTTCATGAAACACTATATGCTCTGTTTCATGCCGTGCTCGATGTATGAATGCCGCACGACCTGAGTTGCCTTGTTACGTTCGATGAAGATGGTATTTTGTACGACAACTAAGCGTTCAGCTCAGTGGTTGATTTAAGAAGGAATTCTAAAGGTCAATTTCCACTAAAACATGATCATGATGATTCCCTTCGTTTTCGACAGATAGAAATCACTTAATGTGACGTCTTTAATCATGGCGAGAAAATCGCAACAGGAAATGTTACGAAATCGATGAAATCCCAAGAAACCGAACCGAATGTGTCAGCACATGGCCACGGGAAAAGGACAATTTTCTAGCATGATAAGACTCAACCACAGGTTACCCAAGTAACGCTGCAGAAGTTAAAGTAAGTTGGATTCGAATCTTTATCCTACTCGGCGCACTCATTGTACCTAATTCTCAGAGAGCACAATTTTTTTCAAGCATCTCAACAGTGAGCAGTTAGGAAAAACTGCTACTACGTCTACTAGTAAACTGCTGCTGAAAATACTTCTGAAAGAAACGCTCGCTTCCAGAAGTTGAAAACTCCGTGTTTGCTGCCGAAATAAGTAAATTTACCCAAAATGATGCTAAGATACTTTGCAAAACTCCGGACCGCATGTGTCTGCGGTGCGGATGCGGAACGAACGCGCCATTACCCTTTCCGGGTTGGTGACGGCACTGATCGATGGGAGTAGCTGAGAGACAGGCGCAACAAAGGAGTCAGCATGGTGTGATGGTGAACGCGTTAGTCTCCGGAAAAGGTATTAGAGCGTTTCGTTCCCCACTGCAGATGCCACCAGCGGTCCGGAGTATTGCAAATATCTTAGCATCATTGCTGCTGTATCACACGTAATATCCCTGCTGTGAAACACTGTAATAGGTAGTAAATAGAAATTTAACAGTGTAAGTAAATTCACATCCTTTTTTCGACATTTTGTTTACGCTCTGCAACACATACTTGGTGTTATGTTGGGTTTTTTGTTGGTGTTGGATGTTGGATCTAGAGTTCACCAAAGCTTCCATCATTCCGGTGCCGCTGAACTGGCTTTAGTTTTGTTAGGGAGGACGACAGCATTGACTTGATACATAAGCAGTCCACCGAAAATCGCTGTGTAGGCCACATTGCATTTAACCATCATTATAATACTTTGATGAAGACCAATGATTGTTTCATCCTCAGGGATTCATTAGTGGCGGTCACTTCATCCCTTATCTTTTCTAACACTTCAAATAAACCTGCAAGAATGGAGGATTTCCTTCGTAGAAACCCGAGCACTTATCAACTAAAGTAATTATTGGACAATAATTGTTCTTATGCCAAACGAGGGCTAGAGCGTTTTAGAAACGTCTGACTGTAATTTGGCTCACCATAAAGGGGCCGATCAGTGCGCACATAATTTCTGCTCTGGAGTGCCTCGTTACATGGTGATAACTGACGTTTAATAATGCTTGAATGTAAAAAAAATTCGTGTTCAGTGTTTTCTAGAATTTTTTCTGCTGCAGTAAACCGCCATTTTCATACTAAAAAATAGAGCTGTTAGCACCAATCAATCCCTGAAGGGATGCACCATGCACTCCACTTCATTAAGCATCTTTTGGAGGTGACTGAATGAATATCTGACCTTTACAACGACTCGTGGTGGCCTACCGATGTATCGAGCCAGTGCTGCTATCCTCATAGGCAAGTCTGACACCAATTTGCCGACGTCGGAGGGATGTGAGGCTTGGTGGGCCAGGGGGCGTGGTGACGTATCCCGTATGTGCTGCAGGTGCCTCCTACTACTGCGCCACACCAATATTCCACCACTAGTGGTTAATAATCAACAATTTTTTGACTTTTTAAAACAATGGCTTAATTGCAGCCTTAGCATGTATAGTTGGCATAGAGTTCAATATGTATTAGAACTGCTGTCTGTTCTCTCTATTTCTTTGTTGACATTCTCAGTGGTCGTTATAATACACGTCAGGACCGTCCGATTCTCCGCCGTTGCAACTAGCACAACAGAACTTCTTGGCATAGGCGTAACTGCAGTCAAGAACTCCCAGCTGTTTCACTGTTCGACAGACATTCGTAAGCTTATCGGAACACTCTGAAAAAAAAATAAGGAATGATAAATCAGTGGTCACTTACATTTCTGTTGCCGTTACTACTGCGTCCTTATTAAGCAGCTTTAGAGCGAGATCACCGACATTCAAAAGCTAATTTTCAAATTTCGGTGCATATTCACTCCTTTAATGGCAATTTTCACAAGAATTTCTTCGAATAAACGTCCACTGAAATACGAGCCAGGTAAGTAAGTTATAGAACGCTCTGACACCTCGATAGATAACTGAAATGAACAGAACGCGCTATTACCCTTTCCGGGGAGCTAACGCGGAACATATGAGAGATATATTGTAATAGGCAATAAATAAAGGAGTTGACTTTGCGATTTCGACTACAGCTTCGACTTAGCTGGGTTCATTGCCAATTTGGGCTCCCCAGATCAATCACGTTGACGGGTGATTGCTGATTGCACTAATCGATGGAACTAGCTGAGAGACATGCTAAACGAAAGACCCGCATAGTGTTTTGGTGAACGCATTAGCCCCCGGAAGGAGTAATAGCGCGTTCGTTCCTCACCGCAGACACCTGCGGTCCGGAGTTTTGCAAATATCTCAGCATCACTGTGATTGTATCACACATAATACCCTACTGTGAAGAATTGTAATAGGCAGTAAATTAAAGAGTGGACATTGAGAAAAATAAATTCTAACAGAAACGTTGCTACTTTATGATGGTGGAAAAAAATATGGTTAAAGAAGGTAAGGAAATCGGCCGCGAACCTAGAGTCTGCCAAAAAAGCTGCGTAAAGCGCATTGTCTTTGTTAATACAAAGAGCGCCTTAGTTTTCTTGTGACGCCACTTTCACTAATTTTTTCGTTTGAGTTTAGTCGCGGGTAGATCGACAGTGTCTGCTGTTTTGCAGCTCACTCAGAGCTGGACTTCCACATGGAAATGTCGATCACCTTTCCCAACCTGGGAGCGATGATATAGATGGTTTGGTCTACATTACAGTTCCACACTCATGATGAGCAGCTACATCACTAGAAGCAGCTCACAGGCAGTTTCAGTATTGGTTAAAATCTTATTTTTTAAGTGCTTATTACAATACTTTCGATATTTTATTGAAAAAGTTTTAATGTTGATTGGGGTTGTAAACAAACTCTTAGATGCTTACTAACTGTAAGGTATCATGGCGTTAACTCAGTTCTAACAATTTTCGACTTCCTACGTTCTCCAAAAATGGTTGATTAAACGTATTTCAGTAAGATTACCTTTCTCTGTGAAGGGTGAAGGCTCCGGCTCAGGCTCAGGAACAGGATTGGGGTCAGGCCTCCGACTATCTGCATTCTCGTCGTCTTCTCTAGTAACTCCGCTGTTACACATTTTGCAGCCGTAGATGTTGCAAACCTTTTGATAGTCGCTTGGTGAGGCGTCAGTTTGCCTTCCAATCACATTCTGAAAATAGCCGTAAAACATCATGATAAATGGGGCGATGAAAAAAAAGAGCATAGAAAACATCTCTCCACCGTGTATCTAGGATCCAGCGTTTCCATGGTTATTCTGCCTGGCCGAGCGAACGCTGTCTTTCCATAGTGCATCACAGACTTGTAGTCATAAGGGATATTATACAGTGTCGACTCTTCCGGAGATACTATATCGAACTGCGATCCTTTGACCTTAAATTTGTGAACGACGATAACTAGTTCATCGCAAGTTTTGTTCTAGTACTGGGACACGATGACATGCCAGACCATAGTGGCGGCTCAGCTTTCTGTCGTCGTCAAGAAATTCAAGCTTTTTATTTCGTGATGAGTTGTGATATTTATCATACCAAGAAGCATTATATTTATGAACTAATAGAATGATTGAACTTGGTAAAACAACCAGCACGTAAATGCCTACTCCTCAACCAATTTCCTTGCCGCATTTATTTAGCCTCCAGTTTTTCGGCTCCCCCTCTATGAATGGATATCTATTTATGACGTTTATTACGCACTAGCAATCAAATGGTTACATTCTTTTTTGTTGTACTTTCCTCTCCATAGTTCAGTTTCTCTACTAAGCACCTCTTTAAAGTAAAAGCAGCTTCCGCAAGGAAATGAGTGGACATCAACTCACGCGGGTTATTGCGCCGAGCCATTTATGAGTTAAAATCCACTCATGTCGGAGATTATGTGCTAAAGAAACCATTCCCCGTAAGGGAGCTCCAGTTACAAAAACGTTGTTCATCAGATAGAAGTTATTCTTTCATTCTTATGGATCACCCAGATCATGGAATCACTTCAGCAGAGGCTGATTGGGCATTGCTTACCGACTTTATCAAATAATGTGAAGACTGGCGCAGAAATTATTATGGTGGGCTGGAACAAATCATTGAAACCAAGTTGCTATAGCAACTAATCAAGTACCTGAGTTGCTTGAAACAAATTGTTTTATTTCTTGAGAAAAGGAAACAGGAAGACCCTTTGAACTCAGGGAAAGTCTTTAGTAGAATATATTATGTTATAGGTGATTCGTATAATGAACCTGGCAGAATGTTTCTGTAATTCACTCTGATGTATTTGTCTCTGTCGTATCTCATATGCTCGTGCCATAGTCCGATCACGTGCAACAACTCGTGTTGAACGATTTCAGTTACCACGCATCTAAACAGTTGAAAGTCTCAGGGAAATATGCCAGCGAATACCGAGAAACAATGTCACTCATTTCGATTTGACTTGTCTTCTTTTTGAATTTCTTTTCATAATATTTGTGCCCTGTGGATGCGAAGGCGATTTACGTTTTGGTTGAAGAACTTCACTAATCGTAAGTATTATAAAAAATGATGAAAGGTCTCGGCGTTGATCAGTCCCTGAGGGATGTGCCAAGCATTCGACTTCATTAATTCATTCATTTGGAGATGACTGAATGCATATCTGACTTTTACAATGACTCACGGGGGCCTACCTGTATCGAGCCAGTGCTATCCTCTCGGACAAGTCTGGTGCCAATTTGCCGACCCCGGAAGGATGGAAGGCTTGGTGGGCCATTTGCGCGTTGATCGACTCCATTTGTGTGTTGCAGGGCGCCTCCGACCACTGCGCCACACGCGCCCTTCGTCGTAAAGTAGTAGTGATGAAAAACCGTGGTAAATGGTAGAAATCAGACTCTTGGCTTATGTTTAGTGGAATAGCGGATGAAAATACTGAAAAGTTTCCAAGATATGGTAAAGTTTTTTGAGCGGGCAAGTTTCGCAAAATTTCACAGAGTTGACATTTTGGAGTAACAGTACTTAGCGGTAGCAAGACTATCGGGTATCTTGCTGTGAATTATGGAGGTCAGCCACGTTTTCGGTGCAAATGAACTTTCCAGTCGATCCTCAAGATCCACTTTTCTGTTATTCTCTGCTCGGCAGTTATCAATAAATTTGATCTCTTCTTCGTCAACAGGCATACTTCGATACTTGGGTGGTCCATCCTTATTAGTTGTGCAGGGTCGCAGTACAATCTCCACTTTTTCGAAGATGTGCTGGTTTAGCCATTGTGGTTTCCTGGAATCCCAAGGTCAGCCTGGGCAAAGTTTGCGTCAGATAGTCACCACCGCAGGTTGTCACTGCCCTTGTTGAACAATGGAAGATTTGCAACCATGCCATTAATTTGATACCAGGACTGTGGTGGCTCAATTGTAAAGAAGAATTATTGATTATCCTTACCAAGTTTTAATAACAGTCAGTTTTTTTTGGAGGACGTGGTTGTTGTTATAAAGCGTATTCAAGTGGCTGACGTTTCGGCAGTTTTCGCCTTCTTCAGAGCCGTTTTGTCCTTTATAATCTTCCAGTTGTTGATGGAGACATGCCGCACAAGGTCTTCCATGGGCAACCGGTGTTTGTTGCGTGCCGAAGCATTGACTGGCAAGTCGACTGGCCATAAATATAAGCTCGAATATCAATCCATTTTTCTTAAATCTTCGGAAAAGTTCTGTTCACATTGTACTGAAAACATGTGTAAGTGCTGTATTAACATCTTGGAAGGAACTAACGTGCTATCTTCGCCTGCTTCAAGCATCAGCACACTTCGTCCTGTCAGACGACCCACACTGGTATAACACCTGAAATCGAACAGCTGAGAATTTCTGCCTTGAGTAAATCAAAGAACCTGCAAGATTCTTCAACTAATTGATTTCGCTCTTTTCGCTGAGAGCTTTCCTTCACACCTTGTTATAAACCGATGATATTAACCGGTTTCGCAGTATTGGGAAAGAATCAAGCTGTGCTCACTTTCGTATGTATTTTCTTAAATTTTTACACTGCAGAGTCTTTTAGTAAACAGCGAAAAAGGACTGATAAGCGACATTTGAAGAATCTTCGTCCGGAAGTTATCAAGTCTATTCATGTAAAATGGGATTGTTAGTGTTTTACTGTAACGATTTATGCAACATCCTTCTCTTTATACCTCCTGTAATAACCAGTTTTTCTAAAGGATTTTTGTTGGGGGTGTTGCTAACGCAGTAGTTAAGCTAACAGCAAAAAGAAATCTTCCGCTCCACAGAGGTCGGGAAACAGGGTACCATGTACTCGTCTGCAAAAGCAACGGAAAACTCTTACTTGATGACTCCTGAGACCGACTCTCTATTAACCTCGCTGCTTACAATTAATCTGGTGTTTTTGATAGGCGCGTGAATTTGTTACTTGATTTTTTATCCACAAAAAGCAGACATTTCGGTGAATTTCTCCTTCTTCATGGTCTGGAAAGGTCATACTGACTACAATTTAATCAACCACTGACAAAGCTTAGCTTCCTATCGCGTTGGAAAAGAGTCTTAAGAAGAAGCTGTATAAGACGTAACATGCCCAAACGGTTAGGACGATCATTGCATGAGATCTCGTCCGATGTGCCTAATCTCTTCTAAAGCGTGTGAGGACGAATACCTTTGCGTAAGGGGTAGACCTCTCAGTGTCCGTATAAGAAAAACAATCGGTAAAGCTTGAACATAAATCAAATACTTCGCTAAGGGCAGTTTGGGCACGGAGACATAACGGAGAGCATTTCAAAGCAGAGGCCACAATTCCTTCACAGAATCTAAAACTCTGGCTTATAAAACCTTCGTGGTATTTCAGATAAGTTTCACGAATCCACAAATGAGCGGCATGGAGGAATGCCTTTTAATCGCGCATTATTTAACACAATAACTCAGCGTTATATTTTAATGTGGAAGAGGCACATTAATTGTTCATGTGAACCTTTGCCATTGTCTCTGCGTGCAATACTTAGTGGAACAGTTATGAAAGCGGTGAGTGTGCGAACGAACTATTTCGTCTTCAATGCGATTGAAATCTAGGTTCTTTTTACTGGGGACATTTGGCGGACTAGATTACATCAAAGTTAGTCTTTCCCAGCTCTGAAGAAGGCGACTTTTGCCGAATCGTTAGGTTTTTTGTAAACAAAGAGTAAGGTAACATCCTCGTGTGCGCTTATTAGCAAAACAGCGAATTACTGAGCTAATACAGGAGCAGGCTTTTGTGGTTGGCTCCACAGCTATATATGCATCCAATCTCCTCTACCGTGTTTTATAAGGTCGACTGCATGACAGTTTCAAGAAATTGACCACCACTAGACCTCTTAATAGTTTCATATTTTATTGCCTTTCGGGTCAATAGAATTTTCTACCCCCTAGTATTGGTGTACAACCTAACCAGGCACTAGTTTAACGCCGTACCGGACCAACAAAGCCTCGCATCTCTTCGGTATTGGTTCCAGACTTGTCTGTGGAAAACTCACTCCTTCTAATTTGCATAGGAACGCCGCAACACGAGTAACTAGGGGCTACAAGGAGAAATGAATTGGTCATCATTTAAAGTGATTCATGACAAAGACGAGTGTCCTCAAACAGCAGCACCAGAAGACCTTTGTTGATCGTGGGTGCGAAGAAACGAATCAAAATGCAGGAAGTGGTGTGATCTCCATAGGAACACGTGATTTAGAGTTATCTAATAAACATGTGCTGTTTTTTTTTGAAAATATTGCTGTCTAGGAAATGATGGTTAAGAACTATTTACGCTTTCGTAAACAAAGGCACTCACCCTTCATCCCTCTTGTTCTGAATGTCGATGTAGTCCGCTTCAGATCTTCTCCGTCGGAAGCGAATACAAGTGTTTCTTTCAATTCGTTTCATCGCTTCTTTTATTGTATTGAGTTCAGTGGCATCTTAAAATATAAATAAGCTTTATAAATTTGCCATCAAATCGACAAGCGTAGCGTAGTTGCTCATGAAAAATTGCCAGAACGTTTAAAACGGTCTACGTCTTTACCGAAAATAACTTTGTCTTAGGGAGATTTAAAAAGTATTTATGACCTTTCAGCACCTAAGGTTCAAGTCCTCTGTGTTTGCTACAGAGCAAATGTATTCTCTGTTTGTATTTCCCTAAAGTGCTGCCAGTAAATGAACTACGATCTTCAATCGGCCTCGAGATATTTCGAGTCTTTCAGAATCACTCTATGGAAAAAAAAACCTATAATTTCTATACTAATTCTTTTTTTTTGATAAGGCTTACACGCGGTTGATAAATATTAAGATAATATTATAACCGGCTAACGTTTCGAAGGGTTCGTCTTCATCAGAGTCGTGATCTGACTCGATGATTCGGCTCTGATGAAGACGAACCCGTCGAAAGGTTAGCCAAAAATAAATATTATTTATCAAATCTGTGTAAGCTAATCAAAAGAAGGAATGCGTATTGATTAGTCATACTGAGGTTAAAGGAAAATTGGTCTTGAAATATTTTTTACGCTCAATAATTTTTTTTAATAATTTTAAATAAAGCACGTGGACTGTTCAAAAAATTCATCGTCTGTATTTTAAACTACTTCTTCCGATTTATCCTTTTTCCACTCGTAGCTCTAATAGTGTGGAGAAACTGGAAGATTCAGAAAATGGGGAGAGATTCTATCATTTTTAGTGATCTTTCCATATACCATATGCTCCCGTGATTATGTACGGTATCACGGTGTTTCCGTTCGCGTCCTTCACATTCCATTTACGTTCAGAGTTGCTGAAGATTGCGTTGTGCAATTTTTCGTTCTTGATTGATCTTAAACAAGTCGTTAAATATGGAAGCGTTGAAGTATTTCCGAAAGAAAACCAGCGTTTAAGCGTTGTGAATAAGGTGGCTTTCCGACATTATAGATAATTTCTCTAAAACTAGAGTAATTCAGGACCAAAGGACACTTATAGAACAGATTTTACTCCATTAGTTGCCATAAGAGTGAATACAGGGATCACAAAATTTTATTGCATTAACAAATTGGCTAGAAATAAAGTGTTCGAGAAACCTATATCGATGTTCAATTTGCTCGAATTTCCCATGCAAGCGCGTTTTTCATCCACGATCCATTGGAGAACACTAACATCTTCTATTCCACGAAATCCCAATTGTTCATTAGGTTTTGGTTCTTATAAATACGAGCTCTGAGCCATTCAGCATGGAAGACTGGCGGCTGGGTTAGGTTCGGAGCACAGTTGGCATCACGCGCCAGCAATTTCTTGACAATTTTGGGCTATTGGTTAACATATTAATCGGTGGGGGGACACATTAGTTCGATCCCACACTCCAGACTCACTAAGGCTTTCCATCCCTATGGGGTCGGTAACCTGGTACCGGACTAATCTGGGACGAGAGCAGCGCTTACTCGATACATCCATAAACCACTACGAGTCATTGTATAGGCCTCATGTGCATTCAGTCACTCTAACGATGCTTACTGAAGTCGAATGCATGGAGTATCTTTGAAGGATTGAGCAACAGCGAGATTTTTTTCCCTTGTTTCCTTTATCCTTCTACGCTTTATCTATACGTGTTTTAATTTTTTATTTAATTCTGCGGATCCCAGCTCTTCTCACATTCAGTTCGTTTCCTCGCATTTATTGTCCATGGTGATCTTCCAACTTTTACATGTGGCTTCGATTGTTGCATGAGGATTTCTATTTCATCTTGAATGTTGTAGAATGGTGGTCGAGCAATTCTCTCTGGAGTTTTGAGATAGCCGGGCTGGAGCGATCCCAATTGGATTGCAGAGAGTGGTTTTTTTCCCAGACAAGCCCGCTACCAAGTTCCCAACCTTGGAGGGATCAAAGGCTCGGTTGGCCCTAAGCGGATTCGAACTAACACCGTGCTCCTGATGACGGACATCACTACCACTGTATTGTCCGCCCCCTTATAGGTATCTATGTACGCATGTAATCTCATTTTGTGCCTTGTTTTGTCTTATAAATATTTCAAATTAAGAGCGAGCAAAGTATGAACTCACCTAGTTGCTCTGTGAAGTTGTAGAATGTCACCTTTCCCTCCATTGAAAATGTCGATTACTTTTGCCTGAGAAAGTTATTGGAGAAATTTTATGTGAAATATTTCCAAAAGTACACTGTTTTTTGTACTGTCTCAAAGCACAGGATATGAGTTGGCTTTGTCCTATCCAATAGAGGGTGCATGAAGGATAAAAGGATAAAGCTCTCGGCGTTGATCAGTCCTTGAGGGATGCGCAATGCATTCGACTTCATTAAGTATCGTTGGAGGTGATTGAATGCACGCCCTTTACATTGACTCGCGATGGCATACCGATGTATCGAGACATTGCTGCTATCCTCCCAGACAAGTCTGGTACCAATTTGCCGACCCCGCAGGGATGGAAGGCCTGGTGAGCCACGGGCACAGGATCGATCCCACGTGAGTGTCGTAGTGGCACCTTCTACCACTGCGCCACACACGCCTTTTAAGTGTACACATATATATATATATATACACACACAGGGATATATACAAATAAACATATCCCTCATTAGAATAGTGAACACCTGAAATGGTGTTTTAACACAATTATTTGTTTTGGAATAATCGGGAGCCAAGTGTCTCGCTCTATAGCACTTACCTTTGCCAGGACCAGCTCAGCGACACTCAGATAGGCGAGAAGCTGCCATATTACGAACGAGCACGCCATTCTGACCGTTGCTGGAAAACTGCGGATTATTTCAATTCTATTGTCTAAAAAATGTTATTCAAACAAACGACAACGCTAGAAAGGCCTCAGAACAACACGTGTCAGCAAGTGTGTGGTGCAATTCAAACTCTGTCGATTCCCAATTTCAAGTGGAGTTACAGAAAGAGAGATTCTGAAGGACCATTATTTTCGAACGCAGCTTCATTTCTTCATTTCTGACCAGAATACCGCAGCACACCGCTCTCCATATTTCATTGCGTGTAGCGAAACACCATAGAGCAAAGCTTGCGAAGTGCTTAGTTCAATTAGGAAAGCATTTTCAGAAGAAAAATGACGATATATCTTGTGGTTTTAGTTGCGTTTTATTACACAAAATTACTAAAATATTTTTCTTGCACTAGTTCTTTTTTATGAAAAACATTATTCCAAAGGCTTTCTTAAGGTCTGATAAACTATCGAGGGTGGAAGTCTTAAGCACAACGGGCACACCATTAGTGATGTAGAGCTGCGGAAGAGGACGAAGCTTAGAGGCCGCCGTTAAATACACTACCGCTTCTATTTGAACAACAGCATCATGCCTAGAAATTGCAAAACAACATGGATGTTGGGTAAAGGGCAAGTATGTGACGGGACTCTTCCACGATCTCTGTGCAATCACAAATCCATCTGATCAAATCCTACCATTTTTCCAGTGAAGTCGGCATAGCTACATCCTATAATGCCTTTAATTCCCCCTTTTACAAGGTATTTCTCTATTTGTTATGCGTGTTGCAGCCACTACCACTGAGTCACTCACCTGAACAACAATTTAACAGAAATGTTTTCTTCTACTTCTAGCTTTTAAACGACTATATGGATTACTTAAATGCTTAAAGATTCCTATGTTTTCAATCTTTCAAAATTCTCGGCTCCAGGAATAGTTATTTCCATCACTGATGAAAACAAAGAGTTTTTTGAAGAAGATTTTATAAAGTTGAGGTGTCATCGCCCTGCCATTTCCTAACGACGTATGGGCCATCTCAGCAGCATTTTTTTAAAAGCATTTAGTTGGCGGGCTCCTTCAAGAAATGGCGGTTTGTTGGCGTAAGGTCTGAATCGCACGATAAATAATGTTAGGAATCGCAATGCAATTCTAGGAAATCTCATAGCTTTGTTTGAGAGTGCGTCCAGGAATCGTTGTGTGACAAAAATCGGACTCTTTCTTCAGCGACCGATGTCGACCACAGCTTTTACAAACCGAACGAATCACATTTTGTCGATCTCCAGGTTCTGTCATTCTTCTGAAATAGCACTCTCGTCGTCCAAGAAGTTTATTTGTGTGACACAGAATTTGAGAAGTACTTCGTGCACATTTGTAATCTCGCAGATTACTGAAGGGTGCATGCATGATAGAACACAGTTTTTGTCGTCCGTGACACTGTGAGTAATAACCTTGGGTTGCTTTTTAGAAGAAGCGCAGAAAAAAGTTCGTAAGGGCGGATCTTTTCCTCAGTCCATTCAGTAATCAATCATCTACTTTATATCCCTAAAAAGTAGATGAAATTTCCACTTTTTCTTTTGAGATGCAGAAAAAAATTACGACCTTGACTTGAGATCCTCACTGACATTTTAACAAAAGCATTGGGATAAGAAGGTGGACACTACCCGTATTCGCAGCATTTTAGATTTTATGTGCTGCCTTTTCTTTTTTTAATGGCAGGGCATTTTGTGAACTTCAACCGCAAGCATGCTGAGATGTACGCAAAACTCTGCGCCTCAGATAGGCTTCGAACTAGTGATTACCCTTCTCTGGAGTTCACGTGTTATCCACCACACCAATCGAGGCCCATGTGGAGCCTTTTTTTGCTCTAACGGGTGCAATAAGCGACTACCCATAAACGGGAAAGATCTAGAAAGCAGAAATCGATACTGAACCCAGTTAAGCTAAAGCTGCCGTCGAAATTACGATATTGTCACTTCTATTTACTGCCGATGGTTTTTCGTAGCAAGGCGAGATGTGAAATATAATAGGAATGCTGAGATAGGCATTCCACATCATACTCTACCATGGGTAAAGAATAGGCAAAAAAATAAAAGTTGGGACACTGTCATTTCGTCTGCCTCCTCAGCTTAAATGAGTCCGAGTCCGATGCCGATTTGTGCTCCCCAGATCATTCCCGTGGACGGCTGATTGATGATTGGACTGTTAGGTTAAAAAACTGGCTGAAAAAAAGGCAGAGCAAGTGCTTCGATGATGCAGCGAATAAAACGTGAGCCTCGGAAAGGTTATTCGAGGTTCGAAGCGCAGCTGAGGTTCCGAGTTATGCTCATATCTCAGCACGTTTAATAACAGCGTTGTTTAAATACTGCTGTTGAGCTGCTCTCTAGTATCATGGCCGCCCCATGTCCTCTAGAAAAAATAGTCCGAGATCTATTCCACAAATTAAACATGGTTGTGGCCTGTTTCTACATTTCCCAAATGTCGGATGATCTCTGCCAGTGCCTGATCAGAAATTTGAAAATATAGTCAAAGAACTGTTCAATAAATACAACCAGTCACTTAAACTTCTGCTCGTTTGTCATTTCGAGTTACTATTTGTTTCGCAGGGCGCGTGTGGCGAAGTGGTCACAGGCGCTCTGCAACACACACGTGGAATCGATCCCTGCGCCTAAGGTCCACCAAGTCTTCCCCTACCTCAGCGGTCGCTAAAATTATACCAGACCAGTCTGGGAGGATAGCAGCACTGGCTCGATACATCGGTAGGCCACAGCGAGTCATTGTAAAGGCCAGATTTGCATTCAATCACCTGCAAACGATGCTTAATGAAGTCGAATGCATGGCGCATTCCTCAGGGATTGACCAACGCCGAGAGCTCTATCCTTTATACCTCATTATCTGTCTCGTACATGTTCAAATATGAATAAATTTTTGAAAAAATCTCTTATCATCGATAACGCACCACTAAGCAACGTTGTGCCTGAGGTTGAAAATCAATATCTAGAGAAAACAGATGCAAGCAGAGAGCTTCATATGTCGACCATTTGTAAGTTTGGCACATTCTCACAATTTTTAATGTTAGCAGCTTTATTAAATTCATAGGATACTAGAGCTATTTGCCAGTTATTCAGATAGGTCGCTTACGTAATTGCTGAATTTTTACACCAAAAACGCTTTATGTTTCGCCAGGATCGTACCGTACATCGCGCGAAAACCTAGACCTGCGAAAACCCTGAAGCTCTGAAAGATCTCGTGTTAAAAATGATGCATATAACCTTCCAAACAGCTGTTGAAAACAAGAAATTTTTTTTGCAGTTTTTCGCACATTATTTACTTGAAGCTTGATAACTAGATGGTCCATCATTACCAATCACGAAGAATAGTGAGCATCGCAGCCCAATTTTTTTTCGAAGAGAAATCTGCTGAATGGCTATGACCTTTGACTGGTCTCAGTAGCAGTTTCAAGATTTTTTTAGTAGGTTTACTGCCAACATTACTTTGATGGGAGAAATTTTAGTGATTCCTAGTATTCGTTTACGTTAGGCCTATTTGTACCTTTCCAGCATGAAACGTCCAACACCTTCTGTGCACTGGATATTCTTATCAGAAATGAAGCAGATGCATATCTCACTCAGACCTTCATTGATGTCCAAGGCCGTACGTTGGATAAATTGATGAATGTTGTACGAAGCACATAGAGCCTAAGGAAATTTTGAACCCACATGGTTTAAGGTTTTGTAGCTGCATAACATGGACACAGAGGAACAGTGTGGACCCATTGAGATGCAAAAAAAGAATTATATATGCCGTCTTTTCCGTATAAAAAGAACATCTAGATGGAAAGCTTTAAACTCGACATGGGAGTCATTGAGGTACCCATAGGGCACAAAAGCATAACGGCGATGATTTTGAAGTGACTGTCAAGGTCCAAGCTCAGGAATAAAAAATTTAACGTGCAAGACTATTGATGTGTCTTGGGTTGCTCTCAAAAGCGCAAAGATGAACCTAAAAGACGAATGCCTCACTACCACACGTGACCTGGTGCCGTTTACCAAAATGATTTTTTTGATCTTTGTGGAGTTTCACTCATCATTCTATGTGATGAACAACACACCGACGGACCTAGGCGCAAAAAACACAATCAGTATTCTCTAAACAACATGGAGCTTGTTTAACTGTTAGATTCTTGGTAGTTCCCGAATTATATGGGTGACGTCACACAAAAAACGTTCAAGCCCTGAGGAAGGAGAAGCCGCCGAAACGTCGGGCACCGAATCACAACAACAACACCAACAACTGACACCAATCTCGCGTCAGCTCAACGACGGCAATTCCTATAAATATACATACATGCCGATTATTAATGCCAAGGTTTATAGAAAGTTGGTTTTTTAAGTTATATACAAATATGTCACCTGTATTTCTCTAATTTCGAACACTATAAGGCATATGAGGGAGCGGATAGCACAGCGGTAGTGATGTCTGTCATCATGAGCTTGGTGCTAGTTCGATTCCGCTCCGGGCCAAACAAGCCTCTCGACCCTCCGGGAGATGGCAAATTGGTAGGGGGGCTTGTCTGGGAAAGAAATCACTCTCTGCAGTCCATATGGGAACGCTATAGCCTGGCTATCTCAGAACTCCAAGGAGAATTGCTCGACCAGCATTTTACTGCATTCAACACGAAATGGAAATCCTCAAACAGCAAACGGAGCGACGGATAACGTTGGAAGATCTTCGTGGACAAAGGATGCGAGGAAAAAACGAACCGAATGTAAGAAGTGCCGGGATCCGCACAGCAGACGTGAGAGACGGGTAATGTGAAATAAAAAAAGAAAATAAGGTATATGTACTCCTTCAATGACAGGCCTTTGCGAGTTTGATGAAGAAGTTTACTTTCGGCTAAGGTTTCGATGTCTTCGTTTTCACTAGGTAATCGCCATCCACATCAACTGTCTTGTACGAATGAGTACCACCGGGTGATGTTGCGCCACACAAGAAGTACTCCATTGAAGAAGATCCGACTGGGTACGACGACGAAGACCGCACATCAACATCAGAAACGACCGCGGACAACGACTCAGATCATCGGCTCTGAGGAAGACGAAGACGTCGAAGCGTTAGCCGAAAAGGCATTTTTATCAATCTCGTGTTAGCTTATCAAGAAAAGAATACATTCTGGCTAGTCATACTAAAGTTAAAGCAAAGAAGGTTTGTGAGCTGGAAAGTGCAATTTTTTGTTTGCTTTCTTTAACCCCTCAGTAGCATAACAATCGCTAGAGTGGTTGGCCTTCTGTCGGGCAATATATGTCTTCCGATTTCTTGTTTCTTTTTTCCAGTGTGGCTGAGTTGAAATGACGTGGCTGATTTCGCATTGTTGTACAGCTGTAAAGTCCTTTTGTAGACGGGCTTCTTATTATTTGACCAGCTGCACAAATATCAATGCAAACCATATTCTCAAGAAGATACGACGTTGATATTCGAGGGGTGAATTGTTGTGGAGTATGAGTACATCATTACCGGCACTAGCAAAAAGGGACCGCCTTAGCACTCAATCCTGAGGAGCCAAGAAATCTCCTCTTATGACTTTTTTCAAGTTGCAACTAAATTGACCAAATTGTCGAATGCACTACTTTTGTTGAAAATTTGGTCTAAATGCCGTCCAGCAAACAACACCAATTTGTAACGTGGATGGATATTCGGCCGATGGAGCTATTCCAAAGGTTTATCAGTCAATAATCTGAGCACGGTGACCTATAGTTATACAGGATCATATTGAACTTTAGACCAACTCTGTTCATACAATATTTACAGGCAATGGCGCAATGCGTAGCTGATACAAACGGACTCTGATGGTCAGTGAAAAATCTTCAATAATGTCAATAATGTCTGGTTAGAAGGCACTTTAACTAGCTGGGTCCATGAAGAAGATGGAGGAATGGCTTTGTACAGCGATTCTAAGATCCCAAAGAGAATCGTCTTGATCGGAGTATAAGAATATGTAATGGAAAGGCCGAAATCTGGGGCCCACAGGTGAACCCGCGATGAAATAGGTACACCCTTGAGGATGATGGATGTAACGAAACGAATGATATGAAAGAAATGTTGATTATGCACAATGTGCGACGTCAGGTGATATAAAATAAAAAGAATTCCATCCTTCTTTCTAATGACATTGAGATTTAGTGTGTCTCGCCAATAATTCCATCCACATATTGGCGTTTGACATTCAGTAAAACGCGTTTTTCTCTAGTCTTCTGGTGTTGGCAAGCCCAAATTTTGTAACACTTTTTAAATTAGAAGAAAGAAAGAGGAAAGGAAAAACGCTTAGTGAATTTTTTTCAGTGGAGAAAACTGCAATGAAAGCGATATAAAAGGATAACAGGAAAAAAGGTCTCGGCGTTGATCAATCCCTGAGGGATGTGACATGCATTCGACTTCATCAAATATCGTTAGAGGTGATTGAATGCATATCTGGCCTTTACAATGACTCGCGGTGGCGTACGATGTATCGAGCCAGTGCTGCTATCCTCCCAGACAAGTCTGGTACCAATTTGCCGACCCCGAGGGGATGGAAGGTTTGGTGAGCCATGGGAGCGGGGATCGATTCCACGTGTGTCGCAGTGGCGTCTCCAACCAGTGCGCCACACGCGCTCATAGCTATGAGAAGCGATATAGAGAACCTGAAGAAAGTTTCTTTGACTTTTGCATCAACTGCTTGGTGCTTGTTATCGTATACTGTCCTGTACACATCTTGAGGCAGCAGATTATGAGGCGAACTGCTGAAAAATAACGTTATTTCTGGGTAGAATGACATAACACTGACATAGACGCATGTGAACAAATAAGAAGCTAAGATCGCTGAGAACACGTGCGCGCATTGGCCCGGTTTAAACAAATCGAATACTGAGCGAGGACATGTCTACTCCCCAGTAATAATTTTCTTCCGTCTAATTCAAGTCGGACAGGTAAATTCGTCCGAAAGTTCGTTATTTTTTTGTTTATTAGGTAGAGGAACATGTTTGTTGGACCAAGGACGGCAGACTGTTCCAACATTGAGTGATCTTTTTTCAGATTAATTTGGGCAAAATTTGATGTTCCCTTCAGTAGTTGTTTTAGTTGTTTATCCTACTCTTTAATGAATTAAACTCGAGCGTCACAGAACACCTTATTAGGGGTGTGACTGGTGATTCAACGAAGTGTTCAGGTAGAAAGCGTTTAATCCACAATTTTTTCATTCTACGGTTTTGCAATTCCCACCGAGCATGCTCTGATATACCATTTACAATCTTGGCAGCTTGCAACCTTGCAACTCGCACTTTTCCAAAGCAATTTGCAACCATTTGAAGTATCCACAATTTACACAGCTTGCAAAGGATGAACAGCTTGAAAAAATTTTCTTTCGCCATAACTCGAGACCTGAAGGAATGGAAAGCTGAGATATTTGCAAAACTTTGGATAGCAGGTGATGTGGTGGGAAACGAAACTGTTGTTACCCTTTCCGGGGCAGACGCGTTCACCACCACACCATACGCGTCCTTCGTTTCGCTTGTCTCTCAGCTAGTTGCATCGGTTCACGGTAGGGTGTGACGCAAAACACAACCATAATGATGCTGAGATATTTGCAAAACTCCGGACAGCGGGTGTATGGTGATCGATACAACTAGCTGAGAGAAAGGCGAAACGAAGAACGCGCATGGTTTAGTGGTGAAGGCATTAGCGTCCAGAAATGGTAGTAGTGCGTTCTTTACTACACCTGCGGGGGCAGAGTTTTGCAAATATCTCAGCATCATTGTGGTTGTATTTCTCATAGTACCCTAAGAACTGTAGTGGCAACAAATAAAAAGTTCACATTGGAATGGAAAGCGTTGAGCCAGGGAACAAAACGACCGCGCTTTCATTCCTGATGATGCCCTTCTTCCATATTTGTTTGGTCTCGCTCACTACCAGGTTCCAAATTTTCTGGGCAACACCACTTATGTTTTACCTCTTATTTTCTCCCTACTACAATTTTCACGGCAGGGTACTAAGCAAAATACAACCACAACGTTGCTGAGATATTTGCAAAACTCTGGACCGCAGGTGCCTACGTTGAGGAACGAACGCACTATTGTCCTTTCCGCGGAGTAACGCGTTCATCAGCACACCATGCGGGTCCGTTTCGCCTGTCTCTCAGCTTAACTGGGTTCAATGCCGATGTGGGCTCCCCAGGTCAATCCCGCTGACGGGAGATTGGCGATGGCACTGATCAATTGAACTAGCCAAGAGACAGACGAAACGAATGACTCGCATGGTGTGGTGGTGAACGCATTACTCCGCGGAAAGGACAATAGCACGTTCGTTCCCCACCGTATACACCTGCGGCCCGGAGTTTTGCAAACACCTTTTATGTTTTTTTTTCTGGCTTGTATTAAGAATGTCGAGGCAGTTGAACAAGCCAGATTTTTCCCAACATCAGTACGCGATGTTGCCACTGGTTTATTTGTCTCCAGCTACTATGATTTCGTTATTTTATCTGTAAATCGAAGGGCACGTGTGAGGAAGTGGTTGGAGACGCCACTACGACACACACGTGGAATCGATCCCCCGCGCCCATGCCCCACCATCCCTCCGGGTCGGCAAATTGGTACCAGACTTGTCTGGGAGGATGGCAGCACTGGCTCGATACATCGGAATAAATCGGTAGGCCACCGCAAGTCGCTGTAAAGGCCAGATATGCATTCAGTCACCTCCAACGATACTTAATGAAGTGGAATGCATGGTGCATCCCTCAGGGATTGGTAAAGGCCAAGAGCTTTATCCTTTTATCCTTCTATTTGTAAATTGGATTTGTCCTTCCAAATTCGTTAAGATTATTTCGGAATGAAGAAAATAATTCAGAAAAAAAGACATGTGGTGAATGCATGCCACAATGCATAATTTTTCGTACAGGCATATCTGCTGTCCCCTCTGTCCCCAAAAAACAATATATCGATTACCTGACTCACCGGCATCAATCTACCATGTTAGTATTAAAGGTAACTAACGGCGGTGGAAGCCAAATATTTTATCTGTCAGGCAGACACATCCTAACATTTTCTTCATCTTTGGCGTCCTCTTAAGTAGCGCATCTTCGCACCCTCCTCTCCAGCAGCGAAATAGTTTAGGAAAAAAACAGATACAGCAAGGTAATTAACCGGAAACAAAATGAATCATATATAAATCGCACCGGTCACTCCTCCAATCATGTAGGATTGTCAAATATGTAGTGTTTGCATATATGCATATATATATATATATATATATATATATATATATATATATAGCGCTTTTATATAGTTACATATGTTGTAAAGCCGTTAAGTAGTTTTTTCCTACTTGTCCACCAAACTTTTTAGTTATCCAAAAAAAACCGCTTTGTTGCGCATGCATTCGCGAATATGTATCTGGCCTATACAATGATATGCGGTAGTCAACCCCGCTGCATCAAATCAGTGCTAATACCATTCCAGAAAAACCTGGTTAGAGTTTGTCAAACCAGGAGAGATGGAAAGCTTGGTGGGCCTAAGGCGCAGGATCGAACCAATGACCAGTGTATAATGCGAGGAACACCTGACCACTGAATTGCACACGCACCTGCATGAGGTAGATAGATGTATTTATCACCTACTTTAGCACTTGTGCACGCCTATCGGGTTCTGAATTAAAAGGAGATGAGTAATAGATATCACCATATGTGAGCCACATGGGTAGCATGAATGATGTTTGCAGGACAAAAAGCCGATTGGCGTGTGGTTGGTGCTCAAATGAATGGTGAACGCAGCTGTTCATAACTTGATCCTCTTAAGTAAGTTCACCATGAAGTGACAACTTCCTCCGTTGACGAAACATGGTGAATAACGTGTTCTACAAACAAAGTCCACTATTCATTTGTTGTTCTGGCTACACGTGCGCATCTGTGCCGCGCCATACAATAAGCTTTGCCAAAGCTCTTCTTTTTTCACTAAGCAACAGAAACAAATTTCGGCATAAAAGCATTGCTTCAGACCATTCTTAAGCTTGTCTTTTGTATATGTCTCATCTAAAACTTCTAACTCTTGACTTCCAATGATTTAGCCGAGTTTATAAATTCGTCGTTTTCCGTCTCAACAATCGCCAGGTTGTCAAACCAAGGTTAACAACCTCGCGATTGCTGAGAAAGAAAAGGACGAATTTATAATCCAATGACGAGGTTAATAGAAAGTCGATCGTGGGAGCCGAATTTATGTTCTGAAAGAAGGAAATTTTTATCGTTTTCCTCAATAAGTTTACATTTTACAGTGTTTACTTTTCGACACCCACGTATGTCTTGCTGGGCTCTGAAGGTGGCGACTAGGTATACTCCCGGATAGCTGGCTAGTCTCTCCCAGAGTGGACAAGGAGCTTATTTGTTGGAGGCTACTCCTAACTGCTTCCCATATACTTCGCTGTCACTTGATTACAGGATTTTGGGCAAAATGCCTCGTAGAATATAATCCGCATAAACTATGACGCATCCACACACTCATGCATGAATATGTTTCATAAATACAGAAGGTATGTGCCGAATCGGCCCAGCAGGAACAGAGATTACATCCTCTGGATCCACCTGCAACTCGGAGAATTAAAGGTCGCTTTAGGGAGTTATGGTCGAAGGTGGAGAGGCGCGGAAAAGCATTCACAAAGTCTGGTTGCAATCCTACGCTCAGACGGAACAGTTACACCGTCCAGAAAGGCAATGAAGAAAATCGTTCACAAATACTATTCAGATCTCTTCAACAGCCACGTCATCCTTTTCTCACATGAAGTAAGGTAGAATGGGTATGTCGTACTACCCGTTCTTCCTTCCAAAATCCGACACGCTATTTCGTTGGTGAAAAATGGAACAGCACCAAGTCCGCAAAGGATGAGATCTGAACACTTGAAGGACCTTTCGACAGTCCTCTTAAACACACTGGTTCGGCTCTTCACACGTTACCTGTCTGAATCCAAAGTCCGTATTGAATGGAAGACCAGCAAGACCGTGTTAATGTTGAAGAAGCGTGACCTACACGATATCGGCAACTATCGCCCAACCTGCTTACTGTCTGTCGACTACAAACATTTCACTGGACTTATCCTATACAGGATTGACAGAACACTGGACGAAGGACAGCCATGTGAGCATGCTGGGTTTCGAAAAGGATTTAGTACGATGGACCACATCCACACGATAACAAGACCCATTGAAGTATCGCGAGATTACAAAAGACCGCTCTGTCGCAATTTCATCGATTTAAAGAAGGCCTTTGACTCAACTGGAGAAGCAGTCATGGAAGCTCTTGATAGCCAGGGAGTCCCAACGTATATATAAAGATTCTTCGTGCGCAATACAATGACTTCACAACCAAGACAACACCGTTCTAGAACGAAATATCAACATCGACGTCAAAAAGATGTGTTAGGCAAGGCGATACAATCTCGCCGAAATTATTTGCCGCCACCCTCAAGAACGTCATGCGAACATTGGAATGGGATAATAAGCGAGTGAAAACCGATGGTCAGCAACTAAACTACTGGCGATATCGTTTTTTCAACACCAAGCACTAGCCAAGTGGAACGAATGTTTGCCGATTTTGATAAAACTTGTGGAAGAATTGGACTTCGACTAAATCTGACAAGAACGATGTATATGAAGAACAGATTGGTTGAGTATGCCCCATTCATGCCCAATGCAACGAATATCTCCGAATGCTCCAGTTACGTCTATCTAAGTCGGTAAATCAACATGTTGAAAGACATAGCTCCAGAGTTGAGCAGAAGGAAACGAAAGGCCTGAGGACCTTTTAAGATCATCGAGGATGTAGTGAACAGAATAAAGAACACTGGACTCCGTGCTCATCTTTTCCACTCAACGGTACTACCTGCCTTACCGTATGCATCAGAAACCTGGTCGCTGCGTAAGCAGGATGAAAGATCACACAGCAATTATTAAACGCGCAGTCGAGAGGACGATGCCAGGAGTATCCTGTTTCACACAAGTAAGGGAAAGGATTCGAAGCTCGGACCTGCGTCAACGACCAAAAATCAAAATTGCCGTTCCGTACGCCGAATAGTCGAAGATAAGGTGAGCCGGACACGTAATGCGCATGAATGGCAACCGATGGATAAGAGCCGTTAGTGATTGGATTCCTCGGGATGTTAAACGCACTGCAGGAAGAGCACTGACTCGATGGTCAGAGCTCTTCACGAAGAGCCAAGAAGAAAGATACGATGCTCGGCGAACCCCTAGAGCGAGCAGAACCCACTGGACTACTCTTGCACGCGACAGGGAAAGATGGAAAATTTACTGGCGTCCGCTCAAGTCAGTCGACGATCAACGAGACTACAGGTGATACAGGTGAAGTTTGCATTTGAAAGTGCCACAGAAGTAGAAGCTGAAAATAGTATCAAAGGGTGGACCAGGAAATGGTTTGGAGGCCACAGTTCAAGGATGATTGGAAAAGTTCACTAGAGGAGATGCGAATATAGAAACAGGTTTTGGATACTATCAGTAATTGACAACGGTCATTTGAGGCAGGCATCCGAAGACGAAAACAAGCAATGCTGCTCAACAAGATGTAGAGGAGCTGGGGGGGGTTGAAACATTAATTACTCTACCTTTCCAAGGTTTACCGCCAAATCGAGTTCGAGAGGTATTCCTGGGAGTCCTGCTGAGATGCACGGTGGTTCATCTCCGAGCAGTGTCTCCTATCCTAGACGGAGGAGTCCGAGTTTCCAGTCCGAAATCACAGTTGAGAGTAAACCATTGCCAAGTATTACCAGAGTCTTAGAATAAACTAGACGCAAGGTGGAAAGCCTGCCTCTGATTCACAAGGCGCAGCGAAGGTCTGAGGTGGTGATGACCTGAGGAAAGTTTCGGTTGGGCTGAACTTGGAACTCCGGGAAAAAATTATCTAAGCCAACGGATCTCTGACCTCAGTAACCTGATGTAGTGTAGAGCTGATAAAACCAAATTGGATGCTTGCTACAACCAGTTGTAAGAGTAATGCGCAACGAAAATTTCTTTATACTTAACAGTTGAAGACTTCAATGCTGGATTAGAGTCGTGCTGTGAAAATGAATACAGGAGGGGAAATTCGGAAAAGGAGAGTGAAATGAGAATGGAAACCGTCTTATACGACTCTTGTCCACGGTATGTTATTTCATGGGGGAATTGTTTTAAAAATGGAAAGAGCAATACCGCTGATGGCACCGATCGATAGAACTGGCTGAGAGACAGGAGAAACGAAAGGCCTGCATGGTGTGATTGTAAACATGTTAGACCCTGGAAAGTTAATATCGCTTTCGTTCCCCACCGCAGACACATGCGGTGCGCAGTTTGCAAATATCTCAGCATAATTGTGGTTGTATTACACATAACACTCTCTCGTGAAGAACTGTAATAGGCAGTAAATTAAAAAAAGTTACCATTGTAATTTCGACTACAGCCTCAGCCCAGCTCTGTTCACTGCCGATTTGGGCTCCCCAGATCAATCCCGTTGACGGGTGATTGCTGATGGCAAAAAAGATCGATAGAACTGGCTGAGAGACAGGAGAAGCGAAAGGCCTGCATGGTGTGATTGTAAACATGTTAGACCCTGGAAAGTTAATATCGCTTTCGTTCCCCCACCGCAGACACATGCGGTGCGCAGTTTTGCAAATATCTCAGCATAATTGTGGTTGTATTACACATAACACTCTCTCGTGAAGAACTGTAATAGGCAGTAAATTAAAAAAAAGTTACCATTGTAATTTCGACTACAGCCTCAGCCCAGCTCTGTTCACTGCCGATTTGGGCTCCCCAGATCAATCCCGTTGACGGGTGATTGCTGATGGCAAAAAGATCGATAGAACTAGCTGAGAGACAGTCAAACGAAGGACCCGAATGATGTGGTAGTGAACGCGCTGGCCTCCGAAAAGGGTAATAGCGCGTTCCTTCCCTACCGCAGACACCTGCTGTCCGGCGTTTCGCAAATATTTTTTTATTTCATTTGATCTGTCTTTACGTTTTTTTACTGTGCGGATCAGAGCACTTCTCACGTTCGATTCGTTTCCTCGCATCCACCATCCGCGAAAATCTTCCAACTTTTAGCTTTGGTTGCTTTGAGGATTTCCATTTCACGTTGAATGTCGTAGAATGCTGGTCGAGCAATTCTCCCTGGAGTCCTGAGATAGCCTGGTTGGGGCGTTCCCAATCAGATTATAGAGAGTGATTCTTTTCCCAGATAAGCCCGATGCCAATTTTCCGGTCCCGGAAGGATGAGAGGCATGGTTGACTAGGGGCGGAATCGAACTAGCACCATGCTCGTGATGACACACATCACTACCGCTGTGTTATCCGCCCCCTATCCCAAGTGTTTTGCAAATACCTCAGCATAATTGTGGTTATTTCTTTTATTTTACATATTCGTGAAGCACTGTTTAGGTTAAGCCAAAGTTCCAAGCTTGCCGTTAGAATCGGTCATTCTTTTCCTTGCAGCTTGTTCGCTCTCTCATTTCATTTGCGGCCAGCAATTTCTATTACCGTGAAGGTGGTATTTGAAAAGCTGCTAAGGATAGTTTTCTTTGGCCAGTGGATGGTGGAACATAAATTTTGGTGAATGATTATGATCAATACGAAATTTTGCCCGAATAGAGAATGAAAACTTATGTGGAGTATGCTTAAATGAATCCAGCAGGTACCTTGGCATGTGTAGAAGAAGCGCAATTCAATATTTATTGCTTCCTTAGCAACGTTCTCAGCGATCAAGTCAAGGCACAACGATATCCTCCGATTCTCCATGAGTGTCAGCGTTACAACTAGCGCAACAATATGTGTTGGTATTTTTATAGCTGCAATCAAGCATTCCCAGCTTTTTCACAGTGCCACAGAATTTGAGCAGCTTGTCCGAACAACCTTTAAAAACAAGGGTTAAATGCTAAACCAGCGGTTATTTGGAATGCACTTGCACTATCCACATTCATTAATAATTTCGTTAAATTTATGTTTTTTCAGACTTCATGGCTCGTTTACATTTTAATGAAAAGTATCTCGGATACTTTTTAGAACAACCGTGAACCATAACTACTTTTAAAAGAGCGACACTTCTTGTAATTAGTTTATCACGTTAAATAAGTGATTTTTAAAGGTTGGTTATCAGTTGAAAAACAAATTATCATCAACTGATAATCATATCAAAAACAACAGCCCTGTATGAAAGGGCGTCCCGGGCGTGTTCGGCTCATTCGAGATGCTAAACTGAGGAAGATCCGATGCGAGACGAAGACGCCACGTCGAGAAGAGGAGCAACTGTGGACTATCGACAAGGATCGTAAGCTCTGGTGAAGACGAAGATGTCAAAACGTTAGCCGAATAAACGTCTCTTATCAACCTTGTGTAAACTCAACAATACGAACAAATGTTGATTATTTTATTAGCGAGGTTTAATGACAGTCGCTTTCAAAAGTATCATTTTAAGGAGTTTAACAAAAATTATTTCTAAATTGCTGGGAGGAACAGAACACACTTGACTTGTGCCCAGAAACTAATCCTCATCTAAGAGTTATATGACTAGGTGTACTGCTTCATACAATAAGTAACCTCTCAGTTCGTAGTCTGGCAAGAAGTGAGCAGCGACTGGAGGTCATCTAGATCACACGGACCCTCGCGACTAAACAGTGTGAGATTCTTGTATGAGGGAAATCCGTGGACTTGTCTCCCTACTGACCAATATCCAGGTATTTTGAATTATAGCTGCGCTTGCAGTCGAAAATTGAACCATCATAACCCTACTTCAATCTTAAACATCATCGATTTATCATAGGTTATAATAAGTAATAAATATTAGGGCGATGTTTAGTGTAAAGGACCTTTATCGAGTGAAGAGCCAAGCACAGCTTCAGCCTTCCACACATTCATCCTCTTTTCGTCACCTTTTGTGTAGGGCCTTCTGACATTACAACTTTTGCAGTCGTAGATTTTGCACACCTTTTTCATAGTCGCTTGGCGAAGCATCAGTTTGCCTTCCAATCACATCCTAAAATCAGTTTGATCAGCAGAATGTCGGAAAGTATGAAATACTGCGCTGAGAACTCTGCACCATGTATCTGGGATCTAACGTTTGAAGCGTGATCATTCCTGGCCGAGCGAGCGCTGATTTTCCGTAGTGCATCACTGACTGATAGTCGTAAAGGACATTGTACACTGTCGATCTCCATGGTTCTACTATATCGAACTGCGATGCTTCACCTTAAATTTTCCAAGGCATTAATTAGAAAGTCAAGTGTTTCGTATGTTGCTGTTTTCGGTTTCGTCGTCGTGAAAAAATAACCAAGTTGTTGAACTAAAGTCGAAGGAAATTGTTAAACTAATTGATTAACTAATTAATTAAATAATTAATTAATTGAAAGTTGTTAAACTCGAAGAATTCAAAATACTGGCCAAATACACATGAGACCTCACTCAGCTTGTAAATAAATTTGAAATAGGTGGTACAGCAAGATAACAACCCTCGTCGGGAATGCCGATGTCGCAAAAGTTTTCTGTCCACAGCCTGCGATAGCCCCACTGTTTTATTCTTTTTGTGTCAAAGGCCACAGTAGCTTCCAATCACATAAGCAGAGCTGGATAGTCTCTAGAAAAAAACTTTCGACCAACTGGTGTGTGCTTCTACATGGAAGAAAATTTTTTCAAATGATTGTTCTTCGTTTCTCCACGTAAGCAACACGAGGTGACTATTTTCGCTAATCTCGTCGAAAATGAGCAGAACAGGGTTCTTGGTCAAGCATTTTAATTATTTAGAAAAATTGAATTAATGGGCAAGAAAACTGCTAGTTAATCATTTAAATTGAATGCTCTAAGAGCAAGGAGAGTAGGAGGAATTCAAATGACGCACCTGGCCGAATGTTTCTGTAGTTAACTCGGACGAATTTATCTGTGTCGTATCTCATATGCTCATGCCACAGTCCGACAACATGTAACAGTTCGTGTTGAACGATTTCAGTTGCTATACATCTAAATAATTGGAAATCTTTGTAAAATATGTCACCCACTGTTCAGACTCCTAATTGTGTTGCTGCTTACGGCGCTATCCATTCTTTATTCGTTCTTTTCACAAATTTCGTACATCGAGGACACGAAAGCAGTTCATGCCGTGATTGAACATCTTCATTTGTCGTATGTTGCAGTAAAAACAATTGCGGTGACTGGTAGAAATGGGACCATCTTAATAAATAGCGTCCTCTTCAAATGAAAATCGTTGAGGTGGAGTTTTAGTATCGCATCTTGGATACTTGGATGGCCCGTCCTCACTCGTTGTGCGGGACCTGGCACAGTCTGCACCCTCCTGAGAATGGTTGGTTAAGCCATTGTGATTCCATGGAGTCCCGAGGACAGCCTGGCCAAAGTCTACCCCAGGGCGTCACCACTACAGGCAGTTGAAGCCCTTGTGAATCAGAGGGAGATCTACCACCATACAACTAGTTTGATACCAGGATGGTGGTGGATATGGATGGATGGATTCTGGTATTGGTTTACTCTTAGCTGGGCTTCTCGGTGGAAACGCCGGACTCCGTCTCTACTTGGGAGACTTTGGCGGGGGGATGAATTCTCCCGGTGTACATCACATCCAGACACCCAGGAACACCTCCCAGCCACGATGAGGCGGTAGACCGTTAGGAGGTAGTATCGCACCGGCTCGTTGAAATCCCCTCATGTTATCTGGGAGATTGTCAAAGTGAGATAAAAATACTGTGAAAGCCCATGTCACCTTCAGTATGTGATGACAACTGTACTGGGATGTTGTATCCCAATATCGCTGCCACCTTTGTGATGGATTTCTTCCTGGTCGGTGGCGAGTTCTTGCCTTTGTTTATTATTTCCTGTCCTAACCAGGTCATATCCATTCACGAAAATTCTTCCCATCTTCTACCAACAGTATTAAAACGTTTTGTACTAGGACCCCCGAAAGAATCCTACGTTTTGTCCTGGTTGGCTTCAAGCATCACAACGCTTCTTCCTACCAGGCGACCCACACTAGTGTAACATCTGGAATTAAACAGCTTCATTAGCTCCATTCCTCCACTCATAGTACCAGCTCGATTTCCCAAATGATTAGTTTCATATTTCTTCCAAAGGCTAGTAGCCATAGTTTGATTGCACTGAAACTGAATCCTTACAAAAAAAAACCCTTTTATCCACCTCATGCTAGTTTAGCAATCAAAGAAAGTATTGAAATTGATTTCGATATACTGAGTCTGCTACCTCAATGTGATTAAGCATAACTTGTCATCACACCATTTTTCAAATGAAGTTAATTAGAATATAGATTTACTTCTTTCGTTATGATGCAAGCGAAGGAAACAATTCATACACCAAACAGGGAGATAGATGAGGGATAAGAATGAACTCAAGAAAAGGGAAGAATTTTGCATTTCTTCACTTGAGACGGTATTTCCAGTGCTTTCTTACATTGTGTTTCTTATGTGATCATATTTATTTATGTTAATTATGTCAACTTTAATGACGTTAATTAAGTTTTATCCAGAACATCATCGTCATCATGTTCATTGTAGTTGTTAATTCTTAGGTCGGGAAGACTTCTCAGCCAAATTCACCGATTTTTTTGGAAGGAGAAGTGGGATCTCGTAATTTTATCGGGGCACGTGATACTCACCCTTTCTTCCTCTGGTTTTGAATGTCGATGAAATCAAGTTCATTTATTCTCGATCGGAATCGGATACAGGTTTTTGATTCAATTCGCATCATCGCCGTTTTTATAACAGTGCGTTCAGGGGTCTCTTAACTCACATAGAAAGGCTTCATCGATTAAGCATCAGAGTTAAATAAACAACAATCGGAAAACGAAACCTTCTTTAAGCGGATTCCGAGTTGTATTGGAATTACCTCTATCAAAGTGAAATCGTATTAGTGAGCGCCAAATTATCGAACAAATTCCTAATGGTAAACAAAAATTGAGGTCTCTAGCTATATCACTGCTGCAAAAGAAGTTCATTTGATTTCTAACTATATTTTAAACATATTTTAAATACTTGCTTTTCGACTACTTGGACGGGCCCCAGCGTATTCTCCATTCTTCGGAGTTTTGCTGCGTTAACCATTCTGTTTCCCTGTGGTTCCAAAGTCATGCTGGGCAAAGTCTGCCCCATGGGCCCCCTCGAACCAGCACAGTCGCCGCCCTTGTGGATCAGAGAGAGATTTACCACCATGCAACTTTGATACCAGGAGAGGTGATGGATCCTAGTATTGGTATATTCTTGGCTGGGGTTCCAGATGGAAGCGCCGGATTCCTTCAAAGCTTGGAAGATCCGGCTGGTGGATGAATCCCCCCCCACCTTGTACTTTTCTTTCCGACACCCAGGAACATCTCCCACCCATAATGAGGCGGTAAAATGTTGGCACGAAGGAGAGTAAGGAGAGTAATGAACATCAGTCGATATTTATATCTTAGATTTATCAGAATGGTTTTGTGTTTCATATTGATCTGTTTACCGAGTCTCCCTGAGACTATGTACGGTATTACGACATTTCCGTTTATGTCCTTCACATTCCATTTGCGTAGACTGTCGTTGAATAAAGCGTTACGCACCTTGCGCTCACAACGTAGTCTTAAATAATTTGCTGAAAATGGAACTATTGCGGTATTTCAGACAACAATCTATAACAGCGATGCCTAAGTATCCTTTTCACGTTCTAAAAGTCTGATATTGTTGAAATGTTTAAATCTGTCACCCACCTGTGTCATCTGTCACCTGTGGTCCCGTTGATCGTCGAGTGTCTAGAGCGCACCACAGTAAATCTTCTACTTTTCCTTGTCGCGTGCAAGAGCAGCCCAGTGAGTTCTGCTCGCTCTAGGAAAACGTTGAGCATCATATCCTTCTTCTAAGCTTTTCGTCAAGAACTCTGACCATCGGGCCGGTGGTTTGCATTTAACATCCCGAGGAATCCAGTCACTAACGGCTTTTGTCCATCGGCTGTCATACGCATTACGTGTCCGGCTCACCTTATCTTCGACTATTCGGCGTAGAGAACGGCATCTTTGATTTTTTGTTGTTGACGCAGGTCGGAGCTTCGAATCCTTTCCCTTGCTTGTGTGAAACAGGATACTCTTGATATCGTCCTTTCGACTGCGCGTTCAATAATGCTGAGTGATCTTCCATCCTGTTTACGCAGCGACCAGGTTTCTGACGCATACGTTAGGGGCAGGAAGTACCGTTGAGTCGAAAAGGTGGGCACGGAGTCGGGTGTTCTTTGTTCTCTTCACTACATCCTCGATGCTCTTGAAAGGTCCACAAGCCGCTCGTTTCCTTCTGCTCAACTCTGTAGCTAAGTAGTTCATCATGTTGATTTCCCGATTTAGATAGACGTAACTGGAGCATTCAGGGAATATTCTTTCTGTTGAGTGTGAATGTTGCATACGAAACCAATCCTTTCCTCATGAGCATCGTTTTTTGTGGACTTTAGTCGAAGACTAATTCTTACACAGACTTTATCAAAATCGGCAAACATTCGTTCCGCTTGAATTATTATTTTGTGTTATAAGAACGACATCATCAACAAAGCAAAGATGGTTTAATTATCGGCCATCAATTTTCACTCCCGGTATCTCAAGTAAGCATCCCAAAGGGGATTTGGCTTTTACATCTTCCTTGAGCGGTCGGTTACTTTTTCACTCCTGCTTTCATTTCTGATTTCGCTTTTAACATCTCTCCGAATCAACTAGCAGGAAGACAGAGCCAAGGATTCGTCGCCGAAAACACCTCCCCCTGATCCACATCGTGGTGAAGACCTGGATACGTCCTTGCAAGGTTAAGTCAGGACTCCAGAGAGGAACAAGTTGCACGACCAGCAATAGGCCAGCCTCAGTATCCCGCATACTGGGTGCTCCCGTCTATGACGTCAGGCGGTGAGACGACCGGTGAGAGGCCAGAAATTCTCGGGTAACGTAGGATGTCATTGGAACCGGATCTGACGAACACATGCACGACACACTATCGAGATTGTTTCTTACTATGCACGTATAATGCCAGAACACTCTACACAGGCGCCGATCTTCACGCCCTTCTTGTAGCCGCAGATCGCATTAAATTTCACGTGTTCGCATTGCAAGAAACAAAAAATGAAGAATACCGACATATGCTAACTAAACAACAGGACTTTTGTGATCGTGGAGAAAAGGTCCCGTCACGAAATGTGGGCGGCGTAGGCTTTGTCGTCCACCTGTCCATTGTCCATCTCGTCGACTCATACGAGATCCTTTCCCTCGCATAGCCGTCCTCCGTCTTCAACTGTCGCATAATAAGAAGATCACTATTATCAACTGCTACTCACTGAACGATGCAGCTGATGAGTACGAATTGTATACGTCCTACTATCTGTTGGAAGAAGTTATCCGCAATGATAAGGCATATCATAAATTTGTTGTGGGAGACTTCAACGCCAGAGTAGAAAGGACCAACAACAGCGATTACAGGATCGGAAATTTTGGATTGGGAGAAAGAAATGAGAATGGGAACCGTCTCGTAGGACTCCTGTCCACAGCACGTCTCTTCCATGGAGACTCGTTTTTCCAGAAGAAAGAAAGACGCCGCTGGACATGGGAGTCTCCTAACGGCATGACTCATGCGGAGATCGACGACATTCTGACAAACAGAAGATGGTGCCTACTTGACACATCGGTAGTCCCGTCATTCTGTACTGGTTCCGATCACCGCCTTCCTCGCGCGAAGATTCGATTCAGCCACAAGCTGGAAAAGAACTCTCTTCATCGACCACGAGGAAAAAGTCTAGCTGTGTACGACGAGAACATTCTGAACGAAGTCCTATCTAAACGTGACTGGCAGATTAAAGAAGACCCGACCGAAAACTACGAGCTGCTTGTCGAAGGATTGAAAAGCTGTGTCGAATTCGCCTCAGTTCCTCAAGTAAAATCGGATCGCATCTCAATAGCTGCTAAGAAGTTGCTCGAAAAGAGAAGGAAACTGAAGCTTGATCCTAATGCAACATGATTAACATGGCTAGTAATAAATGCCGGCTGCGGAAGAGCTTTTCAGGAAAATCTACAACGGTACAACCAGAAGAAACTACTGGAAGCAGCAGAGCAAAAAAAGCGGTCTGAAAAATGCCGTCAGTCGGGACTTGTGTGATTACAATGTTCCGTTGTCAGCCCTGATGAACGGAGATGCGATCGTCAAAACTTCCCGCCATGATATGGAATTAATAGCGGAAACGTTCTATACTAACCTTTTGCGTTCCCCAATTCCTATGCCGCACTTTCATATTCCCGCTGGTGCAAGACCACCTAGAATTCTTCCGTCGGAGGTTTGCGTGCGATAGAAAGCATGAAAGAGGCACAGCTCCAGGACCCGATAATATTACCACCGACGTCCTTAGAGCTGGAATTCACAATTTACATGTACTTCTCGCAAGCCAAATGACATCCCTACCTTCAAAAGGAAAAAAATCCCAGACCAGTGAAGGACGTCGCGCATGGTCATCCTGCCCAAGGTGACCAAGGGGATCTTCGTATCTATCGTAACCCATATGCTTGCTGAATGTACTCTACAAGCTCTTCACGAAGATTATCCTCTTGCGCACATCAAAGACATTGGATGAGGCGCAACCAGTCGAACAAGCAGGATTTCGAAAAGGATTTTTGCTGTGTGGACCACATCCAAACCGTGTCCAGGGTCATCGAAGTTTGTCGGGAATACTTGCCTCTAGTCCCTAATCTTTGTCGACTACGAAAAAAGCGTTTGACAGTGTCGAAACGAATGCAATCCTATCAGCGCACGTCGACCAAAAGAGTGGATCCGTCCTACATAAGAGCTCTGTGCGACTGTTATCGGAACTGCACTACGAAAATACAGCTTTTCCATTGACCTCTTACCATACGCATAGGAAAAAGGTGTTCGAGACACAATATTGCCAAAGTTGTTCAGTGCCGCACTGCCGTGGATAATGAACTCATTCGATTGGGATGAAAAAGGCATACGTATTGGTGGAATATTCCTATTGATCCTCCGTTCCGCAGACGACATCCTCATCTTCTCAAGAAGTACCAGGAAAGTAGAGACTATGATCAACGAGCTCAACGACACGGGAAAAAAGATCGGACCATGCAGAAATCGGAAAAAGACCCAGTCATGAAAAAACCCATGGTGCGAAGGCGAAAAAAATTCAACTGGATAGCTCTCTCGTTGCAGAGACCACCTCGTAAGTATACCTCGGGCGATCAATGAACATGGAAAACAATATGAAGGGGAACTAGATAGAAGAGGGAGAGCAGCCTGGGCCGCATACGAGCCTCTCAAGGAAGCCACCGACCAACTGAAGGACCCGAAAATCCGCACTCATCTCTTCGATTCTGCGGTCCTCCCCGCGCTCTGTTATGTTGCAGAGAAGTGGGTTGATGCTTCAACCACGTCAAGAATGCTTCGCATTACTCATAGAGTGCTTGAGCGATGTCTTCTGAAATATAACCGGCACTCTCAATATCTAGTCGGAATGCGAAGCTCTGACCTTCGAAATCTGTCACAACTTCGAGATCCAGGAGAATACATCGATAGCGAAACGTAGATGGGCCGGCCACATAATGAGAAGAACAGACGACAGATGGACGAAAAGAACAGTAGAGTGGACTCCTAGAGAATTCAAATGTCCTCTAGGACGACCAGCTACACGTTGGGCGGACGTGTTCGTAAACAAAGTTAGTCAGTTGTACCCGCAGCTGCAGTAGTTTTACAGATCACGGTATGATACTCGCACGCGCTACCATGCTCGAACAAGACCACCACTATGGACTGCGATTGCGAGAGAAAGGAATGAATTGCATATGTGCTGCGGTCCGCACAGCTCGTGAAGACGAACCGTCCAACTATCCAAGTAAGTAAGATTTTCACTCCCATGTTGTCCCACTCCAATGTTCACATGACGTTCTGGAGAGTGGCTGTAAATAATTTTGGCGAGATATTATAGGTTTGGCTAACCACTTTTTTTGACGTCGATGTTATTATCGTTGTAGAATGGTGATATCTTGGTTGTGAAATTTTTGTACAGCTCACGAAGAAGCTTTATGTACTCTAGTCTCCCTGACCATCTAGTGCTTCCATGACTGCTTCTATCTCTATTGAGTCAAAGGCCTTCTTTAAATCGATGAAATTGAGACAGAGCGGTCTTTTGTACTCTCGCGATACTTCATTGACTCTTGTCATCGTGTAGATGTGGTCTATCGTACTAAATCCTTTTCGAAACCCTGCTTGCTCACATGGCTGTCCTTCATCCAGTGTTCTGTCAATCCTGTTTAGGATGACTCGGTTGAAAAGTTTGTAGACGACAGACAAGAAGCAGACTGAGCGATAGTTGCCGATATCGTGGAGGTCACCCTTCTTGAACAATAGCACGCCCTTGCTGCTCTTCCACTGCGTAAGGACCTTGCATTCAGACGGGTAACGTGTGAAAAGCCGAGCCAGTGTGTTTACGAAATATAGCGGAAGGTTTTCAAATGTTCAGATCTTATCCTCACTGGAGATTTTAAGGCTAAGACTAGACCAAAAAAATCCCTCACTTAGATACGTAATATAATGTATTGTCTCGTTTCCATTTTCACTGCGGCTTTGAATAAACTAAGGCCGTATTGCACAGTGGTAGTGGCGCCGGTCATCACTAGCACGGTGCTGGTTCGATTCTGCTCTGCGCTCACTAAGCTTCTCATACCCCCCGAGGTCGAAAAAATTGGTATCGAGATTTTCCGAGAAATAATCAGTCTGGGTAGTCCAATTAAGAACGCTCCAGCTCGGACATCTCAGGGCTCCATAGAGAGTCAACTCGACCAGCATTCTATGACACGGAAGGTGAAATGGAACTCCTTAGGGCAGCTGCTGAACCCACACGTAAAACTTGAAAGACCTTCGTGGATGATGATGGATGATGTATACAAGGAGACGAACCGAATGTGAGAAGTGTTTGGATCCTCACAGTATACGTGAAGACGGGTCTTATAAAATAACATTTGAGAAATTGACAATACGTCATTCAGTTTTCTAGTTCCCTAAAGGTTGTATGAGAATGACCGCTAGGTTAGGTCTTGATAACAACCGCTAAATCTTTTTTATTGAGAGAATGTCATAGCTACCTCGCAATTAGGATATTCCATATAGATTATAAAATCCTGCTGCAGTGATCCCCGGCTTTGAGGAGTCAGAAAGGTCAAATTTCGTTCCAGCATTAAGGACGGACAGGGCGAACGATTCTTAGAGATTATTGAAGGTATAAGTAGCAACGTTTTAAACGCAATTTGTTATATGTATTTACAAACATCGTTGATCTTTCTTGATGCCGTAATCACTATTTACTATTCACTGTAGTAAACAACACAGTAAATCTTAAGTTTTTGCCTAGCCGATGCCACCATTGTCCTGAAATTAGACACCTGCTATCCCGAGTTTTGAAAATATCTCGGCATCATATTGTTATATTTCACACAGTACCCCTGCCATTAACAGAATGATAAGCATTAAATAGAAACTGAAGACAAAGTTCTTAGCGTTTTTTAAAGATCTAAGAAACTGCAGCATAACAGTTACAAAGCGCAACCAGCACATCATTGACGATGGCGAGGTGATGGAGAGAACCTTGCGGATGTTTAAGAATTGCGATCACTCTACTGCTCCTAACCAAAATTGCGTTCGAAAATAATTTGACCAAATACGCCATTGTTTCTATTTGTACAGCATGATCGTGTATGGGAATACCAAAACAACGTGAGCAACAGGTGAAGAGCACCTGCGTTACACCCACGGTATGACTGTTTCCCGATGTCGTCACCCACAGCAACTCCACAAATTATCGTCTTTTCTCAGGATTTATTTGTTGAAAGAACAGCACAAAAGGAGAATGTTTGGCATGAGGTCCGATGAGCATATTGATGAGACCAAGACTCGAGTCCAACTTCCGAAAATCTTAGTGGTTTCGGTTGAGCGAAATGTGTGCAGTCTTTGCTGTACAATAAATTTGGATTCTCTCAGTGTTCAATACTCGTCACAGGCAAATTCCTTACAGCATTTTCGAGCAATGTCGCTCACTGGTATTATTTCTCCTACGGTTGAAGAATATTTCTCTTTGAACGTATTTCTTACACCACAGCAGAATGTTGTCCATTGTGAGGCGGAATATATTTCCTGCACCTGCCAGTACGTTTCAGTATTTGACAAGGTTTTTGCTCATGAGAAGCACGGGAAAATAACAATGAACTGCTTCCATTGTGGTCATCACTAGCAATCTCACATTGGAAATGTAGAGTGTTGGCCTCCATACAGCTCCTGAAAACAACGAATTGCATCTCAAAGCTTAATGTCTGTTCATGATTTACCTGATTGGATGACTCGAGGGCGCGTGCAGCACAGTGGTCAGAGGCGCCTCGCAACTCACACATGGGATCGATCCCGGCGCCGTTGGCTCCCCAAGCCTTCCATCCCTCTGGGGTTAGCAAATTAGTACCAAACTCGTCTGCTAGGATAGCAGCACTGGCTCGACACATCGGTAGGCCACCGCGCTTCACTATATAGGCCAGATGTGCATTCAATCGCCACCAACGATCCTTAATGAATCGAATGCATGGTGTATCCCTCAGGTATTGATCTACACAGGGAGCTTTATCGTTTTTTTTACTCACCATACACTTGAGACTTATTTCTTAATATTTGCGGGCTCTTCGTTGCAAATTACGAATGAGTATTATCTTTCATCCGCTTTCCAAACAGTAACACCGAGCTCCTTGTGAACATTATCTTCTTGTTTCGGAAACAAACCGCCACTCTACATCGTAAGCGGGCAATTAGAAATTCCAGCAATGGACGCTGGAGCAATTACGGAGTATCGCTTGGGAACACATGACATCTTAACAAATCTACTTTGGAGCAACTTGGCCCAATGACAGTTTTTCAAACTGTGATCTTTTAACACGAATATGAAGAAAAAGTGCAGGAATCAGAGATGAACTGCAAAGCGCTTTCATTTACTACCTCTCCAAATTTATGAAAGACGGCAAGATTTTTGACACCACAATAGCATAAAGATTGGTCGACAGCTGTTCATTTTCTCCCGTGGTGGGTGTTGCTGCATTTTTTTCACGAACTCTTTTGCATGTCACGCTCGGGGTGACGTGGGTGACTTCACATTGTATTGCAGATCTTTGTGTGACGATCTCTATGTTTAAGGTCTTCCTACGGTGATGCTAGTCATATTTGTTCATATGCATAAATGTCAACACAATGTTCTTTTCTCAAGAAATGACCTTAAGATCCGAGGGTGGATTGTTGTCGAACATCAGTTTTGGTCTAAACACGTTACGTCACTACATTCAATTCCATGCAGAAGAAAAAATTTTATTCCGGATTTCTTCGAATTACAAATTAAGTGACTAAATTTGAAAGAACATTCAGAAGAATAGCGTTAGTGTGTGGCACAAATGGGTATCGATCGGTAGAGCTACTTCATACCTATCGGTCCATGATCTGAACACATTGACCTATCGTCCCTTTTTGATGAGATTCGAGCTTTTAAGTACAATGTCGTCAATTTTTATTTACTGCCTATTAATTTTTAATGGCAAGGTATTATGTGAAGTACAACCACAAAGCTGCTGTTGAGTAAATAAGAATTAATGATATTGTGATTTGCACCATAGCTTCGGCTTAACTGGGTTCAATACCGATTTATCGTTCCCAGATCACTCCCATTGCCATGTGATTTTTGAAGGCATTGTTAGGGGGAAAAAACTGTTGGAGCTTTGCAATTATATCGGCAGAATTGTGGTTAGCTTTAGATAGTAAATATTCCACAAGACGCGGACCTACTTCCATTTACACGATAAATTTATTACCATATCATGCTCTTCATGGTGCGTGGGGCGCAGTGGTCGCAGGCGCCCAGCAAAACGCACGTGAATCGGTCTCCGCGAGCATGGCCCACCAAGCCTTCCATCCCTCCGGGGTCGGCAAATTGGTACCACACTTGTCTGGGAGGCTAGCAGCACTGGCTCGATACATCGGCAGGGCACTGGGAGTCGTTGTAAAGGCCAGATATGCATTCAATCACGTCCAAACGATGCTTAATAAAGTCGAATGCATGGCGCATCCCTCAGAGATTGATCAACGTCGAGAGCTTTATCCTTTATCCCTTTATCATTGCTCTTATCAATCAGTAAGTGCATGTTCCGCGTATTGTGCATTCATTTATCCTTGGTCGCCAAAATTCACTAGTTTCGAAAGGAGATACTGTATCATCTATTGGAAAACAAAAAAAAATATCTGAGAATCTCTCTGGAAACACAAGTTTACAGTTCAGTAAGCATCAATTCTCCGGTGGTTGACGTGTTTTTTAGAGCTATTTCGTTCTTTTTGCCTCTGCTTTTTTCGATTAAAAAAAGTGTGCGGAAACGCATGGAAACACGATGACCTCAAATTTAAATCTGGAGCTTTTTTCGCGGTGGTAAGGAGAAGTTGCTAAAAGTGGTTTAGATTAAAGCACTTTGTCTCACGATATGACCTGGTAATATGGAGGAGGTATTTCGTTCATACTGCACATTTGGAAGAGAAAGCTGTCCATGAAGGTAGTTGAAATATCGAGGGGTATTCAGTAAAATTCTGCACTGGTTTAAAGCACACTGCACCAATGCTTTTTTCGCCCTACTGTTGTCATTTCTTCCCATTTTAAGACGGCGCCTTGATTTTTACTGAATAGCTTAGAGCTTCGGAGTTTTTCCTATAATAAAGTGGCAACTTTTCCCAAGACGACCAAGCCAACGGGTTTTTTTTACAGACCTCAAGGCGGCCTACTGTAGGATTTTTGGCCAACATAATGTTTTCCTTTCCACCAAGCATCCGCTATGAGTTTAATTATCTTTCTATTCATCTGCACTTCTATCTCTTTCTTGTCCCATAGAGTTTGAAGAGCAATGTTTCAAACTCTGCGATCTTTTCTAGAATATTTTAGTACCGTCGAGGAGTGAAGGTTAAAGAGGAATTCCCACCGGCTGGTGTACCCGTTTGGCCTCAATCGAGTCACTGTATGCAACACTGCAACGCAGAGAGATACAACGTTGTTGACACCTCATTCAATGTCTTTGTAGATGCGTGGTAGCAAATTATCTTCTATCAACAGACGCCCCAACTACCAGTGGTAACAATTTGAGAGCGATGAAGGTTCCAAAAGCCGCATCCGACCACTTCCACTGTTAATGGCTGCACTAGAATCACTGAACGGGGAAAAAGAATAGGAGCTGTTATGTCGTAAGATAAGATAACCTATCTTATGTCAAGCTAAACCCCTAGGTGTACTGTGTCTATTTCAGGCTGTGAGATGCTCTTACAGAGCTTGCAGGAAATGGATGTGACCGATTTAAAAGCGTTTTTTCAAAACAGGAGAAAATATTTGGGCTTTATAAATCACTATTATTTTGATGACCACACAGAATTTTGTTACTGTATTATTTAACAACATCAGCATTCATTTCGGCGCAATCTGCCTTCTTCAGTGCATAAATCTAAACTCATCTGAGCACTTTCACGACCTCAGCGATAAAGCTCAGCACATAAATGTTTGGGTCTAAAAAAATCGGTTTGGAAAATTTAGTAGCTTTTGTTGAAATGCCCTGTCAAAGGTTTACCCCCTCATCGTAGCTATGAGGTGTTCCTGGGTAAGGGCTGCGATGTACAGCGGGGTGATTCATCCCCCCAGCAGGGTCTCCCAAGCTGAGAAGGAGTCCAGCGTTTCCATCAGGAAGCCCAACGAAGAGCAAACCAATATCAGGATCCACCACCTTCCTTGTATCAGACTAGTTTCATGGTGGAAAATCTCCCTCTGATCCACAAAGGCGGCAACTGATTGTGTTGGTAATGACCTGATGCAGACTGGCCAAGCTGTACTCAGGACTCCAGGGAACCACAATGGATAAACCAGCAGTTCTCTGAAGAGTGGAGATTATGCTGGAGCCCACACAACCAGTGAAGACGGGCTATCTAAGTATTATTATTAGTACTACAATTGCCCAAATTATTGAAATGCCACCGAGCAACCTAAGAAGCCAGCAGTTCGTAACTGCTTGTACAACAATGTAATAATAAAAAGCCAAAATGGTGGAACTGGTGATTGCATGAGTTCGGGTTTGTGCTCCTGATTCCTCGTGAAGTATGTGGGAGCAAATACATTGGTGAAACGGGTGCACAACCCCTTTATCTGTATAAAAGAACAGATAATCGTAAAGTTCAACTCGATACTCCCCTAGGCACACATAGGATAAAGAGACATAGCGGGGAAGATCTTGAAATTATCATCCTTGCATGGGAATCGGAAACTTCAGCACGCAAAACTCTTGAAGCATCCGAATTAAAAAATTCCAAGAATGCGAAGATGAAACGCAGAAAGGAATGCATGTTTGTCACACAATGATCTCACAAATTATCTCATGCTGATATTTTAACGTCAGAGAGACAGCTCAGTCATCCAGTGAACTCTGTACAGTTGTAACCTTTTTATTTACTGCCCACTCTTTTTGATGGCAGGGGAATATTGCGAAATATAACTTCAACGAAGCTGAGATATTTGCAAAACTCTGGACAGCAAGTGCCTATGGTGGGGAACGAACGCGCTATTGTCCTTTCCGGGGAGTAACGCGTTCACCACCACACCATGCGGGTCCTTCGTTTCGCCTGTCTCTCAGCTAGTTCTATCGAAGTTCCATCGATCCTTCATCGAGAACATCGATCGAGTTCTATCGAGTCTGTACAGTTGTTCCACTTTAAATATTCACTCATGGAAAGCCTCATAGAAAACATTGAGTGTTTCATAAAGCTATTTTGCTTTTGATGCGGCTGATTGTTTCGTTGTTTTTCCGCTGAAGTTATAGAGATATTTAGATGACTGGATTGCAGCCAACTTTACCTTCCCAGGCTCTGAAACTAGCAAAACTCGACGAGGCGTCAGCTTACTTGGGTGCTTACTTGGATAGTTCGCCTTCACGAGTTGTGAGGACTCCAGCGCATTTGCTTTTCGTTTCTTTTCCTCGTAATGGTCGTCCGTGGTAGTAGTTTTATTCGATAATGGTAGCGGGAGCACGTCTAATACCATGATCTGTAAAGTAACTGCAGCTGCGAGTGCAGCTGAATAACTTTGTTTACGAACACGTCCGCCCAACGTATAGGTGGTCGTCCTAGGCCACTTCTGCGCTCTCGTGGAGTCCACTCTACAGTTCTTTTAGTACATCTGTCGTCTGTTCTTCTCAATATGTGAACGGGCCATCTGTGTCTTGCCATCGATGGATATTCTCCTGGAACGTGAAGACGGGATAAATTTCGAATATCAGAGCTTCGCATTGCGGTCAGATATTGAGTGTGCACGTTATATTTCAGAAGATATCATCTAAGCGCGTGCGCAGTATTTTTTGACATGGCTGCGGTATTAGCCTACGTTTCTGTAGCACGGCAGAGCACTGGTAAGACCATTGAGTGGAAAAGGTGAGTGTGTATTTTTGGGTATTTCAGCTGGTCGGTGACTTCCTTGAGAGGCCCTAATGCACCACAAGGTGCTCACCTTCTTCTGTCTACTCTCCGGAGTGTGGGATTTTTCTTTTCGGAGGTAGCCTGTCATATGGTTTTACAAGAAACTACGTGAAAATTGTAGCTTCCAGCAGAAAAAATACGGCGGTGATGTCATCAGATTTTGGAGCTGTGCCTCTTTTCATGCTTTCTGCCGCAAGTCGAACCTCCGATGGAAGAATTTCAGGTGGATTTTCCTCAGCGAGCATTCTACCACTGAACCACCAATCAAAGAGGCGCGTGTGACGCAGTGGTTGGAGGCGCCCTGCAACACACACGTGGAATCGATCCCCACGGCCATGGCCCACTAAACCTTCCATCTCTCCGGGGTCGGCAAATTGATACCAGACTTCTCTGGGAGGATAGCAGCACTGGCTCGATACATCGGTCGGCCACCACCAGTCATTATAAAGGCCAGATATGCATTCAAACACCTCGAAACCATGCTTAATGTAGTCGAATGCATGGCGCATCCCTCAAGGATTGATCAACGCAGAACGCTTTATCGTTTATCCTTTATTTCCCCAACGGAGTTTTTAGGTCCGAGGCAGGGATTGTGGAACGAAAAAGGGTGGTGTAGCAGGTTTTCGTTATGAATTCCATATCACGACGCAAGTTTTGACGATCTAATCTTCGTTCATCAGGGCAGACAGTGGAACATTATAATCGCATGGGTCTCCGCGACATTTTTACAGATTGGTTCATTTCTGTGCAGCCTCCAACAGTTTCTTCCGCCTGTACCGGTGTGAACCTTCCTACGAAGCACTTCTGCAGCTGGCATTTATTGTTAGCAGTGTTAATCGTGCTGCGGTAAGATCAAGCTTCATTTTGCTTCTCCTCTCGAGCAACTCCACAGTGTAGTGAGATGCAATCCGATCTTCGTGCTTTCGGAACTGAGGCTAATTCGACACAAATTTTCGGTCACAACTTTTGTGTCCTTCGACAAGGAGCTCGTAGTCTTCGGTCGGGTCTTCTTTGACCTGCCAGTCACGTTTGGACAGGACTACGTCCAGTCACACGCAGCTAGGCTTTTTCTCCATTTTTTCTTTCATACCTACTGTGTGCATGAGCTGCTCAGCTGGATCCATAAAGCTGAGAAACATTAAGCGCATTACAGTCTCGCCACGAATTCATGCCTCAACATCTTTTCGAGAAGGTGGGAAGGTAGAAAGGTATGGAATTCATCAAGCTCTACAGAAGATTTAGCTAGCAGAATGAAAGAATATGAATGAAGTATGTTTCTTTTTAGAAGTATAGACTAATAAATGCGAACATTTAATTCATTTGTGGTTTGGAGTCTTTCAAGCTCTTTGTTCTACCAATTCAGTCGTACTATGAAGTACCCAATAATATTTGCTTTGGATTAAATTTTAGTGCCTTGTTGTCAGCAACGAAACCTGCGACTGATAAAACAGTAATGAACAGAACGATATTACCTCCTGTTATGGAGCCCTTTATTTTGTCATGAAGATTCTTCAAATCAATCGTTGCAAGGCACTGGGTTCTACTCTGGGTGCAAGACCAGTTTGGATTGTTGAGAGTAGAGATAGAGACATCGGTCAACACGATATCAAGAGTGGTATATTGTTTATTATTCTACTTTTATGACTATATGACTCGTTATCACATCTACTGTGTGATCCCAGCACTTCTTGTATTCGATTCGTTCTTTTCGCATTCATCGGACACAAAGGCCTCCGAACATTTCACGCATAGTATCGCCTGCTGCTCGAGGATTTCGCTCTCTTTAACAACTGTCGCAGAATGCTGGTTGGTACCATTCGCGCCGCAATGTTGGAGATAACTGAGCTAAGGCGTTCCCACGTAAACTGGAGGAGAGCGTTAAGGCAGGGGTACTCGATCGACTTGAATCATCTCAGCTTTCACGATGTCGATGGCGTCGAAACGTTAACAACAACAAGGATATGTAACAACTTCATTTATAAGCAAAAGGATCCTGAGAGGGAGTATTCGTGAGTATGAGCAAATAGTTCAAGTTAAAATATTGTAAATTCGTTTGTGATTTGTCAGTAGGTTGATTCGTTGGATTTTCAAGCCGATGTTGAATAAAAGTTGGTATTGAACATGTTGCATCCTATTGTTCTCAGTAAGATAGTGTATGACTAAGACTATCACTGCTTTGCTAAAGGAAAATGGAGAACGGCAAAGCTCAAGTAAACCGTAAAGGTTGGTGTAAAAAATTTCATTCGACTAAAGCTTCGGAGTCTCCGCCTTCTTCAAAGCACTGTTGATCCGAGTAGAGGTCACACTTGATCGTTTACGAACACCCACATCGTGGCGACTACCAGCTGTGGACTATCCACTCGCACCAACGCCGCTTTGAAGAAGAGGAAGACGGCGAAGCCTTAGCCGAATAAATGCTTTGTATACCCAGTATGCTCAGTCCAATAATGCAGAAAAATTATTGGTTACTTTCGCTGAGGTTTAATAAGGATCGGTTTTCAAGATACTCCTTAAAGGGTTTAGTGTTGTATTAGATACTACAAAACGACAAATATGTTAGTTTGTTCAGTGGAGAACGCTTAGTTGTTCCCGACATGCCACTCGGAAATTCTGCTTTCCTATTACTACGCTACTAATTGGACGATGAAATCTTTATACATACGTCCATATTAGCAATAAGCTATTGATAAAACGAATACGTAGAGCTAATCTAAAGGCTGAAGACTGGCACTAACAACAAGACAGAACAGCTTCTATAACGGCCTCAGTTTCTATCGTCATAGGGCTTCATTAACGAAAACCGAAGACGGAACGATATGAAGAAGTGTGAATATAGGTCAGGGAGCGGATAGCATAGTGGTAGTGATGTCGGTCAGCATGAGCATGGTGCTAGTTCGATTCCGCGCCAGGCCAACCAAGCCGCTCATCCCTCCGGCTTCGGGAAATTGGCGCCTGACTTGCCCGAGAAAAAAACCGGTCTCTGCAATCCAACTGGAAACGCTCCATTCCAGCTTTCTCAAGAGTCCAGGTCGAATCGAGTCGACCAGCATTCTACGACATTCAAGATGAAATGAAAATCTTCAAGCAGCAACCGATGCCACACGTAAAAACTTGAAAGACCTTCGTAGATGATAAATGCGAGGAAACGAATCGAATGTAATAAGTGCTAGGATCCGTACAGTAGACTTAAAAACGGGTCATATAAAATGAAAAAAAATTAAGATCATCTAGGGTAAGTTGTTAAAAAGAGGTAACTTGGGAGCGACGAAATGCAAAAAGAATGAGTTGATATGGAATAACGACATATGTTTTCACAAAAAATTTTTTCTTTCTTTGTAGCCGTATCTAGCAGGTTCCGTGTCTTTTGCAAGTTTGACCCTTCTTTAAAATTGTCTTATACCTTTACACTCATACTATGGCTAAATTGGAACTAATCATATGTTTTTTAAGCGACAGACCACACCTAAATCTAATGCTAATGCGAAAGAGAGGGACGCGTGTGGCACAGTGGTCGGAGGCGCTTTGTAGTACACAAATGGAATTGATCCCCGCGTCCATAGCTCACCAACCTTCCATCCCTCCGGGATCGCCAAATTGGTACCAGACTTGTCTGGGAGGATATATCGGTAGGCCACTGCAAATCATTATATAGGCCAGATATGCATTCAATCACCTCCACCTCCAAACGATGCTTAGTGAAGTCGAATGCACGGCGCATCCCTGAGGGATGGAACAACGCCAAGAGCTTCATCCTTTTTATTTTACGCTAAAGAGAATGATCTGGTTTTGGCAATGGATGTTTCATTTACCTACGATATGTGTCAAAAATCTCTGACTTGGCAACGTTTTGAAAATTCCTGAATGGCTTCCTAATCAGCCATGCAAGACCACACCTGCTCTTTTGAAAACAATATCTGACTCACGGATTATAAAGGGCACCTGTGATAAGGTTTGAAGGAGCGCCTTAGAAATCTCTTACACTCTCAGCTATTATCTGTATCACTTGTAGTACCGCTGATCGTCGAGTTACTCGAGCGGGTGCCAGTAAATCTTCCATTTTTTCCTCGTCGCGTGCAAGAAAAAGTGCAATTGGTTCTGTTCGCTCTAGGGACTCGTTGAACATCATATATTTTTCTAAGCTTTTCGTGAAGGACTCTGACAGTCGGGTCGGCGGTCTTCCTGCAGTACGTTTGCTTGTCCATCGATTGTCATTCATACGCATTATTTGTCCGGCCCACCTTATCTTCGGCGGTTTGGCGTATAGAACGGCATCTCTGATTTTTTAATCGTTGACGCAGTCGAAGCTTCGCATCCGTTCCCTTAATTGCGTGACATGGGATACTCCTAGCATCGTCCTATCGACTGCGCGTTCAATAGCGCTGAGTGATTTTTCATCCTGTTTACGGAGCGACCAGGTTTCTGATGCATACGTTAACGCAGGAAGTACGGTTGAGTCGGAAAGGTGGGTATACTCACGGATAGCTCGCCAGTCTCTCCCAGAGTGCACGTGGAGCTTATTTGTTGGAGGCGACTTCTAACTGCCTCCCACATATTTCCCCTGTCACTTGATTGCAGGACTTTGGCTGAATTGACTCGTAGAATACAATCCGCATAAACCTGAACGCACATACACACACACACACACACACACACACACACACACACACACACACACACACACACACGCGTGCATGAATACGCCTCGTAAATACAGAAAGTATGTGCTAAATCAACGCAGCAGAAAAAAAGGGAGTCCATCTTCTGGTTCCAACGGCGCCTCAGGGAAACATACGGTCACTTTGGGTTCGCGATTAACCCCCTGTCCGCCACCTGGGGACAACCCACGTAGCCACGCGACTAACCGGCTCGAGATCCCTCATATGAGGGGCCTCCGCGGCTTTCAGCTATAGAGGCACTTTTATACATTCTCATCAGAGTTTCGCCCACCTGCTTCGTGTTTCTCTCTAAACACAACTTAAATAAATAAGCAATTCCGAAAAACTCAACCCATATCGCAAAAGTGGTAGTGAAAATTGTTCTAGATAGAAGGCAATTTAATTTTTAGGATGAGAGTAACCGTTTTCCTCTCAATTGCCGAGTTGGCCACCGCAGCTGTTCTTCAGCATTCTCTTACATGGCGTAAGCCAATAATGGTACTAGCATTTAGCTCAAAAAGACTTCTCATTTGTTCAAATAATGACACCGCTTTTAACAGATGGAAATGATCGAGCGAGGAGAATATGAAGACTATGTCAAGTACCGTAATGCTCTGCGCTCATCATCACTCATCACTCTTGAACATCGGGTAAGGCCTAATTATCATCACATTTTCATATTAAGCTCAGGGTCTTGTTTACAAAAATACACCTAGAATTAGGTTCATTACATTGACGCATAGATTCCGTACTGCATTTGTGTAAATGAGAAAATTGGGCTGATTCTACTATTTTCGCACATCTGCTGGAGCGTTCTAGATAACTCTGGGTCGTAAAAGACTGCATAAAACATGTTTTGAAATCTGAGAAGTTCAACTTTTAAGAACTTATCATTGCTAATGGAGAGATATTCTGTATGAGGCAGTTTTAAGCAGTCAGTAGAACACGTCGGCCATTGTTTCATTTTCGCCTGGATTTTTCTTCTTTGGATTCGACACTCAAGCTTCTCGGTAATCGTTCCTAAAGTATATTTGGAGGACATTAAATAGGCATAAATGCGCAGGCTTAGCGTAATACGCACCTGGATGCGCTTACAACACGAAGATTGCATAGGCTTAGATTTGATTTTTTAGATTTAAGCTGATTATACCATTTTCATACATCTGCCGCAGAGTTCTATAAATACAGGGTACAAAAATTGCCCAGGATATATTTCGAAATCTCAAAAGTTCAGGTTTCAAAAAGTTAGCGGTTGCTAGCGGAAAAACATTTCGTCTGAGACGATGTTCAGCAATCAGTGGAGCACGGAGACCACAGTTCCATTTGTTAACTAGCTTTTTCTCCTTTGAATTGAAGACTGAAGCACTCCGTTAATGGTTTTTAAGGTATATTTGGAAGACATAAAATAGGCAGGAATGCACCTTTAACATAGAGGCCGCAAGATGGAATTCGTGTAGTTCAAAAAATCTGGAAAAGGCTGAAAATAACTACAATGTGAACAAAAACGTTCAGCTTACACAAGGTTACTCGGCTAGCCGAATGTCTAAACATACACATTGATTAGTTGCGCAGAGGTTAAGCGAAAATCGGTCCTGAAAATTAAAAATGGCCGTTATTCGAAGTAGCCTCTCGTATACAAGTCTGTGTCAACTGAAAAAACAGATCGAAAAAATTCCTCATAACACCGCAGCACAGATACGTGGGATGCCATGCTTTGGCATCTCGTAGAGGTTGGTGATGTTGGAGAGTTACGCTTTCAAAGGCGAGTACAGATTTGCTGTTAGCCCTTCAACACAATCGATCATTGTCGAGTTACCGATGGCAAAGGTGTTGTGAAGCTTCACAATAACACGAATGCATGCATTTAATTAAGGTGATTGACTACGGAGACCACGTGTACTCCGCCAACATCACCATCGGCACACCGCCGCAGCAGTTCGCCGTCGTCGTTGACACGGGATCGGCTTTATTATGGATTCCTGGAAAGGATTGCAAGTAAGTACCTCCAGGTGATTCCACCTTATAATGAAGCACTGTTTGAGACTGGAGTATTATGAAATGGTGAAAACTAAAAAATATTATTTCATAACTCTTTTCTCGAAAGACTCTGGAAGCCTTTTTTTTAAATAGTCATTGACTATATATTCGTCAAGTAAAACTGAAAAAGTTTTATGCCCAAATTTCAAAACGAAAAAAAATTATGTCGTGTCAAACGGCGGTAGTATCGACCTTGCAGTCCGAAAGAACTGAAAGGGTAATCGCATGAATTTTCCTTCGTTTCTAGTGGTAAATTGATTTCTGTCTCGTTTACTTCAATATCAAAAAAGAAGATTTACAAAATTAGTTACGTCCCAAGAATCAACCAAAATTTTTAGTGCTTCTGCAGGGCACAAGTTTAACTGGGAATCGTCAAGCACCTTTGTGGGGAGCGACAGAAACTGGACAGTGAAATATGGAACCGGGAAGGCAGAAGGCCTTCTCGGAACGGACACCGTGAAGGATGGTGCCATGGCTTCGCGACTGCGAAAAAATTCTTTAGATTTACAACTTTATTTGTTTTTAGTTAGGCGGATTGGCCAACCAGCAACTAGCGATTCCGAATAGCACCTTTGGTCTAGCCAAACAAATGTCTAATTTCAAACATGTTGGTCTACATGTTCGCTTGTTAACACCATCAAAAACAGTCACATAAAGTCTTGCTGCAGAAGTTCAGTGATGGGATTCTTGGGCTCGGTCTTGCTCTTCCCGTAATCAAGGTTGTGCCGCTGCTTATTAACGCCATCAAGCAGAGTAGGAGATTGTACTATAAATATTTCGCTCTTCCTTTTATTGATATTTACTAATGAGGAAATTCTTAGAGTTGCTTGATAAACCACTGCTCACTGTTTGGCTGCAGTACCTAGGAACGCAGGCAGGATCATCTGGAGGCCTTATAACCTATGGAGATGTCGACAGCAAAAACTGTGAACCAATCATCGCTTACGAGCCTTTGACATCTTCCACTTATTATCAGTTTAAGGTTATGACTTGTCTTTGAAAATCTTGTACGACGTTGGCAAAGCGTTATCGTTTCCCAAATGACTAATAACGAATTGCGCGCATCATCAGGAACTGTTCGAAAGAGCGCAATAACTTATTGTTCAATTCAAACGATGTTTTGGAACCAATCTGCCTAACATTTTATATCGGTGGTAAACATATACGCCTATTTATAATTCAAATTGCCTCCAAGGTGAAATTTCTCAGATGTCTGATATTGGAGCAGGAAATCGCTCGTATCCCAAGGCATATCAAGCTGTTCCCGACACCGGCACATCGCTCATTGGTGGGCCAAAAGTTGTCGTTGATAAGCTCTCTGAAGTTTTTGGAGCTACGGTATAAATATTTCACTCTTTAAGTTCACTATTGAAACACCATGAGCTTTTTTTAATTTCAGTATGATGCTACTAGTCATCTATACGTCATAGAATGTGATTTAACTCCACCTTCTCTGGACATTACGATAGGAGCAAACAAGTATCGTGTCCAACATGTCAACTATATTGTCAAGGCCAGTTCAATCTTCCATCTACTTTCTGCACCAAGTATAACATGTATATTCATATGCTAGAAAAATTTTTACACAATGATCTTCGTTTTCTACAACCGTTTTTTATTTATTTGTTAAAATTCGTGGTTCGTAAAGTGGTGGGATTCAGGTCGGACAAGGCAGATGTTACCTTGCACTCTTCCCTTTCGAATCCGGTGGCTTCGGACCAGACTGGATTCTCGGCGGTCCTTTCATGCGCCAATACTGCAACATCTTTGACATCGGGAACATGCGCATGGGGTTTGCGCCGTCGCTTCAAAACTAGAACATTCGGAGGATAATGATCATGCAATTTGCAAATATCATGCAACGCAGTGTGTTTTTACACTTGATTTCTATTAAGATGTGCATAAAAAGTGCTCTTGGTGTGAATCTTTTTCAACACGGTATTACAGAGCTGTGACTGAATACATCCACGGCACTACCTCTTTTTCCAACTGAAACATTGAAGCTGTTGTTTCCCAAGTTTTTTAATTTTTTCCGATTTTTACACGTCCAAAGTTACGCTAATGTCTGTCGATATCATAAACCATCTTTTTCTTCTCGGTTTCCCACGTTTGACGCTTGATCCTTGAGATGTATGGATGCTCGTTTTCCAACAGTGATTAAATCAAATATTTCAGCTTCGGTCTTATTAGAACGTAATTTCCGCACGTTGTCGAAGGTTAATTTAAAGATGTTCATCATTGTAATTGAGGGTCGATATGGGATAAGGATAAGAAAGATCAAAGCTCTCGGCGTTGATCAATCCCTGAGAGATACGCCATGCATTCGACTTCATTAGGTATCGTTGGAGGTGAATGAATGCATATCTGGCCTTTGCAAAGACTCGCGGTGGCCTACCGATGTATCGAGCCAGTGCTGTTATCCTCCCAGACAGGTCTGGTACCAATTTGCCGACCCCGGAGGGAATGAGGGCTTGGTGGGCCATGGCCGCGGGGATCGATTCCACGTGTGTGTCGCAGCGGCGGCTCCAACCACTGCGCGACACGCGCCCTTATATGGGGATGGTAGTTAACTATACTACTCAGTGGTTCCTCCACAAATGCTGTGTATTTGGACGTTTTACCCAATTTATGCGTATAGTTCTTGACGCGTTTGTAGCCCATTATCTTCCCAGGTTTATCAGTTTTTACGAAACATACATTAGTAATTTTGGAAAAACATATCGGAATACACTGTGCATATTAATACTTCGAGTTTATAAAACAGCCTTTTTGATTTTATCTGATGATTTCTCGGCTTGTAAATGCATGGTCTCTTGTTCCATGAGATTTCTCACAAACTTCATTGTACGAGTTTCAGCGACAACGGTATTTCAAAGGTCATAGTTTCCGGCCCTTGAATCCATTAGATGTGCACATTATCTTCTATAGCATGATCTAAACGATTGGTGTAAAGACATGACGATTTTGATTGAAATGAAATGGCTTGAGATTAGATTCTAGACGGAAGACGGAAGTAAAGGTGTTTATCGTTAAAGGAGATAATCCATCATAAGGAGCTCCTTCAAAAGTTTGCGTTATGCGTCTAACAAATATCAGATTTTAGAAACTGTATAGGTTCACCGCACCTACATCTAATTAAACGTTAGTGACCAAAGCGATAATACTTCCTAATGTGAAGTTCTCTGGGTCCTTTTCCGTTTCGAAGGATTCTTTCATCAGTGATATATTGTGTTGTTGTAATCCATCACAATTAACTGTGAAAATCAATAGGGAGGCATTGTTGCTACTTGTTTTCTCAATATAGTGTGATAAAAGGATAAGAAGGCCAGAACTGTTTGCGTTGATCAATGCCTAAGGGATGAGTCATACATTCTACTTCGTTAAGCGTTGTTGGAGGTGATTGAAAGCATATCTAGCCTTTACAATGACTCACGGTGGCCTACCGATGTATCGAACCAGTGCTGCTATCCTCCCAGACAAGTCTGGTACCAATTTGCCGATCCCGGAGTTATGGAAGGCTTGGTGGGCCATGGGTGCGGTGATCGTCGATCCCCTGTTTGTTGCAGAGCGTGTTGTATGACTGGGCGTACTGTGTAAATATGATTTCAAAAACGCCATTACGTTATGCAGTGTTCTAATTCCGAAAAAGAAAGGCGACCACCTGCATTCTAAGGGAAAGAAAGGCAATTAGTGATGTGTTTCAAATGGCTTTTGCTTCATAATTTGGTTTTCTAATGTACAGAATTATAGTGCTGCCAGAAAACCGTTTACAAAAAAAAATGGTCAAGTAGCGCGTGAAAACATCAAGGAACGATCACAGCCTCATCAAGATGGTTTGCGTTTCCGTCGTGGTTCGCGGATGTTTTCGGCTGCCGACTTGCGACTAACTATTGCTGTGAAGTAATCTTACTAACTCCGGCGAAACTATAAACAGGTTCGACATAATCATTCAGAGCCCAGCTAAGAGTAAGCCTATGGCATAAATTATACAGCGAGCTGTTCGTATCTACGATGGCTTTCGAGAAGGAAATCATACCCAGATGTTTTCTGACCCAAGAAGTTCGATAACTTTCGTGAATTGTGAGTGTTAGATAAACGAAAGAAGTATAAGAAATGCTAGGATCCGCCCAGTATTATGCCTATGCATCGGATTATCCAAACGTGAGGCAAACTCCTTGTGAACGTGATAATATATATTCTTGTTGGGTTTGTAGATTTAGCTGCAAGTACCATTCACAAGCTCGCTAACCTCGTTGCTCTTGCACAATTTGTCTTGTGCATCTTGGCATTCATTGCCAGAAGAGTGGCTATGACTCCACATCTTGGAAAATCTTTTTGTTACCGTAACTTGAAAGTTAGAGAGAATGAAAACATACACTCGATTTGGACTCCAGTAAATTTTCAGTCGCGGAACTTCAACAGTTTCGTTTCGGGGGGCACAGATGGAGCATTCTTTTTCTCCTATGAGGGGTCCCTTTCGACTGTACCTGGTGGTATTGCCTAGTTTATCCTAGTTATGCGAACACGAAGATTATCTCGTGATAGGAAAGCAAACATATTTTGTTTTGCACGAACATGACCGTGTACTTAAGAAAATTTACTGGAAACGATGGACAACATATGCATAATCCAAAAGCGGAGTACTGGGGATTTAATCTAACCAGACATCACTGATTGTTCTTCAGTGACCATCGAAATGCATCAGCAACAGCTACTTGCCGTTAGACTTACTGTAGTTGTAAACTTAAACCTCATCAAATAAGGGCAATAGGCCTATGTGTTTAGATCATTAACCGATGGACCAGTGAAACAGCTCATCGATGGATACCCGTTTGTGCCACACACTAATGCTACTCTTCTGAGTGTCGCTCAATTCAATCACTTGAGTTGTGATTCAAAAAAAAACGGGAATAAAAACTTTTCTTTTTTTAAGGGGTTGCATGCAGTGACATACCCTGTTTGTTAGCTAATCCAAAACTGAAGTTCCATGAAAAATCCACCCTCGGATCCAAAGGTCGTTAATTGAGAAAACGACTTTGTATTGACGCGGATGCGTATGAGCAAACTTAATGAGAGTTACAGGTGGAAAGCTGTAAACATAAAGATCTTCACACAAAGAGCTACAGAGTAGTGTCATGTCACTACGGTCACTTCGACTACCTGATGTAAACATGCTCATAAGAAATTGCAGCAACAACACGAACAACTCTCAACGAACTAACAATTATTATGTTATTGTGAAGTCAAAAAGCCTTGCCATATCTTACGAACTTGAAAAGGTAGTAAACAAACGTGATCTTTGGTCTCTGTTTAAATTCCTGCACTTTTTCTTAATATTCGCATGGAAAGATTTCATAATCCGAAGAACTACTATTGAGCAAAGTTGTTCTAAAGTAGATTTGTTAAGATGTCTGGCCAATCAGTACTCAATAATTAATCTAACGTCATTGCTAGAGTTTCTAAGTGTCCACCTGCGATGTAGAGTGGGGGTTTATTTCCGAAACAGGTAGAGAATGTTCACAAGGGGTTCGGTCTTTCCGTACGGAAGCCAGATGGAAGCTAAGAGTTATTCGTGATTCACGACGAGAACCCCTCGAATATTAAGTATTAAGTCTCGACTAAATCATAAACGAATAAATAAGCTTGAGACGGAATTCATTGTACTCAGGAGCTGTATGACGCCACATATCCAACATGAGATTGTTCGTGATAATAACAAAGCAAGCAGTTCATTCTTATTTTTTCCCGCGCTTTATCCAAACAAAAACATTATCAAATTGTGAAATGCACTGTGAGGCGCAGAAAATATGCCTCGCTTTACAATAGACAACAATCTGCAGAATTTTGGACAAATCTATCATCTGCGTCACCTGTAGTCCCGTTGATCATCGAGTGACTCGAGCGAGCGTCAGTAAATCTTCCATTTTTCCTTGTTGCGTGCAAGAGTAGCCCAGTGGGTTCTGCTCGATCTAGGGACTCGATGAGCATCATAACTTTCTTCTAGACTCTTCGTAAAGAACTCTGACCATTGAGCGGTGGATTTTTTTGCAGTGCGTTTGACATCCCGACGTATCCAGTAACTAACGGCTCATGTCCATCGGTTGTCGCTCGTACGCATTACGTGTCCGGCCCACTTTATTTTCGATTCTTTGGCGTACAGAACGGCATCTTTGATTTTTGATCGTTGATGTAGGTCGGAGCTTCGGATCCCCCTAACTTGCGTGACACGGGTACTCTTAGCACCGTCCTTTCGGCTGCGCTTTCAACAACGCTGAGTGATCTTTCATCCTGCCTAAGCAGCGACCAGGTTTCTGACGCATGCATTAAGGCAAGAAGTACCGTTGAGTCGAAAAGGTGGGCGATTTTCCGACCTAGATAGATGTAACTGGAGCATTCGAAGATATTTGTTCCGTTGAGCGCCAGTGGGGCATACGAAACCAATCCGCTCCTCATGAACATCGTTTTTGGGGGACTTAGCCTAAGACCAATTTCTCCAAAGGGTTTGTCAAAGCCGGCAAGCATTCATTCCGTTTGGCCAGTGTTTCGTGTTATAACACCGACATCATCAGCAAAGCAAAGATGATGTAACTGCCGACTATCGATTTTCACTCCCATTTAACTTGATCCTTAATACTGGAATGGCCCGTCCTCACTGGTTGTGCGGGAGGGAGGACGTAGCTATTGAAAAGGTCTGCGTAGTATTCGTGAATTGCTTTCTCCACTGACTTTCTGGACGCTGTAACGGTCTCGTCTGGGCATCGGAGTGCAATCATTGTGGTCTTGCAATATGCGAAGCTTCGGCCATAACTGCTGCTCTTCTGTCTTTAAGATCTTCTTTTATCGCTTGTGTGCTTTGGTTTGTAGGTTCGGATGTTAGTTCGCGGTTGACTACAACTCGTGCGATTCCACGCTGGCGTATCAGCTCGAGTGTTTCTGGAGGCAGACGTCTCTTGGTGACTTTCGAACTCTCAGCTTTCATAGCGCTAACGTGAAGATGTTGATTGAGCCGATCATATTCTTCGTCGATGTTATCGACAACGGCATCTTCCCAACCCCAACTAATGAATTTAATAAGTCGCAGTTTGTGGTGGTTCTAGGACTTCGGTTTTTAAATTTAGCAGCTTTTTCTCCTTTCCGCGAGAAAAAGCTTTTGGGACTAAGAGCGACATCGGATAGGCAAAACCTTCGGTTTACTATGATGTGGTCTGTTTCGTTATGGTACTGGGAGACTCCCACATCCAACGTTGAGGATGAGGCTTCTGGAATTACAAGTTACCATAGATGGTCCTTGTCGTCATGATAAACTCAGACAGCCGTTCACCCTGTTCTTTCCATTCTAATCTGTGGTTCCCAATGTGACGTTCTTCAGACGTTCTTCTTGGTCCAATGTTGGCGTTAAAGTTTACAATGATGACTTTGAAGATTGTGTGGTCTTCTCTGTTGAACTTCTGCAAATCCACATAGTATGCTTCGACTTCTTCTTCGTCATAGTTTGATGACGGCGCATAAACGACGAAGATTGTCAAAGCCGGTGTCTTTAATCGTAAACGTCCTATTCGCGTTATGAATCGATGTTCATAGCCAAATCGTCTTGACGAAAACGCCGACGCTGCCGACTCCTCAACTGTCGCATTTTCCAGGGAACATTTCTTCTCCGGTGTCATAGACGGCGATTAATGGTTTGCGTGTTCTCGTCTTCGCCAATCCAATGACGTCTTACCTTATCGTTCTTGCCTTCATGATGGGGTCCTCTATCGAGGACGCAAAAGCAAGTAAGCGTACATTGTGGGTCACCTTAGCACTTTGTGATTTAGGCATCCCAGAATGGTCATGAGGTTTTAGCAACCTGTCCCTACTCGTCCTACCCATCACTGCTGTATCGGGTGCTTTTCGGGGTCAGTAGAATGACGCCCGTTTCTTTTACTGTGTTTAGTTTTTTGATACCCACATACAGCTTTCTATGCTGTGTACGTGGGAGCTGGGAATACTCACGGGTAGCTTGCCAGTCTCTCCCAAAGTGGACATGGAGCTTATTTGTTGGAGCCGACTCTTAACCGCCTCCCAAATACCTCCCCTGTCACTTGATTGCAGGCTTTTGGCCGAATTGACTCGTAGAATATAAGCCGCATAAGCGAGAATGCACCCACAACGCATGCATGAAAACGCCTCGTAAATACAGGAAATATGTGCCAAATCGGCGCAGCCGAAACAGGGAGTTCATCCGCTGAATCCGTGTGCGTCTCAGGGAAACAAGGGTCGCTTTTGGCCCGCGATTAACCCCCCTATCCGCCACCTGGGGACGCGCCACGTAGCCTCGCGACTAACCGGCTCGGGGTCCCTCATAGGAGGGAGATCCGCGGGGCGCATTGTGAGGTGCAGAAAATGTGCTCCGCTCCACAATAGGCAACATTCCGCAGAATTTTTGGGCAAGTGTAAGGTGGGAAATGTGCTTAAAGAGGAATATTCTTCATCCATAGGAAAATATTACCAGCGAGCGGTATTGCTTGAAAAAGTGACCGGTAATGAACACTATGAAGATCCAATTTTATTACTCAACATGGCTTGCGCACAATTTCGCTCAACCAAAATCATTAAGGTTTTTAGAATTGGAACTCCAAACTGTACCTCATACAATATGCTCGTGGGACCACGCACTAACCATTCTCATTTTTTTACATTCTTTTTTTGTTTACACTTTCTTCCGACCACTAACTCTCTCCGAAAAATGATAAATGATAAAGTTCCTCACGGGTGAGGACGTCGGAAATCCGTCAGACCACTGGTGTAGCACTGCTGCTCTCTACATATTACTCACGTTGTTTTGATATTCTCGAATATGATCTTCGAAGACGAAACACACGGTTTCACTTGTCACCTGTCGTCTCGTTGATCGTCGGGTAACCCAAGAGGGCGTCAGTAACTCTACCATTTCCCCCTTATCACGTGCGAAAATGGCTCATATCATGCGTGATCTAACACAGGATTTAAGAATGATGTTCAAGCGTGGCAGAAGCATATTACGCCTCCATATGAACCCTCCATATGAACTGCGGTTGTTCTCCACGTGACATACTCAGCGGAAGACTTATAAAAAATTGGTAAGTCTCGAAGAATCTATTTTTGTTCAGCGCGATTCTAATCTTGGTTCATTTGGTTGTGGAGGTGTTTGGCTGGGTGGATTGCGCTCAAGTTGATTTATCCAGGCTCTGAAGAAGACGAAATCTGCCGAAACATGAGCTTCTACATAAATGAGAAATAAAGCAGCAACTTTATTTTTATTTATTTTTCATTTTAAAAAGTAAATTAATGGGATCCTCACCAACAAAAAATAGTAACTTCATTCCTAGATTCTTCCAAAGAGCCAAAGAGTTTCTTTAACATGGCAGACTACTGGAAATATGAACAAATTTTCATAGGGAAGGTTATCTACATCATATTTACATAGGCAGTTAAATCTGCGTTCTATTAGTAATCGTTTTATTATGGCAGAGTACCAGACAACCGTGATTTATCAGTGGGAACGAACCCAATCAGGCAGTTTCTTTTTTCACATTGTGAGGACAAAAATCATCTTTGAAGAATAAAGGATAAAGAGTTGGGCATTGATCAATCACTGAGTAGTGTACCATGCAGTCTACTTCGGCCTACATCATGATTTGCGGTGGTCTATGGTTGTCAGTAATATCAGCAATTTGTATACCGGTTTCTCTTGTATCACTAATTTAAACCTCTCATCCAGACTGGTTCCATTTTATCGCTCTAGGAGCTATGAAAGGGTTGGTAATTTCGAGGCACGGGATCGAAATTACAACCTCATGTGTGTTTCTCGAGAAGGTCTAACTATGCACGTCTTACAGTTATCACCTCTATTTCTTTTAACCTCTATCTAATATTTAGACCTGCTCAGGAAATGCAAATGTGGTCATTATTAAGATTTCGCATTCCGAACTCATCAGGCCTTTCATTATTCCGAGGTCGAGAAATTGGAACCAGACTTGTTCGAGAGAAAAAAAATACCGGTGTAATAGTTCATTACGCTGCCACAAGCCGTTGAATAGTTTGGGATGCCCTCATTCACCCCTAGCGTTGCTTAATGAAGTCTAATGTATGGCACATACCTCAGTAAGTGTTCAATGGTGAACGCTTTGCCCTTTTTGTTCTAATACTTTCAACCATTAGTAGCCAAGAGGCGCTGCTAGCAATCTTTAATAGTGCTTTTTTATTTCTGTGGCTAATTTCTGGGTACCGCTTGTTCGAGGAACACAAAGACCATTTGGCTTTTGCTACAAAGCCTCTTTTTTCAGAAAGAAGGTAGCCATGGTTAGTTGGTTGAGGTCTTTCTGATGTAGAGACTCTATTTCCGGGACTAGCAATTGTACAATACAATTTCCCCCATTCTATGTCTTTCCACAAACAGTTGCTAACGAACACAAACTTCTGAGATAGTCAATACCTCTTCTATTTTAGTGAATCCTACTGCTGTAACGCATTCGGTAATGTCCATGTAACACATTTGTTAGAAGTGCCCTGGAATATGGTCGATGTCAATGGTTCGATCTTGCGCTGTTACGCTTTTCATCTCCCGGGTTCCACCAGCTGTTACCAAACTTGCTTCGGAGGACAGCACTACTGACCCGCCTCATCCTATTCGCCCCCGTATCTCATGGTGTAGGCTAAATTTGTATCATCCAGTCACCTATACTGATGTCGAATACATGGCGCATACCCAGAGAATAGATTAACGCTCGATCTTTTAATAATTGTTTTTATCGTTCTTATATCCAACAAGCAAAACAAAAAAGAAAATAACTACAATGGTGCTGAAATACTTGCAAAACTCGGGGCTGCAGGTGTCTGTGGTGAAGATCGAACCCGCTGTTACCCTTTCCGGCGAATAACGTGTTCACCACCACACCAAACGGGTCCTTCATTTCGCCTTTCACTCATCCTTGTTTTAACCTACAGGTGATATAGGACCTCTAGGTATCCACCTATCGGAAAGTGTAGTAGTGGGTTCGATCGCAACCGCAGACAGCTGCGGTCCAGAGTTCTGCAAATATATCAGCTTCACCGTGGCTATATTTCACATCGTATCCTGCCGTGAAAAAAGAATGGACGGTAAATAAAGTGACTACAAAAAGAAAATAGTTTGCTCTAATCTCAAACACGGTTACAGAAAGGGCATATTATTAAGCCTTATTAAAAAAACGTTTTCTACTACTTACTGATTCTAATGAAGTGAATATTTCCGAATAAGAAAGCAGAACTTGGGAGTAAATTAGAAAACAGTAGCTGGTGTCGTCTAGGTCTCCCTATTCTTCTATAAGCAGGATTTCTCAGCTTTTTTTTCAATGGATGGTAATTCTTCTTTCCGATCCATAACATGTGGAAGATGTAGAAGGCATAAACGATATGCTAATGAAAGCCTGAACTATGTCTTTGATATGATTTGAGTCTTGAGTCTTTATCTGAATCTATCGCGATTGATATTGAGCGCTTCTGAACCGATCACACAGAAAACTGCAAAAGCTTCAAAACAACAAGTTTAATACATTAGAAAGAAAACATTTCTTAAGATTTCCGCCAATGGAATGGGAAACTTCAAGCACACGAAGCCACTTCCATCACCGGCGCACTGGCGGTGCAAAGTTGTCATTGACACGTTCGCTAAAGGTGCCGATGCTATGGTGTAAATCTCTCGTATTTACATTTAACACAAAAATCTAATGAATTCTTCTACTTTACTACAGTGTAATGGGAAAGTTACGCATGATACAATGTACTAAAACGTCTCCAACTCTCACGTTCCTATCGGAAAAATAAATATCCTAAAAATTCTAATAAAACAATAAAATTGTCTGTTAGTGATAAGGGGGGGAGAGTTCGTAGTTATTCCTCGCCGGCTGGATGTTGAGATAACAGAGGAACATCTTAGTGATGTTACCGTCTATCGCCCATCCTCGGAAAAATGAATATAAAAGTTAATACCGAAAGCTAAAAAATCAATGGATCAGTGTGGCAAAGGCTGCAGGTTTAAAGTCATTGGTTAATTCGCACTTTAAAAATCGATAAACCAACATGTCCCGTCCTATACCCTACTTATTAAAACATAAGTTGGTATCAACTGATGATCTTGTGTCAACCAATCCGTCATCATTTAAGGTTGGACCCATCATCAGCTGTGTAGACGGCCCAACGGATAGAATAACCTGGTTTTTAAGCCTACTACTTACCCAGTTGCTTAACCATATTCCAGCTCACCTCACAAACACCCAAATGTTCCTAGAAGGTCCACGTAATGCGTCTCCTAATAACGCGTACGTGATGGAGTCCTTTCGACGTTACTGCGCTGCACACCAACGTATCGAATGACTCCGCAATGCAAGCCATCTTCGAACTTCTTGTTGAACATGAAGGAAGAATAAATATGCATGGCTTGTCCATCCACCAGCTAATGGCTCTCCTAAATGAGTGCCTAAATTGCTCGATTTTCAGATGGTCTGGGAAATATTTCGCGCAAATAAGGGGGGTTGGCTATGGGACAGCGACTGGCACCAAGCCTTGCCATTGTGTTTATGTCTAAGATAGAAGCCCCTGCTCTCGATCTCCGGCCACTACTCTACTGCAGATATGTAGATGATTGTTTTGTCATCTTCTCTACGCAGGAGGTGATGGACAAATGCTTTGAATTATTGAACGAGCAGTCTGAGTACATTAAGTTCACCCGGGAGAAACCGAGAAAAAACTGGCTTCCGTCTTTAAACGTTCAAATAAACCTATCAAGTAGCGGTTACATGACAAAGTGGTGCCGAAAGCTAAGTAACAAGAACATCCTCGTTCATTTTCTTTCTTCCCGCCCTTCACACACAAAGAAGGCGCTTGTGAGAAACATATTTTGAACAGCCACCTCTGTGTGCACAACCAGGGAACTAAAGGAAGAATCGCGCGACCTGGCTCGGCAAATAGCCATCTCCAATGGCTACGAAAAAGTTACCGCACGATTAAGTTTAGAAGGAGAGCGACGCGCTAAAACGAAACACTTGGCCAAAAGAAAGTCCTGTTTATGTTGTCCTTTATTAGCGATGAACTAAGCGTAGCTATTCAACGATGCTTAAGAAGGGCAGGTCTAGAGGAGTCGGTAGCGATAGTTGAAATACCACCGGCTACTCTACGTCGTCAGTTGGTTCGTAACCGCCTGTGTGAGCGTCTATGTGAAACAACAAATTGCGTAATCTGCCCTTACGGCAGGGACGGTGGTTGCATGAGTTCGGGTACGATATACCTGATCTCTTGTAATGACTGCGGAGATGAATATATTGGCGAAACGGGCAGACGTTTGTGTATCCGTATAAAAGAACACCTAGATGGCAAACGAAAACTAAGACAAAGTACCCCACTAGGGCACGCATAGGATACAAAAAGCACAGCGAGGGACGATTTTTGAAGTAAAAGTCAATATCCTTGCGCAGGAGACTAGAAACACCAACGCGCAAACTTCTTGAGGCTTTTTGGATAAATGCCAAAAACCCCACAATGAATAGCAGGTATGAATGCCCAGAGGTCACTCGCGACCTTGACCCCGTACGTTCGCATCAATTTCTGATGTGGGATGGTGCAGTCATCAACCTTATGCGACCATAATCAGCTGTTCTAATCTTCCTCATTGGAAGGCACGTAAAAAAAGCGGTGAGTTTTTTTCGAGAAGCTGTTGACCATGTAATTACCATAGAGTTTTTCGTCTTTTTTGTAAGTGTTACTGAAGCGTTTGGCCTCGTAAATTGTATATCAGTATACCCTTCCAGGCTCTGAAGAAGGCGATACTGCCGAAACGTCAGCTACTGTTGTATTGTATTGTGTTTTTCTATGGAAGTAAATGTATGCTGTTTAACGACCTCGCGATTGCTGAACAAGAAAACGACGCATTCATATTCCAATGCCGAGGTTAATAGAAAGTCCATCCTGGGACCTATAAATTCTGTTAAGGGTGCGTATGGGTCACTGGCCGGAGGCGCCCCTGCAACACTCACGTGGAATCAGTTTCCGCGCCCATGCCCTACCAAACCTCCTATCACTCCAGGGTAGTCAGATTGGTACGAGACTTGTCTGGGAGGATAACAGCTCTGGCTCGATACGTAGGTAGACCACCGCGAATCATTATAAAGGTCTGATATGCTTTCAATCACCTCCGAACGATGCTTAATGAAGTCGAATGCATGACGAATCCATCAGGAATTGATCAACGCCGAGAGTTTTATCCTTTTTATCCTTTTATCAACTCTGTTAACTACTTTTAATGATGCTGAGATATTTGCAAAACTCTGGACCGCAGGTGCCTATGGTGGGGAACGAACGCGCTATTGTCCTTTCCGGGGAGTAGCGCGCTCACCACCACACCATGCGGGTCCTTCTGTTTCGCCTGTCTCTCAGCTAGTTCTATTGATCTTTTTTTTGCCATCAGCAATCACCCGTGAGCGGGATTGATCTGGGGGGCCCAAATCGGCAACGAACCCAGTTAAGCTGAGGCTGCAGTTGTAATCACAATTCACCGGAAAGGACAATAGCGCGTTCGTTCCCCACCATAGGCACCTGCGGTCCAGAGTTTTGCAAATATCTCAGCATCATTAAAGTTATATTTCGCAACGCATACCCTGCCGCTAAAAAAGAGTAGGCAGTAAATAAGAAGTCAAAACTCTGTTAACTACAATGTTAATCTTTTTTTTGTTTCCTACCACAGTTTTTTACGGCAGGGTATGATGTGAAGTACAGTCAAAATGACGCTGAGATAGTCGCAAGACTCGGACTCCTTGGCAAATCAAACTACGAATACCTTTCCAGGTGCTCGGGTGTTACACACTGCGCCGCCAGGTCCCTTGCTTTGCCTTTGTCACAGGTACATTTACACCTAACGGTGCCATCAGCGAAAGCCACCACAAAGAGTAATCGTGATTCGTTCTGGTCTGGCGTCCAAGTCTTGCGAATCTCACCATCATTACTTAAGTGTTCCACATCTATTAACTATATTTCTTTATTGTGTTTCAGTACGTCCCACTTACTGATCAAATGAAGTATTTCCACTCTTGTTTTCTTCCAGAGAAACCTTATTCTTAGTTTTGCAGCTCGAGGGCGCGAAGTTATAAAGTTTGGCTCTAAAAACTTCAGACAGGTTCAAACAAATGTTTCCTTCACCATCTAACCCTCAAGTTCGGTGGCTTCGGAGCTGGTTAGACTATCGCTTCTTAATTCACATGCCAATTCTGCAACATTTTCGACATCGGACAAAATCGCATGGGATTTACACCTTCCCTTTAAAAGTAGATAATGAATTAAAATCGTATAACACTTAATACTTACACTTATGAAACATAACACCTAACTTGTAAGCATTCAAATGAGGTGGCTGACAGAAGCTTATTTCGTTTTCTAAAATCCGCTAAATATTATATAACGCTGCAACCAATGTCATTTTTCGGTAAATCAGGTTCAGGCATTGTGAATGAAATCAAGTTTCGGTCTGTGTTTGTATTTCACTCTCGAGATCCACCAGCTTGATTCATAGGCTGTGTGGATACTCAATCGACAAGATAGCATCAGACTTCCTCCTAAGAATTTTTCTGACTTTTTTCTCGCTTCTGAAGAATTCTTCGCTACTGAAGTTAGTTGACAGTGCCATAAATATACGGTATAAGTATTCTAAGTATCCCTCAATAGATGAAAAGATTTCTTGGCTCATTATTGTACAATTACCAGATATGCTATACTGATCAGATTTAAGCACTGCCCCCTATCTACACAGTGTTTTGAATGTGGGGAATCGTCAGGAATGAATATGAGTAATAAGTGAACTATTTTTAGATAGCAAATATTTAGCAAAACGCGGAACCAGTTTAATTCACGAGACGGAGTTTATTACCGTATCATTGTTCTTATCATGTTCAAAACTGCGCACTGTGCATCCCTTCATCTTTGATCGCTAAATTCACGGGCTTCAAAAAGTTGAAACCCCGTACTCAATTTGGAAACAAAGAAGGCGTCTGAGAACTTCTTTCTGTTCTGGAAGACATAAGTTTAGCGCAGGAAGTGACAGTTCTTTGTGGTCCAACCAAATTTTAGCAATGCTGTTTTATTCTGCAGTTCCTGATTTCTTGAAAAAAAAGAGTGCGGAAATGAAACAAGTGACGATGGTTTAAAATTCTACCTTAGCATTTTTTGGCGGTGGTGCGGAATTTGAACGGTATAGTCTAAAATACACTTCTCCCTTGATGTGGTGTGTTAATATGGAAAGAGTAGTTTATTCATGCAACACATTAGCAAGAAAAAGGCAACCCATGAAGATAATTGAAATATCCAGTATTCACTAGAATTCCCCGGTGGTTAGGTGCTCATCGGAGCTGGTGGGCACTCCTTGCTTTCAACCGTTGATTTGCAGCGAAGGATTGATTCTGCAGCGAGGTTACATAATTTGCGAAAAATTTGGACATCTCCAGCTTGAAGTCAGCAGGATCGTGAAGGTACATAGGATCGATTGTGGCTTCAATTTTTTGAATTGATCGGCTCTACACGTTTGAAGAAAACTTTGACTCATAGTTGTTTAAGTCCCTCACGACATGCCAGATCGGCTCCAATGGTCCTGTTGTCTTACTGCTGCTATTTCTCCCCTTTTTATCACTAGCTGACTAATGTTCACTGTTTGAAAAGTGTTCCGCTTAGTCTCGAAAATTTGACTTTCTATCTGAACTACAAGTTTTGGCGTTTATATTGTCATCTATGGAAGGAGATGTAGACTCCACCCAACTCTTCTGCTGTCAAGTGAGCCCGCGCGTTTCCAATTCATTGCACACAGCTGTAGCTCAAGGTGACGGCCAACAGTCTCTGGTCCTAGTCTTGATCTCCTATTATTTCCTTGTCCTGTTAAAGTTGAAGGGCACTGTTTCAAATTTTGCAGTGTCTTTCGAAGACATAACAGCATCGTCGAAGAACGAAAGTTGGAGAGGAATTCTCATTAGCTGGATTATCTGTTTCGTCTCGGACGAGTGATTGCATTCAGCACTACAATTTAGAGCCATCCAGCTTTGTCAATATCGTGTTCTTTATCCTGATTTGTCCTTTAGGTCTTTATAGATGCGTAGTAGCAAATCCCTCTTGGATCGACAGATGTCCCAACCGCCTACGATGACAATCTGAGCACTAAATAGCACATTTGCCTCAGGATGTTAAGAAAACCTGCACTTGTCCCGCATTCAATATTTCAATGAGAAGAAGCTATAACATTTCCAAAAAGGCGCATCCGTCCCTTCCGCTGATGACGGATGCAGGAGAACCACTGAGCAAGCGCAAGGGTTCTTATGTCACATGACAAGATGAGCTACGTCATAAATACTGGTGTCAAGCTGCTCCCTAGATGTGCTATGTCTATTTCAAACTATGAAGAGCTATAGGGTTTGGTTGTGGCACATTATTGTGACGGATTTATCAAAAATCTTTTAAAGCAGGAACAAAAAACATTGAGCCCTACAGTTCACTGTTTTCTTGACTAGCAAACAGAATATCGTTGCTATAACATGTATTAACAGTAGTTGACGCATTAGCGGGTTTCGTCTCCATCAAAGTCTGGAAAAAGTCAAATTGACGCGTATTCTACACAAACGCTTCTATAACGTCAATACAGAAATATTTGGGTTTAGGAGAGGAAAGTGTAGAAAAATTCGATAGCCTTTATTGAGATCCCACCGAACACCCTAAGTCGCCAGTTAGTTCGTAATCGCCTGTATCACCGTCTATGCACAAAGCAAAAATGCATAAGATGCCCTAACGGTGAAGACGCTGATTTAATGAGCTCGAATATGGTATACATCTTTCTTGTAAAGAGAGCGAGGAGGATTACATTGGCGTAATGGGAAGACCACCCCTGCGCCCATCTAAGGAAACCCCTAGTCGGTAAACTTAAAGTTAAGCCAAATACTCCACTGTGCGCGCGTAGGACGCAGGGATATAACGGGGAAGATTTTTAAAGCTACTGCTGATAAATGGTATAATAACATAAAACTAACAAAAGCGTGTGATGAGAACTTCAAATGCGCTTGTTAAAAAAGTAGCGAAATAGTAGTCATTCGTGAGGCTAATGAAACGTCAGTGTGGAGAATTACCACAAGGTACCCTATATGTACTAATCCTTTTAATTTTTCTTTAAGTCAACGTTCAGTCATGCGTAAGCTGCTCAATTGGAACCATTAACTTAGCAGACAAGAATAGCGTTACAATTTCTCTATAAATTCATTCTTCAGTATCTTTTTCGAGAAGGTGGGAACGTGTGGATTCCATCAAGCTTCCCAAAAATAATGTTAACTTCTTTATTTACTGCCTATTAGAATTTTTTCAGGGCGGGGAGTTATGTGTCCAACAACCACAATGATGCTGAGATATTTGCAAAAACTCCGAACTACAGGTGTCTGCGGTGGGGAGCGCTATTACCCTGTCCGGTGGCTGACGCGTTCAACAAAACACCCTGATGGCACTGATCGATAGAACTAGCTGAGAGACAGGTGGAACGTAGGATCCGCGTGGTGTTGTGATAAACGCGTTAGCCTCGTAAAGAGTAATAGTGCGTTCATTCCGCATCGCTGACAACTGTGCTCCGGAGTTTTGCAAATATCTCGGCATCAATGTGGCTGTATCACACTTTCCAAAATATTTCGCAAGCAGAATTATAGAAATATGGCATTCAGCTCTTTTAAAAAATAGTGAGTAATAAGTGTGGACATGTAGTTCATTTGTGGTTTGGAGTCTTTCAAACTCTTTGTTCTACCAATTCAGTCGTACTATGAAGTATCCAATAATGTTTGCGTTGAATTAAATTTTAGTGCCTTGTTGTCATCAGCGAGAGCTGCAACTGATAAAACGTTAATGAACAAACGACATTACTTCCTGTTGTGGAGCCCTTTATTTTGTCATGAAGAATTCTGCAAAACCAAGATAAAGTTTGCAGCACGTCTTGCCTCATTAGCCGTAAGCATCAACCGCAGTAAGACACCCAGTTCTATTCTGGATACGAAGTAAGTTTCGCCCCATTAGAGTGGAGATACAAGCATCAATCAAAACGATATGAATTGCATTATATTATTTGCTATTTCATTTTTTACATGACCTGCCATCACATCTACTCTGTGAAGCCCAGCGCTTCTCGTACTCGATTCGTTTTCCTCGCATTCATCGCCCACTAAGGTTTTCGAACATCTCATATTTTGTTCGCTGCTGCTTGAGGATTTCATTTTTTTTAATGAAATATCCTAGAATATTGGCATAGTCTATTCTCGAAACAATCTCGAAAAATAGTCTAGCTAAGGCTTCCTCACATCGATTAGGGGAGAAGGTTGGGAAGAGGGACAAGCCAGCACCTTGCTTCCTGATTAACTGTACAGGGATCCACTGCTCTACCTCCCACCCATTATTTTATATTAGATCCGCACCGAAATACTACTCATTTGCAGAAAATGAACTTACGATGGATCCGTAGACGCTCGGCTTGAATCAACGTTGCTTCGAAAATGGCGATGGGGGCCGAAACTTCACCCACAATAAGAAATTGTAACGACTTTGTTCATAACCACAAGGATGCTGAGAGCAGTATGTATGACCAAAGGGTCAAGTTGAAAAACTGCAACTCTGTCTACGTTCATCAGAAGTTTTGAAACATTGAATACCAAGCTGGTATTAAATAAAAGTTACTCGAACTTTATACTTGAACGGCCCATCCTCACTGGTCGTGCGGGCCCTGGCATAATCTCCATTTTTCGAAGTTTTGCTGGTTAAGCCATTGTGGCTCCCTGGAATCCTGAGGTCAGCTTGGCCAAAGTCTGCCCCCAGTTCTTCACCATCACAGGCAGCCGTAGCAATTGTGGATCAAGGGAAGATTTGCCACCATGCTACTAATTTGATACCAGGACGGTGGTGGATCCTGGTATTGGTTTACTCTTAGCTAGGCTTCCTTATGGAAACGCCGGACTCTTTCTCAGCTTGGGAGACCCTGCCCGGAGGGACGAATCCCCCTGCTGGACATCGCAGTCCGACACCCAGGAACACCTCTCCCAGCCACAATGAGGCGGTAAACCGTTGGGAGGTTAAACAAAAGTTGGCGTTGAACATGTTTCATCTTCTTGTTCTACTTTGACAGTATATTAATAAAAAATATCGCTGCTTAACAAGAAAAAATGAAAAGCTATAAAGCTCAATCAATCTTTAATGGTTGATATGAAAACTCTTATTTGACTAACGCTTCGCCGTCTAAGCCTTTTTAGGAGCAAGATTGATGAGAATCGATGATCGACGGCTTATCGTTGTCGCGATTTAGGTATTCGTAAAAGATCAAGTGTGGTTCATCTACTCAGATCAATGACTCTGAAGAATGGAAAACGGCCGAAACGTTGCGCGATTTCGTGTCTTGTTCAAACTAGACTTTTGTTCTAAATTGGTTTATGTCTTCATAGTCATACTATGACTAGATTGCTGCCAGTAATGTGTTTCGTTCATGTGATAGACCACAGATGAACTAATGCCGATGCGAAAGCAGACGATCAAGGTTCGGCGGTGAATGCTTCATTTACCTACTATGACTTTCAAAGTCTCTGAGCTGATAACGTTTTATGATCTTCTGAACATCTTCCTAATCAGCCATACAAGACCACACCTCTTCTCTTGAAAGCATAATCTGACTCAGTGGATTATATCAGTCTAGCTTATATAAAGGGCACTTGTGATAAGGTTTGAAGCGACTCCTTAGAAATCTTTTACACTCTTTCAGTTACAGAGACACATTTGTACCTTCTCATCAGGGCTTCACCCACTTGCTTCGTGTTCCTCTCTAAACACAAAATCAGTTAAATAAGTGGTACTCAAAACTCGATCACTTTAATTCTCAGGATGAGATTAGCCGTTTTCCTTTCAATTGCCGGGATAGCCACCGCAGTTGTTCTCCAACATCCTCTTATATGGCGCAAGCCAATAATGGTACTAGTATTTAGCTCAGAAATAGGTCTAATTTGTTCGAATAAAGGCATGACTTTTAACAGATGGAAATGATCGAGCGAGGAGAATATGCGGGCTACGTCAAGTACCGTAATGCTCTGCGCTCGTCATCACTCATAACTTTTACACATCGGGTGAGGGCTAATTACCATCACATTTTAAAATTTCGCAACAGGTCTTGTTCACAAAGTTCATGTACAACTGAGTTATTTGCGTATCAGAGAAAGCTGAGCTGATTCTACTATTGTCACACATCTGCAGCGCGTTCTAGATGACACTGGGTTATAAAAAAAATTGCATAAAACATGTTTTGAAGTTCAAGAAGTTCACCTTTCAGAAAGTTAGCGTTGCCAATGGAGAGAAATTCTGTCTGAGATAATGTTAAGCAATCAGTAGAACACGGCAGCCATTGTTCCATTTTTCAGTTAGCTTTTTCTTCTTTGGATTCAATACTGAGGCAATCCTTTAGTCGTTTCCAAAGTATATTTGGAGGACATAAAATAGGCATAAATGAGAAGACTTAGCGTAATACCCACCCTGCATGCGCTTGCAACACTGAGATTGGGTGGAATTAGTATAGTCCGAGAAGGTAGAAATGACTGAAAATTGCTTTGGTGTAAATGGGAGTGTCCAGCTTACAAAAGAGAGAACTAGCCCAAGAAAGTCTATTTAGCAACCTCGTTTAAGTTGACAATCTAAACATACATATTGATTAATCATGCCGTGGTCAAGTGAAAGTCGGTTTAGTAAAGTATAAAAGAAAGTCATTCGAAGTAGCCTCCTCCCCCTGTATGTAAAGCCTACATCGGTTAAAAAACAAACCGAAAACTTCCTCATAAAAAACGCCCAACCAATACGCGAAATGCTTTGCCCTTGCTGTCATCTACGGGTTGGAAGTATTGCATGGCTCTGCTTACGAAAGAGAATGCACATTTAACGTTAGTTCAACACTCTCAATTATTGTTAAACTGCTGATGGAAAATGCAATGTGAAGTTTCAAAATAAGACGAATGATGCATCTGATTAAGGTGATTGACTATGGGGACCATGTGTACTCCGCCAACATCACCATCGGCACACCGCCGCAGCAGTTCGCCGTCGTCGTTGACACGGGATCGGCTTTATTATGGATTCCTGGAAAGGATTGCAAGTGAGTGTATCATGATGATTCCACCTAAAAGTGAAACACTGTTTGAGAGTACAGTATTATGGATTCGTGAGGACTTAAGATATAATTTCAAAACTTTTTGCTCGAAAAACTCTGGAAGTCTTCTTTTATCAAATAAGCGATTAGTTATACATCCGTTATGTAAGAATAGAATGCTTCACTCCAGTACTCCAGATCGAATAATACCCATCTTGTAGTTCGAAAGACTAAGAAGATGATTACTTGATTTCTTCCTTAGTTTGCAATAGTGAAGAGATTTTTTGAGCCTTCTATTTTAATATTACAGAAAAGAAGAATTATAAATCCAGTTTCATTCAACGAATCAATGAAAACTTTCAGTGCTTCATGTGGTGCAGGGCACAAGTTTAAATCGGAATCATCGAGCACGTTTATAGGGAGCGACAGGAACTGGACAATGAAATACGGGACCGGGAAGGCAGAAGGGCTTCTCGGAACAGATATCGTGAAGGATGGTGCCATAGCTTCGCAATGGCGATGAATTTTTTGAATTTACAACTTTATTTATTTTTTAGTTAGGTGGATTGGTGGATCAGCAACTAGCGATTCCAAACAGTACCTTCGGTCTAGCCAAACAAATATCTGGTTTCAACTATGTTGGTCAACATAATTCGATTGCTAACGCCATCGAAAACATTCACATAAGATTTTGCTCCAGAAGTTCAGTGATGGGATTCTTGGGCTTGGTCTCGCTCTCCCCGCACTCAAGGTTGCGCCGCTGCTTATTAACGCCATCAACCAGAGTAGGCGATTACTACTATTAATATTAAGCAACCTTTTATATTAATGTCTTCTAATGAGGACGTTCTCAGAGTTGCTTGATAAGCCACTGTTCACTATTTGGCTGCAGCACCAAGGAACGCAGGCAGGATCATCTGGAGGTCTGGTAACCTACGGTGCAGTTGACGATAAAAATTGTGGACCAGTCATCGCCTACGAGCCTCTGATATCTTGGACTCATTATGTGTTCAAGGTTATAACTTGATCTTTAAAATCTGATAGAACTTTGGTAGAGGATTTTCCGTTTCCTAGTGACTAGAAACGGATGAAGACCTCCACGAAGAAACGTTCGAAAGAGTGCAGTAAGCTAGCTCAGTTCTGACGTTGTTTAGAAGTGGATGAGCTTAACAGTTTATATCGGCTATCCACATATGCAATTAATTACAATTTAAATGGCCTGCATGTTGGAAATTCTCAGATGTCCAATATTGGAGCAGGAAGTTGCTCGTATCCCAAAGACTACCATGCCGCTACCGACACCGGTGCAACGTTTATTGGCGGGCCAAAAGTTATCATCGATCAACTCGCTAAAGTTGTTGGAGCCACGGTATAAGAGTTCAGGTCCTTAAGTTCCCCTACGGGTACCTCATCAGTTTTTCTATTTTAGTACAACGCTACTGAGGACTTATACCTCATAGAATGTAATGCCACACCACCCACCCTCGATATTACTATTGAGCGAACAAATATCTTGTCCACCATGTCAACTACATTGTCGAGGTCAGTTTCATGATGTTTCAACTATTTGCTACTATAGATATAACATGTATATCCATGTGCCAGGAATATTTCTACACGAAGCTCTTTTGTTTTCTTCAACCGTTTTTTTATTTATTTGTTAAAATTCGTGATTCGTAAAGTGGTGGGATTCAGGTCGGACACAACAGATGTTTTTTTTGCACTCTTTCCTTTCGAATCTGGTGGCTTTGGACCGGACTGGATTCTCGGGGGTCCTTTCATGCGCCAATTCTGCAACATCTTTGACATCGGACAACAGCGCATGGGATTCGCACCGTCACTTCAAAAGTAGAACATTTATTGAATAAAGATCATGGCATCTGTAAATATTCTTGAAATGCAGTGTTTATTTCCAGCTTATCTCTGTTAAGATGTCTGCAGAAACCGCCTTGGTTAGAATCTTTTCAATACGGCATTAGACAGTTACTGTTGAATACATCCACGAGAGCATCTACGATACGTCTTTTTTGTACAACAGTCACATTGGACGGTGTTGTTCAGCAAACTGTTTACATTTTTGATAGTTCGTTTGAGATTAAACTAGACTCCGTTCTTGCAATATCATAAACTAATTGTGAAACCAGAATTGGCCCAATGTTCCCGTTTCATCACGGATTCTCATGTCAGATGCTTCATTCTTGGAATGCGTGGACGTTCTAACAGTGATTATACCAAACATTTGTGCTTTAGTTTTATTAAGACGTGATTTCTGCACGTTTGCAAACCGTTTACCGCCTCCACGTGGCTACATCACTGTTTATTCGCATAGTGAAAAGCCTCTGCTAACATTCTAGAAGGGGCAGCTATTTCGCAACCGTTTGTATGAGCGTCTATGCGAAGCGCGCATTTGCATAATTTGCCCTAACGAAAGAAACGGTGAAGTTCGAGCGCGGTTTACCTAATCTCTTGTACGGAGTGCAGGACGAGTACTTTGCCAAAACGGGTTAACCACTCTGCATCCGTATAAAGGAGAGCCCAGAGGATAAGTGTAAAATTGGACCAAACACGTCGACAAGCTTGCATAGGTCCCACAAACATGAGGGAAAAAAATTTTGAAGTTAAAGTGGGAATCTAAAATATCACCGTATAAAACTCTTGAGACGTTTTCGACAAAATCCAAAAAATGGACCGCGAGGGGAGGTTTCTTATAATCGCACATGGCCCCTGCACCATCCCACAGGCCGACTGTTTGACCTGAGCCCACGCGCATTTGTCACCACAGCAAGACGCTGTGAGACTGCTCTCCAATAAAACTGGAGGGCTTATAAACAACTAGACGCTGAGTTCTTAGCAGAAGCTATTTACTACGTGAATAAACACTTATATATTAATTTTTATCTGCTGAGATTATGAAAGTGTTCATGCTGAGTAGAGTGCCTTCAATTTAACTCTTCTAGGCATTGAAGAAGAGTAAACCGCCAGAACGTCAGCTGTCGTGTACACGAATAAGTCCTGCATTAACTGTTGTATAGAAATAAGTCCTGTAATAACAAGTTGGGCTTGATCATCAACAAAAAAAAGAATACTGATTAGTCTAGCGTTCTTGCTTTCTGTATACTCACCAAGCGCATTTGAAGCTGGGAGGAAATACCGAATTCCGCTTGATAGGCAGAAATAAAACTTACTGCTTATATATTTACACTATTCGGACCTTTTGATCTACATTTCGGAATGTCTGCTATCTGAGAAAAACTTTATTTAATTGGAAAAGGCAGAAAAATACGAGAACATGTCGTGACTCAATGAACTGAAATCTGGGGGGTAAATTTCCATGATTTCCATAAGCATGAGATAGGGGATGGAATTACGAAAATTCCTGTGCATTGGTTGTCCTCATTGAAAGAAATCATTATCAGCGGGCAGTTAATTCAACAAGTGTTGTGTATAATAGAGCACTACTGAACGAGGCTAGTTCATCCCTGCGGTGATCCACTCTGCCCGATCCAACTCGATACGACTGCGAGGACCCACATAGAAATAGTGAATAGCGGTGGACCATCGGCTGGTATCATCGCGGCTCTGAAAGGGCGAAGGCGATCGACATAGAAGATCGTAAAAACCTCTATATGCTGAACAATTCAAGAAGATGTAGAATGTCTGCCGATGTTAAATAAAAGTTGACTTAGTAGTGCCTCCATCGTTGTTTACATTCTTTCGGACACAAAGAAGCATTTGCTCTTCCTCTTCAGTTCTTCAATATTGTCAGTTAAATCTGTTGTGGCAAAAACATAACCTGAGCATTTCTCGGGCTAGCTGCAAATAGAGCCCAAGTGAATGAATAGTAAGGAAAACCTGAAAGCTATTGAACCCTAACAAAAATGCTATCTATTTTTTGGGATGAAGTTCTCCGTTTTTCTAACAGTAGCCTGAATTGCAGTTGCAGCTATTCCTAATCACGCCATCTTAAGAAGATATTTTATAAGTTCAAATAAAGCTATCACATCTACCACAGAGAAATCATTGGGCGAGATGATTAGGCAGCACAAGTGCCGTGGTGCTCAGCGCTCGTCATCACTCATGACTATTACGGGCAACTTCTCCACAAACCTTCAAAAAACCTTCAACTACAAACATAGTTTAAGTTAACTTTTTTATCCATTACCTACCATAATTTTTTCACTACAAGGTACTACGTGTGATACAACCACATTGATGGTGTTTGCAAAACTCAGGACCACATGTGTCTACGGTGGGGAACGAACGCGCTATTACCCATTCCTTGGGCTAACGTGTTCACCACCACACAATACGTTTCCTTCGTTTCGCCTTTCTTTCAGGTTGGTTTTCTATCTACCAGCGCCATCAGCAAACACCCGTCAACGGGATTGATCTGGTGAGCTCATATCAGCAATGAACCCAGTCAAGCTGAGGCTGTAGTTGAAATCACAATGTTTACTTTTTTTATTTACCACGGATCTCCCTCATATGATCTCGAGCCGGTTAGACGCGAGGCTATGTGATGCGCCCCAGGTGGCGGATAGGGGGTTAATCGCGGGACCAAAACCGGCCTTTGCTTCCCTGAGACGAAAATGGATCCAAGGGATGGACTCTCTGTTTCTGCTGCGCCGATTTGGCACATATTTGCTGTACTTACGAGGCGTATTTGTGCATGCGTGTGGGTGCCTTTTCGCCTACGCGGATTGTCTTCTGCGAGTCAATTCGGCCAAAAGCCTGCAATCAAGTGAGAAGGAAGTATATGGGAGGCTGTTAGGAGCCGCCTTCAACAAATAATCTCCATGCCCACTCTGGAAGAGCTTGGCAAGCTACCCGTGAGTATCAAAATGTTAAACACAGTAAAAAAAAACGTGCCTTATTCCCCAGACCCCGAAAGAGTCCCCAATTTTGCAGCGTTGGGTAGGACGAGTACGGAGAGTGTGCTAAAAATCTCAGGGCCAATGGAAGCTGCCTGGACCACGAAGAACTATGGTGATGATCTGCATCTACAATGCACGTACGCTTGCATACGAGTCCTCGATAGAAGACTTGCTCGTGCAAACAAGAAGGATAAGGTACGACGTCATCGGCTTGATGAGACGAGACGACGCCACACATTCAACGCCGTCTATGACACTGGAGAAGAACTGTTTCTTGGAATATGCGACAGTAGCGGAGTCGGCGCGTCGGTGTTTTCGTCAACACGAGTTTGTCTATGAACATCCATCCATTCGAACATCTTACAACCCGAGTCGGACGTTTGCGATTAAAAAGATGTGGATCAATACCGGCTACCGGCTTTGACAATCTTCGTCGTTTATGCGCCGTCATCAAACTATGGCGAAGAAGAAATAGAAGCGTTAAGACCGTACGTTCTTCAAGGTCATCATTGGAGATTTCAACGCTAAGATTGGCCCAAGAAGAACGTCTGAAGGACATCACATTGGGACCCACGGATTAGAATGGAACGAACAGGGTAAGCGGCTATCTGAGTTTATCATGGCGACCAAGACCATCCATGGTAACTCACAATTCCAGAATCCCCACCCTCAACGCTGGACGTGGGAGTCTCCCAGTGGAGAGTACCATAACGCAACAGACCACATCATAGTAATTAGAAGGTTTTGCCTAACCGATGTCGCTCTCGTCCCAAAACTGCACGGGGTCACATCACCGTCTCTTCGTGCAAGATTCCATTTCTCGCGGAAAGGAGAAATAGCCGCTAAATTCAGAAACCGAAAGCCCAGAACCCCCGTAATCTGGGACTCGTTCAATTTGCTAGTCGGCTGCTGGGAAGATGCCGTGCCGATAACGTCGATGAGGAATACGACCGGCTCATTCAACATCTTCACGTTAGCGCTGTAGAATGTTGCGAGTTCGAAAGTCACCAAGAGACGTCTGTCTCTAGTAATACACGAGCTGATACGCAAGCGTGGAATCGCACGAGCTGCAGGCAACCACGAACTAACGTCTGAACTTGCAAAACAGTGCAGACAGGCGATAAAAAGAAGGTCTTAAAGAGAGAAGAGCAGCAGCAATGGTCGAAGCTGCAGAGGCTGGGAAAAGCATTCACAAAGCCCACCTAAGCTTTGCCAATTACAAGACCAAGATGGTTGCATTACGACGCCCAGACGGAACAGTTACGGCGTCCAGAAAGGCAATGGAGAAAATCATTCACGAATACTACTCAGATCTCTTCGATAGCCACGTCGACCTTCCGTCACATGAAATAAAGGGAGGACGGATATGTTGTACCACCGATTCGCCCTTCCGACATCCGACATGCCATTTCGTCGGTGAAAAATCGAACAGCTCCAGGTCCGGACAGGGATAAGATCAGAACACCTGAAGAACCTTCCGCCGTCCTCGTAAACACAGGTTCGGCTCTTCACACGTTACCTGTCTGAATGTATGATCCCTACTCAGCGGATGACCAGCAAGACCGTGTTATTGTTCAAGAAGGGTGACCTACACGATGTGTCCGCATAAAAAAAACATCTAGATGGGAAAAATTAAAACTCCTTAAAGCACTCCTCTAGGTACGCATAGGGCACGAAAGCACAACGGCGATGATTTTGAAGTGACTGTACGGGTCCTAGCGCAGGAGTCGAAAACATCAACCCACAAAACTCTTGAAGTGTTTTGGATAAATTTCAAAAATCCAAAGATGAACCGGAAAGACGAATGCCTCACTATTACACGTGACCTGGCGCCCGTATTTCAAAAATGATATTTTGACCCCGGTGTGTGTCGTGCTCGCGACCCCACGTGAACAACGCGTGGGCCAGTCCCACTGGTTACATCACGGTGAGTGGCCTTTCAGTATGACCGTAGCATCCCTAACCCACCATCTCTTTAAAACTTTGATCTTCATTAATACTTTTAGCCTTTTCCACCGAGTAATTAAAAGTATTCTAATATAAAATACGTCCAGGCTCTGAGGAAGGCGAAATCGCCGAAACGTCAGCCATCGACAAACAACACCAACAACAACGACAACGTCAACGAACACCTATACCAACCTCGGATCAGCTAAAGAACATCAGTTTATAAGATCACATAAATAAGTATATCAACCATCTATGCCGAGGTTTATAGAAAGTCGGTCTTTTTGAGATATTAACATTGACGTCAATAGAGGAGTTAGGCAAGGCGATACCAACTCCCCAAAATTATTTACCGCCACACTCCAGAACGTCGTGCGAACATTGGAATGGGATAAAATGGGAGTGAAAATCGATGATCAGCAGTTACATCATCTTCGCTTTACTGATGACATCGTACTTGTAGCAGCAAACATTAGCCAGGCGAAACGTATGCTCGCCGAGTTTGATAAAGCCTGTGGAAAGATTGGTCTTCGGCTAAATCTAACCAAAATGATGTTCATGAAGAACGGATTGGTTTCGCATGCGCCATTTATGCTCAACGGAACGAATATCTCCGAATGCACCAGTTATGTCTATGTAGGTCGGGAAATCAATATGATGAACGACTTTGCTTCAGAGCTGAACAGAAGGAAACGAGCGGCTTGGGGGAGCTTTGAAGAGCATTGGGGATGTAGTGAAGAGAACAAAGAACACCTGACTCGGTGCTCATCTTTTTCGACTCAACGGTACTTCCTGCCCTAACGTACGCGTCAGAAACCTGGTCGATGCGTGAGCAGGATGAAAGATTAGTCTGCGTTATCGAAAGCGACGATGCTTGGAGTATCCCGTTCCGCACAAGTAAGGGATGGGATCCGAGGCTCTGACCTGCCTCAACGATCAAAATTAAAGATGCCGTTCTGTACGCCAAACAGTCGAAGATAAGGTGGGCCAAACACGTAATGCGTATGAGTGACAGCCGATGAACATGAGCCGTTAGTGACTGAATTCCTCGGAATGTCAAAAGTACTGCTGGAGTCCACCGACCCGATGGTCAGAGTTCTTCACGAAGAGCCTGGAAGAAGATATGATGCTCGACGAGTCCCTAGAGCGAGGAGAACTCACTGAGCTACCCTTGCACGAGACAAGGAAAATTGGAAGATTTACTGGCGCCGGCTCGAGTCACTCGACGATCAACGGGACTACAGGTGACAGGATTTACTTCCCTATTACAATTCTTCACGGCAGGGTATTATGTGTGATACAGCCACAATAATGCTGAGATATTTGCAAAACGCAGGATCCCATGTGTCTGCGGCGTTGAACGAACTCGCTCTTAGCCTTTCAGGGGTGTTATGCGTTCACCAACCCATCATACGGGTGATTGCTGGTGGCACTGGTAGATGGGAAAACTAGCTGAGACAAAAAGCGTAGCGAAGAACACGTATGGTGTGATGGTGAACACGTTAGCCCCTGGAAGGGTAATTGTGCGTTCGTTCTCCACCGCAGAAACATGCGGTTCGTAATTTTGCAGATATTTCAGTATCATTGTGATAGTTTTCGTTTATAAAATGCTTTAAGAATTTTGTGCCCCATATTGTTGCATGGATTTCAGATTGTATTTACACACCTAAAAAATACGTGTTGGCTTTGGATATTTTTAGCATCAGATTTAACTTAGGAGATTTTGTTAGATATGGAGAGATACTTTGTAGAACTTTGTAGACTGCTTTTTGAGGTCTTTAAATCTAAACTAGCTGGTGGAGCATGTGTGCACAAGACAATACTGGTAGATCTCCATCACACGTTTAAAGGATAAAATCTGAGCTTCCTGATGTTGATTTGGTAATTGTGAGCACCACGTTTGATCTTATAACGAATATCTCGTAGGTTTCTTAAATCGTATTTGATGTCCTCGACTATTGCTACCTGTGGAAACTAAAGGAAGCCGTCGCCTGCAGAACTGCATTGATGGAGCCCTCGGTCACCTTCCACTGCTCTGGCCCGCAGGAGGCTGTGCAGCCGCTCATCATTGCCTTTAGTCAAACTAATGAGAAACTATTATAAAGACTGGTCATGTTTTTAGAGATGTTCATTGATAACAAAGTTCCGAATTCTGCTTGATAAGACACTTTTCACTGTGTGGATATAGCACCCTAGAAACGCACAGGTCTTAGAGGGCTAAACACTACCAGTGCGGCTGATACCAAAAGCTTTGGACCATTCACAGCTCTCGAGTTTTCACATCTGAAACGTAGTTTCAGTTTAAGACTAGCTATCTAGACATGAACTGGTTTGAAATTTTTATTGCTTATAATATGAGGTTTTCGAGATGTCCAGTGTTGGAATGGAAAACTACACTTTGCTATAGGATTACGAGGTTATTTCCGACACTGCTTGACTGTCCACAGGCGGACCAACAGTTGTCAACAACTGGCCCGCTAATGCTGCCGGAGCTGTGATATAAGCTTCTCGGTTTTCAAATACAGTGTCACAATTTAGTAATTTTACTTCCCACTGCAGTGCTGCTGAGGAATTCCACTGGATAAAATGTAATGCCACGTAACTTAATCTTGAGGTTTTCTTGAGGTTTTAGTCGAACCAAACAAATATTGTGTCGACTATGTTAACTGTGTTGTTAAGGTAAGTTTCACTGCGTCTCACTTATTTACACACTACTGCAACATTTTCGAAAAACTGTTCAAGGGGTTTGGGACATTATTCCACTTTTTTTAGTCAACGGTTAATTTGAAACTTAGGCAGAAGCTAAAACAAATGTTGTTCCGCCGTCGTGTCGTTGGAATTCGCTGGCTTCAGACCGAATTTTATTCTTGCCGGGTTATTTATCCGCTAACTTTTTAGTATCTTCGACATCGGGCAAAGGAGCATCAAAATTAAACGGTCGCCTCAATAAGTTTTTTCTGATAAGCGAAGAGTCCTGTCCTGCGAAGGAGCGGATACTGCAGTGGTAGAGTGCGCGAAATGCAAACATAATCCCGTTTTTGGATTTTTTCTCCTTTGTCGCCCCTTTTAAATTCTTTTTTATCAAGAAATATTTATGAGGGATCGTAGAGACGCTGGATATCAAGGAAGGTGGTTGAAGTTTCAGATTCCAAATCCTTGCCAGCAGGATCGCGTTTCGTGAAAGTGAAATCTGACAAGCGTTCAATTGGTTTTCCAGTAGGCTTTGATTCAATGCACTGAGAAATTTAACAAAAAATCACGAAGGACATTTTAACCACGATTCCTAGAGGTTTATCAAAAACCAAATTCACTTTATCAGAATGAGCTTGTAGATTTGTTGACGTTGAAAGCGCAGCTGCTGGTTAAGGAAGCTTTTTCCGACTTCGGGTTCCCGTAACTTTATGAACACCAGGAGCATCTAGTAGTTGCTTGGATACTTGGACGGGACGTCCTCACTGGCTCTGCGGGCCCCAGCATAATGTCCACTTTTCGGAGATTTGCTGGTTACGCTATTGTGATTCCCTGGAATCCCGAGATCAGCCTGCCCAGAGTATGCCCAGGTCTTCACCACCACAGGCAGTCGCAGCCTTGTGGATTAGAGGGATAATTACCACCATACGACTTTGACACCAGGACGATGGTGGAACCTGGTGTTGGTTTACTTTAGCTGGGCTTCGTTGTAAAAAATGCAGGACTCCTTCTCAGCTTGAGAGACCCTGCTAGGGGATAAATTCCCGCTGTACATCGCAGTCCGACGTCCAGGAACACCTCTCAGACACGATGAGGCGGTAAAACCGTTGGGAGGGCAAGCATTTAAATACTGAAATTATTGAAGCCATTGAAATGGAGCCTCCGCTTCTTATTATAGCAAAATATTTTCTTGGTTATTCAAAGTTGGAGTCAGAATTTGGAGACAGCATTGAAAAACGCCCGACTTCATAGCCTAGGGACAATTCCTTCAACCCACTACACCCTACGTGTTCACCATAGTGTCCATACTCGTTTGGAGCAGGGGATCTGTATGGATACCATAGTATCCATTTTCAGTCCAGTCGGTTCCAGAACTTTCTAATTGCACTATGTGTATTTACTCGATAACTAATCGAAACCAAGTCGAAATAGTAGGAATGAAGCAAGAAAAACCATTCTCTAGTGATAATGACACATAATTACGTCAATGACACACTTAATGTTTCACAAAAAACCTCATCCGAAAGGTAATCGGCAGATAATTTGAACTGTTTCATTTTTAATCAATATGATCATTGTAGGGAAAATACGAGTAGGAAAAAGCAGGCTCAATACTGAACGCAGAATACTTCCAAGTACGACAGCAATCCATTTCCATGGTGCACCATAGTAACATAAAGTGAATAGCAGCTTAATATCATTGATCCTAAAAGAACAAAAGGGCAAAGTCTCTTCTACAATTCTGTCATGTCCACAAGCCCTGTAGCACTCCAATTATCGAGAAATTATTTTTTATTGCCAACAAAGCAGAAATTCCTCAGTGAACGAAAAAATTGCGCGTAATCTTTTCGGAAAGCCACAGCAAACGGGGCGCTTCCGTAGTAGGGCTACGCGCCACGAAGATGTTTAATCTGATGAATCTGCAAATCGCTCCACTTGGTTGTACTGCTCTATCACCTTGGGCTTCCCATTTTTATTAAGAAATACTACAAAGTACTGAAAGCATCAGAATAACGCTTTCATCTTTTTATTATAAGGGTGTCTGGTACCAGTTAGCCATCCCCGCGGATTGGGAACTGGGACTGGGTGGCTGGATCGACCCCATGTGTTTTGCAGGCATTTCTAACCACTACATGCGCTCTACACACTACATGTGTGTGTCTGGGAGGATAGTAGCACTGGGTTGGTTGATAAATCGCTAGGTTATCGCGACTCACTGTATAAGCCAGATATGCACTCAATTGCCTCTGACGATATTTAACAAAGTCGAATGCACGGCGTATCCTTCAGAGATTAATGCAACGAGCTTCATCATGTTATCCTTATTTCGAGAGTATGATATTTGTCCCACTTTGCATGAAAAACATACAGCTCACACTGCGTTTGAGGAGCTAACTTAATTTGAAAGCACCGTTAGATCTTATTGGAAATCTCCAGTATTCCGAGATTTCTTCGCTTTCCAAACAAACCAGTCTCTTTCAAACATCGCTCTCAATATACTTCCTTTTGCATGAGGGTTCAAGCAACTTAACGTTTTATGTGAGGCTCACTTGAAATGTACTAAAATGTACTACTTGGGGATAATTCAAGCAACGTAAATAACACGTGACTCGTCAACAGAAGAACATTTCACTATTATGGCTAAATATGCTTTGCAAATGTTGAATTTTTAAAAAGTCCTATACGTTTTATTTCGAGTGAATTAAATGGTTGATGTTTGCCGGGCAACAGTTCATGAGCTATTCTTCTTTTCATGGAATTGATGCCTCCGACCAGAAATGCGGTGAACGTGTACTTTCATCTCATACCCCCCCCAAATTGGGTAATTACGTTCTTATTTAGATATTATAGAACAACGACAACAACGTAAGGATTTCAATGAACGTACTTGCACAGAAGATAGATAACAGCCACAAGATTGCTGAGATATTTGCAAAACTCCGGACCGCAGGTGTTTGCGGTGGGATAGCCACCACAGCTGTTTTTCAAAATTCTCTCAATTGCGCAAGTCAATAATGGTATTAAGATCAGTACTAGTATTCAGTTCTAAACGTTAGTATTTAGTTCTGAAGCTGTTAAAGTCATCATTTCAAATAAGGTCATCATTTTCAACAGATGGAAATGATCGAACGAGTAGAATATGCAAATTATGTCAAGCAACATGATGCTATGCGCTCGTCACCACTCATTACTCTTGAACATCGGGTAAGGGTTAATGAACATCGATTCTTCAGCTCCTACAATGGTTTTTATTTATAAAATATTAGTCGACTTGTGCCCATTAATTTGTCAAGTGGGTTTTTTCGCTGTTAAGGAAAGACGAGCTAGTCTACTGTTTCCAGACATCTAACGAAGTCTTCTAGATAATAGTTGGCTAAGAAAAAATGTATAAAAAAACACCAAAAGCTCAACTTCTGAAAGCTGGATAAATCATGTCTGAGGCAGCGTCAGTAGTCTGTGAAATATGGCAGCCATGATTCCAATTTTCAGTTAGCTTTTTTCGTGTTTGCAGCGAAAACTAAAACTGTTCCACAGCTTGAAGAATCCGATTCTAACATAACTGTCTCTAAACATTTGTGGAAGGCAATAATGATAGGCATATGTGCACAACCTTAACCTAGTGCACACGTAGACAAATTTGCGTGTACACTAAATTCTCTATTCTTTCCTGCTATTTCTCGAATTCGAGTAATCCAAAAGCCTGAAAAAAACAAGTCATCCAATGTCAACTTCTTATCTCCTGCATATTATCGGGACTGATCTAGGGAGCATTTCATGAAAAATTCTAATAGGCAGTAAATAAAAAGTTAACATTGTGATTTCGACTCCAGCCTCAGCTTCACTGGATTCGTTGCCGATTACGGCTCCCTAGATCAGTCCTGCTGACGGGTGATTGTTGATGGCACTGGTCGATAGAACTAGCTGAGAGATAGGCGAAACGAATGACCCGTATGGTGTGCTGGTGAACGCGTTAGCCCCCCGGAAAGGGCAATAACGCGTTCGTTCCCCAGAGCAGACACCTGCGATCCGGAGTTTTGCAAATATCTCAACAATCTTGCGGTTTTATTTCGCTTAATACCCTGCCATAAAAAGTATAGAAGGCAGAAAATAAAAGGTAAAATATAGATAACAGCGTTATCAGTGGGAAGCGTGCTATAAATAACTAGTCACATGATGAGCATTAAGGAGCAGGCTTCGGCAAAAGATGCATTGAACAAGATGGGGAGCTATAGGGATATCTTACAAGCAGAGCCTGAGCTACAGACGACGCTAGAAACCAAGGTGGTCTGCGGAATCACTTGATGGACCAATACAATTATTCTGCAGTGTCTATGGAGATGGTGGAGACACAGGTAGTAAAAAGCCTGCTGGACATGGGCGACTAGTGGTGGTCAAAGGCTGTTGATCTAACAATTTACATCTGACATAGATAAGAAATAGATAGATAATGATAGCCGTTATATGGATGATAGTATGGGGCACATGGAGCACAGTGGTTTGGGATGACCTAAAATGCAAACTGAGTCCTTCGTTTGTTCTATCACCAAACCTTAAATCCCTTTAGTGTCCTAAAATTGTGCCAGGTTTGCCTTTGAGCATTAAGATACTGATATGATAGGTGGCTAGACCACTGTAAATCATTGTATAGGCTAGATGTGCATTTAACCACTTCCAAAATGCCTGATTAAGTCGATTGTATGACGAATCCCCGAAGGAGTGGTCAACAGCAGACTTTGTATTCCTTAACTTTCAAGGATAATATTGTCTATAAGGTATCTTAAAGGATGATGGTCTGACGAATCCCATGCAAAACCGATAAAAAGATTCTTAAATCCTCATCTATATCCATCTTGTCAAAATCAGGGTGAATTGGTAATTCTTGTACTGCAATAACAACAGGCAGCAACCATTAGAAATTAAAGTTGGTGCACCTTTAGCAGTAATACTTGGACATTTGGATGCCCCGTCCTTACTGGTTGTGCGCGTCCCAGCAAAATTTCCATTCTTCTTGAGGAGTTCCGAGGTCAGCCTGGCCAAAGTCTACCCCAGGTCGTCACCACAACAGGCAATCGCGGCCCTTGTGGATCAGAGGGAAATTTGCCACCATGCGACTAATTTGATACCAGGACGGTGGTGGATCGCGGTATCAGTTTACTACTAGCTAGGCTTCTTGATGGAGACGTCAGGCTCCTCAGCTTGGGAGGCCCTGTCGAGGGGATTATTCCTTCCGCTGTACATCGCATCCCGAATCCAGGAACACCTCCCAGCGAATGTGACGCGGCAAACCGTTGGGAGGCCTGCTGCTTTGGCAGCAATTGTTCTTAAAAGTGTGTAAAGCAAATATTGCAGTACTCAGAAAATGCCCTACAATATTATAAAGTGGGATAGGTTGTTACGTGGATTTGGCAGTAGGTTGAAGATACAAGCGTTGTTTTCAGGCAGGGATACAGGTTACAGGGACTCATATCAAAATGCTTTGTCTTCTTTGTGGTATATTATGAGGTCATTGGTATTCAAACGCATTGTTTTTTTCTCTGGCGTTTCATGACGTCTCCGTGGTTCCGCGATCGCGATCCATCTCAGTGTTTTTCTGGCAGTCACTTTTGTCGCCCAGCATTACATCACGGAAGAGCATTATAGTTTTAGTATAATGGCGTTTCTACACTGAGTTTAGTGCCAATAAAGACATGAAGAGCCAAGGATATGTAGCGACATAAAAATTACCCTTGGCTGCGCTTCCGGATAGAAATGTCGAACTCCTCCTTGGCTTGGCTGGGGCCTTGCATGAAACTGCACTTGCATACCCCATTGCCAAACTCCGGAACACTCCTAAGGCAGGAAATTAGCAAGTGGACTATTAAGAACACCTCATCGAAATGTCGAGAATTATTCATCAAAACAGTTTCAGCTAATCACCTGAAGATATCTTTTTCAGGGCATTAGCATTTGATTCCGATTTGCATATGCAGTACAAATTTGGTATTCGTCCAGCAGTAAATTACCCTGAAATGCAGAATTGAAGACGTAGATGAAAAGATTGACAGGTAGTGTTCAACTAACTGATATTCTTATAATGATACTGAGATATTTGCAAAACTCCGGACCGCAGGTGTCTGCGGTGGGGAACGAACACGTTATTACCCTTTCTGGGCTCCCCAGATCTATCCTGCTGACGGGCGATTGCTGATGGCACTAATCGATAGAACTAGCTGAGAGAAAGATGGAACCAAGGACCCGCATGGTTTGTTGGTGAACACGGAAAGGGTAGTAGCGCGTTCGTTCCCCACAGCAGATACCTGCGGTCCGGAGTTTTGAAAATATCTGAACATCATTGCGATTATATCACAATATTATTCTATATTCTGTTTCTGTCTATCTCAACCTATAGAAAACATCGAAGGCTTGGTGAATATTTAGTCTTAAATATGAATTATAAAACCGGTAAAGAATGAAAAAAGGAAGAAACAGTGCTTTATGCTGCACATTCATCACTACTTGCTTTTCACCTTTGACATAGTCCCTCGTTAGTATTGCAGTTCACAGTCATATGTCTGACGGACCGATCATTAATGTCTTTCCAACCGTGTTCTCTCTGTTGATACCATAGTTATCGGTCGTAGTTTTCACTGTTGATACCAAAGCACTAGAGTCTAATTCAATATAGTTATCACACAGAAATCGCATCGTGGTCAAATAGATGGAATAGGTTTCTAAGATTTCCCTTAATTTCGGAACTAATGAACAAGTATCGGTGTTCTCACTATGCTGACACAGTTTTGTAACTATAACATATTTACCCTACATTGACTATCATTTCTGCGCATTTCCTGTCTTCAGATCCTAAAAGAGTCATACCAACAAAAAGCACACTCTGCAAGGTATTAGGGGGCAAGGAGACTCCAAGCCATTGATCTCTTGGCGGTTTACGAACCTGAAGCATGCCAAAATGTGACTGTACTTTCCTAAGTATTGCACTTTGTCTCCATGTGTCACTGGTCAATAAAATATCCCACAGAGCTCACCCAAAAAAACATTTTTTTCCTCTTAAATATCTAGCTTAGAAAGTTCTTTCATAAATATTGACGTGATTTGAGGCATTCTGCAATGCAGATACGGAAATCGGTCGGATCTCACGCCCTGGGTTAATCAAGCCATTCATTTCACAAGGATCGCCAAAATGGTAACAAGCTTGTCTGCTGAGTTGGTGGCATTCACTTGTTACATATTCTAAGCGTCCAAAGGTCAATCTATATGGGAAATATACGTTTGAACCTCCCAAATTTGGGCTCCTTATATCCACCAAATAACAATGAAAATGAGCTATTTCCCGTCGATTTCAAAAGTACGTATAGAAAAGCATTACTGACTAAATAATTTGTTCTCGATAACCCACTGATGCCTAGAAAGATTGGGAATTTCCGAATGCCAGTCTAACGATGCGGATTAATCGGACCACGGTTGGTAATGTCGTGCCGGTCTTCTTCCTCGTTAGTCAAGCAGTTCTTCTGGCTTTTCGCGTTGCATGTGAATTCTGTATTCTGACATGAAATATTTAAAAGGCAAAACCATCATGCTTGTAAAAGTCGTGACTCTTCGACTGATTCTGTCAGGATCAGTATTGGACGGTTATTGCACTATTGAACACCAATATGAAACGCAAAATTCGAAATCATTAGAATGACCGGACCTACTCTTCTTAACACGACGTCGAAAGATTCCTGTTGTCGATGAAATTGGAGTAGAAGATGGTGAAAAACTTTTCCGCTCTACTTCTAGACGCTACAATTTACTGTTCAACAGTGGTTCTAGGAATTTTTTCATGTACCAAAAGTCGAAGGGCAAGAGGAATCTCTATGCTTTTCGTATGTTGATGGTAGAATCGTTGCTTAGCCCATCGTCAACGTGGGAATCTATTTACCAACTGGAATTAATGACGTGTACATATCGATAACTTCGGAAACAGTATCAATTTAGGTCGAAGCCACAACAGGAATGATGAATGCACTATCGAAGCGGCTTTTACTTTAAAACTCCGGGTACCCCGCCCCTTTAATAGCCGTATGTACCAGCTGGAGCGTTTTGTGCAGTTTTTTATTCCGTTTTGAAAAAGTTCAATAGCTCTGTTTCCATATTATGTAGCATGTAAAAGTGAATATCCCATAATTTTTGCGCATAACTGTTTTCGTATTTAAACCAACAACTGTGCACTTTAAGAGGGAAGGAGGAGTGAGAGCGGTCGAGAGAGAAAGAGAGGGCGGTGCCAGAGGGGAAGAAATCCGTTCGAACTGTTCAGTTCCAGGCCACGCCTCTTCCTTTGAAAACCTTAAAGGACACCTGTGATAAGGTTCCAAGCGGTGCCTTAAAAATCTCTTACACTCTTCCAGCTACTCAAGCACATTGGCTCGTTCCTGTCAGAGTTCCACCCACTTGTTTCTGTTTGTCCCTAAATACGAATCAAATAAATGAGTGATTCTCAAAACTCGACCCATATCACAAAGAGTATTTGTGAGAAAGCTTATAAATAAAATGCAATTTAGTTTTTACGATGAGATTAGCCGTTTTCCTTGCAACTGTTGGAATAGCCACCGCAGCTGTTTTTCAACATTCTCTCATACTCCGCAAGTCTACAATGGTATTTAGTGCAGTATTTTGTACTCAGTTCAAAAAGTCGACTAATTTCTTCAAATGAAGTCATCATTCTTAGCAGATGGAAACGATGGAGCAGGGAAAATACGCAGAATACGTCAAGTACCGTAATGCTCTGCGATCGTCGTCACTCAGAACTCTCAAACATCGAGTACGCACTAATTCACGTTGAATCCTCAGGTTGCAATGGTTTTATATACACAAAAATATAAGTTAAGTCCTGTCCATTATTATGTCGAGTGGTTTTCCGTCCGCTAAGGAAAAACGAGGTTATTCTGCTGTTTTCAGACGTCTAAAGAAGTGTTCTTGACATTACTTGGTTATGAAAAAATGTATAAAACGTCACCAAAAGCTTAATTTTCTATTGCTGCTAGCTGATAAATCACGTCTGAAGCAGCGTTTAGCAATCCGTGAAATATAGCAGCCATTATTGCATTCCTTAGTTAGCTTCTTCGTGTTTGAATTAAAAGCCGTAGATGTTTTACAGCTTAAATAAACAGACGCTCTTGCACCTGTTTTTAAAGCAATTTTCGAAGGCACACGATAAGCTAAAATGAAACACAACCTTGACTTAATACGAACGTAGTAGATATGTTTGCGTGTACACTGAATAGAACCTCGAATTCGAGTAATCCAAAACCCTGGAATCATGTCATTTAGATGTAAAGAGGGGATTGTAAGTAGATTTATGTCTTCTTTAATAAATAAGTCTATTTCCATCGCAAAAACGAATCGAAATGAGATTTCCTTAAGTTGGTTGACTATGGAGACCACGTGTACAGCGCTAACATCACGGTTGGTACACCCGATCAGCAGTTTTCTGTCTTGATTGACACAGGATCGGCCCTTTCGTGGGTTCCTGGAAGCGATTGCAAGTGAGTACATTACGATAACTCAATTCTGAAAAGTATGAAGAAAAAGATTGCTTTCGAAGCGATTACGTAGGATGCTCTGAGGATGTGTATTTCTTTCTGTGGATAAGCAGATAACTATTTCTTTTTACTTTTTTTTAAATTTTCATTTGATCCGCCTTCACGTCAACCATGCGCATCCCAGCACTGCTCACATTCGATTCGTTGCCTCGCATCCATTGTCCACGAAGGTCTTCCAACCTTTACGTGTGGCTTCGGTTGCTGCTGGAGGATTTCCATTTCATTTTGAATGTCGTAGAATGCTGGTCGAGCAATACTTCCTGAAGGCCTGAGAGAGCTGGGCTGCGGCGTTCCCAGTTGGATTGCAGGGAGTGATTTTTTCCATACAAGTCCGGTACCAATTTTTCCGACTCCAAAGGAGTGAGAGGCTTGGTTGGGCGGGTGCGGAATCGAACTAGCACCATGCTCGTGATGACGGACATCACTGTCACTGTGCTATCCGTTCCCTACTAGATAACTATAGCTTAGTTGTATGTAATTAGAGACTCCATTTTTAGTACTTTTAAATTGCACACAGGTGGTATTAAAGGACAAAGAGCATACATGTTTTGTCGTTCAAAAAATCCAAAGAAGGTGTTGCCTGAATTTCTCTTATTTCCAATGGCAAATAGACTTTTATTATTTCTATTTCAATATTACAAGAAAAAAAGCCTTATAAAATTAGTAGCTATCTAAGAATCAATGAAAGTTTTTAGTTCTTCATGCGCTGGTAGGCACAAGTTTGATTCGAAATCGTCGAGCAGCTTTGTAGAGACTAATACCACATGGAGATTGGTATACGGAACCGGGACAGCAGAAGGGGGTTTACGGGACGGATACCGTCAAGGATGGTGCCATAATATCGCGACGACGAGAATTTTTTGAGCTTATACCATTACGTTATTTTAGTTGGGTGGATTGTCGGATCAACAACTAGCAATTCCAAACACCACGTTTGGTCTAGCTCAACTGCTCGCGGATCTCAAACATGTTGGTGAACACCTTCGAAAATTAGGGTCTCGGATTCCGCCTTGTAACTTTTTGCTGTAGAGGATTAGTGATGGGCTCCTAGGACTCGGTCTTGCTCTTCCCGTCACCAAGGCAGCGCCTCTGCTCATTAACGCCATTAACCAAAGTGAGAGAATACTATTACAAATATATCCCAAACATCCTTTTCGATATCTATTTACAAAGTTTCTAGATTTGCTCGATAAGCCTCTGTTTACTGTTTGGCTACAGAGACTAACGTATCAAACGAGATCTGGAGGCCTTGTAACCTACGGTGCAGTTGATGCCAAAAACTGTGGACCAGTTATCGCCTACGAGCCTCTGATATCTTCGACTCATTATGTCTTCAAGGTTATAACTCATTCTTCAGAAGCTCATACAGCGTTACTAAAGCATTTTTGGTTCGCAAGTGGCAAAAAAGGTATTAGGAGCTCTATCGAGAACTGTTCGAAGGGACACAATAACTTGCTCGTTAACTCCAACGTTATTTAGAGTAGATTAACAGCACACATCAGTTGTCAACACATACGTTCATTTATAATTTACGTTACCTTCAAGGTATAAATTCTCAGATGTCCGATATTGGAGCAGGAAGTTCCTCGTTTCCCAAGGCGTACCAAGCTATTTCCGACACCGGTGCATCATTTATGGGCGGGCCAAAAATTATCATCGATCAGCTCGCTAAAGCTGTTGGAGCGGCGGTATAAATTCTACGTTCCTACGTTCAGTACCGAAAAAGTTATCAGTTTTCTTTTCATTTCAGTACAACGCTACTGAGGATGTATATCTCATAGCATGTAATTCAACTCCACCTACAGTTGACATTACGATTGGAGCGAACAAATATCATATCCACCATGTAAACTACATCGTCAAGGTCGGTTTAATGATATTACAACTATTTTCTAACAAACGCATATGTATATATATATATATATATATATATATATGCTGTTAGGAGGATATATATACATACATATGAATGCGTCGTTTTCTTGTTCAGCAATCGCGAGGTTGTTAAACAGCATACATTTACTTCCACAGAAAAACGCAATACTATACAAGAGTAGCTGACGTTTCGGCAGTATCGCCTTCTTCAGAGCCTGGAAGGGAATACTGATATACAATTTACTAGGCTAAAAAAAATATTAGTATACCCTTCCAGGCTCTGAAGAAGGTGATACTGCCGAAACGTCAGCTACTGTTGTATTGTATTGTGTTTTTCTATGGAACTAAATGTATGCTGTTTAACAACCTCGCGATTGCTGAACAAGAAAACTACACATTCATATTCCAATGCCGAGGTTAATAGAAAGTCGATCCTGGGAACTATACATACCTATATCCTCCCAACAGTTTACCACCTCATCGTGGGCGGAAGGTGTTCCTGGGTGCCGGGCTACGATGTACAGCGGTGGGTTTCATCTCTCCAGTAGTGTCTCCCAAGCTGAGAAGGTGTCCGACGTTTCCATCAGGAAACCCAGCTAAGAATAAACCGACAGCAGGATCCACCAAACTAGTCACATGGTGGCAAATCTCTCTCTGATCCACAACGGCGGCGACTGCCTGTGGTGGTGAGGACCTGGGGCAGAGTTTGGCCTGGCTGACCTCGGGTTAACACAATGGCTAAGTCAGCAAAAAATCCGAAAAGTGGAGAATGTGCTGGGGCCCGCACAACTAGAGCCGTCCAAGTATCCAAGTATACACGTATATACATACATATGTATATATATATATATATATATATATATATATATATATATATATATAACCGAAGGTATTTTTACACTTTTCATGTTTTTTTGAACTGTTTTTTTGCTAAATTGTCACAGTTTACGATCGCAAGTGTTAAAATTTAGTACGGAACGAACAAGTGTTTTTTTCGCCCTATTTCCGTTCCAATTCGCTGGCTTCCGGACCGGACTGGATTCTCGGCGGCCCATTTATGCGCCAATTCTGCAACATCTTTGACATCGGACAAAAGCGCATGGGATTTGCCCAGTCACTCCAAAATTAGAATAACCACTGAATGAAGACAATATCATTTCCAAGTAATTCACTGCATTGCTGGCAAATAAACATGAGGTTGTTAGTTTGTTCTTTATTCATGAACAAAGCGGGACGCGTGTAGCGTAGTGGTTAGAGGTTCTCTAAAATACACAAGCGATTGATTCCGCGCCCCAGTCTCACCAAGCCATCCATCTCTTCGCTTAGGCAAATTCGTACCGGACTTGTCTAGGAGGATAACTGCATTGACTCAATACATCAGTAGGCTACCGCGAGTAATTGTATATTCGTTGAATTACCTCTAATAATGCAAAATGAAGTCAAACACATGGCGCATCACTCAGAGATTGATGAGCACCATGAACTTTTAAAACAACTTCTCTGAACAAGGTGACGTTTTTGCGGATTTCGCTTTATTCAGAGCCTGAAACGTCAAGTCAACCACAATCTTCTCAGCTAAATACCTCCATACCTAAGAAAGATAAAACACGAGAGCAAGATATTTCAACCCCATTGAAAACAAAATAGTTTCTTCGTACACTCTCCGCTTTCTGTGAGTTTTCCACGTAGTGGGATCGTAATGAGCCTCTCTCACATTAAAATATTATGCATGAAAACTTTGTGAGATCATGTGTAATTATGAGCCACCCTTCCCTCCGGTTGATTCTTGGATTCTTGGAATTCATTCAGAGTGCTTCGAGAGTTTTTGTGGGCTGTAGTTTTCGACCCTCACAACAGAGCGTCTGTAAGAAATATGTCTCGAACAGCCATCACTGTGTGCACAGGAAAAGAGCAGAAGGAAGAATCCCTAAATCGACGTGGCAAATAGCCACTTCTAATGGCTACGAAGCTGTGGCTCCTTGAATAGGTGTAGAGGAAAAAACACGTCCTCAAATGATAAGTCTAACGAGAATGAGGTTTCGTTTATCCTGCCGTTCACTTTCAACGAAAGGAGAAAGGCTATAAAGTGTTGCTTAAGAAAGGCCATTCTAGAAACTTGGGTGACAATAACTGAAATACCACTTGACAATTTATGAAGCCGGATAGTTCGTGACCGCATATATGACCGTATATACAGAACGCAAAATTGCATAGTTTGCACTAATTGTGGAACATGCGGGTTCCCGAAAAGAGTGATTGTGTTTTGATCTAGACTAGGATCCGAGTTTTTGCAAATATCTCTGTATCACTGTGATTGCATTACACATGATACCTTACCGTGAAAAATTACAGCACGCAGTAAATAAAAGGTTGAGAAAGCGGTGTACTTTTTAAAAGACGCTGTCCATTAGATACCATTTATACATTCCAAAACTGCTAAAATTAGCCTCAAAAACGTAATGTGCCCCTCCCATCAGAATAATAGGCATATATATTGCCCAATGTCACGCGTGATAATGAGGCATTCTTCCCTGCGGTTCATTTTCGGATTTCCAGAATTGATCCAGAACGCCTCTAGAGTTTTGCGCGGTTGTGTTCTTGATTCCTGTGCGAGGATCGTGACCTGTACTTCAAAGTCCTCCGCGTTATGTCTCTGGGTCCTATGCGTGCCAAGTGGGGTACTTGGTTTACGTTTGCCGACTAGGTGTTCTTTTATGCGTACACAGAGTGGTCTACCCGTTTCGCCAATGTATTCGTCTCCGCACGCCTCACAGGAGATCAGATAAACTGGACTCGAGATCATGCAATCACCGTCTCTACCATTAGGGCAATTTATGCAATTTTGCGTTGCACATAGACGGTCATATAAGCGGTTACGAACTAGCCGGCGGCTAAGAGTACTCGGTGGCATTTCAACTACGTTTACTGAATTCTGAAGACCAGCCCTTCTTAAGCAGCGTTTTATAGCTGCACTTACATCATTTAAGAGGAAGGGCAGGATAAACGAGACCTTTTCATCGCTAGAGTTGTCGTTTAGCGGCCTAGGATTTTTCCCTAATGGTAGAGAGCTACAGTTTCGTATCCATTAGAAATGGCTATTTGCCGTGCCAATTTCCGAGAGTCCTCTCTCTGCTCTCTTCCCTTGCACACGTTGGTTGCTGTTCGAAACATGTTTCTTACAAGCGCCCTTTTCCTGTGAAAGGGGTGAGCGGAGAGGTAATGAACCAAGATGTTTTTACTACTTGGCTTTCGGTACCACTTTGTAATGTAGCCATTTTCTGACAGGTTAATTTGGACGTTCAGGAATGGAAGCCACTTTTCTTCCGGTTTCTCTCGGATAAACTTGATATACTCTGACTGTTCGTTCAACAACTCGAAACATTTGTTTATTTCCTCTTATGTTGAACAAAGGACAAAACACTCATCTATATATCTACAGTAGAGTAAAGGCTCGAGATCGATTACTGGTGCTTCCACCTTAGACATGAATGCAATGGCAAGGCTTGGTGCCAGTCGTTGTCCCATTGCCAACCCTCTTATTTTAGCATAGTAATTTCCGGACCACCTGAAGATTGAGCAGCTCAAGCATTGTTTCAAGAGTGCCATCAACGGCTCTGTCTTGAAGCCATACATGTTTATTTCTTCTTCGTGATGTGTAAGGAGTTCGAATATGGCTTGCATTGCGGAGTCATTCGACACGTTTGTATTAAGGGCGGTAACGTCGAAGGACTCCATCATGTACTCGCTGTTGGGCTGCGCTGTACGTAGACGATCCGGAAACATCTGAGTATTCGTAAGGGCCGTTACTCTACTGTAGATATATAGATGACTGTTTTGTCCTTTGCTCAACACCAGAGGAAATAGACAAATGTTTCGAGTTGTTGAACGAACAGTCAGAGTATATCAAGTTTACCGAGAGAAACCGAAAGGAAAGTGGCTTGCATTCCTGAACGTCCAAATTAACCTGTCAGAAAATGGCTACATTACAAATTGATGCCGAAAGCCAAGTAGTAAAAAGTATCTTGGTTCGTTACCTCTCGTCTCCCCCTCACCCCCTTCACACGAAGAGAGCGCTTGTGAGAAACATGTTTCGAACAGCTACCAGCGTGTGCACAGGAAGAGAGCAGAGGGAGGACTCCTGGAACTTCGTGCGGCAAATAGGCATTTTTTAAGAGCTACGAAACTGTAGCTCGGTATAGGTGTAGAGGAAACCGCATGACCCCAGACGATAACTCTATCGACAATAAGGTCCCGTTTATCCTGCCCTCATTTCAAATGAAGTAAGTGCAGCTATAAAACACTGCTTAGGAAGGGCGGGTCTTGAGAATTCGGTAAACGTATTGAAATATCACCGAGTACTCTTAAGCGCCAGCTAGTTGGTAACAGCCTATATGACCGTCTATGTGCAACGCAAAATTGCATAATTTGCCCTAATGGTAGAGACGGTGATTGCATGAGCTCGGGTACAGTTTAACTGGTCTCCTGTGAGGCGTGCGGAGACGAATACATTGGCGAAACAGGTGTCGAAACACTCTGTGTCCGCATAAAAAGAACACGTAGTTGGTAAACGTAAACCAAATACCCCACTAGGCACGCATAGGACCCAGAGACATAATGCGGAGGACTTTGAAGTACAGGTCACGATCCTGGCACGGGAATCGCAAACACAAGCGCACAAAACTTTCGAGGCCTTCTATCTGAAAAGGAACCGCAGGCAAGAATGCCTCATTATCACGCGTGATATTTGGCAATATATGAACCTATTATTCCGATGGGAGGGGCACATTACGCTTTCATGTGAATTCTGTGCGGTTGGTCTCCACGCGACATACTCCGTGGAAGACTCATAGGAAGCGGTGAGTGAGCAAAGAAGCTACTTTGTGTTCAATGTGATTGAAATCTTGGTTTAGCGTTTTGTCTATTTGGTTATGGAGGTGTTTGGGCGAATAGATTGCTGTCAACTTGACCTTTCCAGGCTCTGAGGAAGGCGAAATCCGCCGAAACGTCAGCTTGCTTTTTGAATAAAGAATAGAAATAACACCTCGTGTTTGCTCAACAAGAATACGAAGAATTAAAAAGTTAGTATTGTGATTTCACGATGGCCTCAGCTTAACTGTATTCAAGTGCGCGTGTGCCGCAGTGGTTGGAGGCGCCGCTGCGACAAACACATGGAATCGATCCCCGCGCCCATGGCCCACCAAGCCTTCCATCCCTCCGGGGTCGGCAAATTGGTACCAGACTTGTCTGGGAGGATAGCAGTACTGGCTCGATACATCGGTAGGCCACCGCGAGTCATTATAAAGGCCAGATATGCATTCAATCACCTCCAACGGTACATAATGAAGTCGAATCCATGGCGCATATCTCAGGGGATTAATCAACGCCGAAAGCTTTATCCTTTATTTAAGCTTTAACTGTATTCAAGGGCGATTTGGGCTGGCCAGATCAATCCCGTTGACGTGTGACTGCTGATGGCACTGATCGATAGAAATAGCTGAGAAACAGGCGAAACGAAGGACGCGAATGGTGTGGTGGTGAACGCGTTAGCCCCCGCAAAATTTGATAACGTGTTCGTTCTCCACCGCAGACACCTGCGGTCTGGAGTTTTGCAAATATATCAATGCCATTGTGCTTGTATTAATTAATAATTGGCATTAAACCGCCTCCGGTCTCCAATTGCTGTCGGTTTCTCGGTTAGCATCTCTGTCTGCAATTAACTACAGTCTACGGACTATGTAAATCAAAAACAATTGTGTTGAAATAAAAAAGACAGTGCTTTTCCGTGAGTAATGTGTTGTTGGCTCTACAGTAGAAAGAATTTCTAGATACTGATGAAACAAGAAGTTCTTGGAATTGTTAAACTATTCACTTGGCAACGAATACATCCACACTCAGTCTTCCACAGTAACTCGCATTCATTTTCAAGATGACGATATGTAAACTAAGGGTAGCCAAAAGTAAAAAGAGTTTCAATGGATTTTAGGGATAGGATATTGAGGACAGGAAACTGCAAACCGTTGTGCAGTTGAGCGTGGAAAGGGACCTTCAACTTGGGCAACAGGGCTTCATGTGAACTTTTTCCAACATAGGAGTAGACTAGGCGAAAAACTGTTCCAAGAAGTTCGAAGAGATGCTGTGAAGTGACGGAACAATAGATGAGATACAGGTGAACATTTTTCAAAGACCAGTGGTTAGCACTCCATACACTGCACAACAGAAGGGTCCACACTGTGCTTTCTGGTCTGCTTCCAGTTCGCGCCGCTCTGAGATCGTCTTCATAGGCAGCCGAAGAAAAGATTGCTATCGTTACTTGTGGGGGAGGAATATCTCTGAAGGACAAACTTGACCTAATCAATAACGTTTCTCGCTTCACCTTTAGTGCATTAGTAACTAATTCAAGCTTTCAGTTATTCTCACTGAATAAAATTTAACATTCAAATTCGCCAACAAAAAATTTCTTCTAATTTCGAAAAAAATCCCATCGTAACTCAGGTATCAGCTATGGAATGAAACCTAAAACAAGATATGACTCATTTCTTTTCGATCAGAGAAGTCTGAGCTATCAAAGCTTCACGTGGATCACATACCAAAGTCTTATGGATAGCGAAGTAAGAATGCTGTTCATCACGAGCACGGTCCAGTATCGACATCGCATCAGGTGTAGAATGGCCTTCTATCATCTTAGGGGGCGGGAAATTTATAACCAGACTTGCCATGAATCCGTCGATGAGCTAGAAGTTCGAAGGGTTTAATGGATGCTGGATGTGAGGAAACGAACCGAATGGATGAAGTGCTGCAATTCGGAAAGTATATGTTAAGATTACACCAACTCTACCAAGCTCAGCATCATTTGCGGTCGCATTTCTACCAAATTATTTATTCTTTCAGACTCCAGAACAAACTGTTTCAAATTCGTTATGCGAAGGATGTGAACATCCCGTGTTGATTAGAATGACTCTGTTTTTATCTTTCATGGTTTGCAATGCCAAAGCGCTCCGTGAAAAAAAATACCTGTTGGGGCTTCGAAAAAAAATGAGTTGTACAGTTAGGATGTGAATAGTCAATATCTACTTTTTTATTTTTTGAGCTAAAAAGATTTTGGCACCAAATTTTATCCGGCTGACGTTTCGACGTCTTCTTCTCTGGAGCTGCGAAGACTTGAGTCATTGTTCGCATCCGTTCAACCTTGTGATATGGACCTTTGAAGTCGCACCGAGTCGAATCTTCTGAATATAAGAATCTCCAAGATCTTCCTGGAATGAAGCGAACTCACTCGGCGACGCCATATTAAACAAAGCGTTTGTTGATTTGCCGGTTGTCCGTTGATAATAACTTTGCTCTCCACCGTTAACTTGTAAAGTTTAATATCGACCTCGTGTTATCTTATCAAGAAAAAATAACATGTAATCAAGGGCATATATATATGTGTACTTCAACTCTGCCTGCTGTATTCCGGCGACAGCCGTTTCTTTGCAAATAACAGAAGAACAGATCGTTCCTGGAGTCGTCACAAGCACCAGAAACGTCCGCAACGACAGTGGAAAGGTATATGTAAGAACTTGCTTTCCTACAATATAGTTCTAGCTCCACAGCAATGATATTTTACTCCTAGGAGCGTCATTTAAATACCATGATCATTCAGATCGGTTCAGCGATGAGCTTGCGTTGAACAATGTCAGTATAAGGGATGCAGGGAGATATCGGTGTGTGGCCCACGTCGTTACTTCTACAACAAAATGTATCTAGTGTTTTCGCTTATTAATGAGCTAAAACAAGCGGCGGTTTCTTCTTCATCAGATCCACTGATGATTCGAGTCGAGTGCGCACAGCAAACACAAGTTTATTTTTTGGGTTAGTCCTCGTCGTAGTCTTCGCATCGAGATGAATCGACGACAGTGGAGCATTGCACCAACTGCCCTATATTGATATTTCTTCTTAACCATTTGGCACGCCTCAGCGTACGGCTACATTGCTTGGTGACTCGACCCAGCGGCCTTCCGCAATTGCTTAGATGTTGTTGAGGCCCTATAGCAGTGCCATTTGGCTTCTGACGAGGTGTGAAAATGCTTTTCTCACCACTTAGCCCTCCTGCTTAATCTTCTTCCTTCGGAACTTCTTCGATATGCTTAGGTCAGAATAATATTGAATAAAGTCGCATGTTTCATCAACATAGTAATGTTGCCGTCAATCGTCGTTTAATCACTACTCGTTGTTGATCTAGCAACTGTCTAAGGTGTTTCCACTTTTATGAATGCTCTACAAAAGTCACGTTTGCCACATCAAATCTTCCCTCTAATTACAATTCGTCTACGCCCATATCTTTCGATACCTTTTAATGAGTTGTGCGGTGTGTGAATCTTCGCTGCGAGTATAACCTCGTCATCACCATCACATTCTTCCACACACGTCACGTAAATACTTACGCTCTAGTAGCTACACTTTGACCGCGTTTTTCCTACTTTGGACTGAAAACTAAAACTTTTCTACAGCCTGGACAATCTGGCACTCTAGCTGTACCCTGGTAGCTGTCTGAAGGTCGTAATGTCCAAAAGCAGGAATTAAGATAACTGGGATGTGATAAGGAAAGAGGTTATGGTTTCGGTTTCAAACTAAATCCCACACGTACAGTGGGAAAGATTTAGAAGTTACTGGTGACTATAACATCTTCTAGACGTATACGTTGCTCGTTCCACTACGGAATATAGCGGCTTTCGTGTAAACTAGAAAGAACTGACACCAGTGAGTGAGATGATTTCGTCGTAGGCAGTAATTTATTCATATAAAGTGTTTTCAGCTGAGTAAAAATAACAGTGACATTTTTTGTAGTAAATGCTTCGAGGTGGTTGATGCTGATGAAATGATGCATTTGCTCAAGGTGATAGGCATTGGAGGTCACGTGTACGTCGGTATCGTCACCACCGGTATACCAGACCAAGAGTTTACCGCAGTGCTCGACACGGGATCGGCCGGATATCTTTTGAGTTCTGGGAAATGATTGCGAGTCATTAGCTACTGTGTTATGAAGCATGAGATTGGCGTGAGCTTGGATCTGTTATAGGATGTACTAGTGGAAGCTCTAGAAAACACAAACTATTTAAAAGTTTGGTTTCAAACACAGAACAGCAACAGTCATCTGTATTAGTTAATGAAGGCAGAGAATTTTTTGACTAATGCTAAGCGAATGTGGGTGTTGAACTTTGTCATATTTACATTTCAAGTTGTATTATATTATTACCTCCCAACGGTTTACCGCCTCATCGTGGCTGGGAGGTGCTCCTGGGTGTCCGACTGCGATGTACAGCAGGGGGGATTCGTCCACCCGGCAGGGTCTCCCAAGCTGAGAAGGAAGCCGGAGTTTCCATCAGGAAGCCTAGCTATGCGTAAACTAATACCAGGGACCCACCACCGTCCTGGTATCAAAGTCGCATGGTGGAAAATCCACCTCTGATCCACAATGGCTGCGGCTGCCTGTGGTGATGAAGACCTGGTGCAGACTTTGGCCAGGCTGAGCTCGGGATTCCACCGAACCGCAATGGCTTAATCAGCGAATGTCAAAAAATTGGAGATTATGCTGTGGACGGCACAACCAGTGAGGACGGGCCGTTCAAATGTGAAGTATCAAGTATTGCATCATTATGCTTATTTTTTATTTTCATCCTACTTATCCAAAAAATGGCCGCAGACAGTTTTCTCATTCTGCAGTTCAAGCAACGGTAGTACATTGTTCTAAGAAACCACATTCCTAGGTACTGCATCCACACAATGAAGAGTGGCTTGTCAAGCAATTTCTAAAGTTTCACTTTTCGTGAATACCTTTGAAAACTTGACCAATATCTATAATATTTTATTACTTTGATTAATGGCAATGATGAGCTGCGGACAATCGTCACTGCCAGCGAGAGCAGTGAGGACAATTCCGAGAACCCCATCAGAGCAGTCCTGCAGCCGCATACTTTCTTCAGTTTCTGTAAGCAATTAGACTCAGAAGACACCAACTAACTTTTAAGAAATCAACAAGATATGTGCTATCAGACCAAATGTGGCGTTCGCAAATGCTAGTTACTGATCATTCAAACCACCAAACTAAAAAATTGCATGGTAGACTAAGCTAAAAAAAATATTTCGCTTCTGCGATTCTATAATAGATTCAAGCTCACGCCAATCTCATGCTTCATAACACAGTACCTAATGACTCGCAGTCATTTACGGCGGTAAACTGTTGGTCTGGTATACCGGTGGTGACGATACCGACGTACACGTGACCTCCAGTGCCTATCACCTTGAGCAAATGCATCATTTCATCAGCATCAACCACCTCGAAGCATTTACTACAAAAAATGTCACTGTTATTTTTACTCAGCTGAAAACACTTTATATGAATAAATTACTGCCTACGACGAAATCATCTCACTCACTGGTGTCAGTTCTTTCTAGTTTACACGAAAGCCGCTATATTCCGTAGTGGAACGAGCAACGTATACGTCTAGAAGATGTTATAGTCACCAGTAACTTCTAAATTTTTTCCCACTGTACGTGTGGGATTTAGTTTGAAACCGAAACCATAACCTATTTCCTTATCACATCGTAGTTATCTTAATGCCTGCCTTTGGATATTATTACGACCTTCAGACACCTTCCAGGGTACAGCTAGAGTGTCAGCTTGTTCAAGCTGTAAAAAAAGCTTTAGTTTCCAGTACAAAGTAGGAAAACACAGTCAAAGAATGCAAAAAATATGTATGAGGGTGAAGTTGATCCAAACAGATTCTACCAGATTAAGATCAGAAATGTCAGATTGTATCCTCTAAGCGTTTCATAGCAGACTACTACCAGTAGTGCATTTTCAAACACATATTCTATTAGTTAGTTCGGACTTAGAGACCTCAAAAGCTGTCCACTATAAATTATCTTTCCATAACTAGTAGAGTCTCCACAGTTAAATCTGATACCAGAAAACATCAAAGCGAACTCGTATTCTCTAGGAGCGTAAATAAATCTGAAGCCCGTGCAACACTGTGGGGGCACAAAATTTTTAATGCATTCCATAAACAGAAACTACATTTGAACTTGAAGGTTAAGGGAGAAGTTGTCCTCAGTAGTGTTTAATAATGATGATAGCTGAACATCACGATATTACACTTGAGCTGCACACTCATGTCGCCCATTCACTTGTATCTGTTAGATTTGATAGATTCATTAGAAGTTATGTCATCTTAAGCCAGACTTTAGTAGATTTCTTGGTCCACATCATTTGATACCATGCTGAATAACAGCTGGAGTTGCAGACGAATGTTTGAAAAACGGCGAACTCCATCCCTAAGAAATGGGTTGTACTTCTTTTTAGGTGTCAATAGCTTGTTCCAGCTCCTCAGTATTACTTACTTATTATGTATAACTTTTGTCTACTGCTCTTCATTTTTTTTCAAGGCAGGATATTATGTCAAATACAACCACAGTGCTCCTGAAATATTTAGAATACAGGCTCATTTTAACTGGGTTTAATGCAGACTTGTGCTCCCCAGATCACTCTCCTTAGGTGTGATTGATGACGGCACCGTTAGGGTAAAAAAAAGTGGCTGAGAGAAACCCAGAACGGAGACTTCAGTGGTGGTGCACGTTACAAGTGATCTCTCGGAAAAGGTAATTACGATCCGATCTGGCGTGGGGTACAATAATTACAAATATCTCAGCATTATTGTGCTTCTATTTACTTAATACCGGGTGAAGTGGCTACTTCGAACGGCTCTCCCACTAAAGATGATCCGACTCGGTATGCCCACGAAGACTCCACATGCAGAAGACGAGCAACTGTTGGTCGTCGACTCGTATCATCGGGTCTGATGAACATGAAGAGGTCGAAACATTAGCGAAATAAATATGTGGCAACAACATCATGTTATCTTGTCATTGAACTTTGTGATCTAAGAATAAATCTATTAAAGTGGGAGAAGCAGAAAATACGAGAAAATTTCGACCCTGAACAGGGTAAAATCTGCAGCTTTAGATTCGTGGATCTCAAAGGCCTAACATAGCAAAATGAGCGAACTTATTCCTCTGACACCGAAGGAACCCGCGATACAGCAATACAGCAGCACTGGGTAGGACGAGCACGGAGAAGCTGCTAAGATCTCAAGATCTTTCTAAGATGCCTAAATCACGAACGACTAAGTTTAAGATCTTTTTTTTTAAATGCATGCTCACTTGCATCTGAATCGTCGATAGAGGATTTGTTTACGCAGGCAAGAAGAATAAGGTACAACGTCATCGTGCTGGCTGTGCCGAGAAGACGCCGAATATTCCATGCCGTCTGTGGTACAGGAGAAGAACTCTTCCTCGGAACGTACGACAATAGAGTAGTCGGCGGCACCGGCGTTCTCGTCATCGCGAGTTTAGTCATGAACGGCGGTTCATTCGAACAACTAACAACCCCCAATCGGACGTCTATGGTTGATGAAGCGTGAATTAATACCGACACCGACAATCTTTGGCGTCTGCGCATCAATCAAGCTGTGAACAAGACGAAGTCGAAGCCTTCCACATGGCCTTGTAGATGATTTACAGAGGTGAACATAGATTCTTTATAATAAATCGGAGGTATTCCCAAGCTTATGTCGATGTTATCCCAAAATTCTACATGGAATGAGGCCATTGTCTCCTTCTGGAAGATTTTAGTTCTCAGGGAAAGGAGAAAGAGTGGTCGAATACAAAAAACAAAGTCTGGAAACTTCTACAAACGGGGAACTATTCGGCTCATTAGTCGGGTGTTGGAAGGGTCCGTTCTTGATAATATCGACTCATTCAACATCTTCACGGTAGCGCTATGAAAGCTGAGATTTTGAAAGCACCAAGAGACGTCTGTCTCCAGAGACACTCGAGTTGATACGGCAGCATGGAATCGTACGAGCTACAAGCAACAGCGAAGTCACGTTGGAACGAGCAAAACGGTGCAGACAGGCGATAAAAAGAATAGACCAGAGGGAAAGGAGCAGCACTTATGGTAGAAGCCGCAGAGGCTGATAAATGCAAAGTTTCAACTCAGTGGAAGACAAGAAAGACAGTTCTGTTGTTCAAGAAGGAGAAGTCCACGATATCGGCAACTATTGCGCAATCCGCTCACTGTCTGTCGTCTATAAACTATTCACGAGAGTCACGGGATTGGAAGAACGCTGGAGAAGCCACAGCCTTGTGAGCAAGCGGAGTTTCGAAAAGGATTCATTACGATGAAGAATATCGACACGATAGCAAGACTCGTTGAAGTATAGCGAGAGTACATGACACCACTCTGTCTCAATTTCATCGATTTAAGGAAAGTCTTTGACTCAGTTGAGAAAGAAGCAGTCATCGGAGCCATAGACCGCCATAGGATTCCCACTCAATACACAAAAATTCTTCGTGAGCTAGACAAAATTTTCGTAACCAAAATATCACAACTCTGCAACGATATTAGCATCGACGTCAAAAGGGGGATTAGGCAAGACGATACCGTCTCCCCAAAATTATTCACCGCCACCCTCGAGAACGTCATGCGAACATTGGAGTGGGACAACATGGGTGTGAGAATCGATGGTCGGAAATTACACCATCTTCGCTTTGCTGATGACATCGTTGTTATAACACCAAGCATTAGCCAAGCGGAACGAATGCTTGCCGACTTCGATAAAGCCTGTGGAAAAAATTTGTGTTCGACTAAATTTCACAAAAAACGATGTCCATGAGCAACAAATTGGTTTTGTATGGCCTATTCACTATTAACGGTGCGAATGTCTTCGAATGCTCCAGCTGCCTCTGTAGTTCGGGAAATCAACATGACGAACGACTTGGCTCCAGGACTGAGCAAGAGGAAGCGAGCTTCTTGGGACCTATCAAGGGCTTCGAAGATGTAGTGAATAGAACAAAAAACACCAGACTCTCAGACTCTGTGCCCATCTTTTCGACTCCACGATTTCTGTTGCATTAACGTCTGCGTCGGAAACCTTGTCACTCTGTAAGCAGGATGAAGGATCACTCAACGTTATTGAAAGCGCAGCCGAAAGGACGATATGAGGAGTCTCCCGTGCTACGCAAATGAGTGAAGGAATGGGAAGCTCGGATTTACATCAACGATTGAAGATCAAAGACGCCATTCTATGCTCCATACTGTCGAAGACAAAGTGGGCCAAGCACGTATTGCGTGTGAATGAAAACCGATGGATAGGAGCCGTCAGTGACTGGATTCCTCGGGATGTCAAACGTATTGCAGGAGGACCACTGATACGATGGTCAGAGTTCTTCACGAGAACCCTGAAAGAAAGCATGATGCTCAAGGAGTGCCTAGACCAAGCAGAACCCACCGGGCTAATTTGCACGCGACAGGGGAGAAATGGAAGATTTACGGAGGCCCCTTGAGGCACTGGACAATCACCGGGACGACAGCTGATGCAGGTAATATTCTGCCTCAGCACCAATCAAACGTGTGTAGACTCTCATATCCAAAGAGCAGGCAATATTAGGCAAGAAATTTGTATTCGAGCACGATTATATGTCATTGTTTTCCGGACCTGCGAACGCGTTGCTTTCAAGAGAAAAAAGGATTTTCAACAACAAAGTTCCAGTGATAAAAACATTGGAACACAATGCTGATTTGCGAATACATTTAGATAAATTTCTTACAGATCGAAATACTGCAATGGCTGAGCACTATTTAGAAAGCTGAACTCTATGATGCTAATTGTGCTCCAACGTCGCCGCACTAGAGAGCGGTTAGAGATTAGAGATTAGTTTCTCCCTTTCGATTCGAAACTGTCGGTGAAAGAAGTAGCAATCCGTGCTGTATTTTATTGTTTCATGCTAATATAGATCCATTGCAATTGTTTCATCAGGATTTATATGCTAACAAAAGATTCATGAGGCCCATGGCTCTGTGGTAGTGAGGCGTTTATTACGCAGAATACTCAATCTACGCAGACCCGATTCCACGCCGATCCGGTCTACGCCTCTCTTCACTCCCAAGTAGGAAAATTGTGGCGGCAGACTTGTCTGAGACCTCACTTTTCTAGTCTTCGTCGGAACTTCTCAGCGCAGAAATCCCAGGATCCCACTCCCATGGAGAAGTGGTTTCTATCAGCATCCAGGAATACTGATGACAAAAACGAAAATCCTTAACTAGCAGCCGAACTCACGCAGAAAAAAATTAGGAAACCTTGAATAAAGGGGGAAACAAGTCGAATGCAAGTGCAGGAAAATCCGCGAAACCTGATACATGAGGTGTCGGATAAATTTCAGAACGTAAAAAAAAGTAAATGACTCGATTTTTTGGACAACTAAAGGGGGCACTGTGGCTTTCCTTTAGGACAAATTTAGCTTCGAAAAAAAGGTTTGAAGGCTTTGTGCAGAATACACTTCTCTGTTGTTTTATCCTACAATGTAATCAAGAAAATTATCGTTTTGGTTTCATGAAGGAACACGTTTGATCGCGACGATCTGCTCTTCTCCGAATTTCCAAGAGATCACATGGTGAGGTTTCCGTTCCTGTATGATGGTTCTGCCACGAGTGTCTTCTTGTTCCATATATCCAAAACTCAAACATGAGTTATTAAACCGTTTACAGGGATAATATCTGCCACCGATAGTACCAATCGATTCCACTTCATGTGTTATCATTAAAGCCGAAGTAAAAATTCACACCGTGTGATGCCAACAACAGTCCGAGACATTTTTCCAACAAATAATTCTAATGTATATAGTTCACTGATCAAAGCACGACAATTTCCAAAATATTCAACCTGGAAACAGCAGTGAAGTTTAAGGCCACGGGGAAAGATTTAACGCTAGAAATGGAACACTGAACATGCGATTAAGATGAATGCACTAGTGGACACTTACTTGAATACTTGGACGGTCCGTCTTCACGAGCTGTGCGGACCGCAGCACATATGCAATTCATTCCTTTCTCTCGCAGTCGCAGTCCATAGTGGTGGTCTTGTTCGAGCATGGTAGCGCGTGCGAGTATCATACCGTGATCTGTAAAACTACTGCAGCTGCGGGTACAACTGACTAGCTTTGTTTACGAACACGTGCGCCCAACGTGTAGCTGGTCGTCCTAGAGGACATTTGAATTCTCTAGGAGTCCACTCTACTGTTCTTTTTGTCCATCTGTCGTCTGTTCTTCTCATTATGTGGCCGGCCCATCTACGTTTCGCTATCGATGTATTCTTCTGGATTTTGAAGATGTGACAGATTTCGAAGGTCAGAGCTTCGCATTCCGACTAGGTATTAAGAGTGCCGGTTATATTTCAGAAGGCATCGCTCAAGCGCTCTATGAGTAGTGCGAAGCATTTTTGACGTGGTTGAAGTATCAATCCACGTCTCTGCAGCATAACAGAGCGCTGGGAGGACCGTAGAATCGAGGAGATGAGCGCGGATTTTCGGGCCCTTCCGTTGGTCGGTGGCTTCCCTGAGAGGCTCGAATGGGGCCCAAGCTGCTCTCCTTTTTTCTATCTAGATGTAGTTTACCGTGTTCATTGATCGCTCAGAGTATACGTACGAGGTGGTTGGTCTCTGCAATGGGGGAGCCATCCAATTCAATTTTCTCACCTTTGCACCATGGGTTTTTCATGAACTGGGTCTTCTTTCGACTTATGCGAAATACACTAACTACTAGTGATTCCGATCACCGTCTTCTTCTCGCGAAGATTCGATTCAGCCGCAAAGTGGAAAGAACTCTCTTCATCGATCGCGTGGAAGAAGTCTAGCTGTATACGATAAGAACATTCTGAGCGAAGTCCTATCCAGACGTGACTGGCAGATTAAAGAAGACCCGACCGTGGACTACAAGCTACTTGTCGAAGGACAGAAAGGACCGACGTTGTGTTAACAATCGCTGTCGTAGGGCAAAGTACCAAAAAAAATAACGAGGTTTTCTTGTTCCTCATGTCTTTAAGATGTCACAACGCTCTTTTGATAATAAAATTAAGCGGCTCAGTTTTCGCTAAGTAAGATTGTTCAAGCAAAATCGCAAGTCAAAGTCGTTGGATTTCCATCAGTGAACCAGTGAGAAAACAGTAATTAGCTAGCGAGCAACAATCACGTCAGGCAACCTTTACCACATTGAAGCAGTAAGATCACCTTTAAAGAATAAACAGTAAAGCCTTTGATGTCCACCAATGACCACTAATGGATATGACATACATTCAACTTCATCAAGCTTCCTAGAGTTCGTTGAAGGCTTGTCTCCCCCTATACAATAACTCGACGTGGCCTACCCAGGAATCAAGTCAGTATTAGCAATTCGTAAAGGTGCATGTTTTTAGTTCGTTTCATGTCTGTACCTCTTCGAACACCTTACCATTTACTACTGCTGCTTATCAACATTATTTACATCTTGTTACACCATAGGAATTCGTTCAGACAAGGAACCCACGTCTGATGGAATGTTAACGACACTGCGATGTTATCGTACTTTCCCTCGCTGCGCCTTTGTCATCTTTTGTTTTGAAGAAATTGCGGAAGCAGAATAAGCAGGTAGTGCACCACTTGTTGTCGAGAACTATACTGCATTGCTATGAGGTATTATAATCAGACTTAATGCTTCGAAGGAACGATATTTCAATGTGAGTAATGGTGGGGACACAGAAATCAGGTAATACATATTGAGATCATCGTTCTTCATCGCCAAGCAGAAGAGCATTACAATTATGGTCTAACGGTATTCATACGCCCATTCTAGCAAAAAATGGAGATATGAAGAATTCACTAGGATATGTCGCGACATAAAATTACCCTAGGTCGCGCTTCCGGGTAAAAAATGTCAAACTTCTTGGTTTTGGTGGCGCTTCGCACGAGGCCCCCTTCTTAGACAACCAAGCCTGAAACACTCCTAAGGCAGCAAATGAGCTAGTGAACTGCTGAGAAGATTTCATCGAAATGTAGAGGAGCACTGATCACAACAGTTTCGGTTGGATCACCGAAAGATATCTTTTGCTGAATACACTGCCATTTCAATTCCGATTTACATATGCAACAGAAATTTACAGCTAGACGGAATGATCGTTAATCTCTTATCGGTCGTAGTTCTTAGTGTTTATGCCAAAGCATTACAGTCTAATTCAGCGCAAATATTACGTAGAAATCGCATCATGAAAAAAATAGACGGAATAGAATGTTTCCGAGACTGCACATCAGTTTTGGAACTGATGAACAACTAACCGCGCACTCGATGTGCTGACACAGTTTTGTAACTATGACATCTATCCCATTCATTCATTCATTCATTCATTCATTCATTCACTATGGCATTCATTTAACATTTGCTCTACTTTGACTAGCATTTTGCGGGTTTCCTACCTTTAGAGTTTAGAAAGAGTGATATTAGCAAGCAGCGTACTCAGCAAGGTATTAGCAGTAAGGAGAGCACCAAGCCATAGATCTCTTGTCAGGTTACGAACCTAAGGGGTGGTAAAACATGACTGTACTCTTCTGAGTATTGGCTTTTATCTCCATTTGTCACTGATCCGTAGAAGGTCCTACGGAGCCCACCAAAGAACGCTTTTTTTCTCTTTAATATCTAACCTAAAAGTCGGCCCCCAGAATTGTTGATATGATTGGAGGTGTTCTGGAACACAAATATGACAACGGTAGGGTCCGACACCTCAGGTTAATCAAACATTTCATCCCACAGAGATGGGCAAATTTCTAAGAAAATTGCCTGCTGAGGTGGAAACACTTATTTATTCTATCATTTAAGCTTCCGTGTGCATATGGCTAAGGTGCATTTGAGCCTTGCAAATTCGAACTCCATATATCCACTAGAGGGGCGCCTGTGCCGCAGTGGTCGGAGGCGCCCTGCAACACACATATGGGATTTATTGCCCGCTCCTCTGGCTCACCAATCCTTCCATCCCTCTGGAGTAGACAACTTGGTACCAGACTCGTATGGGAGGATAGCAGCACTGGCTCGATAAATCGGTAGGCCACCGCGAGTCATTGTAAAGGCCAGATATGCATTCAATCACCTCTAACGATGTTTAATGAAGTCGAGTGCATGGCTCATTAAATCGAAGCTTCTGTCTAATCGATGTCCTCTTGATCCAAAACTCTACATGGGATCAGACCATCACCTGTGCGCAGGCGAGAGGAAAGAAAATTTTTCCGGAGAGATTGATTAGTGCCCTGACTTTACCCTTTTTTATTACCTGCATTGGCTGTCATCTCGCTGATCATCGAGTGACTCGATTGGGCACGCGTAAATCCATTTTTTTTCAAGTCGCCTGCAAGAGTAGCTCGGTGAGTTCTGCTCGCAACAGGGACTTCTTGAGTATTACACTTTTCTTCTAGGGATTTTATGGAGAACTCTGACCATTGGATGATCGGTGGTCTTCGTGCAGTGCGTTTGACATCCCGTGGAATCCAGTCACTAACGGTTCCCTGTCCATCAGTTGTCGTTCATAGGGATTACGTGCCCGGCCCACCTTATCCTCGACAGCTTACGGTAGAGAACTTTTCCATCGTTGACGAAGGTCGGAGCTTCGAATCCTTTCCCTCACTTGTGCGACACGAATACTCCTATCATTGTCTTTTCGCCTATGCATTCAAAAAGCGTTGAGTGGTTTTTCATCCTACTTACCGAACTCCAATCTTTCCGACTCAGACGTTAAGGCAGCGAGAATCGTGAAATCGAAAAGATGGGCAAGGAGTCGGATGTTCCTTGTTTTCCTCTCTATTTCCTCGATGCTCTTGCAAGCTCCCGCTCGTTTCCTTCTGCTTAGCTCTGGAGCTAAGTCGTTCATCATATTGATTTCCCGACCTAGATAGACATAACAGGAGCGTTCGGAGATATTCGTTCCGTTGAGCGTGAATGAGGCATACAAAACCAGTCCATTCCTCATGAACATCGTTTTTTGTGAGATTTAGTCGAAGACCAGTCTTTCCACATGCTCTATCAAAGTCGGCAAGCATGCGTTCCGCTTGGATAATGATTTTTTGAAGTCGATGTTAATATCGTTGTAGAATGGTGATACATTGGTTGTAAAATTTTTACATAGCTCACAAAGAATTTTGATATACCGAGTAGGGACCTCCTGGCCGTCCAGGGCTTCCATGGCTGCTTCTATCTCAGCTAAGTCAAAAGCTTTCTTTAAATCGATGAAGGTGAGAGAGAGTGTGTATGACCCTTTTGCACCCTTCGCGACATTTCAATGAGTCTCGTTATCGTGTCGATAAGATCCATCGTACTGAATCCTTTTTAAAATCCTGCGTCCTCATGTGGCTTTCGTTCGTATAGTGTTCTGTCATTCCTGTTTAGAATGAATAAATTTAAAAGTTTATAGACGTCATACAGTAAGCAGATTAGGCGATAGTTGTCGGTATCACCGCGGAGATCACACTTTTCGAGGAAGACCACGGTCTTGCAGGTGAGTAGGAACGAAGCATTAAGGCAGGTAACATGTGAACACCCGAGCCAGTGTGTTCATGTTTATATCAAAGTATAGGATACGAATTAACACTTACGCAACAACATTACCTCTATAGGAGTCATGCGATGCAAGCAGAGTGGCCGCCTTCAACTTTAATTCAATATGTCTCAACTTGACTTGTAGTGAATTTTATTATTTGCAAAACTTTTTAAAATCTACGAGTTTTGCCATACAGCCCAAAAGTGCTATCCTTTCACCAAGATGGATTTCTAATCTTTTGCCTGGAAGTGTAATTCCTTCATTTCTGCTTCGAGACTCATATTTTCAACATAGAAGCAAATGAAGTTCTGAGCTTTTTGGAATACTCTATAAGTAGAGAAATTGCTGCCGTTTTCTAGAAAAACGGCTTTGACGCTAAAGTATTAAAGGGGTAGAAGTTGTTTTACACCCTTGGTTGCGTACGACTTTAAATAGTTGGAGTTCGTGTGGATGGTTAGTGAATTTCCCAATTTTTCGGAAATCGTTACCCTATCGGTTAGAAGACGTCCTGCTGCAGCACGGGCAGTTCGGCGCTATATTTCATTTGTTTTTCTTAATTTTCTTATTTTTCTATCTTATGTTCTTATACTGTGTTCCTTAAGTATCCTTATTTATCAAATGTGGCGCCTTGTGCATTTGTTCATTCTGCTATAAAAAGGTCCATTGACTTTGTTTCCATATTACGTAGCACTTGATTTCGTCATTTTCACTCATAATTGCTTTAGTATTCAAAATAATTTATGTTGGATTAGGGTAGCGGACACCAAAACGAAACTCTTTAGTTCCAGCAGTTAATAATTCAACAACTGCGTATTTCGAGAGGAACGGAGGAGGGAGAGGGAAGTGAGTAAGAGTGAGAGACAGCGCGGTGGAAGAGGGGAAAATCGGTTTGTAACCATGGCCACACCTCTTCCTTTGGAAACGTTAAAGGACAGCTGTGATAAGATCTGAAGCAGCACCTCAAAAATCTCTAACACTCTGTCAGCTACCCATGCACATTGGCTTGTTTCCATGAAAGCTTCACTCACTTGCTTCGCGTTTCTCGCTAAGCACGAATCAAACAATGAAGTGATGTTCAAAACTCGCCCATATCACAAAAAAGTATTGGTGAGAAGGGTTGTATTAGATAAAATGCAATTTAGTTTCCACGATGAGACTAGCCGTTTTCCTTGCAACTGCCGGGATAGCCATCGCAGCTGTTTTTCAAAACTCTCTCAATTGCGCAAGTCAATAATGGTATTAAGATCAGTACTAGTATTCAGTTCGAAACGTTAGTATTTAGTTCTGAAGCTGTTAAAGTCATCATTTCAAGTAAGGTCATCATTTTCAACAGATGGAAATGATCGAACGAGTAGAATATGCAAATTATGTCAAGCAACATGATGCTATGCGCTCGTCACCACTCATTACTCTTGAACATCGGGTAAGGGTTAATTAACATCGATTCTTCAGCTCCTACAATGGTTTTTATTTATAAAATATTAGTCGACTTGTGCCCATTAATTTGTCAAGTGGGTTTTTCGCTGTTAAGGAAAGACGGGCTTGGTCTACTGTTTCCAGACATCTAACGAAGTCTTCTAGATATTAGTTGGCTAAGAAAAAAATGTATAAAAAACACCAAAAGCTCAACTTCTGAAAGCTGGATAAATCATGTCTGAGGCAGCGTCAGTAGTCTGTGAAATATGGCAGCCATGATTCCAATTTTCAGTTAGCTTTTTCGTGTTTGCAGCGAAAACTAAAACTGTTCCACAGCTTGAAGAATCCGATTCTAACATAACTGTCTCTAAACATTTGTGGAAGGCACACGATAGGCATATGTGCACAACCTTAACCTAGTGCACACGTAGACAAATTTGCGTGTACACTAAATTTCTATTCTTTCCTGCTATTTCTCGAATTCGAGTAATCCAAAAGCCTGAAAAAAAACAAGTCATCCAATGTCAACTTCTTATCTCCTGCATATTATCGGGACTGATCTAGGGAGCATTTCATGAAAAATTCTAATAGGCAGTAAATAAAAAGTTAACATTGTGATTTCGACTCCAGCCTCAGCTTACTGGGTTTAGTGCCCATTTGTGGTCCCCAGAACATTCCCATTGTTGGGTGATTGTTGATGGCACAGATACGGTTAAAAAAGATTGTGCGTTTTGTAGTAACTCCAACGATCGACTTCCTATTAACCTCGGCATTGATTGAATATTTCTTCATGTTTCCGTTTAGCAAAGACGAGATGTTATTTTATTTCTTTATTTACGCACAAGCTGACGTTTCGGTGGATTTCGCCTTCCTCAGGGCTTGGAAAGGTCAAGTTAACTGCAGTCTACCCGGCCAAACACCTCCTTAAGCAAACAGAGAAAGTGCTAAACCAAAATTTCAATCACATTGAACACAGAGCAACTTCTTTGCACACTCACCGCTTTCTATCGGTCTTCCACTGAATATGTCGCGTGGAGACCAAACGCAGAGAGTTCACATGAAATCATAACGTGCGCATCCCATCAGAATAACAGGCTTATACACTGCTCAACATCACGCGTTATAGTGAGGCATTCCTCCCTCCGGTTCATTTCCGTATTCTTGGAATTAATCCAGAATGCCTCGAAAGTTTTGCGCGCCTGTGCTCGCGATTCTCGTGCGAGGATCGTGACCTGTACTTCAAAGTCCTCCGCGTTATGTCTCTGGGTCCTATGCGTGCCTAGTGGGGTATTTGGTTTACGTTTATGGACTAGATGTCGTTTTATGCGGACACAGAGTGGTCTATCCGTTTCGCTAATGAATTCGTCTCCGCACGCCTCACAGGAGATCAGATAAACTGTACCCGAGATCATGCAATCACCGTCTCAATCTTTAGACGGTCCGGAAAGTACTACTCTCAAATGAGAGGGTTGGTAATGGGGCAGCGACAGGCACCAAGCCTTGCCATTGCATTTTTGTATAAGATGGAAGCACCAGTGACCAATCTGGGGCCGTTGCTCTACTGTAGCTTTGTCATTGGCTCAACACAAGAAGAAATTGACAAATGTTTCGGGTTTTTGAACGAATATTCAGAGTATATTAAGTTCAACTCGAGAGAAACCGAAAGAAAACGGCTTCCATCCTTAACGTGCAAATAGACCTATAAACAAAAAACGGCTACATTATGAAGTGGTACCGAAAGCCAAGTAGTAAAAGCATCTTGGTTAATTACCTCTCGTCTCCTCTCACCCCCTTCACACGAAAAGAGCGCTTGTGAGAAACATGTTTCGAACAGCAACCAACGTGTTCAAGGGAAGAGAGCAGAGGGAGGACTCCTGGAACTTCGTGCGACAAATAGCCATTTTTAAGGGCTACGAAACTGTAGCTCGGTATAGGTGTAGAGGAAACCCCATGCCCCCCAGACGATAACTCTATCGACAATAAGGTCCCGTTTATCCTGTCATTTCAAATGGAGTAAGTGCAGTTATAAAACACTGCTTAAGAAGAGCGAGTCTAGAGAATTCGGTAAACGTAGTTGAAATGCTACCGAGTACTCCCTAGGCACCAGCTAGTTCGTAACCTCCTATATGACCGTCTATGTGCAACAAAACATTGCATAGTTTGCCCTAATGGTAGAGACTGTGATTGCATGAGTTCTCGTACAGTTTATCTGATCTTCTGTAAGGGGTGCGGAAACGAATGCATTGGCGAAACAGGGTGTCGAAACACTCTGTGTCCGCACAAAAAGAACACCTAGTCGGTAAACGTAAGCCGTACCCTACTAGGCTCTCATGGGACCCAGAGACATAACGGGGAGGACTTTGAGGTACGGGTCACGATCCTCGCACAGGAATCAAGAACACAAGCGCGCAAAACTCTCGAGGCGTTCTGGATTAATTACAGGAATCCGAAGATGAACCGCAGAGAAGCATGCCTCATTATCACGTGTGATATTGGACAGTGTATGAGCCTGTTTTTATGAAGGGATGCGCACATCACGATTCCATGCGAACTCTATGCGGTAGGTCTCCACGTGACATATTCAGTGCAAGACTCATAGAAAGCGGTGAGTGTGCAAAGAAGTTGCTGTGTGTTCAATGTGATTGAAATTTTGGTTTAGCATTTTCTCTGTTTGCTTAAGGAGGTGTATGGCCGGGTAGACTGCAGTCAGCTTGACCTTTCCAGGCCCTGAGGAACACGATGTCCGCCGAAACGTCAGCTTGTGCCTAAATAAAGAAATAATATAGCACTTCGTGTTTGCTAAATAGAAATATGAAAAGGTTGTTTTTGAAAAATAAATTGTTATGAACGGGCAATCATTGTTAACAACAAACGCCGTGTATAAAAGAGCGCTGGCAGGTGAGGTTGCCTCATTCGGGCGCTGCTACATTGTAGAAAAATAGACTCGATACGACGACGAAGACGTCACATCGAGAGTACAAATAACTGTGGACCATCGATTCGGATTCTCCCTATCTGAAAAAGACGAAGACGTCGAAACCTTAGCCAATTAAACATCTTTATCAACTTCGTGAGGAGCGCGTGTGGTGCGGTGGTCGGAGGCGCTGTGCCGTAGACACATTGGATCGATTCCCACACCCGTGGCACACCAAGCTTTCTATTCCTCCAGGGATGGCAAATTGGTACCAGCCTTGTCTAGGGAGGATATCAACACTGGCTTGATACATCGGTAGGCCACCGCGAGTCATTATAAAAGCTAGATGTGCATTCAAACACCCCCCAACGATGCTTAAAGAAGTGGAACGCATTGCGCATCCCTCAGAGATTGATGAACGCAGAGCTTCATCCTTTTTATCAACCTTATGTTAGCTTAATAATGGAGGAAACTAAAGTGATTTTTTTCGAAAGCGACCATGTGCAAAAACCCAGTGTATTTTTTCTTCTGTATAGGGGGAGAAATTATACCTTCGTGATTTGGAATTACAGATTCCATTTTCAACATTTCAAATTAGAGGTAGGTTCTCTCAAACTGCAATAATATATGCTGTGTCGTGAGAAATCCAAGAAAGTAACTGCCTGAATTTCTCTTAGTTTGAAATGGCAAATAGGTTCTGTGCCTTCTCCAATGTTACAAGAAAGAAGTCTTGTAAAGTTATCTGCGATTCAAGAATCGGTAAAAAAAATTTTTAGTGCTTCATGCGCTGGTAGACGCAAGTTTGATTCGGATTCGAAGTCATCGAACACCTTCGTGCAGAGTAATAGGATGTGGGGAGTGAAATATGGGACCGGAAAAGCGAAAGGAGTTTTTGGGACGGATACCATAAAGGATGTTGCCATAACTTCGCGATGACGAACAACTTTTGACCTCATACTATTATGGCATTTTAGTTGGGTGGAACAACTTTTGACCTTATACTATTATGGCATTTTAGTTGGGTGGATTGTCGGATCAACAACTAGCAATTCCAAACACCACCTTTGGTCTAGCCCAACGACTCGCGGATTTCAAATACGTTGGTGAACTTCTTCGATAATCAATGCTTCGAATTCCGTATTATAACGTTTTGCTGTAGAAGGTTAGTGATGGGATCCTCGGACTCGGCCTTGCTCTTCCCGCCACCAAGGCTGTGCCTTTGCTCATTAACACCACTAAACAACGTAAGAGAATATTAATGCAAATATTTCCTAAACGTTCTTTTCGACATCTACTAATGAAATTTCCAGGTTTGCTTGATCAGCCTCTGTTTACTGTTTAGCTACAGCGCCTAACGTATCAAAGGACGTCTGGAGGCCTTGTAACCTACGACGCAGTTGACACCAAAAAAATGTGGACCAGTCATCGCCTACGAGCCTCTGACATCTCCTACTCATTATCATTTTAAGGTTACAATTTGTTCTCAGAAAGCTCATACTAGGCTGGTAGAGTGTTGTTGGCTCCCAAATAACTAAAAACGTGTTAAGATTCCTGTCAAGAACGGTTCGAAATAACGCAATAATTTGCTGCTCAATTCCAATGTTGTATATAAGTCGATCCTCTTAGCATTTCACATCAGTTGTCAACACATGCGTTCTTCATAATTTACACTTGTCCAGAAACAGGAAGTTTTCAGATGTCCAATATTGGTGTAGGAAATTCTTCATATCCCAAGGCATACCAAGCTACTGCCGACACCGGTGCATCGTTTATAGGGGGGCCGACGGCTATCATTGATCAGCTTGCTAAAGCTGTTGGGGCGGCTGTATAAATTCTACTTTTCTAAGTTCGGTACCGGAACGTTGTCTGTTTTTCTTTTAATTTCAGTACAACGCCACTAAGCGATTATACCTCATAGAATGTGATTCAACGCCACCTACAGTTGACATTAAAATTGGTGCGAACAAGTATTGTATCCACCATAGTAACTTTATTATCAAGGTCAGTTTAACGATGTTCTCACTACTTGCCAACACATGTACATGTATATATATATACATACATACATATATATATATATATATATATATATATATATATATATATAAAGGGCGCGTGTGCGGTCTTAGGCGCCCTCCCTGCAACACACGTGGAATCGAATCACGCGCTCATGGTCCATCAAGCCTTCCATCTCTCCGGAATCGGCAAATTGGTGCTAGACTTGTCTGAGAGAATAGCAGCACTGGCTCGTTACATCAGTAGGCACCGCGGGTCGTTGTAAAGGCCAGATATGTATTCATTCGCTTCCAAGCGATGACTAATGAAGTCGAATGCATGGCGCATCCCTCGAGAACTGATAAACACCGATAACCCTATCCTTTATCCTTTATATATATATATATACATGTATGTATATATACATATGTACCAGAAGTACTTTCACACGACTTACTTTGTTTTTGGAACCGTTTTCTGTCGAATTGTTGCAGTTTACGATAGCAAATGTTAAAATTTAGTACGGAATGAATAAGTGTTTTTTCGCCCTCTATCCGTTCCATTTCGCTGGCTTCGGAGCAGAATGGATTCTCGGCGGTCCATTTATGCGCCAGTTCTGCGACATCTTTGACATTGGGCAAATTAGCATGGGATTTGCTCAGTCACTACAGAGCTAGAATCACTGGATAGCAATTATGCCATCCACAGCTTTTGTAAAATTTAGTGCTTATCTTTACCCAGCACCTACCGAGATGTGTAGAGAAAACCGCGTTACTTAGAATTCTTTTAATAAAATGTTGCATGGCACAATGATTGCTGAACACATCTAACACATCTCCGATACCTCTTCTTAGACATCTGTCACATTGGATACCGTTAATATCCAGGTCTTGTAAGATTTCGGACTTTTTTTCAAATAGAGTTTTGCATCTTTCTGTAGATGCCGTGGACTAATTCAGAAACCAGACAGCCCTGTGTTTCCGTTCCGTCACTGACTCCTACCTCTGCCGCGTGATTCTTCCCCACCACAGACACCTGCGGTGTGGACTTTTGCAAATATCTCAGTGAAGATTTCTTCAAAATGCTCTGAGATTACCCTATGATAACGTGCAGCGGCGAAATTTTAACAAAACTAAAGTGGAAATAACTGATAAAATCGTTGTTGGAAGACCAGCATGCACGTTCTATAGCGTTCTCGAGTTATATAGCGCTGATAGCAGAGATCGATAGAACTAGCTGAGAGCCAGGAGAAACGAAGGCCCCGCATGTGTGGTGGTGAATGTTCGTTCCCCATCGCAGACACCTGCGGTCCGAAGTTTTGCAAATATGTCAGCATCATTGAAGTTATATTCCGCAATATATCTTGCCATTAAAAAGAGTAGGCAGTAAATAATAACTTAAAATCTTCTTTGAGTTTCCAGCGACGACATTTAAAAGCAGGGCAATTGAAAAGAAGAGAATAGAAGAACAGAACAACTATCTTACTTAGTGGTTCTTCCTTTAAAAGGTGTTAATAAAGGTATTTCATCTAGTTTATGAACATGGTTCTTCGCATGAATGCAGAGTGGTTAGTGATACAGTCCATCAGAAAGCAAAGTGGTTGTTCAACAGTTTTCCTTACGCTCCTCCCTAATCCACGTGGAGATGTCCTGGCTTGGCTATCCACGAGATAGCAGGGAGAATCGACCTGACGAGCATTCTACGATATTCGTAAATAAAACTAATACGTCAAACAGCAGCAAAGCTTACCAAAATTTTTGAAGAGCTTATGAACGACAACGAATCAAATGCAAGAAGTGCTGCGATCCGCCCAGCAGATTCGTTGAAGGGTTATTTATTAATAAAATTAAAAAAGTAGTGGTGGGCTTGACCGGAGATGTTCCAACTCTTTATTATGGCTCAGGTTTCGACAGTTTCTGCTTCATCAAATCAACGATAATTTGAGTCAAGTGTCCAGAGCATTTGTTTCTTCTTGCGATGTTGCTTTCCGGAGCCGTTGCATAGAGACGAATCGAGTAGAGTGGAGCACCGCACGGAAAAAGCTACGTACTCAGTGTTTCCCCTCGATTCGTCTCCATGTGACGACTATGCTACGCTTCAGCTATGTCTATCTGGGACAAGAGATGAATATGATGAACCAGATAGCACCAGAGTTGAACATGAGTAAGCAAGTGGCTTAGTAACCTTATAAGAGCACAGAGCATTTATGAAGACCGCGAAGAACACCTGTCTCCGTGCCCAAAATTTCTACCCACGACCATGACTTAACCTATTCAACGGAAATCTGGTTACTACGTGACAGGATGAAAGACCACTCAGCGTTATAGGACGCGCAGTAGAAAGGATGATGCTAGGAGTATTCCGTGTCACACAACTGAAGGAAACGATCCGAAGCTGCGACGTGCGTCAACGGTCAAAAAATCAAAAATGCCGTTCTGTACGCCAAACAGTCGAGGGGGAAGGTGGACCGGTCGTGTAATCCGCATGAACGACAACCGACGGACATGAACCGTTAACGAATGGGTACCTCGGGATGTCAGACGCTCAGCGGGAGGACCACCAGCCCGATGGTCAGAGTTCGCCACGGAAACCTTAGAAAAAAATATGATGCTCAACAAAATTCTCGAGGGAGCAAAACGGAGTGGGCTACACAGAAAAGCGACAGGGGATAAATGGAGGATTTACTGCCACCCGCTCTAGTTACTCACTCGAGATCAGTGGAACGATAAGTGATACAGATGACACTTTTAAAGGCAGGCATAATGCTTTGCTATCAGTCCTTTCTACTGTGTTGAAATCAACATTTCTATTTTTTATCAATACATTACGTTGTAATAATGGTTGGAGTGCCCTGTGCAAAATCCATGACGAACGTTCCCAAGGCAAAGTTCAACTAATTTGAGCGTTAACTGTTACTTACTGCGTTCTGAATGGTAAGCATCATTTCTAGTAGCTTCGACAAATTTGGATTTTTTAGAGCCTGGGAAACAAAACAATCAGGATATTCTGTTTAATATTCAAAGTAGAAAGTGTTCAAGTAGATTCTTGGGGCTTACAAATCTTGGGAAATTACTTAACGGCATTGCTAATTCGAGACTTCTCCAGTTGTCTCCGTTGTTTACAAACATCAAAGCATCGTTACGACTTGACGACAAAACTCGTTTCCTCTGATCATCGTGTTTAAGGCAGTGTCTTTATTTTGTCGTCAACACATGAATAGTTGAACACAATATCGTGAAATTCTACCATAATGATGTTAATATATTTACGAAACTCCGGCACTGGTAGATAGAAAACTAGCTGAGAGACAAACGAAACAAAGAACCGGCATGGTGTGTTGGTGACTGCGTTAACCCCTGGAAAGGGTAACAGCGCGTTCGTTCCCCCACCGCTGACACCTGAGATCAAGAGTTTTGCAGATATCTCAGCATCAGTATGGTTGTATTTCACGAATAATCTCCCGTGGAAAAACTTAATAGGCAGAAAATAAGAAGTTGATATCGTGAAATGGTTGAAAACTGGTTGGCATGAAGAAAACTCTCGGCGTTGATCAGTCCCCTGAGGAATGCGCCATGCATTCGACTTCACTAAGTATCGTTGGAGGAGAGTGAATGCATATCTGGCCTTTACAATGCTTGCGGTGGCCTACCGATGTATCGAGCCAGTGCTTCTATCCTCCCCAGACAATTCTGGCACCAATTTGGCGACTCCGAGCGGATGGAAGGCTTGGTCGGTCATGGGCGCGGAGATCGATTCCACGTTTGTGTCGCAGTGGCGCCTCCAACCACTGTGCCACAAGCGCCATGGCATGCTATGAAATACAACCACAAAGACGCGGAGACGTGAAAAGACTGAGAACATCAGTTAGGTTTCGAACCCGCGGTTATCCTTTACGAAGACTCACGTGCTATCCACTACATCAACCAAGGCCTTTGCTACGCCTTTCTTTCGGACATTTTTTTCATTCTATGCATAGCACGTGTGCCTCCACCGGCAGTAACTGTAATCACTGGTTGGAACCCCAGCTGAGGTTCCGCGTTGCGCTGATATCTTCATAGTTGTAAGGTTCTACAGTTTTAATTCACATCGTAATCTGTCATGAAGAACAATAGTCAGTAAGCAAATGTTAAGACATTGTCTCCTTAATTACTTCTCAGGGTGACAGCTGAACAATTTCACTGGGCAAAATACCAGCCTATTTTGTTGTTATAAAGAATCAGGATGTTTATATGCTATTCTTCCTAAGCCTGTTACAAGATGTTCTGTTCACCGTGGTTATAAGTCAATAATCCAGCCAGAGATCCTAACCTCCTAACGCGCTATAGGAAATCATTAGTTTTTTTCAACCAGCTTCCATTCTAAATGGTATAGAACGCCACGTACTTGCTGTAAACAGCAGGCAACTGCTACTATATGACATGGTGTAATGTGTTTATATTTTTTTAAGATTGTTCAGCTCACAGGGCTCGTTGTAAAAAGTTTTATCGAGCCAACGTTTCAGCGTCTTCGCCTTCTTCAGAGGACCCAAGATGAAGTTCATAATTCGATTCATCCGTGGGGGTGCTCCACACCACTGTGAGCGGACTTCTGCCTCTATGGACTCGAAGACACATTGAGCGAGGTCGAACGGCGGTGGACACTTGACTCCAGTTATTGCAGTTCCGAAAAAGGCGAAGTTGCCAAAACGTTTACTGAACAAAAATTTTTTGCCAGCCTAGCTGAACAACCAAAAGATGTCTATTCAAACTAAGGTCAAGTGAAAGACGGTTTGTTGAAGTGTGGTGTCTCTAATTTCATCATATCACTTCTGAATGAAATATCTCAATGGAACGAGTTTTACATGGGTCAGCTATTGGCTCGCCCTGATCTTCTAACTAACAATATTACTCGGAAGAAAAAATCGATATCTTCCTACTATTCCCCCTCAACTCCACAATTCATCTGACTCTCGATTCCACAAAAATCTGTCCATCCCATGGCAAGAAAAATTTTTCTCCATTTCTCTCTTTTTTCAGTCAATGTTGGACCAGTTTAATCAATGTTCTTCGTCATAAACTATAAGCAATTTCTGCCATCATAAATTTGCAATTTTGCCCATTGAAAAGAAACTCAATGAAGCTTTAAAAATACTGGACCAATAAGCTTGCAAAAAATCCACTTCCAATAGCGAAGTGATTAATTTCTTTTGAGTTTTGCATTCCAGCTACCAGAGTGCTTTCATCGTGGGTAGAACCAAATAAGCTAGGTGTGAAATGTCAATGATTACTTCTAATGTACGTTTTATCAAACGGTATTTTCCCATTTCGTCTATTTTGAACATTTCAAAGTTAATTCGAAAAGCTTCTGAAGTTCTGTGAACCGTAGTTTTTACTTAGTGTTAAATAGCCGGCGTTTCCATCAGAAAGCCTAGGTAGGAGTAAAGCAATACTAAGACCCACCACCGTCATGATATCAAAGTCGCATGGTGGTAAATCTCCTCTGATCCAGAAGGGCTGCGACTGCCTGTGGTGGTGAAGACCTGGGGCAGACTTTGGCCAGGCTGACCTCGGGACTTTAGGGAACCATAATGGCTTAGCCAGCAAATCTCCGAGGAATGGAGATTATGCTGGAGCCCACACAACTATGAAGATGGGCCGTTCAAGTACTAAGTAAGTATAAGTTAAACGGCCATAATAATTTAGCTTGCAAAAGCTTCGTCATTATGTCTTTCAAGAAGATACGTAATTAATGGGGAGATTTGTGCTGTCCGAGTAATGCAAGTGTTCCAAAGGATTGTTAAGACTGTAAGGAGTTATTTGTTGCGTGCCTTCTTAAACTTGCTCTACTAAAGGTTGCTGAACAGCACTACATTCTTCTTAAACTATGGAATATTATGGAATAAAATTATCACTTAAGCTGGAAGAATGGCGAAGTATGGTTTCTCCATTTTTTTCTTCAGGAGCTCCTTCATCCGTCGTTAATGGCACTTTGATTTTTTTATTGCTCTAAATTGAGTACAAAAATTGTTTTCCTATATCTGAGTGGCTGCTCTAATGCTGGCTGTTTAAATTTTTTGTCTAAAAATAATAGTATTACGAGGACCAGAATCCACCACCATCCTGGTATCAAACCACTTGCATGGTGGCTCCCTCTGATCCGCAAGGGCGGCGACTACCTGCCGTGGTGACGACCCAGGACAGACTTTGGCTAGGCTGACCTCGTGACTCCAGTAAACTATAGTGCCCAAACCAGAAAACTCCGAGAAAATGGAAATCATGCTGTGGCTCACACACCTAGTGAAGATGGGCCATCCAATTATCCAAGTAAGTAAAAAGAATAGTATTATTAGTAAGGATGAGGACGACGTAGGGTCTGATAACAGGCAAATGGATGCTGCGTTTTATGATCTTGAATATTATACATTAGAAGAAAATAATTGTTAAAAAAACGTTTTTCCTTTTTACGTCGATTGGGGCTTAAAATGAATTTGTAGAGTAATTTTATTCTGCAATTTAAACAAAGATTCTTATTAATTCATTAATTCGTAACAGAAGATTGTGAAAGTAATATTCTGGGGCCAAGGATTTAGAAGGTGCTAAAATAGTAGCCTATTGAACAACTTTTTTGAGCAGGAAATGACCATTCATAACGAATAAACCATTTCAAAACATGATTTTATAACAGGAAACTTATCCTTATGTCGCAATGCGTAAACTGGAGGTAGAACACAACTGGTGCTGAAACTGGGTTGGGAATAGGTCGCCTTTTTTCAAAGGCCCTATATATCATAAATTTAAAATGTGAAACGAGACATGGAAACCTCTCCGAGGTAGCATTTACACGTGAGAAATATTATGAATAGGTTTCTTTTCCATTCAGAAAACATATCACAGCGCCAATACCGAGCGGTAGTGCACTCCATGTTGACGACGATCCACTCATCTCTAGCGTAGGGACCTCTAATGGGACCACTTCCACAGCATTTGTGTGCGTTAAATTGTGGTCTTTACATTCCGGACTCTGGCTCAGGAAACATATCTAAATGAAGGTGCAATTCAAAAGAAGATAAAACCAATTGGTTTGGTTCAAATTTCTATAGAAATGCCTCCAATAAAACATTAACGGAATGTAGCAAAACTGAAGCATCCGAAGAAAAGCATGACACACTAAAGATTTTCCAACATGATACTCAATAAACACAGGATTGTTCAGTTTCAGTAGGCAGCATGATCACAATGGCCTCTGGGCAAGGATGACACGAAAATTCGTGAAAGGGGGCGCGTGTAGCGCAGTGGTCGGAGGCGCCCTGCAACACACACGTGGAATTGATCCCCCGCACCACTGCTCCACCAAGCCTTTCATCCCTCCGGGGTTGACAAATTGGTGCCAGACTTGTCTGGGAGAAGAGCTCAATACATCGGTAGGCCACCACGAGTCATTACGAAGGCCAGATATGCATGCAGTCTCCTGCAAACGATGCTTAATGAAGTCGAATGTACGGCGCATCCCTCAGAGATTGATCACGTCGAGAGCTTTATCCTTTCTTTAGCATGAACACAGAATAAGAATAAGCGGAACAGCATTGAATGTTTGCCATTTATATCCATAACCGAAGAGAAACATATATTAGGACCCTTAAGAAAACCCATGATACTCTCGAAAACTAAGCGCAATTAACCATGCTGATTAACGAAGAATGAAGTAATTAACACAATATGTCGAGATTTTCAACACAAATGGCATACGAATCGACCAACGAAAAGGAAACTGTTTAACAAAACATCTGCAGAGTTTCTCAAAATGAGCCAGAACCCAGTGGTCATCAGTGAAGGAATTCAGTGAAGGTGTTTACGCTTTTGACTATTACAAAGCTACAGTCATGCATTGTGAAAACCAACATAAGAGCACGAGCATAGCACATCCTTAACACCACAGAACACTTGGGCAGAATCAAGCTTATTGAAAAAAATGAGAGACTTATTTTCATTCTAAGCCTATAGTTCTTGTCAAAGTTTTAATTCTATTTACAACATGTTCCAATATGCTTGGCTTTCCTTCTGGTTGAGTGAGATCGCAACCTGTTTTGCCATACTCGGGCACCTGAAGCGGCTGGATTTAAGTTCATACAATAGATTTCTTTACATAGTAAACGAAGCAAAGTGGTGATTTTGAAGAAATACAGAAAAAGACAATGGCCGTGGGAAAAGTGAAAGCGGAAAACGCCGGAGAATTTCAAAAACTTGTGTTTCTACAAGTTTTTTAATGGGTCAATGAAGTCATATCCCGAGTTTCACCACTTCGTGAATCGATATGAAAACGTACTCTAACTGTAAAGTAATGTCGGTGGTCCCATATGTAACTATTCATCTGATCATAGGAAAATTTAATCTTATCGGAACATGTGAAGTCCTCTCCCTTAGGTTCACCAACACATTCAACGTAGAGCGAACCTGGTTCCATAGAATCTGGATACCTGAAATGAGTATCTATTCGTTGTTGACTTTTAGATCGTGGCTCGTAAGTCGGTTAGTTGAACGACCACGTGGAATCTACCTAAGCGGCGAACATGGTATGAAACATGTACAGATTCAAAACATGTTCTCTCCGTTCATGCTGCCTTGTATTCGCTTATACCTTTTATAGCCATATGCAACTATATATATATATATATATATATATATATATATACACACATATGTATATACACATATGTATATATACATTCATATATATATGTATATATATATATATATATATATATATATATACATATACATATACACATCCCATCAACGGTTTACCGCCTCATCGTCGCTGGGAGGTGTTCCTGGGTGTCGGACTGCGATGTACAGCAGGGGGGATTCGTCTCCCCGGCAGGGTCTCCCAAGCTGTGAAGCAGTCCAGCGTTTCCATCAGGAAGCCTAGCTAAGAGTAAACCAATACCAGGACCCACCACCGTTCTGCTATCAAAGTCGCATGTCGGCAAATCTCCCTCTGATCCACAAAGGCTGCCACTGCCTGTCGTGGTGACGACCTGCGGCAGACTTTGGTGAGCTGTCCTCGGGATTCCATTGAACCACAATGGCTTAACCAGCAAATCTCCGAAAGGTGGTGTTTATGCTGGGGGCTTGCACAAATAGTGGGGACGGGCCGTTCAAGTATACATATACACATACAAAGAGCGTGTATGGAGCAGTGGGCGGAGGCGCCGTGCAACACACACGTGGAATCAATCGCTGCGCCCATGGCCCACCAAGCCCTCCATCCCTCCGGAGTCGGCGAATTGGTACCAGACTTGTCTGGGAGGGTAGCAGCAATAGCCCGATACATCGGTAGACCACCGAGTCATTGTAAAGGTCAAACATGCGTTCAATCACCTCCAAATGATGCTTATTGAAGTCGAGTGCATGGGGCATCCTCAGGGAATGATCAAAGCCGAGAGCTTTATCCTTATCCTTATAGATACACATATACATATACATATACATTTAGAAAATTATGATCTGTGCATACCATATTTCAGTTCCATGATGATAAGGTTGATTTTTGGCATTGAAATCGCAAGGGCGGCTGACATCCCCGTCACCAAACCACGTTTTGTCTTTAGCACAAGGCGGTAAATGAGGAACAATATCACGACGAAACACGACTCGGTAGCTAAAAGTAATCTAAATGTGTAACCTTTATAAATCCTCGCAGCAGTTAACACCATTTTTTAAGAGATTGTCGTTATTATTACTCATTATCCGCTGCGTTGGTAGTGCGGTGGTACTGGTACCGTTTAATACGCATACGGTCTCTTGTCCGAGAGCTGGGCCAACTAATCCCCCTATCTCTCCGGTGTCGGAAAAATGGTACCAGACTCATCTGAAAACTTCATTCTAGTCCATAAGACTGAAGAGCTTTCTCACATCCCAGGTTCCCGCAAGGAAAACCGGTATTCAGTGACTTTCATAAAGAAAATCAATAATTCTCTAGGAGGTGCGGAACCCACGCGCAAAATGAGAAGACCTTTGCGAATGAAGAATACGAGACAAACGTGAGACCACGTTGCGCTTTCTCAGGTGGTGCGCAGAACAGACGAACACTAAAAGTACCCTTGTGCTTCTCTGGGAACCCAGTGGATCCAGGGATAGCCTCTTCGTTTTTACAAAACCATTAAACGTTGGTTATATCAATCAGTTAGAAACTGCAATTAATTGTCCGAAAATTAAGGGAGACGTAGGTAGGACAATTGATAAACTCAAAAGCTACTCTGAAGGATAGAGTAAAGTACCCATGGATATATCGACTCTTCACACTAGGAGCTTTCTCTGAATGTTTATAGCCAAACACACTAAAATAAGTAGCTCTCATTTCCCAGGATCGATCTTCCAGTGGAGATCAGCATTACGAATTAGATCAGCTCCTAGTAAATTAAAGACTCTAGGCTACGTCGTTGTTCTCCTAAAGTTTCACAACGGACAGAACGATAGCCTAATCGGATAAAAATTGCTTTCATCATAGAAAGAAAAAGACAGAGATAAAAATTAAAAAAAATAGACACCAAGACTTAAATTATGATTCATTAGGATCATAGTCGTCTTTTGGGAAAAAATTTGTTGTCGACATATATAAAGAATATGTTCTGTTGAGAATGGTGTCTACACCACAGAACATTTTGCAACTGCCGATGCGGTTCTATCTGGTCTCAGGCTGTGGGTTTTGCTGCGTTCTTCTGTCGGAGAGTGTTACTTCGACTGATTTCCATCATCAAAAAACTGATCTATATCTACCATTGACATTGCAAGATCTTCGCCGAATTGACCTTTAGTTCCTGATAACACCAAGGATAAGGACTTATGTTGATTTATCAACTTATTCGTCTTAACATCCAGTTGAGCTTTGACACATCTTTTTTTTCCTCGTAGAGCGACTGTGATTATCCTTCTTACTGTTTATCTACCTTTTCATTTACTACATTATGTTTTCCATATGGAGGTTTTCGAGGTGTGGTGCTATGCCAGTTTAATAGGAACCGGGTGTCAAAGCAAAACTCAGCATCACATACCACAAATCTCTGCGCACCTCCTTCCCATGACCTGGTTATTAGACCTTCTCATGTTAGTTCTAGGCAAGCCGAGATTTCGAAAGTCACTAAGAGAAATCTAATGAAGGAATACTTCGAATGTTTTAAGGAAAATGGGGATAGTGCCATCAAGTGATTTCATTAAATATACCGCGATTTTTCTTATCTATTATGGGTAAATAAATCCTCTAATGGTCTACCACTGCACAATAACGGGAAAGTATTCCTGGGCGCCGAACAGTTTTCTTCTTGACGGCAAATCACCGAATCTGAACAGTTCGGCATCAATCTGGAACTCTTAGCAAACAGAGGTAGACTAGAATTATTATCGGCCTGAACATGACCCAATGAGAAGACGACAAATCTCTTGCTTAAACTAATAGGGTCATCTAGGCCATGACCAGTGCTATTATTTAAGGCATCGGGCAAAGCAGCAGTCAGATGGACATTGCGTTAGGGCACACTATTTGTGAAAACAGAGCATTTAGACAATATAACTGGACCAGAACATAAATATTTGAATTTATCTGGATATTAATCAGAATATAGAAACCCAAGTTTATCGAAATACTGAGAGCAAGTCAACTCGCTAATACCAGAATGTCATGCTACACAACGATGTTATGGTTAATATAGTAGGCAGATACCTGCTGGTTATCATATTATCAAAGTTTGAGGCGAAAGTAGCATCACCCACACGGGGTTCACCGAAGGTGTAAATGCTGAGTTGTCCTCCAGCCCGATAGCCTTAAAATATTCAGGATAATGGTGTTTGATAGACACATTTTTCATCCTTTCAACCATATTGAAGTTGAGCAGCCATGAATTGTACAGCCATAGAGAAAAATCAGAGCAATTGCCAGCATAACCCATGTTTCTTTCTCTCCATCTTCAGTTACATCTAATCTTTAGCGGTCTTTGCATGTTTTTTAATTTACCTACCTTGTTTAGCAGTTCGAGCAGCCGCTAATGCTGCTAAAGCTCCACCCAGAGAATGTCCAGTGAATGTAACACGGTAGCCCTGAAATTTCATGAGGACGCGCTAACTTTTTAGAATAAAAAAGCTAGAAAAGCTCTCGACGTTTATCAATCCCTGAGGGATGCGCCATGCATTCGACTTCATTAAGCACTGTTAGAGGTGATTGTAGGCATTTCTGGCCTATACATTGACTCGCGGTGGCCAGCCGATGTATCGAGCCAGTGTTGCTGTCCTCCCAGACAAATCTGGTACCAATTAGCCGACCTCGGAGGGATGGAAAGCTTGGTGAGCCACAGGCGCGGGGAACCATCCCATGTGTGTGTCGCAAGTCCCTATGGACCACTGCGCCACACGCGCCACCTTCTTTTACAATAGATTCTGTAATCCAATATATTAGTACAAATGCAAACAAGATGCTTAAATGTTACCACCATTTTTGCAAACAATGCTTACGCACTGCGTATTTAGGATCTCTGAGTACTTGCTCAACCATGCTCCAAAGTGCGAGATGACCGTTCATAAAATATCGATTAACCTAGAACATTACCAAACAGACATTATACAATCGCTTTCAAAGTGGATAAAAAGTGCTTAGAAGTAAACAAGAGTATAAACATATTGCAGAGTGCACAAGATTTTGTGGAAACATGTCCCTTACATTACCCATGCCAAAAAAGTCAATGCCGGGATGTATAGAGTGTAGTCCTTCCAGAAGAAGTTGACCCTGGAAAGACAGCAGGTAAATGATGGTATTATTCTTCACGGAGTTCCTTTATTGGCAAGAAAACCAACGATTAAGTGGCATACAAAGTATTACCTTTGTTTTCGTACCTCTGAAGACTACTGTCAACTCCTTTCTCATATCAGATACAGCTGAAAGTTAATGTTAGAGTTCTAGGTTTTTTTCCCATTAAGAGTTTTGAGTAGTAATCATTTTGGGTGCAAACAACACAAGTCTGTTTTTCTTCTACGATTCCTTTCGACGTTTCCTAGAGAACACTTCAATTTCTTGAAAGCTAGAAGCAAGATTTAAATTGAATGCGTCAAATAAACAAGCACGAGGAGCGGGTGGGTGGAGAGATAGCGCAGTGGTTAGTGATGCCATCGAACAGGAAGTAAACGCACAATTTCGGCCCTCTTCACAGTGTTTCCCTCCAGTTCCCTCCAGTCCACATGGGAGCGCCTCAGCATGGCTATCTCCAAGACTGCGAGCAGAATCGGCTTGACTAGCATTCTAGGAAATACATAAAGAAGGTGAAGTTCTCAAGAAGCAACCGAAACTACACGAAATATTCGGAAATCCTCGTCGACGATGAGTGCGAGGAAAACGAATAGAAGGCAAGAAGTGCTGGGATTCGCCCAGTAGATGTGATGACGAGCAACGTAAAATGTAAGAAGAAAAAACAAATAATTATTAGTAAGGTAAAAACAAAGACGCCTTTTTTTCCGCAGTTTTATTCATTTGCCTTTTTTGCCCGAAAATTTTGTTTTTTTAAACAGCTCTAGTTAGCAGTTTATAGTGACTAATGTGATTCCGAAATGCCCAGAGGACCGCTCGTTCAATCCGCACCCAGATAACCCAAATCTGCCGTCCTTTCGACGTCGAGTAGTTGGTTTCAAACTTGTGTTGGAGAATAAAAAAATCTGCAAGGATGGAACCAGCGAAAAATGAGCATGGACAGGTGAGCTCCTCAGCGCATGGATATTCTACCTTAACACGAGCAAAACGGCATCGGTTGTACGGTTTGAATGAAGCGTAACTATTTTGGATTTGTAATTTGTTAGCTCAATAGCTTTCAGAAAGATCATCAAAAGGTAAAGGTAATTCACCGATGTAACCTTCACATGTGTTATCGAATTGATCACATTGTGCTTTTGCCGTCGATAAGACCACATAAGCGTCTGAAGACTGGAATGTTCTGAAATATTTATTATAGATATATGTCAATGATGTGATATCTTTATGTTTGTTGTGCAACTTTCATTAGTTACATAGTTATAGGAAAAGAGATGACTGATGACGCTAATGGACAAGCAGTTTAACGATTAAAATCCAACGTAAGCTGATAATCATTCATATGCAGAGGGGCAAACCGACGGGCGCGAATGGGTATCAGTTCATTTTCTTTCTGGTCGTTTATTTTGTTGCATAGCAGTCTCCTTCTACGATATTTTTTCAAAGTCAGTCAATATCTTGTTTCAAGTGGACCAGCGGTCCAAACATTAGCCAACAGTAGCTGTTTTCTACATCTGACTCCAGAAATAAATAAAAGAACGTTTTTTGGATGATTTCCTGGTTAAACCATAGTTCGTTGTGCTGCGTAGCAGAGTAAAAAAAATACCAAGAATACTACAGGTGAAGAGGTACTTAGTTGCCCTAGTAGCGAATAATTATTTGTCTTCTGTGCCGACGAAGTAACACACGGATTGTAGATGACGACAAGGGGATATGTGAATAGCACCTAGGGAGAGGAGGGAAGAATTGTATTGGTAGACGAGAATTTGTTTCCGTTTACACCATATCCTTTGAAACATTAAGAGTCGTAACAGAAACCGCCACTATAAGTATTAGTGGAGCCTTTTAGGAAACAACAACGCTATCTAGAAGTCGATTTCCTTTCCTTCCTAAGATCTCTCACCTTGATTCAGTGATTAACACATCCATTTGACGAAATCGTCATCATAACCAATGAAGTCGCCACTCAAAGATTACTTGGTAGTCTTACCGATTCAGACAGGCGGTTTGTTGATCACCGTAAGCACCAGCAGCCATGTTCAGCAATTTCCTCGCTGTCGTCTCGTCGTAATTTGTTCTTTTTCCAAGAAATGGAAGAGCTTTTATCAAGCCGATGCATGCTAATAGACAGGGTACAAGCATAAAAAAACTCGTAACCTGCAATCTAAAATATTGAAAAAGATTTTCAAACCCCCAAGAGGACTAAAAATGCTTTCGGAACAATTTCAGTTGTAAGCGACATTATTGTAAAGAACAAACGTGTGCAGAATGCAGAAAAAAAAACAACTACTGGATACAACCACAATGATGCTGAGATATTTCCAAAATTCCGGACCACTCTGTGATGGGGAATGAACGCGGTATCCTTTCCGAGGGTTAATGCGTTCACCACCACACCATGCGGGTCCTTCGTTTCGCCTGCCTCTCAGCTAGTTCTATCGATAGGTACCATCTGCAATCACTCGTCAACGGGATTGATCTGGGGAGCCCAAATAGCTAACGAACCCAGTAAAGCTGAGGCTGTAGTCGAAATCAAAGTTTTTTATTTACTGCCTATTACCGTTTTTCACTACATGGTATTATATATGATACAATTACTGTACATATTTGCTCAAGCACACTATATTATACTCTTCAGTATCATCCATGGCACCTATTGGTTTTCAAAGCTTACGGTTTTCCCTTATAAATTGTAGCGCGTGTGGTGCAATGGTCGGAGAAGCCCTGCAACACACACGTGGAGTCGATCCCGGTTCCATGGCCCACGAAGCCTTCTATCCCTCCGGGGTCGGCGAGTTGATGCCGAGCTTGTGTGGGAGGATAGCAACACTGGCTCGATAAATCATCAAAAAAACGATGCTTAATGAAGCCGAATGCATGGCGCATTACTCAGGGATTGATCAACGCTGAGAGCTTTATCCTTTAGAGCGTTGTCCTACAAATTGCTAAAAAACACCATTAAGATAGCGACAATGAATGTGAAGATGAATTTCATGAAAGTGTAAAGGAGGTTCTGATCAATTGGTTACATAATCCAACATCATAGGTATTAGGCGCATTCCAGAAATTCTTCCAAATTATCTTTACTTCCATCATCCACAAAAGTGTTCTAATTTTTCGCGTGTGAGATGACCATCTGTTCGAGGACTTTCGTATCTTTATGAATGTTACTGAATGTTGGTGGTGTCGCATTTCTCTGGAGTCCTGAGAGGATCGTGAGCTGAATGGGGTAAGCTGAATCAAGATAAGTCTGGTACCAATTTATCAACATTGAAAAGTTGGGGGGTTTGGAAGATATAGCGAAGGTTGATCCACAGATTTGCTCATAATGAACGGCATCACTTCTACTATGCTAAACTCCCACTTGGTGTAATTTTTTGCAAGAAACAATGAAGCAAAAATTTTATGATCACTAATGTGATTTCTAGGCGGAAGTGATGTGCATTTGCAAAACTTCGTTAGAAACAATGATCATAAGACACAACAGTTATTTACTACATTGAAGGCAATTGGAACAGATATTGTGATAGCAATGGCTAGAAGTGTCTTGCAGAACAAATATGGTCGTTGGTTCAACGTTGCGTTTCGGCCTAACCAAGCATTCTATTTTTTTTCCTAGACTTGCTTGCTAGGTTAAAAAAGAAACATTGGTAGACCACCGGAAGTTATTTTACTCAGAATGCTAGAATTCTCAAGTGCAAAATAAAATATGCAACGAGTTGGAAAATCTCCGAGACAAATCTCTCAACTCTAAGTAATATCTTGTGTTATCTACTATATGCTTAATTACCAAGAGACGGCAAGGTCTTTATTCATCTAGGTCGAGCTGATAAGCTCTTCACGATGTGGCATTGATGGATGCAAAGAACATAAAACGTTTCGCAAAGTTTACAGGGATCTTCAATGTAAATTTATCCCATTTGGGAGCACGGCCACCACAGTGAAACGGGTGTCGCTTAATGCTCGCAAGTACTCACTCGTTGTGACCCGGTGCCATTTAATTCACTGAGTGTGGAGAAGCTGGTGATAGATTTAGCTGGAAACGCCTTAAATCCTGCAATACATATAAGCTTGCGGCTGCCTATGACGAAAGTCTGGAAACGTTCTGATACGACTATCCTAAGCTTCAAAAGGGGAATCTATTTGACCAATTTGAACGACATTTTCATAAAGAAGACCGAAAAAACCTAAAACATTGGCCGAACCGAACCCAGACGCAAATTCTATGGCTTTCATAGGTGAAGGACAGAAGGAGACGAGTAGAGTACCATAAGGGTTTGATCCAAATAGTGAGTTGTCTCGGCTGTTTTAAAATAGAATCAAAAAAAGAATAAAAAATCCTTGCTTTAAAACATTATCCCTATTGCTGCGAGTGTTTGCAGTGACATGACGGAAATGACGACTGTTGAAAGCAATGTCTTCATAATGTGATGATCACATAGGACAATGTTGGAGTGTATGGTTTTTGTCTACGTGAAACGAGATCCTTTAGTGTTCCGCCCTTAGTTTCTCTTCTGCGCGTTTAAACATTTTTCAGCGGTTTTCTTCTTATTAAGTATAACATTGGGCCCAAAATTAGAGGGGCGAGCTTTCGGCTTTTTTCTACCGCATTCTGTTAAGAGCCGGCAATGTCTTCCCAGTAATTCTGGAACCATCATCGACATTGGCTAATATGGTCTAATTAATGATTTATAAACGTCGGCAAATCCGGTCTAGTTATTCAGTTTTTCAAAGACATTGAACAAAGATCACATTGTCTCTAACGTATTTTCGACGTTTTTGTCAGCTTCCACTGCGTTGATGTAATATTCTCTGAGTAATTTGATTATTTTTTCTTTCTTCTACAAGTCAGTTCTCCTGGCTTTCGACTTAGAAGTGAAATTTCAAAAAAGATCATTTACGATTAACGACGGAGGTTATCAGGAAGATTCCATCGGAAACTAGAACCAGCCATTTATCGACTGAAACAAGATAACCACTTCAGTTTATCACTGAACTCTAGGTAGAACAGTGTGCGCCCATGCAGAAGAACACCTAGTCATAGTCAATAAATTTGAAGTTAAACGAAATGCTCCACTAGGCGCCCATAGGACACACATATATAAGGGGAAGGTTTTTGAATTGAAAGTCACAATCCTCGCACAAGGATACAAAACACTTGCGTGTAAAACTCTTGCAAACCTTTGCACAAATTCCAAAGATTCAAAAATGAACCGCAGCCATACCTCAGGCCTATTTTTTTTCTACCTGAGCTTAATCTAAGCACATTCCTCGCCCATTTAGTACTCTGTGCGGCTCGTCTCCACCAAACAAAGGAAGACTTACAAAAGGCGAAATAGTAAGTATATGTAGAATATGCATATGAGAGTCCATGCCGATTTGTGCTCCCCCTCCCCCACCGCCCAGATCAAGCCCGTTGACGAGCGATTGCTGATAATGCCTACAGATCAATAACACCGCTGAGAGACAGACTAAACCAAGGAGTCGCATGATGTGGTGTTGAGCGCGTTTGCCCCTGGAAAGGGTAATAGCGTATTCGGTCGCCACCGCAGACAGCAGCGGTCCAGAATTTCCCAAATATCTCAGCAACATTATGGTTATATTTCACATAATAACCTGCTATTAAAAATTAGTAGGCAGTGAATAAAAAATTAAAGACATTGTGAGTACTTATACATATAAATATATATATATATATATATATATATACATATACATATTGTTAGAAGCTGCCCTTGTCATGGAGAAGCGAGTTTGAGTTTGGTATCAGTTGTTGTCCTTTGTTTGTGCAGCACAGAAAATTGCTTAATCTGTCCTAACGACAGAGACGGCGATTGCATGAGCTCAGGTACAATATACTTAGCTACATGTAAGACATAAAGATAAAAAGGATAAAGCTCTCGGCGTTGATCAATCCCTGAGGGATACCCCATGCATACGACTTCACTAAACATCTTTTGGATGTGATTGAATGCATATCTGACCTTTACAACAACTCCCGGCGGCCTACCGATGTATCGAGCCAGTGCTGCTATCCTCCCAGAAAAGTCTGGTACCAATTTGTCAACCCCGGAGGGATGGAAGGCTTGGTGGGCCTTGGGCACCGGGATCGATTCCACGTGTGTCGCACGGCGCCTCCGACCGTGCAGTGGCGCCATACACGCCCTTGTGTAAAACATCACCTGTCACCTGTATCACCTGTAGTCCCGTTGATCGTCGAGTGACTCGAACGGGCGCCAGTAAGTCTTCCATTTTTTCCCTGTCGCGTGCAAGAGTAGCCCAATGGGTTCTCCTCGCTCTAGGGGACTCGTCGAGCATCATATTTTCTTCAACGCTCACTGTGAAGAACTCTGAGCATCAGGTCGGTGGTCTTGCTGCAGTACGTTTGACATCCCGAGGGAATCCAGTCACTAATGGCTCTTGTCCATCGGTTGTCATTCAGATGCATTACGTGTCCGGCCCACCTTACCTTCGACTGCTTGGCGTACAGAACGGCATCTTTGATTTTTCATCGTCGACGCAGATCGGAGCTTCGGATACCTTCCCTTACTTGTGTGGAACGGGATACTCCTAGCATCGCCCTTTCGACTGCGAGTTCGATAACGCTAAATGACCTTTCATCCTGCTTACGCAGGGACTAGGTATCTGCCGCATACGTTAGGGCAAGAAGTACCGTTGAGTCGAAAAGGTAGGCACGGAGTAATGTGTTCCTTGTTCTCTTCACCACATCCTCGATGCTCTTGAAAGCACCCCCAAGCCGCTCGTTTCCTTCTGCTCAGCTCTGGAGCTAGGTCGTTCATCATATTGATTTCACGACCTAGATAGATATAACTGGAGCATTCGGAGATATTCGTTCCGTTGAGCATGAATGGCGCATGCGAAACCAATCCGTTCTTCATGAAAACCGTTTTTTGCGAGATTTAGTTGAAGACCAATCATTCCACAGGCTTTATCAAAGTCGGTAAGCATACGTTCCGATTGGCTAATGTTTGGTGTTATAAGGACGATGTCATCAGCAAAGCGAAGATGATGTAACTGCCGACCATCGATTTTCACTCCCATATTACCCATTCCAATGTTCGCATGACGTTCTGGAGGGTGGCGGTAAATAATTTTGGCGAGATTGCATCGCCTTGTCTAACTCCTCTTTTGACGTCAATGATAAATGTTGTCGTAGAATGGTGATACTTTGGTTGTGAAATTTTTGTACAGCTTACGAAGAATCTTTATGTACTGAGTAGGGACTCCTTGACTATCCAGGGCTTCCAAGACTGCTTCTATCTCGACTGAATCAAAAGCCTTTTTGTAAATGAAGGTGAGACAGAGCGGTCTTTTGTACCCTCGCGATACTTCAGTGAGCGTTGTTACCGTGTGGATGTGGTCCATCGTAGTAAATCCTTTTCGAAAACCTGCTTGCTCACATGGCTGTCCTTCGTCCAGTGTTCTGTCACTCCTGTTTAGGATGACTCCAGTGAAAAGTTTGCAGACGACAGACAGTAAGCAGATTGGACGACAGTTGCCGATATCGTGTAGGTCACCCTTCTTGAACAATAACACGGTCTTGCTGGTCTTCCCCTGGGTAGTGACCTTGCATTCGGGCAGGTAACGTGAAGAGCCGAGCCAGTGTGTTTACGAGGATTGACGGAAGGTTCTTCAGATGTTCTAGTCTTATCTTGTCCGGACCTGGTGTTGTTCGATTTTTCACCGACGAAATGGCATGTCGGATTTCGGAAGGGAGAATCGGTGGTACAACATATCCATCCTCCTTTATTTCACATGACGGAAGGTGGACGTTGCTATCGAAGAGATCCGAGCAGTATTCGTGAATAATTTTCTCCATTGCCTTTCTGGACGCTGTAAATGTTCCGTCTGGGCGCCGGAGTGCAATCATTTTGGTCTTGTAATTGGCGAAGCTTTGGTGGTCTTTGCGAATGCTTTTCCCAGCCTCTGCAGCTTCGACCATTACTGCCGCTTTTCTCTCTTTAATATCTTCTTTTATCCCCTGTCTGCAGTGTTCTGCAAGTTCGGACGTTGGTTCGCGGTTGCCTGCAGTTCGTGCGATTCCACGCTAGCGTAATTAGCTGGAGTGTTTCTAGAGACAAACGTCTCTTGGTGACTTTCGGACTCTCAGCTTTCATAGCGCTAACGTGAAGATGTTGATTGAGCCGATCGTATTCTTCGTCGATGTCATCGACAACGGCATCTTCCCAACAGCCGACTAGTGAGTTGAATAAGTCCCGGTTTGCGGTGGTTCTAGAACTTCGGTTTTTTGAATTCAGCGGTTTTTTCTCCTTTGCGCGAGAAATAGAATCTTGCACGAAGGAGACGGTGGTCTGATCCCGTGTAGAACTTTTGGGGCAACGGCGACATCGGTTAGGCAAAACCTTCTATTTACTACGATGTGGTCTATTTCGTTATGGTACTCTCCATTGGGAGACTCCCACGTCCAGCGCTGAGGGTGGGGCTTCTGGAATTGTGAGTTACCATGGATTTTGTGTAAGACATACCGTGAGGAATCGATTAGGAAACGGGTGGGCCAATAAGTGACGGCATAAAAGAAAATCTAGATGGGAGACTTAAAACTCGGCGTAGTACTCCCATAGGACCCATAAAGGCAACGAAAACACATCGACGATGCTTCTGAGGTGACTGTCTGGATCCTAGGGCAGGCATCAAGAACATCAAAACGTAAGACTCTTGGGGCGTTTTGGATAATTTTGAAAACTACAAAAACAAGTTGAAAAAAATGGATGCCTCACTACCATACTTGACCTGGTACCTCTTCTCGGATTGATTTTTTGATTTGGGTGGGTACCACTCGTTATCGCATGGACAACACACGGGTGGTCCCACCCCTAACAAAATGATAGGTAGTTTTTTAAACAAAGTGGAGTCCATTTGTATGTTAGACTTCATTAGTACTATAGATATTTCATCGAATAATATGCATATCGCTGCATGGAATACGTCAAGGATCTGCGGAAGCGAAGTCGCCGAAATGAAATGTCACTGATTCACAACAACAACAACAAAAACAACTCGCGTCAACTCAACAAGGACAGGTCATAAAAAATACATGCATATGTCGATTACCAATGGCTAGGTTGATACATATTCGGTCTTTTGAGTTATTAGAAAACCGGTGGATGTTTGGAAGAAGCTGTTTACTATGGGAATGAAAAGTTATGTGTTAAGTACTCTCTGCTGAGGTTACGAAAGGGTCTGACTGGATGCACTGCGCATCAATTTGACCCTTCCAGGCTCTGAACTAAGCGAAGCAGCCGAAAAGTCAGCTATTGTGAGCTAATAAGTGCTGCAAGTTTCAATCTCGTGTCTACTCATCAAAAAAAATTAGTGAATTGTTGGTCAATAAGGAGGTAGCAGAAACTTGGTCTTGGGAGTTTCCCACGAAGTCCTGGAGTTAACCGAAGATGTCTCACCACAGACTCTGCAAACGTTACCAACACTGGCAGATATGATTTAATTATTTATTCCTTAAGGAATAAAAGAAAGAGGAGCTCTCGGCGTTGATTAATCCCTGAGAGATGCGCCATGCATTCGACTTCATTAAGCATCGTTGGAGGTGAATGAATGCATATCTGGCCTTTACAATGACTCGCGGTGGCCTACCGATGTATCAAGCCAGTGCTGCTATCCTCCCAGACAAGTCTGATACTAATCTGCATACTCAGGAAGGGTGGAAGGTTTGGCGGGCAATGCGTGCGGGGATCGATTCCACGTGTTTGTTGCGTGGCGAGTCCGGCTACTGCTCCACACGCCCCCTAATTATTTCTTAACGTTGGACGATTTGGTTTAGCTATTTAATTTTTCAAAAGCTTTAAAAAATATCGCATTGTCTTTAACATACCTTCGATTTTTTTCAGATTCTATCGTGTTCATTTGACGCTCTCTATATTACTCGATGATTTTCTTCTTCCTTCAGTGCTCCAGATTTTTAACCTTAGGTTGAAATTTCAAGAAAAGAGCGATCATTTATGACTGACGACAAAGGTCGTCAAGAAAGTTTTTTAGGAACTCAAATGCTCGAAGACTAGAAGTCATGATGATTAACCGGTGACGTTATCACTAAAGTCTTACTGTTTTTATGCTGACCATAGTTCGTCATCAATTATTAGAACTTAACTTTAGGAAATGTGGAGTTAAAAACTGTGAGGTGAATTGCAAGAAATCATCGATAATCGCGAATGTTTTTGACGAACTCTACGACACAGAAAGTTAATCTGTTGTGGCACTGAAAGACGATTAGTCGATGGATGTACTCAGTAAAGGGTTTTTTTCCCTGACCTTCAGAACTGAACTTTTATGACGACGAATATTCTATGCACGGATGTCCTTGGTAGTTGTTCACTGCTCCATCGTCTTCCTCGGCATTCGTGGCTTTTGAATCGACATTCCTTCTTCGATGAACCTGGGTGTCATTTGGTCCACCATTTACTCGAAGAACTTTAGATCAGCAAGCTTTTTTCCCGGAAAGACCTAGGATATTGCCTTCTGCTGAGGGAATGCAGGCTCTATTGCTCAAATTTTTGGGTGAGAACATCCGATTTTTATGCATTTAACCACTGTACGATACCCAAGCATTGATGACAACTGGAGGTGAAACAACAGTCGAAAGTACTACTTGTTCGTGTTGCTGGTTCAGGGCGAGCGACAAACTCTTCAGTGCTTAAATCGTTGGGTGAACTATCGAAAAATGGTCAAAGAATAATAGTGTTTTCTTTAGGGCAACAGAAGCGGGTCCCTCTAATCCTGCTAGTTCGGGGATCACGGTGAAATAAGGCCAGTTTTGCTGGCCCAATATTGACGTCCTTATCATCTCGTTCATTGCTATCCGCTCAGTGAACCCTCTTAATTTATCAAATTATCTCGCATAGTGGCAACTATTTGAAAAAATCTGACGGCAGGTGAGATGCTTGCTTATCTGCTTCCCACGTGATTCGTCTTTCGTTGTCGTGTAATCTACCCACAGGCTTCATGAGAACAAATTCGACCAGAGTTTTTAGCATGTTAGCGTACTGAGAAAACAGTTTAGACGGTTTATGTCATAGCTCCCTCATTTGTTTTGAATTCTGACATCCCGTTAAAAAACATGAGAAAAACTGTGTGGACCCAGTTTTCAGTTCGCTATGGTCGACACGTTGAAATAAGTTTAGAAGAGAACAAAACCAATAACGGATGTAAAGAGATTTCTTTGTTACGAAACGTAGGAGATAGGGATACGAACATGAGCTTCTAAAACAGGGAAAAAATTGAAGGGAAAGCTTGAAAAAGCACGAATTTGCGACGATTACCTTTAATTGTAGGTGCTTAGGAGTTTCCTCGGAAATTCACGAAGTACTCCAATGTTTTGATTTCGGGACAGGTTTGCTGCCGCTCAACGATTACGATGTGTACATATTTGCGCTCCGCTTACATAATCTGAGAGTTCAATGCAAGGGATCCTATAATTCGATCATCGTGGTGGGATATTTGCGAGCGTGGATAGCACAGTGGTAGTGATGTCCGTCATCACAAGCATGGTGCTAGTTCGATTCCGCTCCGCGCCAACCAAGCCTCTAATCCCTCCGGCGTCGGGAAATTGGCACCAGACTTGTTCGGAAAAAAAAATCACTTTCTGCAGTCCAATTGGGAATGCTCCGGCTCGACTATCTCAGGATTCCAGGGAGAATTGACTTGACCAGCATTCTACGACATTCAAGATGAAATGAAAACTCTCAAAGCAGCAACCGAAGCCATACGTAAAGGTGGAAGATCTTCGTGGACAATGGATGCGAGGAATGGAATCGAATGTGGGAACTGCTGGGATCCACATAGCAGACGTGAAGACGGGTCATATAAAAATGAAAAAAAATAGAAATTTGTGATCATGAAGCTTGCTAAAGATTACTTTAAGCCATCGATTCTTCAATATAAACGAAAAATCTTGCGATTTACATGAGAGCTCGGTTCGGCCTATTTCATAAATGACGTACTTACTCACCACATTACACTGGAAATGCTTTTGAAGTAATTTGAGTGTGGTCCAAATGTTTTTTAACAAGTGCTTTTTCTTCTTTTCTTCTAGAATATCTTAGTGAACGATGGTTTTATTGACTTCCACGGTATCTGACAAACCCATTATGAAAATTACTAAGCAGCATATCAAAGCAATCCTTCCTAAGGCTCACCGTCTCATAGTGGTTGAGAAGTGGTCCTGAGTGTCAGACTGTGATGCCCAGCAGGGGCTTTGTCCTCTGAGCTGGGTTTTCCATGCTGAGGAGACCGACGTTTCCATCTGACTAAGAGTAATCCAACACTATGAATTGCTGTCATTCTTTCATAAATTAATGAGGAATCTCCCTATAATTCACATGCGTCGGAGACTGCCTGTGATGGTGATGGAAGGCTTTAGCTGCACTGTTCTCAAGATTCCAGGGAACCAAAATTACTCAACAAAACTCGATCCTCAGTACCGGTCACACTGGGCGCTCTTTCTTTGCGACGTCGGACGCTGACACAACCAGCGCCCGACGTTGTAAACGGCTTCGTAACTATTGTTCTATATGCTTGTTAAATATACTCTACCAGATGTTCACGATAACTATTCTTTTGAGTATATCGAAAACCCTTGAATGAGGCGCAACCAATTGAGCAAACAGGATTCCGACGTGAATTCTGCTGCGACGACCCTAACCAAATCGTATTATGGGTCATAGAAGATAGAAGTCTGTTAGGAGTACCAACTATCCCTTGTCCTAATCATCAACGAAGAACTGGATCCTTCCTATGTACGAACAATAACTGACTGGCACCGAAGCTGCAGCGCAGCAACGCAGCTTTTTCATCGATCTACTACCGTGTCCATAGGGAAAGGGATTCGACAAGGCGACACAATATTGCTAGAAGTTGTTATATCAGGATAAGAAACGCACAAGTATTAGTGAAAAAATTCCTACCAAATCTTTGCTTCGCCCATGACGTGTTTTTTATTTTTTTCAGAAAGTGCCGACGAAGTACAGACGATGCTAAATAAGCTTAGCGAAGCGAGAAAAAAACGTTGGGCTGCGAATGAATAGGACGAAGACTCAGTTCCACGGTGCCAAGGCATGCAGATCGAACAGGACGTTTCGGTGATTGTAGAGAACACCACGTATGTAAACCTTGAACCTCCATGGGACATGGAGAACAACCTCAAGAAAGAATTAGATAAAAGAAAGAGAGCAGCATTTGCTGCATTCGGGCCTCTCATAGAAGCCACCAAATGACTAGTGGACTTAGAAATACGCGCTCACCTTTTCGATTCAACAGTGCTCCCATCGCTCTATTCTGCAACAGACAGGCTGATACTTCCACCACATCATGAGTGCTGCGCACTACTCACAGAGCGCTTGAGAGATGTATTCCGAAACATAACCGGAACTCACAACGTCTTGCCGAAATGCGAAGCTCATATCCCAGGAATCTATCCCATCTTCGAAATCCAGGGAAATATATATCGATAGCGAAACACATTACATAATAAGAAGAACAGATAACATATGAACGAAAAAAAAGAGTGAAATGGATTCCCAGTAAATGCGAGCTCCCTTCTTGAAGACTACCCAAACCGTGAGCGGTCTTCTTTGTGACAAACGTCAACCCTTTACATTGGCAAACGGAATCGCTATTAGGAAATCGGAACGGGAGTCGAGGACTTCACCATGCTCGAAGCGTATCACCGCCATGAGCAATGAGTGCGTGAGAGAGAAACAAATGGAAATGCTGAAGAACGGCCATCTAGGCATCTAAATGCAGTGGAAGAACAAGAATCCTCTAGATAGGAAAGTGACGAAAAATTCAACTTCACAACAACACTTCGCCAATTTAGCAATTGCTCGTCCAACACGCTCACGCTGAGAAAATGTGTATTTGACCAATAAGTACAACAAATGAAACAGTGACATTAAAAACCACAGCTAGTTACAAATCATGTGGAAAAAAGATCAACACTTCAAATAACGAACTCGTGTACAAATCAGCTTTTATGGATCAGAGTAGTTAATAGACGGAAATTTCGAAAAAAATTGAGAATTTTTTACGAGTACAAAGATTCGGCTTCCTAGTTCATCTTCGATCGAGCTTACTCAAAGGGATCGCCGCCATCGTAGAAAACACTAGCATCTCGGAAGATTTTTGGTCGCAGGGAAGTAAATTGTTCCCTGGTCAGCTAACCACTGCTTGTGTTTAAGAACGTTTGAACACCATAGCGCTACTATCCTAGGAATCATGGGAAACCATGGCTATAATAACACCGAATTTGTCGGCGAGGAGAGAAGACGACTATTTCTGAACTGGCAGCCGAAATGATGCGCGAACCCAACCACTACTTAGGCACGCAGGAATCCCGCAATGCATGTTAAGACGGATTGTGCTGTGATTTTATGTAGTACTACATAGTGGCAGTAAGCCAACGGGCTTGATTCTATATGGTATTCTACATCACTTGGTTTGACTTTCAGAAGGATGGAAAGCTTGGTGATCGTGGGGTAGGAGATGAAACCAATGACCTCGTGTGTACCGGAAGACCTACTACTCCACTACACTCGCCCTAACAATAAACATTGCTAACAATAAGCACATAACACTGAGATATCTCGTGAATGATATGTAGGTTAGACGTTGAAACGAAGAAGACGCGAAATGTATAGAACAGTGCACGAGTCATGACGGAATAGTGACCTTTCGAGATCGTGGCTTCCTTGTTACAACAAATGCTATCGACTACTTTTCATTCTCGGACGAGAGGCGAATGAATGTAGTGCGGTAGCAGAAATCATTTATTGATGAATCGTAACACCACATATTCAGTTTTATATTCCTGGGATTGTATAAGTGGCCAGTTGTTATTACTTTCCGAACCAGTTTTGAAAAGCATTGCAAGCCCTTGGAAACGACAACAAAAAGTTTTGGCCGGAAAATGTGGCGAAAGTATCGATTTAAAGTAAAGGCTTTTACGGCATTCCACTAAACTTACTGTTTTAGAAAAACGAGTTTTAAGATATTTTATTGCATCATCTTACTTCTTCTCTGTTAATCCAAAAGGCTTTCACGGAGGTTTTGCCTACTGTGGAACGTTAAAACGGAGAAGACGTGAACACCTCTAAACCCGAAAACTTTAAGCGAACGATTTAAAGGACTTAAAGTTTACTGGTGGGACAATTAGACCAGGAAACTTTATCTAAGGTATACCACCTCAAATTGGTGTTACTTTACTACTTTTCCAACGTTAAACGTTAGAAAGGAAAACACTGGACAGAATTCTTTCAAAATGATAAGTGTAGTTTCACGAATGTTCGACGACATGAGTCACAACTCACGAAGCCGGTTCTACTAATCCATTGCATGGAATCTAAGCGAGGACGCGAAAATCGTGAAAATTACATAGAACATGGAGCTGACGATCGTATACAACCCCACGAAGTAAGCACTTACTTTTACAAGAGATGCGTCATCCTTGGGCTATTCAAAAACCCTTTAAAGCTTTGTGGCTCACGTTTATTGAGCAGTTGTTATTCTTAGTAGAAGGTAACTAGCGCCCTGACTACGACGCAAGCCAATGGCAGCGATAGTGAGCTTAGTAGGACGATTTCGAATATGAAATTGCCTTAAAATGTGGTGAATTGGAGCTATACATTGACTTTAAGAACGAAAATATGAACTGCACGAAAGGATCGACAAACGGCTATTACTCTCGGAGAAGACTTTCAGCTTCAAAGCTCGCCAGCGTATGTATTCCTTCATTGATAAGCTAACACGAGGTTGATACGTTGATAAAGAACTCCATTCAGTTAAATATTGAAGTATTTTAAGTGCTGTTAACATATTTCATGTGGCTGCCCAATAAGCATTCCTATTTTACTGATACCCTTTCAGATCCTATTTGCACTTCCCTTCTTAGATTCAGTTGCTTTTCTGTTGCCATCTGCAGTGTAGCATTCAAAATGACTCCGTCGTAGGGCTTTTTAAAGTTTCTTCCTGGAAATAATGTCGAAAGTTGACCACGAAGCGTCATGCCGGTAAAGTGAAGTGTTTTCTATGAGAGCTCGGTTCCAAACTTCTCCACAGAGTGGTCGTAGAAACGTTTCTATCCCTCTACGAGACTATCAAAAAATACGACATCATCCAAAAACGTGCTGTACTGAAACTGCTCGATTTTCAGGTGGTCTGGGAATTATTACGCACAAATTAAAGGGCTGGCAATGGGACAGCGACTGGCGCCAAGTCTTGCCATTGGATTTATGTCTAAAATAGAAGCCCCCGTTATTGATCTCCGGCCGGCACTCTACTGTAGATACATAGATGACTGTTTTGTCATCTTCTCTACTCAAGAAGAGATAGACAAATGCTTTGAATTGTTGAATGAGCAGTATGAGTACATCAACTTTACCCGTAAGAAACCAAAAGAAGATTGGCTTCCATTTCTTAGCGTTCAGATCAACTTATCGGACAACGGTTACGTGGCAAAATGGTACCGTAAACCAAGTAACAAGAACATCATCGTTTATTTCCTCTCCTCTCCTCCCACCCTTCACACACAAAAAGAGCGCTTGTAAGAAACAAGTTTCGAATACCCACTTCAGTGTGTACGAAGACGGAACTAAAAGAGGAATCGCGCAACTTGGTTCGGCAAATAGCCATCTCCAATGGCTGCGAAATAGTAACGGCACGAGATAAGTCTAGAAGGAGAGCGACGCCCCCAAAAGGAAAAAACATGGCCAAGACAAAACCCCGTTTATGTTGCCCTTCATTAGCGATGAAGTAAGTGTAGCTATAAAACGATGCTTAAGAAGGGCAGGTCTAGAGAGGATCGGTAGCGATGGTTGAAATACCACCCGATTCCCTTCGTCGTCAATTAGTTCGTAACCGACTATATGACCGTCTATGCGAAACTAAGTTTCGCAATTTGCCCTTATGGCAAGCACGGTGACTGCATGAGTCCAGGTACGATACACGTAATCTCTTGTAGTACTTGCGGAGACGAATTTATTGGCGAAACGGGAAGACCTTTTAAGTATCCGCATAAAAGAACACCTAGATGGCAAACGAAAACCATAGCAAGGCACGCCACTAGGGACGCATAGGATACAAAAACACACCGGAGACGATTTTGATATTAAAGTCAATATCCTCGCCCAGGATGCCAAAACACCAACGCGCAAACTTTTAGAGGCTTTTTGAACAAATGCCAGGAACTCCAGAATGAACAGCAGGGGAGGAATGCCCGGAGATCACACTTGATCTGGCGCCGTACCTTCGCATCGACTTTTGATGTGGGGTGGTACATTTTTCGACCATATGCGACTCTGATCAGCTGTTCTTCCTCAGTGGAAGGGACGTAATAAATGGTGGGTTTTTTCGAGAAGCTGTTGATCGTGTGTTTGCGATTTAGATTTTCTTCTTTCTGTAGGTGTTATCGGAGCATATGACTTAGTAAATTGCCTATCAATATACCTTTCCAGTCTCTGAAGAAGGCGAAATCCGCCGAAACGTCAGCTTTAACGGAATAAGGAATAAACCAACACCTCGTGTTTGCTCAACAGGAATATCGAGAACTATTTGATCAACGCCGAGGTTAATAGAAAGTCGGTCGTGGGAATTACTACAAGTGACTGCTTCAGTAATCGGGTGACATATGGAGTTATGACATAGCAAAACCTTTGAGTAAGTAATAACAGCGTTTCAAAACTGGCTGGTGTTAATAAAGGGTTTGATAACTCATTTATAATCTAAGGGTCAAGAATTAAACGAAGTAGGAAAAATAGACAAAGTTATTGACGAATACAACTATTCTTTCACATAGGTCACAATGCTACACAAGGCCTGCCACCTCTAGGTACACGAGGCCCAAGACGAGACAGTTGGAAAGCCTTTCTCAGCCATTTTTCCTTTCACCTGAATCACTATATTTTCGTATTTTTTGATAGTCTCGTAGAGGGATAGAAACGTTTCTACGACCACTCTGTGGAGAAGTTTGGAACCGAGCTCTCATAGAAAACACTTCACTTTACCGGCATGACGCTTCGTGGTCAAAGTGGTAAGCAATGCATTCTTTTTGATTAGCTGAACTGATTCCTTCATGTAAACTTTGTTCTAGATTATTTTTTAAAAAAACTAATTCACCACTTCATAAACATAGCGAGACCGTAGCACGGCTGTTCCAGAGTTCTAGGAAGGATCGATTCAACCAGCATTCAACAACACCCAAGAGTAAAGCCAAAAAATTACTGTAGAACCTGTGCGGGAAATGCGAACACATTCCCCCTTTGGAAATTTTTTTTCCCTTTTTGTCCTTTTTAATTCCTTTTGTCAAGAAACATTCAAGAGCAATGGTGATGAAATGGCTAATAGAACGTCAAAATGGATTTGTAGGAAGGTGGTTGACGTTTCAGATTTTAAACCGTTGCCGGCGAGCTACATGATTGGAAATTTTGGATTGGGAGAAAAAAATGAAAATGGAAACCGTCTCGCAGGACTGTTGCCTGCAGCACGCCTTTTTCATGGAAACTGGCTTTTCCAGAAGAAAGAAAGCCGCCGGTGGACATGGGTGTTTCCTAACGGCATGGTTGAAGGTTCGACCAAGCCGTAAATTTTAAGAAAAAATTCATATCATTGACCACGGGAAAAAGCCAAACTGCATATTACGAGAACATTTTTTGAACGAAATCCTATCCAAACATGATTGGCAGGTTAAGGAAGACCCGACTGCTGACTACAAAGTAATTGCTAAAGGACTAAAAGAGTGCTGCCGATTTTTCCTCAGTTCCTCAAGAAAGAACATCGGATAGCATCTCCATTACCACTAAGGGGTTGCTCGACAAGAGAAGGAAACTGAAGCTCGATCCTACTTGAAAACGTTTAATTTGGCTAGTAATAAATAGCAGTTGCAGAAAAGCTTTGCAGGAAGATCTACATCGGTACAAGCAGAAGAAACTACTGGAAGCAGCAAATTTTCTAAAACGGAATTTGTTCGATCGAGAAGCTTAAATCTTTTGACTTGCAGCGATTTCTAAATCTGAGGACCAGAAGTTCAAATCGCTTCCGCTGCTAAAAGGTATGATCCCAAATTTCGCATCTGCATTGGAATTCTTCTTCTGTATTCTAAAGAATAAAGCAAGCCATCTTAGGCACCCAACTGAGCTCCTTCCTTGCTGATGGAGCTAGAAGGGCTTGAAATCTGTCCTGCAGCCGCTTGTGGCTTGTATCAGTTGTGCTAGTACAGCAATTGTAATCCATGTAAGCCCTGCTTATTGTTTCTATAGATTGTTCGCAACGAAGAAAAAACAGTAGTTCTCTCCACCCAAATTTTCAATGGAATCCTTATTCTAGGATTTACTTCATACGTTCTAAAATAATTAAGAAGACCACCTTCGCCATTTTTATGGTCTTACATTGCTTCTGGTGTCACCAGTTCTCAATGCTCCTTGGATCGCAGTGCTTTTGAATTTTCACATTACTGTTATTCTGCGAAAGGTTCTGCTGCCTATATGATTCAGACATAATTTCATATCGTTATTTTACGGAAAAGAGTCTGTTAGATGAGAAGACTTCTTGGCAGCAATATGTTCAGCCTCGAATTGCTCTCCAGTGAGGATTGCAGAGATTAAGGTAGAGTGAAAATAAACATCTCCATTGTAAGGGAGCACTTCGTTCCTCAAGATTAATTACTCCCACTTCTATAGTGATGTTAATACAGAAAGAAAAAAAATGCTGTTTTGTCAAAGCTTCGTACCGAGTGATTCGGGAGTTTACGTGGTGGTTTCAGACCTTTTGAAATTCCTGCACTATGGCGACCCTCATAGCACTCTATAACCGACCACTGTTAAGAGTATAAACCCAATTTTCTTGAAGGATACTCGATGCATCGCAGCATTGGTCAAAGATGATTTTAATACAGAAAACGATATTAACTAGAAGATTCAAAGGTTCAGACTCTTGCGTTTTTTGTTTGCCTTTATATTTTTTCGTTGTTTTTTAAATAACACTTAAAAATGGAATTTCGGCTTCTACATCTTCCTTGAGCGGGCGGTTACTTTTTCATTCCTACTTTCGTTTCTGATTTCGGTTTTAACATCTCTCCGAATCAACTAGTAGGAAGATAGAGCCAAGGATTCGTCGCCGAAAACACCTCCCTCTGATCCACATCGTGGTAAAGACCTGGATACGATCTTGCAAGGTTGCGTCAGGACTCCAGGGAAGACCAAGTTGCACGACCAGCAATAGGCCAGCCCCAGTACCCCGCACACTCGCTACTCCCGTATATGACGGTGAGACGACCGGTGAGAGGCCAGAAAATCTCGGGTTTGGCAGGACGTCATTGGAATCGGATCTGACGCACGCACGCACGACACGCCATGGAGATTGTTTCTTACTATGCACGTATAATGCCAGAATTCACGCCCTTCTTGTAGCCGCAGATCGCATTAAATTTCATGTGATCGCATTATAAGAAACAAAAATCAAGAAGACCGACATACGCCAACTAAACAACGGGACCCCTTGTGATCCGTGGAGAAAAGGTCCCTGTCACGAAATCTCGGCGGCGTAGGCTTTGTCGTCCACCCATCCATTGTCCATCTCGCTCGACTCATACGAGATCCTTTCCCTCGCATAGCCGTCTTCCGTCTTCAACTGTCGCATAATAAGAAGATCACTATCATCAACTGCTACTCACCGACCGACGCAGCTGATGAGTACGAATTAAATACGTTCTACTATCAGTTGGAGGAAGTCATCCGCAATGATAAAGCATATCATAAATTTGTTGTCGGAGACTTCAACGCCAGAATAGGAAAGGACCAACGAGAGCGAATACAGGATCGGAAATTTTGGATTAGGGAGAAAGAAATGAGAATGGGAACCGTCTCGCAGGACTCCCTGTCAGCAGCACGTCTCTTCCATGGAAACTCGTTTTTCCAGAAGAAAGAAAGCCGCCGCTGGACATGGGAGTCTCCTAACGGCATGACTCATGCGGAGATCGACGACATTCTGACAAACAGAAGATGGTGCCTACTTGACACATCGGTAGTCCCATCATTCTCTGCTGGTTCTGATCACCATCTTCTTCGCGCGAAGATTCGATTCATGCCACAAGCTGGAAAAGAACTCTCTTCATCGACCACGAGGAAAAAGTCTAGCTGTGTACGACGAGAACATTCTGAACGAAGTCCTATCTAAACGTGACTGGCAGATTAAAGAAGACCCGACCGATGACTACGAGCTGCTTGTTGAAGGATTGAAAAGCTGTGCCGAATTTGCCTCAGTTCCTCAAGCAATAAGATCGGATCGCATCTCAATAGCTGCTAAGGAGTTGCTCGAAAAGAGAAGGAAACTGAAGCTTGATCCTAATGCAGCATGATTAACATGGCTAGTAATAAATGCCAGCTGCGGAGGAGCTTTTCAGGAAGATCTACTATGGTACAAGCAGAGGAAACTACTGAGAGCAGCAGCGCAAAAAAAGCGGTCTGAAAAAATGCCGTCGGTCGGGACTTGTGTGATTACAATGTTCCGTTGTCAGCCCTGATGAACGAAGATGGGATCGTCAAAACTTCCCGCCATGATATGGAATTAATAGCGGAAACGTTCTATACTAACCTTTTGCGTTCCACAATTCCTATGCCGTACTCTTATATTCCCGCTGGAGCAAGATCACCTAGAATTCTTCCGTCGGAGGTTTGCGTGCGATAGAAAGCATGAAAAGAGGCACAGCTCCAGGACCCGATAATATTAACACCGACGTCCTTAGAGCTGGAAGTCATAATTTACATGTACTTCTCGCAAGCCAAATGACATCCCTACCTTCAAAAGGAAAAAATCCCAGACCAGTGAAGGACGTCGCGCATGGTCATCCTGTCCAAGGTGAGCAAAGGGATCTTCGTAACTATCGTCCGATGTGCTTGTTGAGTGAACACTCCAAGCTCTTCACGGAGATTATCTTGTCGCGCATATCAAGAACATTGGGTGAGTCGCAGCCAGTCGAGCAAGCAGGATTTGGAAAAGGATTTTGGTGCACGGACCACATCCAAACCGTGTCCAGGGTCATCGAAGTTTGTCGGGAATACCACTTGCCTCTAATCCTAACCTTTGTCGACTATGAAAAAGCGTTTGACATTTTGAAACGAATGCAATCCTATCAGCGCTCGTCGACCAAGGAGTGGACCCGTCATACATAAGAACTGTATGCGACTGTTATCGGAACTGCACTTCGAAAATACAGCTTTTCCATCGACGTCCTACCATACCCATAGGAAAAGGTGTTCGACAGGGCGACACAATATCGCCAAAGCTGTTCAGTGCCGCACTGCAGTGGATAATGAGGTCACTTGATATGGGTGAGGAAAGGAATACGCATTGATGTAATATTCCTATCAAACCTTCGTTTTGCCGACAACATTGTCATCTTCTCAAGGAGTACTAGCGAAGCAGAGATCAACGATCTCAACGAAGCGGTGAAAAAGATCGGACTACGCATAAATCGAAAGAAGGCCCAGTTCATAAAAAACTCGTGGTGCGAAGGCGAAAAAAATTTAATTGGATGGCTCTTTCATTGCAGAGACCACCTCGTACGCATATCTTGGGCGATCAATGAACATGGAAAACAACATGAAGGGGGAAAGAGATAGAAGAAGGGGAGCAGCTTGGGCCGCATTCGAGCCTCTCAAGAAAGCCACCGACCAACTGAAGGACCCGAAAATCCGCGCTCATTTCTCGATTCTACGGTCCTCCCAGCGCTCTGTTATGATGCAGAGACGTGGGTTGATACTTCAACTACGTCAAGAACGCTTCGCACTACTCACAAAGCGCTTGAGCGTTGTCTTTTGAAATATAACCAGCACTATGAATATCTAGCCGGAATGCGAACCTTTGATCTTCGAAATCTGTCACACCTTCGAGATCCAGCAGAATATACACCGATAGCGAAACATCACATAATGAGAAAAACAGGCGACAGATGGACGAAAAGAACTGTAGAATGGATCCACAAGAAAGCAAACGTCCCTTAGGACGGCCACGTAAACGTTGGGTGGACGTGTTCGTAAACAAAGTTGATCAGCTGTACGGGCAGCTGCAGTTATTTTACAGATCACCGTACGAGACTCGCACGCGCCACGATGGTCGAGTAGAACCACCACCATGGACGACGATAACGGACAACGGCACTGGTTCGATACGTCCGTAGGCTACTGCAGTCGTTTTAAAGACCTTATATGCAATCACCTCCAACGATGCTCATGGAAGGCGAATGCATGGCGCATCCCTCAGAAGTTGATCAACGCCAAGAGGTTTATTCTTGTTTATCCTTTTTAAGAATTATAGCCCTGATTGAGACAAAGGTAACTATGGCTAAAAAAAGAACCATGAATGGTAAATCTGGTGTTTTCGACAGTGAGCGATAAATTTTCGATAGGTAAAGAGCTTGTAGGGATGGAAAGATCATAAACTTAAAGAACGGGCTTTGCCTTACTCATTGCTATTGTATGCCACCTTTTACTATGTTTCAATACCCTTTTTGGAGTAGGTAAGAATAATCTATGAATGACTTCCATCAACTTTCACCGTAAGCACTATTAATATCATTGTTGTTAGTCAATCTGTTCATCATTCATGACACCATTCAGTATCGCGATCATCACTTGATGCTAAGTTGTTTAATACAGGATACATATGCATATTTACATATTTGGCAAGGCGCACTCAGCTTGGCGAAATACAAGATTGCAAGGAGAGCCAGCTCGACCAGCATTCTATGGCACTAACAAAGAAAGCGAAATCTTCAAGCAGCGACTGAAACTGGTGTTCGAAACCAAAATGTTCGAAACCTTTGTGGGCGAGGAATGTGAGGAAAACGGACTGAATACACAAAGTGCTGGGATCAGCGCAGCAGATGTGGTGACTAGTCATTTAAAATGAAAAGTATGTGTTTGTCACACATATGTATACCGTAAGTTGTAAATTGTAAATTGTAAATTGTGCGAATTGAAATAAATGTGATGTGGAAATGTGATAAGACTTAGTAAATCTTTAGAAATACAAAATGTATAGGATCTTATTAATAAATCCATACCCTGTGACCACTAGGCAACTTTGAAGAAGTCTCCTAGCTGGTTCCCACGACCGACTTTCTATTAACCTCGGCATTGATCAAATAGTTCACGACATTCTCCTAGGCGGTCTTTACCATCATCTTATTATAGGGCCGAGCTTTCTCTAAAGGTCGAGTTCTCAGCCTTCAAGCAGAGGCATTTCTGCGACCGTTCACTAGCCATATTGTCTACGCACCACACCCTCTTCAACAACAACACTCTCTCGCCGCAAAATCATCTCGTAGTTTTTTTTAGCAAAGTTTTTTTTGTAAATCATTGACTGCGAAAAGCAATTTTTCGTGATTCACCTCTGATATTTGATTTACGTTTGACGCTTTATCCAGAGAATACAAAAATTGCCATAAAAAACCTCTGTCAGCCACGGAAGAGGCTCCATTAACACACGGTTATCATTGACAACGTAAGATAGAGACAACTCATCGTTCCTTCGAATACCTCGAGCTTTGTTTTGTTGACAAGCTAATACAAAAGTTTTTGCCAGTATTTATTCAGCTAGCGGTTCGACATATTCGTCTTCCTCAGAGCCGATGATCCAAGCCGACGTCCACAGTCATCGCCGGGTGAGTATGCGTTATTCAAGAAATGCTCCACCAAAGAAGATAGGGCTCAAAACAATGAGGAACACATCCTGTCGAGAAGATGAACGACTGTGGACATTAATTGCGGTCATCGGCTTTGAGGAAGACAAAGATGTCGAAACATTAGGAGCATAAATATTGGTAACAACCTCATGTGAGCTTACCAATAAAACAAAGTACACTGGTTTATGTCTTATATTCCGACAAGTTTTATATCTTTATGTTCATATCGTTTACCATTTGAGCATACAGACTATGTGTTACTGTTGTTCGAACTCTTCCCAACTTTTACTGTATCATCGTGGCTAGAAAGTGTTCCTGGGTGTCGTGCTGCGATGTACAGTAGGGAGATTCACATCCTGGCAGGGTCTCTCATGGTGAAAAAGGAGTCCGGCGTTTTCCATCAAAAAGCTCAGCTAAAAATTAAACCAATACCAGGATCCACCACCATCCTTGCCGTGGCTGCTTGTGGAAACTAGGTCTTCGAGTCAGTTCTCAGCACTATATGATCACTAGCTTTGAGTAGAATACCCGACTTTGTAGGAAGTTGCCACGCGGGAGTTCTTCATAGCTGTTCTAGAACAATACCTGAAAATTTGGTAGTTAAACCGTTTATAACAACAATAATTTGAAAATAACAGTATGTGAAAATCGGTCAACAACAATAAGGGCTGCAATGTGGTATCATGATCAGTAAGTGAAGGTAAGGCTGGTTAGTAGCTTTGCTATAGGGTAGTGAAACAGTACTATGTACATATAGAATGCATCAGTAATGTCACAAAGTATGAGCACATTAATAAATTCATGTAACGCTGCAATACCTCACTCACAACTAACATTACTTACCATAGGGTTACACATTATATTTAGGCTTGTGATGTCTTTCTGATGAGATTAACACGTTGAGGGCTACATGTAAGCTTGTGATAACATTGCGATGAGGTTAACGTATTACGACATATGTAAATTTGTGAGTATATTGCAATGAGGTTAACGCATTAAAGAATACATATAAGCGTGTGAGTATATTGCGATGAGGTTAACGTGAACATATAATAGAGTTAACGTGTTTAGAAGCACAACAGCAAAGTTAATATGCAATAGTGACCACATACAATAAAAAGTTAACACCTTGGTTTACCTACATGGTGTATCGCATATGGTGAACAGGAGGCCTTAAGGAGGCGAATACGATACTGACTCACGGAGATATTTAAATGCCTTCTGGAGGAAACGGTGTTCTGGTACAGGTCTAGAACTTTTACCGCAAACACTCGTCGACTTCCGCATCCAGCTCCCTCGTGATCAGATCAGATGACTGAGGACGGTTTCCTAAAGGACTTCATGCTCTTTGTGCTATCGCACTCGTGATGATGATGGAACAGAATCAACACACAAAAAGCTTCCGATTGCATAAAACAGTTTGGATAACAAAGGATGTTTGTGACAAGCAAACTTTCTCAGAATGAAGTGAAAACATTTACATGCTGCAAGATTGCAAAGCGATATGAGGAACAACGAATGTGGTTACTACAGAAACCTAGGATAAGATGAAAGAATAGTAACTATTCTGGCAATAGTTGCTATACTCCTAGTTTCAAACTGGTCGCATGGTGGCAAAATCTCCCTGTGATCCATGAGGGCTACGACTGCCTATGGTGATGACGACATGGGGCAGACTTTGGCCAGGCTGACCTCAAGAGTGCAGGTAAACACAATGGCTAAACCAGCAAAACTCCGAGAAAGTGGTGAAATTGCTGATGCCCGCACAACCAGTGAGGACTGGCCATTGAAGTATTAAGTTGTTCGAAGTTATGTTAATTTTTTACCAGAGAGTCGTATTGCTAGTGTTGCACTCCGAAACGAAAGAACAAAGTTCTTGGTTAACACTTCGACTGCATATTTTAAGATGCAGATTTTTTCTTAGTTCTCTCTTAATTAATCACACAAGACTACATCTTTTGCCTTGGAGCAGAGTCAGACCCATGAATTATATCAGTTTAAGTGCACATAAAGGATGCTTTCGATAAGGTTAGAAACAATGGATTAAACAACATCGACGCTACTTCCATCTAGCATCAGAGAACATTTTCTTGTTCACTTCATTGTTTTGATAACACCGCTTGAAACATCGCTTAGCAAGTTTTTTCCCCATCCGACTATTTCTACAGCTTTATCCTTTTTAACTCGAATATAAGGCCACGTGGCGTGTGGCGCAGTGGTCGGAGGCGCCCTACAAAACACACGTGGAATCGATCCTTGCGCCCATGGCCCAGCAAGCATTCCATCCCTCCGGCGTGGGCAAATTTGTACAAGACTTGTCTGGGAGTATAGCAGCACTGGCTCGTTACATCGGTAGGTAGGCCACGGCGAGTCATTGTAAAGGCCAGATATGCTTTCAATCACCTCCAAACGATGCTTAATGAAGTCGAATGCATGGCTCATCCCTCAGGGATTGATCGACGCTGAGTGCTTTACGTTTATTGTTTTAACTCGAATATACTCAGAATTCTGTCCATGATACGCTAAGTGGAGATCTGAAAACTGGTTTCAGGCAATGAGTACTTTCTTTATTACAATGCGGATCGCGGTTCTCCTAACTATTCTCGATGTTATTAATGCAGCTGTTATTCGACTTCCTCTGATATGGCGAAAACCTAAAATGGTACTAATATCTAGCTTAGTTAAGGAAGACATCTAACTTGATCAAATAAAGTGGTCACTTCTAACAGATAAAAATGATCGAACGCGGAGAGTATTCAGCCTACGTCAAGAACCGTAATGCGCATCGCTCTACATCTCTAATCGCTATTGAACAGAAGGTGAGAACCAGTCCTCTATAGCTTAAAGTTCAAAAAGAGTAATTTTGAAACTGATCGTCATTTAACCTTGGTAGTATAACAACAAAGATGTGTTTATATTTCTTAGCTCACAATAAGTTGATAGAAATGTTTATTCGGCTAACGTTTTGACGTCTTCATCTTTATCAGAGCCGACGATACTTGTCGACGGTCCACTGCCGTTCCTTTCCCAGACGTCGCGTCTTCGTTTCGCATCAAACCGGATCTTCCTCAGTTAAACGTCTCAAATGAGCATATCATATTAATCATATCAACAACAACCGCTCTGTATGAAAGAGCGTCGCCAGATGAGTATGGCTTATTCGAGATGGTCAGCTGAGGAAGATCCACTTCGATGCGAGGCAGAGACGCCCAATCGAGAAGAGGAACAGCTGTGGACCATCGACAAGGATCGTAGGCCCTGACGAAGACGTCGAAACGTTAGCCGAATAAACATCTTTACCAGCCTTGTGTAAGCTCAACAATATAAACACGTTCAAGAAAAGTTTCTTTCCATAGAATGGCTTTAGAATTTGTGTTCCACATTGGCGAATAGATTGTTTACTGTTTTCTTGTTTATTCTCTAATTTGATTTAACATCCAAAAAACATTAGTGGATAGTGATATTTTCTGGTCACAGCTTTGCCACTATAGACCCTATCAATTTTTTTTCTGCTTCGTACCCATTGCCGAAAATGTTTTACGCCTTTGGAAATCTAACTCTCTGACTTAGTAATCGCTTTAAGATGAATTGTAAAGATAGAAAGCTTACACCACAAAGCTCATCTAGGCCCGACAACTTCTGCGTAAAAGGAAAGCTGGTATCATTACCGGGTACATTTGATGGGAGCGAAATGCACTCGTTCTATAGCTAGCTGAAGGATGTAATCTGAAACGAAAGTCGTGAAAATTCGTTCTTACAGAACACATTGCTAGTTTAGGAAGGAGCAACGAAAATGAATCCAGTATAAGTGAATTTAGAAAAGGAGAACAAAAGAAAAATGGGAACTATCTTGTGAGACTCCTCACGCACCATGTGCTTTCGTCCATGGAAAAGAGATAAATTCGCTGATAGACATGGGAATCTCCTAACCGCACGACACATGTGGAGACTGACCACATTCTCACAAACAGAAGAAAAGAAAAAACAAGTCGCGCACATCGAGGATATTCTCAATAAAATCCTCTAGCTATATTACTAACAGGTAAAAGAACATCTGAACGAAAACTACGAGCTGCTTGTCAAAGGACTTATAAATTGTGTCGAACCTGTCTCAGTTCCTCAAATAACTTCAGACCGCATCACCATTTACACTAAGGAGCTGCTGGAGAAGCGAAGAAAGCAGAAATTGATCCTACTGAGACACATTTACGTTGATAATGATTGTCCAGTGTAGAAAATTTTGTCAAAAGAAATTACATCAGCACCACCTGTCACCTGCATTAGCTGTAGTCCTGTTGATCGTCGAGTGACTCGAGCGGGCGCATCTGCCATTTTTCCCTATCGCATGCAAGAGTAGCCCAGTGGTTCTTCTCGCTCTAGGAACTCGTCGAGCGTCATATCTTTCTTCAAGGCTCTTTGTGAAGAACTCTGACTATCGGTTCGGTGGTCTTCCTGCAGTGCGTTTAACGTCTCGAGGAATCCAGTCACTAACGGCTGCTATCCATCGGTTGTCGTTCATACGCATTACGTGTCCGGCCCACCTTATATTCGACTGTTTGGCGTAAACAACGGCATTAAACGGCAATTAAAGAACGGCACATCATCATAGGCAGGAAAACTTATTGGAAGTAGTTCAAGCAAGATATACTCTGAAGGAGTGACGTTGAGATCTCAGCGACTATAGCGTTCCGCTCTCCGCCCGTGATGTGAAATTGACAATGGAGAAGTTCTATACTAATCTCTTCCGTATCATTCCCTTCCTCGAGCCCTGAAATGCCTACTAGAGAGAAACCGTCTTGGATTCTGTATTCTGAATTTTGGGTTGCAGAAGAAAACACGAGCTCCAGGACTCGTTTAATAGCATAGGCTACTTATTTCAGGTTAGATCCCACAAATTACATGTACTTTTCTGCAGCACATGTGGAATTCTTACCTTCAGAAATAGAAAATCCCAAGCCAGTGGTGAACGTCGCGCACGGCCATCCCAGCCAAAAAGGGTCACCAAAGAAATTTTCTTGGCTGCATCTTGTGTGCTTGTTAAGTATGCTCTACAAAATGCTTACAAAGAGTATCGTTTTGAGCATACTGAATACAATGAAGGAGGCCACAGCGAGTTGACAAGCAGGATCCTCACAGAAATTCTGCCTCATAAATCAATTCCCAAGCCGGATCGAGGAATTCTGCCGTGAATGCTATCAAACTATAGGCAGTCGTTTTCGTGGCTAACGTCAAGAACCTGTATTCGCAAATGGGAACTACGTAAGGACTGCGGGCTGGCTTGGAATGGGTCTCTATATCTCTATCTCTCTCTATCTCCGTAAACATCAATGAATCAAAATTAACTACGTTCGCATAACTCACTTTTTATACCAACTATATATTGAACGAAGTATTTAATGATTATCGTCATTAATTTCGTTGAGATGCGCAGCTATGGAGACTTTGAGTTTGTTGGCAACATTACGGTCGGTACACCCGACCAGCAGTTTTTCCGTCCTACTTGACACAGGATCCTCTAACTTTTTGGTTACCAGGGAAAAGATAGCAAGTGAGTACTTTCTTAGTATACTGTCTAATTTTGTTCGACGTCAGAATACTGTCTGCCTGTAAAGTGCTAAGTACTACTCTCCATTTTGAAAATCGTTATGTGCAGAAGATTTCAGCAAACTTTTTAAAGTTAGATATAATATGACAAAAGTTAGTCGCAAAAACGCGGTGCGTCTCCAGGAAGCAGATAGGGGGTAAAATGGCTAATCAAAAGTGATCTTGTGCGTACATGAGATTCAGGGGTATCTAGAAAACAGCCACCATTCTTCTGCTGGGCCAATTTCTCGAATGCAAGCAACAAGGCATACTACTACATCGTCGGACTGGCTCAAACGGAACTGTTTTTTCGGAAAATGCGGCAATAGAGGAGAAGGCGGCGACAGAGCTCTCCTCACCACGAGTTTGACCATCAACATGGCTTCATTCGAACCACTAGGAACCGGAAGCGAAGGTAGAGATGTATGATGTGAGATGTGTGCATACCAGTTTTTGCAATCACCGTCGTCTACTTATCGACATCTGGCTGTGATGAAGATTATAAGACCAGAAGCCTCAAGCGTTCTATGTCGTTTTGGAGAAGTTCTACAGAGAAGGTCACACATTTTTTGGAGATTCGTTGGAGATTTTAACGCCAGGACTGGACCATGAAGAACGTCTAAAAAACATTCCATCGGGACCCAACATCATCCATTCAACATCTCAACGTTATCGCTACGAAAGCTGAGAGTTTGAAAGTCACCAAGAGACTTACGTCTTCAGAAACATTCGAGATGATGGGTTAGCTTGGAATCGCAAAACCCGCAGGCAACCGCCAACTTACGTCCGAACTTGCAGAACAATGCAGAGAGACAATAAAAGAAATGTTGAAGAGAGCAGAACAGCAGTTAGGGCAGAAGCTACAGAGGATGAAAGAAGCATTCACAAGCCCAACGAAGATTCGCAAACTACAAAACCAAGATAATCAGGATAATTGCCCTCCAAGGAACAGTTACAACGTCCAGAAAGTCAATGGAGAAAATTATTCACGATTACTAGTCAGATCTCTTCAATAGTCACGTTCTCCTACCCTCATATGAAATAAAAGAGGATGGATATGTCGTAGCAGTGGTTCTCCCCTCCGAAATGCGACATGCTATTTCGTCGGTCAAAAAGTCGAACAGCACGAGGTCCGGACAGGATAAGATCTGAAGAACCTTCTTCCAATCCTCGTAAACACATTGGTTCGGCTCTTCACACATTACCTGTCTGAATTCAAGGTCCCTACTCCGTGGAAGATCAGCTGGACCTTGCCAATGCTCAAGAACGGTGACCTCCACGATATCGGCAACTATCGCTTAGCGTGCTTCCTGTCGTGCTATCGACATCAAAAGAGTAGTTAGGCAAGGCGACACTATCTCACCATAATTGTTTACTGCCATCTTCGAGAAAGTCATGCGAACACTGAGATGGAATAATGTAGCTTTCGTTACCTATACCCCATTCACGGTCAACGAAATGAATCCTAGTGCTCTAATGCTCGAGCTACGTCTATCTAGGTCGGAAAGTTAAGGTGGTCAAGGACTTGGGTCGAGAGTTGACCAGGAGGAAGCGAGCGGCTTAAGGCACTTTCAGGAGAGTCGAGGATGTAGTGCGCTATTTGCTGACTAAGCAAGATAAAAGATAATCAGCGCTATGAGTATACCGTATCACAAAAGTGTGTGAGGGTATCTGTATCTCCGACGTACGTCAACAATTAGAAATCGAAGACGCCGTTCTATAGTTCAAGATGTCGAAAATAAGGTGAGCAGGATACGTAATGCGTATGAACGACAGTCTGTAGACAACAGCCTTTAGTGATTTGGGATCCTTTAGGATTCAAACACACCGCAAGGAGACGAGCGACCCAATGGTTAAAGTTTTCCACGAAAACCTTATAAAAAGGATAACACGCTCGACGGATTCCTGGTGCGAACAGAGCCCGCTGAACAACCATTGCGTGACCGGTAGGAATGGACGACTTACTGGAGCCCACTCACCGATCAATTGAACAACATTTGATACGGGAGTATTCCACTGATTGTTTAGTTTTGCACAGCTCTTTACGTCATTCAGGCACGCTGAGTTGACGCCTGGGAGATCTACAGAAAGTAGTAGATCGTTCAGACTGTTAAGTACATGTTGTTCGGTGGAATGACTGCAATAGAACAACGCACGAAATAAGCTAGAGGCGCCGAAATTACCCGTGACAAAGATTTCTGCAGTAACGTCGTGCAAGCTCATCAATAAGGCAAGATAATGGTTAATTATAGTTAGTTATGCTGAGGATAAGTCAGTAATCAGTAACCAGTGTGACAGCTTGATTTTTCCTTGCTTTTTAAAAAACTGAATGCTTTGCAAGTTCTTTTCGATACCATTCGCAAAAAATATTGTAAAAGCCTGTGGAGTCTAAATGTCAAGAAATGTAACTTCAGTGTTGCTGAGTTATTTGCAAAACTTGATACTGGGTTCATTGCCCATTTGGGCACCTCAGATCAATCCCGTTGACGGGTGATTGCTGATGGCACTGATCGATAGAACCAGCTGAGAGAGAGGCGGAACGAAGGATCCGCATGGTCTGGTGGTGAACACGTTAGCCCCTGGAGAAGACACTAGCACGTTCGTTCCCCACTGCAGACAACTGCGGTGCGGGGGTTTTGCAAATATCTCAGCAACATTGAAGTCATATTTAGCAACATACATTGCCATTAGAAAATGAGTAGTAAACAACAAGTTAAAAATATCAAGAAATGATTCCAGTGAGTCGTGCATTGAGAAGCATAAATTTGACTCCGGACTCATCGAGTACCTTCGTGGGGAGTAACAAGACCTGGAGAATAAAATACGAAATGGGAGAGGCATATGGAGTTCTCGGAACTGATGTGATGAAGGTTGATACGACAGCATTGGTACACCGTAATATTCTTTACGTTTAGGTAATTAAGTTGTTTCAGTTTGGTGGATTAGACGAGCAACAACTTGCGGTTCCGAACACTACGTTTGGTCTTGCGAAGCATATATCTTCAGAACTGGAAGAAGTTGGTGAATTTGAAAAAGCCGTTCTATTTTTTTAGGAATGACAGCGTTTTTTTCTTTTTACTGTAGGATCCCATCGATGGCATTGTTGGTCTCACTTTCCCTGCTGTTGGCAAACCTGTGTCACCGCTGTTCAATGCCATTAATCAATGTGAGACAGTAGCACTGAAAAATTGCACGCGTATTGATGATGTTCTTCGTCAACGCAATATTTTTAAGATTTACTTGATAGCCCACTCTTCACTGTTTGGATGAAACACCGCGGAAAGCCTGTTGCAACGCTGTCAGGTCTAATCACTTACGGTGCACTTGACACTACAAACTGTGGACCAGTCGTCTCATATGAACCTTTGACATCTACAACTTACTATCAGTTTAAGGAAGGTTGCCCACACATAAATAAATATAAGGTTTTTGCTTACTGCGAAATGAAAATTTTCAGATATCTGCTATTGGAATAGGAAATTATACGCACACGAAGGTCTACGAAACAACAGCAGACACCGGTACCTCGCTGATCGGCGGACCAAAGGATGTGATCGAGCAGCTCGCTATAGGCTGCAGGAGCTGTGGTATACATCTTCCGGGTTTCAAGTGTACTACCAAAAATATAATGATTTTTTTAAAATTAGTACAACGTCACTGAGGAATTATACCTGATAGAATGTAGTGCTACGGCACCCACTCTTGACATTACAATCGGGACAAAAAAGTATCCCATCGACTCTGTTAACTACGTTAATAGGGTAGGTTTTACTATTCTCGACTTATTTATTGATCCATTCTGATATTTCTCCCACTTCCCTACAATTTTTTGGAGCAAATAACCGCTCATTTTTTTCATTCCATATGTCGAAAATTTTAACATTTAGATAGACGGGGGACGTCTGTTATTTCGCCGTGTTTCCATTCGAGTCCTATGGCTTCCGACCGCATTGGATTCTCGGCAGTCCGTTCATCCGCCAATTCTGCAACATTTTTGACATTGGACAAAAGCGCATGGGATTTGCACCGTCACTTTGAAAGTGTAATGACCACTCAATAAAGAGTATAAAATTTGCAAACACTGGTGAAATGAAATGCTTATTATTACCTTGTATCTCTCCACTTACGTGTAGGTCACGTGTAGCGCAGTGGTCGGAGGCGCCTGCACTACAAATGGGATCGATCGCCTGCAATACAAATGGGATCAATCACCGCGCCCTATGCAGTGCCTAGATAGACCAATAGGCCATCACGAGACACTGTAAAGGCCAGATATGCATTCAGTCACCATCAAAGGATGCTTAATGAAGTCGAATGCATGGCGCGTCTTTCGGGGATTGATCAACGCCGAGATATTTATCCTTTGTCCCTTATTATCTCTCCAAATCGCACTATGTCTATTACCACGTTATCTGTACTTTGATACTCTTTTCAAACAGACTGCTTTGCTTTTCTGTTCAAAAACTAGATTCGAAACCACTAGCAGATTTTTGCATTACACTTTCGTTTCAGCACGGATTTTTAAACCCATTCTCGAACACGCGCGCCGATTTTTAATGTACAAGCTGGTGGACCACACATTTTGGTTTCGGTGCGCACTCTTTTTCGCTGGTTTATTTTCCTGGAAAAAGCTTTTTGCTAGAGTTTTTATAACCAGACGATGGCTCTTCGAACGGAGATTTGCTTTATTACATGGGTTACGAAAATCGCCTTCAAACGATTTGTTCCCTTTGCTTGAGTTCAACGATAAGTCAGACGTACTTTTAAGCTAAAGATTGCAGCTAGTAGACCCTTTTCATCAATAAAAGAAGGAAACTCACTCAGGAGATTTCTATGAATGTATCTTTTAGTAAACAGAAGGGCTATGCTTCTTCAAAGTGCGCAATTATCAATGGGTAACCCACTTCCGAAGGAAAAGGACACATTCCCAACTTTCGTTGCAAATCTTGAGCGCTGATGCTGTGAAAAAATGTTATTCAACGCAAAGATTTGCAGAAAACTTGTTTGTACGGAAGTATTTGCAACATGATTATGCGTAGATAGAGTGTGGGTTGGTCAATGTTTAGAGTAATGCTTAGGAAAGAATGCATCATCTTAGAATATTTTTTACAACGTTATGCTGGTTTTGTGAATAATGTGCTCAACCACATTTACTTAACAACTCATAGGTCTACCCTCTCTGTAGATTTTTTCAGGCGTTAACCAAGCATAGGAGGACAATACAAGCCTAAACTATTGGTGATATCCACCATATTCACCTAACTCACCTGTCGTCCAGCTGATAGTCGAGTGAAAAAGAACGCGTTTCAGTAAACCTCCCATTTCCACCTTTTTGCGCACAAGAGTTATTAAAGAGGTTCTGTTCGCTCTAGAAGTCGGTTGAGCGTCTGGGGAAGCAGTAAAAATTTGTGAAAAAGTGAAAAAAAGTGCTGTTCCAAAAATTTTTCCGGTCCATATTCCCAGTCTCAAACCCCAAATCCTAGCTAGAGCATTGCATGGAATTCTACCTTCTGAAGTTGGACCGCGATAGCAAGCGCGGAGAGACGCACAGTTCCATGACCTGCCAATATTACAACCGACTTGTTTCGGGCTGCCAACCACAATTTACGTGCTCTTCTTTCAAACCATATGAAATGACTTCGCTCCATTCGATCCTCTCCCAGAAGGATAAGCGAAGGGTGCTTGTTAACTATGGTCCAATATGCCTGTTATATACTGAGAAGATGTTTACGAAGATTAACATTTTGCTCATTTCCAGGGCCTTGTATCAGGCACATCCAGTTGAGAAAGCAGGATTGCAAAGCAATCCTGAAGAATGAACCAACTCCAAATCGTGTCTAAAACTATATGCGCCTGCCAGGAGTACCATCTTGTCGTAACCTTCCTCGTCTATGAAAACGTTTGTCGTTTGGAAATGATTGCAAAGATGATGAAACCCGATATAGAGATGCCATTGTATTCAACAACTTGCAAACAAGTACCATTAACATTCTGTTGTCTTATGTAATAAAAACGATTCGATTCTTCTCTACAACGACAGAAGACGTTCATCCGCAAGAGTGGGATAAGATGACACCTCCAGACATTTTTTAGAGTGGATTTTCATTGAAAAGAATTGTAATGACGTTCCCGTTTTTGAGGAAAAGCTTTATCTATTACGAGGCCTTGTTTTGTAGCACAACATCCGATCACATCTTGCACAATTGATGCCGCAGAAGCTTAGTGAAGTGGACGTAGGAACTATGCTTCACGCACCGTACTAGGACCTCTTAAGGTAATGAACTACCTCTGTTTTAAGAATCTGGACGATATCAGAGAAACTTCAAAGCGATATTTGCCTCATTGCTGACATTGACATCTGTAAAATATATAGATAGATAGGCAGAGATAGATATACATAGACAGATACACAATAGACAAAATAGATTAACGCCAAGAGCTTAAGTTTTTTTATTGTAGAGACACTGAAGACAAATGTTCTCAACATCTCGCTGATTGGAAACTTTATCTTCTCAGATCCAATCTACATACGCATTTGTTTTGGGGTAAAAAGGATAGGGGATAAAGCTCTCGGCATTGATCAATCCCCTGAGGGATGCGCCATGTATTCGACTTCATTAAGCATCGTTTGGAGATGATCGAATGAATATCTTGCCCTTACAATGACTCGCGGTGGCCTACCAATGTATGGAGCCAGTGCTGCCTGCTATCCTTTCAGACAAGTCTTGTAACAATTTGCCGACCCCGGAGGGATGGATGGCTTGGTGACCCATGGGCGCCGAAATCGATCCATTGCGTATTGCAGGGCGGCACCGACCACTGCGCTAAACACGCCCCATGTTTTGGAGTACTAAATAAAATAGAATGTGTGATAACGATCTTTGTTTGTGATGAATCGTTGTCTCTTAGCTACAGCATATCTTATCAGCTGATGAGTTTTCGGAAACAAAATGAAGATGGGGTTCCACAATAGAAGATGAAAGCGTTCTGTTCACTAATGTTTTATCAGACGTAGTTCTTACTGTTGACAACAAAATACTTCAATGCAATCTAGGACACTTGCTGATAAATTGTAGTCATGCTGAACAGTAAGCTATCAAAACATTAGTGAACTGATCGCTTTAAGACTGGTGGTTTTCAGTATTGGAAAAAAAAATTTTTTTGCCACAGTAAAGCTTGATTACCTTCCCGTGACTTCTTTTCACCAAAACCAGCTTAAAAGATATCTTCAAAATCGCATCATCTTCCGTGTTCCTTAAGCAAGAAGATTCCGATGAATAACTGAGCTCCACAATAGGCACGAGTGAAGAGTGTAGGCACCTGACAATATCGTTAGATGGATAACGAGATCCAGATGACTTTGATGGTCTTTTTCACCTCAACCTGGAGAGGTTTGTCTCACGTATTTGAGCGATATGTGATTTATTCGAATTTGACAAACACCGTAGGAAGGGATTGAGAAGGTATATGGTCTCGGAATGATTTGTGAAGGCTCATCGATTTATTATTTGAGTGTTTTATCTTCTGAAACGAGTATGGTAACTGCTAGCAGATCCCCAGAAGGATCGGAAGCCTGGCGAGCACTCCGCGTGGAGTTGAACCAGGGACCGACCCAGTTGCTTTCCAGAGGGATCTCTTAGAACTGTGGTACACCTGCCATTATACACCATTTTCTTTTCTCAAGAATTTTTTGCTTATTACGATCGATGGTCCAGACTCATAGTGCTCGTGGATGACAACCGATTAATAATACCCGTTAGCGAATGAATTCCTCGGGATGTCGAACATGCAGCAGAGAGACCGAGGACTTGATGGTCACAGTTCTTCATGAGAATCCTAGAAGAAGATATGATGCTCAACGAGTCCTTACAGCGAGCAGAACGCTCGCTCGGCTCACTTGACTATCAATACGAAGTGATGCAGGTAATAATTCTTATTGCAACTGAAGTTGCTCTCAGGCTCACAATGAAGACTAAAGTTCTAGATATTGTGCTGATTGAGATCTTTCGGTCTGTCACTAAAGGACCTTTTTTATTGAGGTACTAAATAAAATAGAATGTGTACCAGATTCCTATCCCCCATGTTTAATGATGATCTTTGTGCCACAGAGTGCTTGATCAGTTACAGGGTCGATTTCACTCAAAACATGGTCGACCTCAAAGTTTAAGAACAGTAGTTGTTATTTTTAAGACGAAAATATTCTGTATTGTTTTAATTAAAAAAGACTGCTATAGCACAGCTAGATCTGTACTCGTGGCTCCATTTTTCCACAATCATTTTAAAGCGCTACATTAAAAAAATTGTGCTGGTCTTTGTATCCGATAATAAACTGAAGCCACGAAGGAAGTGTGTTGGTGCCGGTTAAAAAACTTGATGAATAACCGCATTGTAGATGAGACCCAATAAGGAGTCTTAACACCCTCGGATCGTCAGAACACTGTGAGTTCATCAGAATCCTATGATCTTACAATGTTGCAACACTGAGGTATAAATTGTAGTGTTCACTGTAGGTGTCGTAAGGTAAAATGAGGCTGTAAATATTACATACACATATATCCTACAATACCAATTTGTGAAATTATTCCTTTATTGGACACGATGCCATGTTTTCTAATTTGATTAGCCATGTTTTCTAATTTGATTAAGAGATAAAAAACATAAAGCTCTCAGCATTGATCAATCCCTGTGGAATGCGCCATGCATTCGACTTCATCAAAGATCGTTTGGAGGTGATTCAATGCACATCTGGCCTCTAAAATGACTCACGGTGGTCTACCGATGAATCGAGCCAGTGCTGCTATCCTCCCAGACAAGCCTGGTACCAATTTGCCGACCCCGGAGGGATGGAACGCTTGGTGGGCTATGGGCGCAGGCATCGACTCCATGTGTGGGATACATGCCGCCTCCAACCACTGCGCAACACTCACCCTTTGATTAATACAAAACAAATGTATAAATATTTATCTTTCCATTTAACTAACGCTGCCTTTAAACATCTTTATAGGGTTTGGGCTAGAATAAGTATTACACCTCGCGAGTTTTTGTAAATGGTGTGCTCTTTATTTAATGGCAAAAGTTATTGAAGTGACAGTGCAAATCCCATGCGCATTTGTCCGATGTCAAAGATGTTGCAGAATTGGCGAATGAACGGAGTGCCAAGTATCCAATCTGGTCTGAAGCCGCCAGACTCATACGAAAAAGAAGGCGAAGTAGCATATATTCTCCCTTATCTAAATTTCAAAATCTTTTGCAGAGAGGATGGAAAAAAATTAAAGGGATCATTGTCTCAAAAGTAAGAAACCAATATTGAAGAACCATCGATCAAACTGGATCTGTAAGCAAATGACAACAGGTGAATTCACCTTATTAACGTAGTTAACGGAATCAATAGGATACTTGTTTACTCCGATTGTAACGTCAAGAGTGGGTATTGTGGCATTGCATTCTACCAAGTATAAATCCTCCGTAGCGTTGTACTAAAATAGAAAAGATATCGGAACTTTGGAATAAACCTAAAAAGCAGCAAGGGTTATACAATGGCTCCGCCAGCCTCAGCGAGTTGGTCGATGACAGCCCTTGGTCCGCCGATCAGCGGCGTACCGGTGTCGGATGTTGCTTCGTAGACCTTCGTATGTGTGTAGTTCCCTATTCCAACGGCGGATATCTGAGAATTTTTTATTTCGTAGGAAACAAATCTTAAATATATCTATTTTGTGGATGACCATCCTTAAATTGATAATATGTTTTAGATGTTAGTGGTTCATAGGAGAGAGCAGGTCCGCAGTTTACGGTGTCAAGTGCACCATAAGTGATTAGGCCCGACGGTGTTGTGACGGCTTTTCCTCGGTGTTGCATCCAAACAGTGAACAATGGCTCGTCAAACAAATCTCAAAATGTTCTACTTAGTGAGAATCACTCAAAACATCTACGCAATGTTGTGTACTGGTGATGTCTCACTTTGGTTAATGGCACTGATAAGCGGCGGCGTGATGTTTGCAATCGAGAGAGCAGTGAAAGCGAGACCGAGAATTCCATCGATAGGCTCCTGGAGTAAAAAAGCGCTATTATTCCAGGAAAAATAAGATACTCCTTCTTGATTCACCAACTTCCTCCAATTCCGGGGGCACATGTTCGGCCAGACCAAAGGTAGTATTCGGAACAGCAAGTTGTTGCTCATTTAATCCACCGAACTAAAACTGCATAACAGCTTACAGTAATGAATATTTTGTTACGGGAATGCTAGGTTATTCGCCTTCATGGTATCTGTTCCGAGAGTTCCAAAGGCCTCTCCTCCTTCGTATTTGATTGTCCAGGTACCTTTCCCCTCTGTAAAGGTGCTCGATGATTGCGAGTTGAACCTCTGCTTCCTTCTGCACGACCTACTAAAAAATATTTTTTTCACTTTTTAGATAACATCCATCTATTTACATTTCTCACCTGCATTGCCGAAATATCGTATATAATACCTAGTTGCTACTAGAAGTACTACACTACTACTTTTACTGCTGCTACTATTACTTTTGCTTTTACTACTACTAATACCTACTTAGTAAACTACTGACCACATACTTGGAGAAAAGTTTCGCAGTGGCTTTTACAGACAAATTTGTCAAAAGTAGGCGTTAGTGATTTGTCTTCACCTGTTAAGATTGTTTCAGTTGCAAACGAAGTGAAATAATATGACCATAAAGCACTCACTCGCAAGCACTTCCTGGAATCCAAAGCGTGGAGGATCCGGTGTCAATTATGACAGAAAATTGCTGTTCGGGCACACCGATGGTGATGTTACCAATGAACTCAATGCCTCCGCAGCTATTTACCTTAGCGAGGTGCATGACTCAAATAATCGTCAAATATTTCTTCCCATGTAACACTGGTATTACCAGTGTGCACAGAGTCCAACGAAAACCAGTAAAAATTGCAAAGCCGTCTCCATGCAGAGAGCTACACAGTGGAGTTGTGTTTGTTTAAGTTACCATTATCCCGCTACATGCAAGAGAGGAGTGACGTTCACACTTCAGTAATCTGATTACAGGCCCTTGATAGAGTAAGTGCATAGGATGCAGTCAACATAAAAGCAAACATTTACATGAACGAATTAGTCTGAGTTTCAGATCTCAGGACCGAATTTCTATTAACTTAGACATTTTTCGTTAATTCACTTCTTTCGTGGTGAACAGATAGAGGCTGCTGGGATACTATTTATTCACATTAGCTTGATTCATATTATCCGAAAAACTCATTCCTGTATTAAACAGCTTCTTCCAAAACACTCGCCGATTTATTCTTCACAAGCCTTCTATGCATGCTCAGAGACCAGATAGCTCTAGCTATGGTTAGCGACCAGCTGCACAGAGTCTTAAATGGGTGAGGAAAGCGCCTAACTCTGATCGAAAAACAATACTAGGGTATGATGTGGGGTCACACATGATAAGGTACATTCGGTAAATTTTTGAGCTTTTTGGAATTTATTCAAGACGCTTCAAGAGTATTACGCGCTGATGTTTTACATTAGGATTACCCCAACACCTTCTCCGTTATGTTTTTGTGCCCTATGCCACCCAACTTAAATGTTCGTTGTTTTAATTTTTGTCAACTAGGTGTCTAAGCTGGATTTATGCAATCTCACCTTTCTGATACACTCTCCATTCACATCAAACAGGTTGCTATGCCAGACCGACAGTCTGTTCAAGAGTTTAACCTTCAATTTGAAGTAGGGAAAAACTAGTGTGCGAATTCTACACCGGCACTCGGTTCGTGACTTGAACATTCCTTCTAACAGCAAGTGTCTGCGATCGTTAAAAACCAAGGATTCGCCATGTTTCTTCCTTATTACTTTTGCCCTAATTTCGTGTAATTTTGGTTCCACTTAGTTTTTCTTTATTGGTAGTGATATCGGTCATCACGAGCATTGTGCTAGTCCGACTCCGCTCCGAGCCAAAAAAAGCGTCTCATCCCTCTGGCGTCTGGAAATTGTTACCGGACTTTTCTGGGTAGAAAATCACTCCCTGCAATCCAGTTGAAAGCACTCCAGCCCAGCTATATCAGGATTGCAGCAAGAACCGACTCAACCAGCATTCTACGACATTCAACATGAAATTAAAAAGTTCAATCAGTAGCTGAAGCCACACGTAAAAGTTGAAAGATCTTCGTCGATGGTGGATACGAGGAGACGAATCGAATGTGAGAACTGCTAGGATTCGCATCGTAGACGTGAAGATGGGTGATATAAAACAAAGCAAATAAAAAATAAAAGTTTTTTTGCAATCTCATAGGCAATCTCACACGGAACTAAATTTGTTGCCAGAAAGTGACAATGTAAATTCATCATCTCTACAGATGAAAATGATAATATAAAATCTGCTAGGTAATAGAACACGTATTTCTATGCAGCTACCTTGTAGACAGAAACCCTAGTTGAAAACGAAAGCTTGGAAGTAAGGCGCTCTTACCAGCTGTCTAGTAGTGATGAGTGATGAAGGGCGGAGAGCAATACGGCGCTTGAGGTAGGAAGCATACTCGCCTCTCTCGATCAGTTCCATCTGTTGAAGTGGTGACTTTATTTGAACAGGTTAGGTGTTTTCTTTAGCTAAATACTAGTACCATTTTTTGGCTTACGCCATATGAGAGCATGTTGAAGAACAGCTGCCGTTGCTACCCCGACAGTTATTAGAAGAATGACGAAAGCCATCCTAAGAAATGAACTTAACTTTAACTAAGACCGGCTTTCTTCGGTGTATGCTAAATTTAGCACATTCGGCAAACATTTCTAGACAGGGAAGAAAAAACTCGGCAGGAATAGAAACTTCACAACTCATTGATATTGGCAAAATACTGCACAGAACAAACGAATGGCTTTTTCTAGCTGGAGTAATGTTAAGAGTATTTGGATCTTCCTTTTAGCCCTATAAAAGGCAAATGGACCCAACTGAAATAGCTCACTGAGTGAGATTATGTCTTTACGGATAGAGGTGTGGCTTAGTAGTGTCGATTACGAAGCAAGTCAAATTCCGATTCAAAGTAAGCAACCGAAAGCTGCCAAAACAAGAGAGTTTCTTCTTGGTATTGCGCTTTCTATGGCCCAAATTTGGCATATGCGAAAAAAGTCCACCGCACGCCATTAGCTGTAGTTGAGAGAGTGAATTACAGAATATGTGACATGTGAATGGCTTTCGTTAATATAACAACTTTTCAGTGTTCATCTTCAGATATTGAAACGTTTTTTAAAACTATTATCACAACTAGCAGTGTGTCTTGGATTGAGATGATACAACTGCAGAGTGTTTTGCAACCTATCCACTACACCATGCTATGATGAATAGGAAGATAAGTCATCTAATCGAGACCATTATAATTTGCTTTTGACGTGATCCGTTATCACATCTTGTGTGGATCGCTTCACGCCTTCCACTCGTTTCGTTTCAAGGAAAGTTGTCGTTGTCGAAATTTAAGGTGTACGTTCGGCTGCCGCTTTAGAGTTTTCGTCTTCTATGTGAATGTTGTTGAATACTGGTGGAGTCAGTCTCCTTGAAATTTTACGATAGCTAAAAGCTTTACCACGATTAGAGGACGTCGGCTTGTAGCACATAAGTCTGGTTGCAATTTTCTGACCTCGGAAGGATTTGAATCTCAGTGGTCCTTGCGTGCGGTTCGCGTGATGCATTCCTTGTAATGGATGGCATCACTATCACTGTACTACCCGTCACCTGAAACCATTATATCGTACATCTCAACTGGGTGAAAGAAAATTCGGTGCATCTTTACATGTCAAGCTTTAGAAGTAAACTGGCTTGAAAACTCACCGCATGCTAGAATATTTCATTTTGTTGACAAATCCTTATAGTTTGGAAATTACTATGTAGAGCAGAGCTGTGCACAGTTGAATCATGATCTAGCAATTGGGTCCATTGAAATTGTTTCATGAGAGGCTATGCTTATCCGGTATTGCACAAAGATGAGCAAGAATGACGCGTCCACGTCTATGAATCATGAAGGGATTCTTTCAGTAATTACTTCATTCCTCTCGAAGGAAAGGTTAAAGAATTGTTTGGCTATGTTTGATCTGTGATTTTACTAAGACAGATTTTCAAGCAGTCATCCTTTATTGCTTATATACAGCTACTATCCAATCAAGTGCTCGAGATTTTCTCAACGATTCATCCTACTTTTTTAAGTGATCCTAAAGCCTTCTCTAGCTTAGGTGTGGAAACAAGGTTTTCCACGGTCGTCATAACAGAATGTTTGTCAGAAAGCGGTCTTTTCCACTTTTCATTTCTGCTGTATGAATTCGCTGATTTCTTTTGTAAAGACTATCTATCATGTCTTGGAATAATCTAAGATTTTCCGAACTAAATTGCGAAGAAGAAATAAATGTTGTACGTTGCATTTTTCACACCCAAGGCTACTCTCGGCTTTCCAATTCTGCCGTGACAGAAATACGAATCGAAGCTGGATGCTTCGTTCACCGAAAATATTGCCTTTGAGGGAATATTACAAGTAGACCACTTAGAAATATTTGTGAAATGTAGTGTTTGCTTACACCCATTGCCTTTCAAATTATGTAAAGGATAAATAAAGGACCCTTGATCTCTCCGCTTTGATCAATCCCTGAAAGATGCGCCATTCATTCGACTTCATTAACCGTCGTTAGAGGTGACTTAATACATATCGGGCCTATATAATCGCTAGCTGTGGCCAGCGATGTACCGGAGTCGGTGCTGCTGTCATACCAGACAGCTCTAGTACCAATGAGCCGACCCCAATGAGAGATGGTAGGCTTGGTGAGTCTGGGGGCATAGGGATCAATCCCGTGAACGTTGCAAGGCACCTTTAACCACGTGCTACACGTGCTTTGTTAAGGTATTTATGAACAAAAAATCAGTTGCTCAGAATTCTCCAACTAAATGAGTTATGACGCTTTCTCGAAGACCGCCACATTAGACAGTACCCTTTCCCTTCTGTTTCCTACACTTTTGACACTTTGTTCCAAACATTTTCATGCCTTTCTTTTAACATCGCGAACTAATTATAATGATAGATTTCGCAACATACTTTTGTTTTATAACGGATTTCCATCTCTGACCCTCGTTGAATGGGGGCCTGTGGATGCTGGTTTTCTAATGATGACCGTTAAATCGGTTTTAAATTTGAAACCATTAAAATTCAGCCTGGGCAAGTTATCGTAGCGCACTCAACAGCTACTTCTCCTCGCATTTTGCACGACGACATAAAAAGAACAGCTCACTATGTCGACAAGGCTTTTTTCTTTTTCCTTATGATTCTATAGGAATGGATTTTTGTGCAATATATCAACACAATCTACATACCCTTCCTTAGCTGTAATGTTTGCGTTAAAGAAGAAAAGATTTACTAGTCAAATATCTGTGAACTTCGCAACTTTATATCGTAGGATAGTCTGGCTGAAACCTTGCAAATCGGGCGATGTCGGGCTTTTGAAGACGAATTGCCGAAATCAACACGAGACATTTTGGCACTTCAAATATTCTGATGTGTGAATTTTAGCTCTTGCCCATACATGTAATTGTTTATTTATTTATTTTCCTGCTTATTGTCAACTGATGTCGGGGGCGGAATAGCGCCAAATGAAAACACTTGTTTTCCATTCGGTTTGAGATGTGATTCAACTGCCAGATCCCAAAATTTTTTAAACCCTTTTAAATATCTTTAAGAGGCATCAGTTCGAATGAAGGTAGTGGTTAGAAAAAGCGACTAATGAACTGCCGTGTGGAATACATTTACGTACAATTCCACCTGCCACAGAGATCATAGAAATAACAAAATTCCGCTCTTATTCGACGTGTAGGGATAAAACGCCTTCGCAAAAGGATAAAGTATAACACCTTGCTACGCACTATTTACAACACGAATTCCTACGAGGTATACTTAGCGTTCGATTTATATCTTTCTTAAAGTTCAGGTGCCAATGATGAAGAATGTTCGGTGATTGTACCATGATAAAGAAGCTGCCGGTTTAAAAATTTTCCTAAATTTTCACGTTGTCTTGGGCGGCATATGCTTGCATCAAAGCAGTGGTAAAAGAAACTGAAATTTGATGAACTAGTATCGAGTGCTCATCTACCAAAAATTATGAGCAGATAGGCAATACGTTCAAATCAGAAATATGAGTAGGTTGAGAATTATAAGCAAGTCAAAACTATGAGTAGACCAAAAGCTATATGAAGATCAAAAACGCACAGAACAAAAAATTGTAAGCAGATTAGCAAAATGTTTGGATCAAAAATCATTTGGAGACTAAGAATTTTAAGTTGGCCAAAAAATTGTGAGCGGGTGAAGAGGTACAAGTAGTTCAAAACTGAATAGATCAAGAAGCATGAGTAAATCTTAAATAGAGACAGACCAAAAAAGTGGGTGGATCAAAAAATAATAGATAGGTAAAAGACCACAAGTTGATTAAAAAAAGTACAGTTAGGTCGAAAAATATGGGCATACCAAGCGCTACAAGTAGATAGAAACGGGTAGATCACGAGGTGTAAGTGGGACAAAATGGCAAGATCAAAGATTACGACCAGATCAAAACATTTTCGTCCTGAAATTATGAATAGGTGAACAATATGTTTGGGTCACAAATATAGGTAGGTCAAAAGACATAAATAGACCAAAAAAACAAATGGCAGCAAAAGTTATGGGTACTTCAAAATTGGGTAGATCAAAAAGGTGTAAATAGACCAGGAATACGAGTAAGTGAAAAGTTAAAAGTGGATCGAAATTTATTTGTGGATTAAAAGCCGTTAGTTGATTGGGGTTTTAAGCAGATCAAAAAAATGGGTAGATCGAAAGCATGGTTGACACGCAAAACACCACCACGGGTACCTAACATGACACCCAAAACTCATAATGTGCCTTACAGCCATCATTGAAATATCTTCTAAGTGACAAAATCATCAAAAAAGACAAATATTTATTCAAGTCATCAGTAGAATTGTATCTAACGGCCATAGTTGAACCATTTTCTGACTGGAACACTGATTGTTACTGTTTACCTTTTATTTTCTTCCTCTACAATTTTCCCGGCAGGATATTATACGACATACAACCATAACGACGCTGAAGTATTTGCAAAACTGCGATCCCATGTGTATGCGGTGGGGAACGAACGCGCTATTACTTTTTTTCGGGGGGCGAACGTGTTCACCACCACACCATGCGTGTTCTTCGTTTCCCCTTTCCGTCAGCTAGTTCTATAAATCAGTGCCATCATCAATCACCCGTTCTGATTGTTAATCGTTCATTGAACTGATTGTTAACTCAAAATCACCACTGAAACATCTTCTAAGCCGAAAAATCACCAAGGAGGACAAATGTTTATTTGAATCGTCTATAATATTGCATCTTACGGCCATCGGTGAACCATTTCCTGACTTAAACGCTGATTGCTTACTCAAAATGTCCCTCAAAATAAACATCGAGACATTTCCTAAGTGGATAAATCATCAAAAGGAACGGGTATTTATTCAAATCGTTAATAATATTTTATCTTAGAACAATCAGTGGACCACTTTGTGACTGAAATACTGAATTTTGCCCCAAAACATTCCTCGCAGTCATCACTGAAACATCCTTTAAGAGAAAAAAGTTGTCAATGAGGACAAATGTTTTACCCGAATGATCAACATTTATAGCTGCTAAGTTACTGGAACATGAAAAAACAAACTCGTGTTCCGAATCCTATGGTTAGACATTACGGTGTTCGATCGCAGTGGCAGACACAAGCCATACGGACTTTTGTAAATATCTTATCATCATCGAGGTTGTATTTTACATAATACCCTGTAACGGAAAAACCCAATGCGATAAATAAAAAAGTTAACATTGTGATTTTGACTACGACCTCAGCTTAGTTAGGTTCATTGGCGATTTGTACTCCCCAGATTAATCTCATTGACGGGTAACTGCTGATGGCACTGCGATATAGAAAAAACTAGCCGAGAGACAAGCGAAACGAAGCATCTGCAAGGTGTGGTGGACAACGCGTCAGCCCTCCGGAAAGGATAATGACGCGTCCGTTCCCCACCTCACAAACCTGCTATTCGGAGTTTTCCAAATGTCTCACCATCATTGTGGTCGTATCAAGAAATGATGCAATGAGTCGTGCAATGAGAAGTATGAATTTCACTAGGGTCTTCGTGGAAAGTAACAAGACTTGGACCATAAAGTACCAGACGTGAGAGGAAAACGGAGTTTTTTGGAACTGATGTTATGAAGGTTGATGGTACAGTATTGGAATGCCGTAATATTCTTTACGATAGGGCAACTAATTCTTTTTCAGTTTGGTGAATTAGACGAGCAACAAGTTGCGGTTCCGAACGCTAACTTTGGCCATGCAAAACATATATTGGAAGAAGTTGGTAAAATCGAAAAAGCCGTTTTATTTTTTAGGAATAATAGTGCTTTTTTAATGCCAGGATCCCATCGATGGCGTTGTTCGTCTCGTTTCCACTGTTGTTGGTGAACCTGTGTCACCGCTGTTCAATGCTATTAATCAAAATGTGCCAGTAGCACTAAAAAAAATTTTAGGCATTTTGATGATGTTCTTCACTACAGCAATACTTTAATATTTACTTGATAACCCACTCTTCACTGTTTGGATGAAACACCGTGCAAAGACCGTTGCAGCACTATCTGGCCTGATCACTTACGGTGCCTTGGCACCCACAAACTGTGGACCAGTCATCTTCTATGAGACTGTGACATTTGCAGCTTATTATTAATTTAGGGTTGGTTGTCCACACAAAGCTATAAAGGATAAACGACAAAGCTTTCGGCGTTGATCAATCCCTGAGCGGTGCGCCATGCATTAGACTTCACTAAGCATCGTTTGAGGTTATTGAATGTATACCTAGCCTTTACAATGACTCGCGGAGACCTACCGATGTATCGAATCAGTGATGCTATCCTCCCAGGCAAGTCTGTGTATCGATTTGCCGACCCCGGAGAGATGGAAGGCTTGGTGAGCCTTGGGCGCGGTGAGCGATCCCATGTGTAATGAAGGGCGCCTCCTACAACTGGGCTACGCGCGCTCTACACATATATATACAAAAAGTCTTCGTTTTCTACGAAATAAAAGTTACTAGATATCCGCCAATGAAATATTATACACACACGAAGGTCCCCGAAGTAGCATCCGACACCGTTACCTCGCTCATCGGCGAACCAAACGCTGTCATCGGCCAGCGCACTAGGGGCTGCGGGCGCTCTCCTATACATCTTTAGGGTTTCATGTGTGCTACCAAAATATAATGGTTTCTTTTAGATTAGTACGACGCCACCGAGGATGTATAGCCGATAGAATATAATGCTGTGTCACTCACTCACTCATGACATTACAATCGCGATAAAAATGTACCCCATAGACTAAATTAACTACGTTAGGAATGCATGTTTTACTACTTTCCATTTGTCTTCTGATTCACTGCAATAACTCTCCAACTTTGCTGCAATTTTTTGGAATAATTGATATTCTAGTTTTCCTATTCCAGATGTCCAAAGTTTTAAAATTTAGACATAGCGTTACGTCTGTTATTTCGCGGTGTTTCCATACAAGTCCATTGTCATCCGACCGGATAGGATTCTCGGCAATCCGTTCATCCCTCACTCCTGTAATATCCTTGACTCTGGGCAAAACTGCATGGGATTTCCACTGTCACATTAAAAGTGAAATGATCACTCAGTAAGGAGTATACTACTTACAAATATTGATGAAATGAAATGCTTATTTTTTACCTTGTATCTCTCCACAAGTGTGGAAGTAATGGTGTCATTTCGGTTATCTGGACTTTGACCCCCTTTTCAAATAAACTTTTTGCCTTTCTTTTGTAAGTCCAGATACAGACTGACTAGCAGCGCTTGCCCAGGCGGACTCTACGGGCCACACGTATTGGTTTCGATGTGCACGTTTTTTTGCTGGTTTATTTGGCCGCACAGAGCTGCTGCTAGACTTGTTATTATCAGTCGATGGCTTTTCGAACGGAATCTTCTTCAGACTATTTGTTTCCTTTGCTATAGTTCAACGATAGGTCAAATGCACCTACAAATTAAAGATTGCATATAGTAGGCACTTTTGCCACTAAAAGACGAAAGCGCAATTAGTACGAATGCGTCTTTAGTACATAGAAAGGTTATGCATTCTCAAAGTGTGCATTTGTCAATGGGTAAACTACTTCCGTAGAAAAAAGACACTTTTCCAACTTTTGTTGTAAATCGTTAGCGCTGAGTAATCATGAATTTCAAAACTGAATAGGAAACCGATTTTCGTGATCAGTTTTATAATCGCGCCTTCGAGCGGTTACCATCTACAATCAAGAGTGTTGGTTGTTTGAGAAGAAAACTATTTCGTTGGATTAAGACAGAATTCACAAGAGTATTTGGTAGGGCTTAGTTTGCAGCAGTAGACTCTTATGGTTTTCATAAAGAATTGATACTTTAATCACGACAAAATCACCTCCGTTCAAATTTAGAAGTGAAATTGGTAAACAGAGAAGGGGAAATATCATCAACCCGTGCCGGACCTGTATAGAAACACTACCAGCTTCATGGATGGATGAATCTCTCGTTCTTTCCGCAATCAACAGCAGGGTTCGGAAAAAATATGAAAAAGACCTCACACAATTAACGCTAAGAATTCTATGGTTATACTGGAAGACACGATAACTCCAATATGTTGAAAATCAGGTGAGAAAAGCATGTGTGTTGGGTCTCAAGGACAATCGATGGACAAGAGGACTTTTCACGAAGGCGAACTTTTCCTACTCATTGTTGTTTTTCAGTTTGTCGGTGTTGTTTTTTCATTCATTATGGATTTATTAGATATTTATGAAACCTAAGCGAAATGGTTTAATTTGGTCAGTCGGAGATTTTGCACTATTCAGTTGCCATCTCAAACTGCCACACTATTTTCGTGCAATCATTTGCTATTTTATTTTCATTTACTTAACATGGCTCTTCCTTACATTTACTGTGCCAATCTCACCAATCCTTGCACTCGATTCGTCTCTACACTTCACCATCCACGAGGGTCTTCGAACTTTTTGCGTACTGCGTTGGTTCTTGCTTGAGAATTCTCATCTTTTTTTATAAACGTCGTTAAACACCAGTCGAATCGGTTCTCCTTGAAGCACTAGGGTAGTCGTGTTACAGCGTTCGCACATGGATTAGAGTAAATTCCTCGATCCTAAAGGGATGAGAGACAAGGTGGGCTCGAAACAAGGTTGGGACAACACTGGGTCGCGAGGAACGGTGTCACTCCCACAGCGACACCCGATGTTTGCTATTCAGTTTTCCGAGGCAATGTTTTACTGGAAACTTCGTATTGGAATTCGTTGCGAAATGCTTTCTAATCAGGGGGGTAATCTTCTGCTGCGAGAACACAGTGTGACTCAATGCTCTATATCAAATGAGCTCGTATAAAGTAAGGCAGTGATATGGTTTCAACCAGTGGCTAGGTCATCTCTTCACTCTCACTCGTTCTCTCCAGTTCTTTACAAATTACACTCCTTTATTTTTCCCAAATTAAATTCTTTTTATTATTTATAGATATAAAAGAGATGTACTCAATATTCGTGATATACCGTGAAAGTTTTAAGAAGAAAGGTAGTTTTAGATAACCGCAAACTTTATTTCTAAGGATGCGGATTGCTGTTCTCTTAAGCATTATCGCTATAGCTGCTGCAGCTGTCTTACAACATCCTCTTATATGGCGCAAGCCGAAAGTGGTACTAACATTTAGCCCAAGGCGTCATCTAGTTTGCTTAAATAATGTTTAATCTTCTGATAGATAGAAATGATCGAGCGGGGCCAATATGCTGACTACGTTAAATATCGCAATGCTCTGCGCCATTCGTCGCTTACCAGTACTACACAACAAGTAAGAAAAATTTACCAAATTATTTTAAACCCTTGTTGCTTTTTCTCCCGGGTGATTCAGTGGTTAACGAAGTGCTAGGTAATGCAGTGCCAAGCTATGATGCGAACGATACATTTGGTTTAGGTGTTTGAGTACGGATCATTTGAGTACGTCGGCAACATTACAATCGGTACACCAGATCAGCAATTTACCGTCGTACTTGACACCGGTTCGTCCAACCTTTGGATTCCAGGCAGCAGTTGCGTGTGAGCACTATATGGATCTTTATGTCTTCTTTCGCAAGATAGGTTAATAGAACTATAAACACGAGATACTACCACATTTTTTTATAACAATGAAGTTGGAATGCGGTCATATCGGCGCTACTGCTATTAGAATCAAAACCAAGAGGAGTATTTGGTTCCCATTGGTAATTATATATTATTAACATCATTTTGGCCTTAGAGGAAAGAAATGTAAAGAATGTTTGCGACGTGAAAGTCAAGAAATGCTTTTGGTGTGTCATGCGATAAAAAGCACAAATTTGACTGGGGTTCATCGAGCACCTTCATGGAGAGCAATAAAACATGGACAGTGAAGTACACAACTGCAGAGGCGAAAGGTGTTTTGGGAACTGATATCATGAAGGTTTGTTTCATAGCTATTCTATGTTGAAATACTTTTTTATTGCAGCTGTACCTTTCTAGTTCGGTGGACTAAATGAAGAGCAACTAGCCGTTCCCAACACCACGTTTGGTATAGCCGATTATATCTCTCCGAATCTTGCAAGTGTTGGTTAAGACGATTAAGTTTTGACAAAACGCGACACAGTCTTTTGCTACAGGATTCCACTGACGGGATTCTTGGCCTCGCTTTCACTGCTCTCGCTGTTGAGAATGTTGTGCCTCCACTCATTAATGCCATTAACCAAAGTGAGAAAGTACTACTACAGAAATTCTAGAAATTTTTTACTGATAGCTAACAATAATAACGTTGGTAGACTTGTTGGACGAGCCACTCTTCACTGTTTGGATGCAACAGAGGGGAACACAGCAAAAGTCACTGAGAGGTCTAATCACTTATGGTGCGGTTGACAGCACAAATTGTGGCCCAATCATCGCCTACGAATCGCTGACATCTGCAACTTATTACCAGTATAAGGTTAACAAGTGCCTTTGATAAGCTAATGTGATTTTTTAAAAGTATCCTAGTCTTTGAAAGCCTTAAATTAAGTGGGTGTTATCAACTTTGCGTCTAAATTAGTTGTTAAGAGAGCATCTATTTGTCGGTCCGTACCGAATTTAACTGTGAATCGGCTAATGAGCAGTTAAACTTAGCAATTTGAACATTTAAGGCTTAGAAGAATCTTTTTTACAATACTTATTTTTAGATGTCCGCTATTGGAGTGGGAAATTACACATACCGAAAGAATTACGAAGTTATTTCCGACACTGGTACAACATTCATTGGCGGACCAAAAGTTGTCACTGACCTGCTCGCTGAAGCTGCTGGAGCTGTGGTATAAAGTTTTCGGTTCTTAACTTTAGCAGTAAAATGGTACAATTTTTTTCTACTTGAGTACAATGCCACCGACGATTCGTACATGTTAAAATGCGATGGTGCGCTACCAATCCTCTATGTTACAATCGGGACGCACAAGTATGGCGTCGACCCTGTTAACTACATCATTCTTGTGAGTTCGTAGTGCGTTCCATCTATTTGCTAAATCATCGCAGCATTTGGTATTCAGAACAATTATTGTGTGTATTAATACTTCTCGTTGCAGTATCTTAACGTTTAGACAGAAGGAAACAACTGTATGCTCGCCATGTTTCCCTACGAGCACAGTGGCTTCGGACCAGCTTGGGTTCTTGGCGATCCCTTCGTCCGCCAGTACTGCAATATCTTCGACATCGGTCAGAAACAAATCGGATTTGCACCGTCGCTTATTAAGTAGATATTCACGGAATAAAGAGCTCACCATATACAAATACTCATAATGTAATGCTTCTGTTTATCCATAGGTTCACTACTTGTGAAAAAAAATAGCGCGTTGAAGAGATTTATTGATGGAGCTCAAACTAGTAAACACATCTATAAAGACACACGTACCAAGAGAATGACGGCTATAGGGACAGCAGTGCCTTTTGCACCTCTCAAAGCTTAACGCTTTGCTTTAATTCAACCTTCATCCTTTTCAGTTCACATAACGTATTATTTTTTGGAGCGGTGTTCGCCTTTGTTTCTTTCTTAGCACTGATTTCTAACAGCTAATCACTGGCTCTTGGAAATTTGCCAAAATTTATTTCTAACAGCACGTATTTCAATCTTAACCAATGTCCAAAATCCTCAAACAACAACCCAACCCACAAGCGACCATCAGAGATGGCGGTTGCAAAAGAAACGAAGTGAACGCAGGATGTGCTGATATCTCCTTTCATGATTACTGCTTGGTTAACGAATTAGAAACCCTAACCACGTATCAAATAGATCTGAAAATTTTACCAATCAATTCATGGGATTTCTGTTTACACGACCCCACCATGTTGCGGCGATCCGGGAAAGTAGTGGCGGCTCATTGCACAGGTTCTACAGCAACCTTTTTCCCTTCCAGGTTTCCCTTCTCGGACACCGTAATCCCTGCTGGAGAAAAACGACCCTTGAGATCGAAAGCACGATCAGGAAAACAGCTCGAGGGCCCTACAACATCACCGCCCGCCGAGTTATTTCGAGCTGCAGACCACAAACTTCATCTACTTCTCCCACCCCATATGACACCTTATCTTCAATACGAGAAAAACCCTGACCAGTGGAGTACGTCGCGCTCGCCCATCCTCTCCAAGGTGGGAGACGCGAATGGACCTTGCAGTCCCATCAGTGCCTATCGACTAAGGACTGGATCTGTCCTATATACAAACATTAGTTTACTTTTATCGGAACTGCAGCCCAAAACTGCAACTTTTTGACCCACAGCTTACCTAACCATAGAGAAAGCCGTTCCACAAGGTCACACAAAATCTCCAAAGCTGTTTACTGCCGCACTGCAGTGAAGTCACTCAAATGAGAAGAGAAGGGCACACGTATTAATAGAAAATTCCTATTAAATCTTCATTAAGGCTTCGATGTCGTCATCCTTTCAGAGAGCACCAACGTAGTAGAGACGATGCAAAATAGCTCAACGAAGCGGTGAAAAAGTTTGGAACGCGTATAAGCATGACGAAAAGCTAGTTAAAGAAGAATCCATGGTGAGCAGGCGAGAAAATCGAACTGAATGGTTCCCTGATTGCAGAGACCACCTGGCACATGCACCTTCGACGTTCAACGAACACGGAGAACAACATGAAAGACGAATTAGATAGAAGACACTAGAGCGAAGGAGGCAGAATACCGTGTGTGCTTTCGAAAGCTTGATTTGTGAGAAAGATAGATTCAACCACCGTTTGTCGTCCGGAAATGACCTGGGGAACGAAAAATGTCCCTGTTTTTATGCAAAAAAACCCTAGATTCTTCTATACTGCTTCAAAAGAAATTAAGCCGCATCTCAAACATTTTTTTAGAGCCAAATTTTATTAAAAAATAACTGTAATAGTGTTTCGGTTTTCGGATAAAGAAGTTATTCTTCTACACAATCACAGCGCCCAACCTCATCTTGTATGAGTAACGTTGCAGAAGTTGAGTGGGTTGTGCGACAAAACTATGACCAATGTAATTCTTCGTATTCTTGTTGAGCAAACGCGAGGTGTTATTTTATTCTTTATTCACGAACAAGCTGACGTTTCGGCGGATTTCGCCTTCCTCAGAGCCTGGAAAGGTCAAGTTGACAGCAATCTATTCGGCCAAACACCTCCATAACCAAACAGAGAAAACGCTGAACCAAGATTTCAATCACAATGAACACAGCTTTGCACACTCACCGCTTTCTATGAGGTATGACCGTTTATGTGCAACGCAAAATTGCATAGTTTGCCCTAATGGTAGAGACGGTGATTGCATGAGCTCGGGTATAGTTTATCTGATCTCCTGTAAGGCGTGCGGATACGAATACATGGGCGAAACGGGCAGACCCCCTCTGTGTCCGCATAAAAGAACACCTAGTCGGCAAACGTAAACCAAATACCCCACTAGGCACGCATAGGACCCAGAGACATAGCGGGGAGGACTTTGAAGTACGTGTCACGATCCTCGCGCAGGAATCGAGAACACAAACGCGCAAAACTCTCGAGGCGTTCTGGATTAATTCCAGAAATCCGAAAATGAACCGCAGGGAAGAATGCCTCATTATTACGCGTGATATTGGGCAGTTGATAAGCGTGTTATTTTGATGGGATGGACACATTACGCTTCAATATGAACAGTGCGGTTGGCCTCCACGTGACATATTCAGTGGAAGACTCATAGAAAGCGGTGAGTGTGCAAAGCTGTGTTCAATGTGATTGAAATCTTGGTTCAGCGTTTTCTCTGTTTCGTTATGGAAGTGTTTGGCGGAGTAGATTGCTGTCAACTTGACCTTTCTAGGCTCTGAGGAAGGCGAAATCCGCCGAAACGTCAGCTTGTTCGTGAATAAGGAATAAAATAACACCTCGCGTTTGCTCAACAAGAATACGAAGAGTTATTTGACCAATGCCGAGGTTAATAGATAGTCGGTCGTGGGAGTTATGACCAATGTAGTTGGACTCCTACTAAGTCAATGAATCATCACTTTTTCAAGTAGTTCTGAGGTCCTATAGTAATGCGAGAACTTTCCAAGCAGTACTTTACTCCTTAGTAGCACCAACGTCAGCAGTACGAATACCTTGGGCAACTAATCGATTGCGCGGGTACACGTAAGTACAGCTTAAATCCTTTACCAAATCGTACCGAACCTTTATCAAAGCACGCTTTTCTTTCTCGAATTATCCTTGAATCCAATCATTTTTAGCCGCATAACTTTCGTTAGAAATGACGTTACAATCAAGATACATTAAAGAAAAAACGTTCTCGGCGAAGCGCTGGTTGACAACTTAATCTGCCCACCTCTCATTTTGAGATGCATTTGTCCTGGAGCACCAGATAAACCAGAATGTATAATAATGATTTATGTCTGTGCTGAGTGGTGGCATGCCTTCGTGCCATGAAATCTTCTACCAGTTGAAGCATTTTTCCAACTTTTCCAAGAAAAGTGAAGATGGGCAGCTGCAGAGAGCAGAAGCTTTCTGATCATTAATGTTTTATCAGGTGTAGTTCTTACTGTTGACAATAAAGTACAGAGTGGATGAGACCCAATAAGTAGTCTATACTTGCCCGGATCGTCATAACACAATGTCTTCTGAATCCTAAATTCTTACAATCTTGCAACACTGATTTTCAAAATTGTAAGGTTCACTGTAGATGTCTTAGGGTAAAAAATGGTGTCCAAATATTTATTTTTCAATTAACTAACGCTATCTTTTGTACACCTGTATAGCCTACGAATTAAGGTAAGCATCACATTAGGTGGGTGTAAATGGTGTGCTTATTAGTTATTGGCGAAGTTTATTAAAGCGACGGTGCAAATCCCATGCGCTTTTGTCCGATGTCAAAGATGTTGCAGAATTGGCGAATGAACGGAGTGCCAAGTATCCAATCTGGTCTGAAGCCGCCAGACTCATACGAAAAGAAGGCGAAATAGCATATATTCTCTCTTATCTAAATTTCAAAATCTTTTACAGAGAGGATGGAAAAAATTAAAGGGATCATTTTCTCAAAAGTAAGAAACCAATATTGAAGAACCATCGATCAAATTGGATCTGTAAGCAAATGAAAACAGGTGAATTCACCTTATTAACGTAGTTAACGGAATCAATAGGATACTTGTTTACTCCGATTGTAACGTCAAGAGTGGATATTGTGGCATTGCATTCTACCAAGTATAAACCCTCCGTAGCGTTGTACTAAAATAGAAAAAAGATATCGGAACTTTGGAATAAACCTAAAAGCAGCAAGGATTATACATTGGCTCCGCCAGCATTAGCGAGTTGGTCAATGACAGTCTTTGGTCCCCCCCCATAAACGGTGAACCGGTGTCGGTTGTTGCTTCGTAGTTCTTCGTATGCGTGTAATTTCCAATTCCAATAGCAGACATCTGAAAATTTTCATTTCTACGACACAAAATTCTAGTTCTAAATATATCAATGTGTAGACAACAATCCTTAAAATTGTAGAAAGTTTCAGATGTCAGTGGCTCATAAGAGACGACGGGTCCGCAGTTTGTGTTGTCAAGTGCGCCGTAAGTGACTAGGCCTGATGATGTCGTGACGGGTTTTTCCTCGGTGTTGCATCCAAACAGTGAACAATGGCTCATCAAGTAAGCCTCAAAATATCTCATTTAGTGGACATCACTCAAAACATTTACGCAATGTTGTGTACTGGTCATGTCCCACTTTGGTTAATCGCATTAATGAGCGGCGGCACGATGTTTCCACCAGAGAGAACAGTGAACGCGAGACCAAGAACTCCGTCGATAGACTCCTGTAGCAAAAAAAAACGCTACTATTTCTGGAAAATGTTGCTTGAAAGAATATTATTTCTGGACTTCTTTCGAATTCACTAACTGCTTCCAATTCCGGTGACACATGTTGGGCCAGACCAATGGTAGTGTTGGGAACCGAAAGTTGTTGTTCATTTAAGCCGCCAAACTAAAAATGCAGTACAGATTAAGCAATAAGTATCTCGTTATAGTAACACCATGTTACTCGCCTTTATGGTATCCGTTCCGAAGACTCCAAACGCCTCTCCTACTTCATATTCGAGTGTCCATGTCCCGTTCCTGTTGGTAAAGGTGCTCGATATGGCTGGGTTAAATCTACGCTTGCTACGGCACGACTCACTAAAAGGATTTTTTCACTTTTACATATCAACCATTTCTTTACATCCCTCACCTGCAATGCCGAAATATCTTAAACTCCTAGTTTTCACTAGAAACAAAGAAAAACGTAATATTCACATTAGCGTTTGTTCTAAAAATACGTACGCCGACATAGGCACCTTTTTTGAAGTAACTTCCTTCTTAACCATGCTGCAAAAAACACTTGACTTCGTTGGCTGTCTTTTTGACTACTTAAAAAAGGATAAAGCTGTCGGCGTTGATCAACCCGTGAGGGATGCGCCATGCATTCTACTCCATGAAGCATCGCTTGGAGGTGATTGATGCATATCTGGCTTTTACAGTGACTCGTGGTTGCCTTCCTATGTATCGAGCCAGTGCTACTATCCTCCCAGACAAGTCTGGTAACAATTTGTCGAACCCGGAGGGTGGATGGCATTAGTGGACCATGGGTGCGGAGATCGATTCGACGTGTGTGTTGCAGGAAGCTTCCGACCACTGCGCCGCACGCGCCCTTTTTGACCAATTACTTGGAGAAAAAGTCTGCATGGCTTTTGCAGGTAAAATTTTCAAAGGCAGGCGCTAGTATTTCTTCTCCACTTGTCGAGATTGTTTTAGTTGCAAACGAAGTGAAATAAGATAATCACAAAGCACTCACTCGCAAACACTTCCTGGAACCCAAAGCGAGGCAGATGCGGTGTCAATTGCGACAGCAAATTGTTGCTCGGGTGTGCCGATGGTGATGTTACCAACGAACTCAACGCCTCCGCAGCGATTTATCTTATCGAAATGACTCATATAATCGTTAAATATCTCTTCCTGTATAACACTAGTATTACCAGTGTGCACAGAGTCGTGCGAACACCAGTAAAGACATTAAAGCCATTTCTTTGCAGAGAGCTAAACAGTGGAGTTCTATTTGCTCGAGATACCATTAACCGGTTACATGCAAGAGAGGAATGACGTTCACACCCCAGTAACTTGATCACTACTCTTTGGTGGAGTAGATGTATGGATGCAATTTGCACGCTCGCGCGAACGAATTAGGCTGAGTTCCGAATCCCAGGACCGCCTTTCTATTAACCTTGGCATTGGTAATTAATCCATTTTTTTCTTAGTGAGCGGATACTATGTTTTTATCTCAGTATTTCTTCAGAATAGCTGAAGTTTCGACGGTATAGCCTTTTTCAGCTCCTGGAAAGATGAATTTCGCATGCAGTCTACTCAGTCAAACACTTTCACAATCCCAGCAGGTAGAACTTAATACATTGACTTTATTTGCACAATAAACAGCTTCTTTCAACGCAGTAGCAGTTTTGCCCTCCATAATCCTCTTAGTTATTGTCGCTGTCCAGCTGCCACAGAATCTTGCATGGTTGAGGAATGCGCCTGGCTCAGGTCAAAAAAAATGAGTCTGAGGTATGCCTCGAAGTCACACGTGGTAACAAGATACACCTATTTGCGGCAAATTTTTGGATTTTTGGGATTTATACCAAGCGCTTCAAGAGTTTTACGCAATGATGTTTTAAATTAGAACTACTTCAACATCTCCGCGGTATCTTTATGCCCTATGCGCACCTAGTAGGGTGATTTGTCGCCTAAATTTTGAGAACAAGGTGCTATAAGTTGAGTTTATGCATTCATGCTCTACCCGGACCTCTTCCTTCCCCCCTCTTACATGGGCCGTATTTAGCCCTAACAATTTACTAAGTCAAAGCCTTAACATATTCAGGAGTTCTAACCTTTAATTCGAAGAAGAAAAAAGAAACTGGTTGAGGAATACTTGAATGGCGCCGAGTTTTAGACTTGTACATCCCTTCTATCATCAACTAACGTCTGTGGTTATTAAAAACCAAAGATTGTCAATGTTTCTTCGCTGCAACTTCCGTCCTAATTACACTTTTGCTTCCTCGAAGTTTCCTTTTGTTTACCCGCGCTTTTTCTGCAGTCTCACAGGATCTGCGAAGCTAAACTGATTGCCAGCAAATGCCAGTGTAAATTCACCTTTTCTATGTATATAAATATGCCATAAAATCTGTTAACTTATAGAATATACATTTCTACACAGCTATTTTATAAACAAAGCTCTAGTTGAAAATGGAGGCTTGAAAGTAAGTCGATCTCACCAGCTGTTTAACAGTAATGAGTGATGAAGAGCGCAGAGCATTGCGGCGCTTGACGTAGGCAGCATACTCGCCTCTCTCGATCAGTTCCATCTGTTGAAGTGGTGACTTTATTTGGACAGGTTAGGTGTCTTCTTTAGATAAATATTAGTACCATTTTTGGCTTACGCCATATGAGAGCATGTTGAAGAACAGCTGCCGTTGCTATCCCGACAGTAACTAGAAGAATGGCGAAATGCATCCTAATTTAACTGCAACTAAAACCAGCTTTCTTTTCGATACATGTCGAATTTTGAGTATATTTCGCAAATATTTCTGGCAATGAAAGAAATATTCGGTAGGGATAAAAAGCTTCATCACAACTCAGAGATATTGGCAAAGCACAGTGCACAGCGAACAAATGGCTTTATAGCTGAAATAATGTTAAAGATGTCCAGCTTTTCTTTCTAATCTTATCGAAAGCATCTTTTATAAGGACCCGACTGATTCATACTATGCCTCCACAGAAAGAGGTGTGGCTTAGTATGCTGGTTACGAAAGCGAGACAAAACAAGAACAAGACAAGTTCCCACTTAGAGTGGACGTTTGAAAACCACAAAAATAGCTCGCATTTCTTTGGTATTACGTCTTCTAGAGCCCAGATTTAGCGGTAACCAAGAACTGTCCACTATATGCGGTTAGCTGTAGTCGAGCGCATAAATATTTTAGAGAATATGTGGTAACGTGAATGGCTTTACTATAATGATTTTTGCAGAGTTCATTTTTTAAATATCGAAACGTTTCCTCAGACAATTGTCACTACTGGAAATATATGGCGTGTTGATGTGACACCACTGCGAAATGTTTTGTAGCCTATCCACTACACATGTGGCATGTTCTATGCATGGCGCCTCACTCAGAGAGATCAACGCGAGAGCTTTATCCTTTCTCCTTTATCCACAACACACTACAATGGTGAATCCTTTCTGTTTACTGCCTTTTATTTCTTCCTTGCAAAGTATTATGTGTGAACAACCACAATGATGCTGAGATATTTGTAAAACTCCGTACCTGAGGTGTTTGCGGTGATGAACGAACGAGCTATTACCCCTTCCGGGGCTAACGCGTTCACCACCGCGCCATGCGGATCCCTCGTTTCGCTTCTCTCTCGGCTACTTACATTGGTCAATCCCATCAGGAATCAGCCATTATGTTGTAATTTTTAACGTGAGCCGACATCACATGTTGCGTAGATCCCTCCACTTCTTCCATTCGTTTCGGTTCCTTGCATTAACGAAAGTCGGCGAAATTTAACGCGTTAGTTTGACTGCTGCTTTAGAATTTTCGCCTTCTTTGTGAATGCCATTAAATACGCTCATTCTTCTTGCAATCCCAGAGATAATCATGCTACGCGCTCCTACGTTGATCTTAGGACAGTGTTTGGTGACGGGTCAAGCCAATATCGTACTACCGGTCCCCTTTTGTTCTTCGGATTTTTTGCAATTTGTTTTAGAGAGAGTTTTGTGCCTTTCTATAGATATCACAAACTAAGTCGAATGCCAGATTTCATTTTTGTCTCAACAAGGATTTCAATGTCTCATCCTTGTTTCATGAGGTGTATGGATGTTGGTTTCTTAATAATGACAGTTTCATTTATTTCAAATATGGGCTGTGGACATTATCATAGGCCACTCAACTACTTGTCACTGCAGTTTGTATTATCGATGTTCTTTTTTGCTATGAAGATTTTACAGAGGGATCTTGTACAAGTGATCCTTCTAATTCACGTACTTTTCCTGAGCTGTAGTGCACTAGCTTTTCAAATTTTCAGCCCCCCATTCTTACGGAGCCATCCTGAAGTATCGGAAATAGCTACAAGCTCGTCCAGAGCTGTTGTACAGTGCTTTCCCAACTTTCCATAGATATTGTTTCACCTCTGGTTCTAAGGAGCCATCAACTTCGGAAACTCTTCCCATATTTTATTTAGAAATTCACACTTCAAAAGTTTTTTTTTAAAAGGCTGACGGATGCAGTGATGTCAGACTAAAAGATGTCAAGCTAAAGATATCTTGCCTTATTTAGTCCTTCCATAGACTTCTTTAATCGAAGCATTACTATCAACTGTATCAAAGTTGACTAGAGTCTATTCCTTTCTGCACGTACATGCACTAGATTGGTAGACCCTTCTCGATGCCTTAATCGTGAATTAAGGGGAGCGTGTGGCGCAGTAATTGGAGGCGCCACTACGACACACACGTGGAATTGATTCTTGGGCCCATGACCTACCAAGCCTTCCACCCTCCGGGGCTGGCAAATTGGTACTGGACTTGTCTTGTAGGATAGCAGCACTGGCTCGATACATCGTTAACTACCGGAAGACATTGTAAAGGCCAGATATGTATTCAATCACCTCCAATGATACTTAATGAAGTCGAATGCATGGCGCATCCCTCAGGGGATTGATCGACGCCTGGAGCTTTATCCTTTTATTTAATCGTGAACTCTTCCGAAGATCTGCTGTTAAAAGACGATCTTAACGAAGTAAACAACAATTGGTCCAAGAATCCATAATCATTTTATAGATTGCGAGCCGTTTCATAAAGGACTGAATTTACAAATATTGTAAACTCTGTGCAACTGAAATGGGAAGGTGGACAAATAATGGATATTAATTCGTTAATTTCTAGTTTTTCTTCCCATTGCTTCCATGGAAACATGTATTTGCCAAGATAAGGCAAGCCTCTTGCAAATATTTGCAAAAGGCAGTTTCCTTACCAAAGTACAATCATCGGGCATTCATCATTGGCATCCGACGTTAAAGAACGGCATGCAACAAAACCGGAGTACATTATTAGGGGTTCCACCGATAATTTCTTACTAAGGCGTTTGATCTTATGTGAAAAATTAGAAGCGAATTTTGCTTTTTCTCTAAGTTCTATGCTAAGTGAAATTGTGGGTAAATGTATGTCAGACTGCAGTACATTAATCGCTTCTCTTCCCACCAGCTTAGTTCGAACTGATAAAGGATGGAAGGATAAATCTGCCAGCGTTGATCAACCCCTGAGGGTTGCGCCACGCATTCGACTTCGTTAAGCATCGTTGGAGGTGATTGAATGCATATATGGCCTTTAGTTGGAGGTGATTGAACTCGCGGTGGCCTATAGCCTACCAATGTATCGAGCCAGTGCTGATATCCTCCCAGACAATTCTGGCACAAATTTGCCGATCCCGGAGGGATGGAAGGCTTGGTGGGCCATGGGCGCGGTGATCGATTCCACGTATGTGTCGTACTGGCGCCTCCAACCACTGCGTCCTTCGAACTGATGTCTCCTAAAAACGTTTAACACTTCACAAACCACATGGAAAACAATCTTTCGCTTTTCGGCTGCTCGAATTTCGGCTTTTCAGTGTTTATTGGTAATAGACAAATAACTAAATAAATAAGAAATTATATGTACGTGCGAAAACTGAAATTCGTACACCAGAATATGTGAAATACCAAAATGTCTTGTGTTAAGTTCACCAATTCGTCTTCAGAACACATCGCTTTAATAACAAGTTTTGTTAAGTATGCTAGCATATCTTATTAAATAAAGTTATAAGGTCTTTACATAGATGGCATCTTGCTTTATTATGACGCCTCAAGCAGTGCAAATCGTTTGACTTGACTACTTGAGTACTTGGATGGCCCGTCCTCACTGGTTGTGTGAGCCCCAGTATAATCTCCGTTTTTCGGAGATTTGCTGGTTTACCCATTGTGGTTCCCTCGAGTCGCGAGGTTAGCCAGACCAGTCTGCCTCAGATCGTCGCCACTACAGCTAGTCGCCGCCGTTGTGGATCAGAGAGAGATTTGCCACCATACGAGTAATTTGGTACTAGAACGGTGACGGATCCTGGTATTGGTTTACTCTTAGCTGGGCTTCCTGTTGGAAACGCCGGAATTCTTCTCAGCTTGGGAATGAATAGTTACCCTTCAGGAGGAATGAATGCCCTCGCTGTACATCGCCACCCGACACTCAGAAACACCTTCCAGCCACGATGTGGCGGTTAACCGTTGGGAGGACATTAATGATTAGAAGCATATTACATTCTAAAGCACATATGGCTGGAAATACATGAGTGCAAGAAGAAATTTCAGGCAGAGTTCATTCGTTGATAAATAATTTAAGCATACCTGCAAAACCAATAACATTCGTACTCTTGCAGTCATTCCATTGGTTTTAGTTGAAGCGGCTGCTACTGTCAATACCGAAAAAAATTTCAGCTATTAAACTTATGTGATGATCGAAAATATGTTCATGATTTAACTTTTTACTCACTGTCCATTTTTTTCACGAAAGCATGTTACGTGAAATTCAACAACAAGGATGTTGAGATATGAGCAGATCTGGTATCCGCAGGTGGGCTTCGAACACGTGCTTACCCTTTCCGGGAACTCATGTGCTTTCCACCAAACCAGCCCAGGCCCTTGCTTTGCCTTTGTCTCAGCAGTTTTTTCTACTCTAACGCTGCTGTCAGCAATCAGCCGTCTACAGGAATGATCTGAGGGCACAAATCGAGAAAGTGACAAAAAAACTGGGCGAGAAAAGGGCGAAGCAAGGGGCTTGAGTTGTTTGGTGGCCCTCAGCAGTGTTATCGCGGGCTCGAGGCCCACCTCAGGTCCCGGGTTTCGACTATATCTATGCATCCTTGTGGCTATAGTAGTAGTGTTATCAACATAAAGCAGAAATGCTTTTTGCTTTGTTGCATCAATTCACAAGGCATTCTTAAATGATGAAAGTAATTTTTTTAACTGCAACTTACAACACAGCGTAATTGATGTGAAAGGAATGCTTTTGCGTATCCCACGGCGATGTATAGCCGGTTGCATAGTATATCTGGCCTATACAACGATTTTCAGTGACTTACCTCTGTATCAGGTAAGTGCTTTTATCCTAACTAAGAAGTCTGGTACCAATTTCTCACGACAAATGGTTGAAAGACTTGGCCAGAGTAGTGCACGGCATCGGACCGGCTATGGTCCAGAGTGCATTGCAGTACACCATTAGCCACTGCGCTACATGCGTCCCGAGCTTTTTATTTCAATAGTTATACTTGAACGCCAAAATTTTCGCTTGGAAAAAGAAGACACATTTTTTAAGTGTTACACTTTCTGTTAAAGCAATGGAGACTACGAGAATTTCGGCAAGAATTATTTCCTATTAGACCATTTCTGGGCCAACTGATAAGCAAATAAATTTCTATCGCTCTATACGCAAGTGTCATTTGGAACAGCAAACAAGGAAGTGGTCCAAGTATTTTTTAAGAGAGAAGAAACATCAGCTTTGAACAGAATATAACTCTTTTGATAGCGCAACGTAGAGAAAAAGAGTCGCATTAATTACAAGCCAGTTTCGTATCAACAAGAACAGAACACGAATTCTTATCTCAACAGGAGCACTTCTTTTGTAGTAAAACCCTTTATCCATCCATACTTTCCACCGGAAACAAGCGCAGGCGGAAATCTGATGAAACTCGGTGATAACCTTCTACCATAGATTCCTGGTTGTCTTAAAAAGACTGTTATAAGGAAAATGATTGAAATGGAAATGAAAAAAAAGCTCACATCATGACGAAATCTACAAACAACAACTGTGGGCCGTTTATGATGAGAAAAATCTAAGCCGAGGATCGAATGAAGAACTAGCCGAACGGCAGACTAGAGGTAAAAATAACACCAAAGGTAGAGAGAGGTAAGGAAGAATATTAGCGATAAGCGGAAGTGAATGACGATTTAAACATGTAGAATCTTAAAAATAGATGAAATCATAAGATATGGTATTTCGAAACAAATCTAGAACAATTTAAGGGATACCGACACTCACCGTCTTTTCTTTCGTCTTTCATCGTGATGTTCCGACGACGTTGAACGTTCCTAACTCAGAAAGCGCATTTGATCCCAAAAAGTGGGATTCTACGGATTTCACTTTTTCGTATAAAAAACGAGTAAGCGCAAGAAAGCTTTTTGCACAAGAATATTGCTCGGCATTCACGTATTGCTGTAGTGAAGTTATTAATTTTATATTCCAAATGATTGCAATGAACAAGTAGACAACAATAAGGGACAATCTGATTGAAGGGTTGGTTACGAAGCAGTATTTTTTTGCTGTTTTTTTCAAATGGCCCATCTTTCCATCTATTGCGCAGATTTCAGCACTTCTTGCATTCGATAGGTTTTCTCGCATCCACTATCCACAGTGATCTTCGGATTTCCATGTGGCTTCGACTGCTAATTGAGGATTTCTGCCTTCCTAATTTGTGTAGTTGAATGATGGTCAAGCCGATTGTATCTGAAATCTTGAGATAGCCAAGCAGGGGCATTGCCACGTGGATTGGACAAAGTGACTTGTCTCCAGAGGAGATATTATGGATTTTCCTACCCCGCAATGATGAGACTGATACCCCGGCTGGGTTCGAACCAGGATCGTGCACGATTTAATCACTACCACCGCACTGCCTGCGCTCACTGCTGAATAGAGTAACAAAAGCATAATGCTTGCTGCGTTGATCAATCTCGGAAGGATGGGCTATGCATTCGACTACAGTAAGCATTGTTAGGGATGATTTCATGCAAACTTAATTTATACAATAACTTGCGGTGGCCTACCGATGTGTCTTATTCTGCAGAATAGTAAAGAAAGAGAATTCTCTCAGCCAGTACGTCAGAAAGCTTTACTCGTTTATTCTATAGCAATGTGATTCTGTGCACACCGTCAAAGAAAACTGATAGAACCCTTTCTTTTGTTGTGATTTCTTCAACGAATTAGTTACCACTAAGGTAAAAAGTTGTTGACATCGTACAGCGAAAAGCAGATTTCTGAGTTATGATATTCCAATCGGATAGAGACTATCGAAGTTCACAAGAGCAAACAAGTGCTGCATCATAAGAATTTCCCTACGCCATCGACATAACAAACATTGTGCTTCTTCGTGTCTTTTCCATTATATGCAAGTTTTGCTGCCTCATTTTAAATACAGTTGTAAGTTCTATAAGGCTGGGATATTTGCAAAACTCCGGACCGCAGGTGTGTGAGCTGGGGAACGAACATGCGGGTCCTTCGTTTCGCCTGTCTCTCAGCTTGTTCTATCGATCTTTTGCCATCAAAGGACAATAGCGCGTTCGTTCCCCACCGCAGACACCAGCAGTCCGGAGTTTTGCAAATATCTCAGCATTATAGAAGTTATATTTCGCAACATACCTTGCCGTTAAAAAGAAAAGGTAGTAAATAAAAAAGGATAAGACAGTTGTAAATCTTTATTTTCACCACCATATGCTTCGTAGCTACGGTAGGGTTGGACTTTTATTCTTATTGGACTTTTGCTATTGCTGGTGAGTAAATCCAATGCGAAAATGAAAAAATGCTGGTTGCTCCAACCAGAACTTTTCATTCATTGTCATCTCAGTTTAACATGGCATCATCCACCATTACAATATTTAGTTCTAATGGTGATTTTTTCGGTTTTCCGATTTGAGGTCGGAGGTTCTCTTGAGTTATTTCTTAATCAACTACACAGGGATAAACCTCTTACTATCCAAACATTATCATATACAATCAATGATATCAGTTGGGTTTATGCAAAACACGCTCGCCATAGGTTTCAGCAGTTGCTTAAACATAACTAACATTCGCATTTTTCTTCTTTCCCTTAGCAGTTTGCAAATACTTCGTAATCCTTTCACACACGCCAGCATTTTGGGGTGTCGAGCTCGCTGAACCACGCGTCATTGGGGTTCACTCAGAGCACGCATTGAAATGGAGATGTGCGGTCCGAAACGTGTAGCAGCTTGCATATTGAACTCAGTGCGTGTGGTCGTGAAACGGTTCATATTCTGCGACGAAGTTTTACTTAACCACATTTGACCTGCACTACTAACGAATATTATGCGAGTAAATAAAGTACGCTTAAAGATCAGCTCAAGAGTCTAATACTGCAGTTAGCAAATGTGGACCTTGGATGCACTTTCAGTTATTCCTTATCTTGCGCTTCTTCATTATCCCAGCCATTGTTGGGACACATACAGCAGTAGTTTTTGGTATGTTCTAATATGGGGCAGCCAAGATTAGTGATGAAATTTAACTAAGTGAAATATACAGTTTGCTGAAATAAAAATTTTTTACTTGATACAGACTGAAATGATCGAACAACACGAATAGGCCGCCTACGTTGCGTACCGTAATACCCTGCGCTCTTCATCGCTCATCACTATCGGACAGCGCTAAATGTAAAAGTTTCCTCTAACTTCCTCTTTCAGCTAATGTCTTCAGCTTATAAAACGTACATTCGCTTAGAAGAAAATACTTTCCATTACTGCATCCTACCGACATATTGGTTTTCTAGGATGAGTAGAAAACCTGAAAAACATGCATATCTCAAATCAAGGGAACAAAGCTCATTTGGTAGCTCCCTGTCCACGGGAAAGAGCAGAGTTAAACTTGCATTCCCTTACGTAACGGAAAAATAACGCAAAAACCGATGATGAAGGTTATGGGATGCCTGGTTGTAGGTAATCAAATGATTTTAGATGCTTGAGTAGGGAAACCAAGTGTGTCGGTAACATTACAATCGGAACACCCGATAAGTAATTCGGCGTCCTCATTGACACCGGATCGCAATTCCTATGGGGTGGCAGGTGTTATAGCGCGTAGTATTTGCTGGTAATAAAGCGGAAGTTTGTTAGGAATTAAACTGTTATAAATCTCCATGACCTAAAATTGATCCGTTGCTTTGGAAGCTTTCGTGGCGAAGACCTCTACAAAGGCTCTGTTTCAAAAGGGCGATTAAATACTCTAATGAAGAGCGTGGGCATGTGCGGCGAAGTGGTCGGAGGAGCCCAGCAACACACACGTGATATCGATCCCCGCGCCCATGACCTACCAGGCCTTTCATCCATCCGGGATCGGCAAATTGGTACCAGAATTGTCTGGGAGTATAGCAGCACTGACTCGATACATCGGTAGGCCACCGTGGTAAAGGCAGATTTGCATTCAATCACCTCCAACGATGCTTGGTGAAGTCGAATGCATGGCGCATCCCTCTGGCACTGATCAACGCCGAGAGCTTTGCCCTTTTAGGCCTATTTTTTTAAAGAAGAGTGTTATGTCAAAGAGCAATGAAATTGATGTCTTAGTGCAAGCATTGTTGGTTGTTGGTTTGATGAGGGAATATAGATACCCTGGCGTATTATTTCTGTGCCAAAGGCTAGAAATTTTGCAGAAGCAATTGCGGTCTAAATGTCAGCAATAGATTTATATCGTCCATTTCATATGAAGCACGAGTTTGAATCGGATGGAGCACCTTTGCGAAAAGTTGCAAGCAAGGTTCAGTGGAATACGAAACTAGAGAGGCGTATGGGGTTCTCGGAACTGACATTATAAAGACTTGTGGATTTAATGATCACAAACTAATAGATTCAAACAGGGCTATTGGTCTACCCAGTGACATCTCTTCGGAATTTGAAAAGGTTAGTGAATATCTACAAGTCGTCGTCCATTTAACAACAGTGCCATAGCTTTTTTCTGGAGACTGTCAATGGTATCCTCGATCTATCTTTCACTCTTTGTTCCTAAAGAATGTTTTATCGTTGCTCATCAATGCCATTAACCAAATTAAAACAACACTACAATAGGCCCGTGTACCCTACTTTATCGATAACTAATAGTTATAATGGTGTAAGATATACTTAATGATCCACTCTTTACCATACGAATGCAGGTCCTAGAGTACCTAATAGCGCTTAATGAGAAATCTTGAAGACCTTGTTCACCTAGGACTTACGACTGACACAAAAAAAATGCGGAGTAGTCATCGCCCACGAAGCGCTGTCATTTGGGGGTTTATTATTATTTTAAGGTTGCACATGAGGAACTTGCACAAAATTTTTAATAGTTTCATTATGTAATCTGCGCTAAACCCAGATACCAGGACTGCGTAAGTTCAGATACAATGTACTTTATTTCATGTAAGGCATGCATACTTGATCCCATGAAAGGCACGCGGTGAAGAATACGTCGAGGAAACGGGTAGCGTCCGCATAAAAGAACATCTAGAGGAGAAGTGGACAACGTAGTTTAGCATAAATGGAATCTATCGCAGATTTTCTCGCGAAAACCATCTACGATATTTTCTTTTTTAGGAGCACTATTGTTGGGATGATACAGTAGTCAATGCAAAAATGCTCGTTGGGCCATGAGTCTTTCGAAGAGCTTTGTCACGACAGCATAAGCGTTACTGTCAGTTGACGTCCATTTCTAGTAAAATTACACATGCTCTATGTAGATGCATCCTATTTTACTGCAAAGACTACACAACTTATTGAATTACTTATAGCTGTATTTTTCGGAACCAAAGGCCTGGAGCTAATTTAACCTCTACGACGAAAATGCTAGGCAAAAACCTAATTTAAATCGAGCGGTTGCAAGCACCACGTGCCGCAGAAAAACACCTTTGCCAATATTATGTCTTGTTGTTGTATTTCGTTAGCACTTAGCCCGGGCACTGCGGTTAGCAAAGGTTTTCGTGCTGCACTTTTCATCTTGACCAAATAATTTAGGCAGAAAAACGATTCTTCGAATCGAAACTGTGGAATGCTTCATCGTTCTCAACAAAAAATTGAGTAGAAGTTATACGATTAAGCGTAGAAAAAAAAGCTTTCGGCGTTGATGAATTCCAGACAGGCGCACCTTCCATTCGACTTCATAAAGCCTTATTAAAGGTGGTTAAATCCGTACTTTTTCAATGAAAGCACTCTAAGTGACCTATCGAGGCGTCTAGCCAGTGGTGTTGCACTCCCAGACGCGAGTCTCATGCCAATTCAATCTTGGATGAACACAATGTGGAGAGGTCCAAGGGTGCGGGATCGAGACCATGTGTATCGCACTCTACCTCTTACCTCTGCTCTGCTCGTGGCTCAAGATATGTGGTATTTCGAGCAAGCAGCAATGATCTGCGATAGTGCTTGGATGTGGTTCATGAGTGAGGGGGACTCGCCAAATGTAATTTTTTCCTCGTACGATTTCCTATTCTTGCGGTGGCAACCAACCTGCTTCCGACCAACAAAAGTAGGCATCATGTTGTAATGAAAAACATGAATGCCCAATATCTAAATCGGATCATCAGGCAGCAGCATGGCAGTATTATTGGAATCGTTCATGAGGAAAGATAGCAAAAGATTTTCAATCTTAGCAAATCTAATAAACGATTTTGACGAACATTGTCTCAGCAATGATCCATAAGTGCCCAATTTTTCGAAACCTCCGCGAAGAGGTGTTCCTGGCTGTGGGACTGCGAGGTACAGCGTGGAGTTCATCCTCTCGCAGGGTTTCCCAAGCTGAGAAGGAGTCCGGCGTTTCCATCAGAAAGCCTAGTTAAGAGTAAACCAATACCAGGATCCACCACCGTCCTGGTATCAAAATCGCATGGTGGCAAATCTCCCTCTGATCCACAAAGGCTGCGACTCTCTGTCGTGGTGACGACCTGGGGCAAAATTTGGCAAGTCTATCTTCAGGATTCCAGGGAACCACAATGGCTTAACCAGCAAATCTCCGAAAAATGGTGGTTATGCTGGGGGCCCGCACAACTAGTGAGGACGGGCCGTTCAAGTATCAAGTATCAAGTATGCACTCAATCACTTCTGTCAAGTTGAATACTGACGCATCGTTCAGAAATTGACGGTCGTCCACTAGCGGGAGACGTTTACGGAAGACAACACTCGCCAGCTTGAGATTAAAGGAGCGACGGAGTTATCTGGAGTCTCGTTATCTGTCCAGTAAATCATTAGGGTACCACTGCTGTGCTCTTCACTCGTGCCTATCGCATGCCTCAGCTATACATTGGGATCTACTTGCATAAGGGACACGAAAGGTGACACAGTTTCTGAAGGCCCTTCCTAAGCTACTATTGGAGAATAGAACTCACGAGTAAATAATGAAGCTGTACCGTAGAAAAGGTTCCTCAGAAAATTGAAAATCTGCGATATTTCCAGCTCCCCTTCTTATTTCCAACAGTGATAACTTCTAGTCTTAACCTGCCAGTTCATCAATGTTTTGATACCGTACTATTCAGCGGAGCTGCAATTTATCAGTGATTGACTTGGATTATATTGTAGAACGTTGTTGTAAACACTGAGAACTACGTCTGATAAAACATTAACGAACAGAATGCTTTTACTTCCTATTGTGAAACTCCATTTTTACTTTGCTTGGAAAAAATTCTTCAACTCATAGAGCATTCTACAGCTCGAAGGTTACGATTCAGCACGAGCAGTGGTTGTTGTTACACACTTTATCTTATCTAGTGCCCCAAGATAAAAACGCCTTAAGATGAGAGATGGGAAGATAAAGATGTAAATCAGCGCTATGAAGGGAACATTTCTGTTCATTGCCTACCAGAATGTGACGTTATTTGTAATAGAAGTCATATTGGGCTAAAAAATACATAGATACAAATATTTCAAGGACAGAGTAAAAGTACTTTGTTAAGGGTTTGATATAATTTCATAAAAGCTTAAAGCTTTGCCTAGGTGTAATTGCGCGTCGTTTAATCGCTCGAGGTACCCGTTTTCCAGATAATAATGTAAGCAATGAGAGAAATATCACCTGAAAAATCTCTGATTATAGTAAGATTTACTGGCAAACAGAAAACTAGTTAAGATAAAGGCGAAACGAAGGACCCCATGTTGTGCTTGTGAACGCGCTGGGGCCGGAAAGGGTAATAGCGTGTTCGATCAACACCGCAGACACCTGCGGCCCGTAGTTTTTGCAAGTATCTCAGCATTATTGTGGTTCTAATTCACATAATACACCGCCATAAAAAAATTTACTAGGCCGTAAGTAGAAAGATAACGTTGTGATTACAACGAGATTGAATAGAGGTCCAAGTATGTTGGGTGAGCCATAGTTTCATCGTCCAACTCACGCAACTTCCGCCACATTAGTTGTGCAAGATGTGGCCGCACGCTGTGATACAATAGGTGATTTCGTAATAAATAATGCCTTAGCAGAAAACTGAAACGTCGGTATAGTTATTTATAGCATAAATCTGTTTAGAAAACGCTTAGGGACCACCATCTCCCAACCGAACGTGTTCTGTCTTGGCATAGAAGAAGTGGATCGTTTTTGTTGCATAAAGGAAGCGCAGAGAGGACTAATAGTGATATTTCTTCGCACATTCTTGATTCTTGAATTCACGCTGCAAAATGCATCGAAATTTTTTAGCTCCCCAATCTTTTCTAAGCGACAAACGATGGTCGAATGATGTGTCCCCTCATACAAATCACGTTCTTGAATGCTGTTAGACTCACATGATATTTTTCCCCTTCTTTCTGACAAATCATCTGCAGGTTCAAAACCCTGTTTTGAGCCATATTCTTTGCTAATAACACTTTTGGTTTTTATCTCTACGGTATCTGCAAGTTTGAAATCATAAAGCAGAACGATGCGATTTATTTTATTCGAGAGCATTACTTAAGTCATTAGAAAATTCGTCCAAACTGATCAATGAAGTGCTACTTTATGGAAAGATGCTCAGCAGAAATCTGAAACAACGTCAAGAACGGAATACACTAATGGCCTAAAAAAGAGTAGAGTAAAGTGTGTGCCGTTGGTCAGTAATTGAAAGGAGAGTCAAGCACTCCACCTCATAAAATACAGTTGGAGGTGATCGAGTGCATATCTGGCATGTACAATGACTTTGCCGCAGATGCTTATTTCTTTGAGCGTTAATGGGGTATACGAAACCAATCCGTTCCTCATGAAAATCGTTTCTGTGACATTTAGTTGAAGACCAATCTTTCCACAGGCTTTATCAAAGTCGGTAAGCATACGTTCCGCTTGGCTAGTGTTTTTTGTTATTAGAACGGTGTCATCAGCAAAACGAAGATGATGTAAATGCCGACCATCGATTTTCACTCCCATATTATCCCATTCCAATGTTCGCATGACATTCTGGAGGGTGGCGAGAAATAATTTTGGCGAGATTGCATCGCCTTCCCTAACCCCCTCTTTGACGTCAATGTTAATATTGAACTTCCAACTAACGCCATTTTTTTTGTACGTCTGTATAAGCTGTGAATTAAAGTAAGCACTACAGTACACGAGTTTTAATAGCGTGCGCTTTATTTATTGGTGAAATTTATTGAAGAGATGGTGCAAATCCCATGCGCATGTTTCCGATGTCAAAGATGTTGCAGAATTGACGGATGAACGGACTGCCGAGAAGACAATCCGGTCTGAAGCCACCGGTCTCGAACGGAAACATGGCGAGGAAGCATATTTTTCCTTCTATCTAAATTTTGAAATCTTATGTACACGGAATGGAATAATCGAAAAGCTAATTGTTCCATAAACAGTAGCGAAAATGGAAATATTGCAGCGAATCAGTAAACAAATGGCAAATAGTAAAACCTACCTTATTAACGTAGTAAACAGAATCGATAGGGTACTTGTTTGTTCCAGGTGTAATGTCTAGGGTGAGTGACGTTGCATTGCATGCTATCAAGTACAATTCCTCTGTGGCGTTGGACTAATTTAAAAAGGACTCATTATATTCTGGTAGCAGATTTGAAGTGCGAATGATTTATACCACAGCTCCGGCAGCTCTAGCGAGCTGGTCGATGACAACTTCTGGTCCGCCAATCAGTGACGTACCGGTGTCGGGATGTTGCTTCGTAATCCTTCGTATGCGAGTAGTCTATTGTGTTTTTCGTTCCTGAAAAGATTCTGGAGAAGTTTATCCGCATAAAATGTCGAAAGTAGAGGTAATTTTTAGTGTTCATCCATCAGCAGTGTTCCAATCACAAATTAAGTGGCATAAAACAGTCACAAACTACTTACCCGCAACCATTTCCTGCTATCCAAAAAGGAAGACGATCCGCTGTCAAGCAAGACGGAAAATTGCTGGTCGGCTGTACCGACTGTGATATTACCAACGAACTCAACATCTTCGTAGCTATTCACCTTAACGAAAGGCATGATTTACGTAATCGATAGAGTTCCCACGTCTTGTGTCATTGAATGAGCACTAGTATAGACAGTTATGTCGTTCCTAAAGAGGGAGAATGGGGATACACGCTGTGGTGGTATATTCTACGGCCACAAATACTTGTCAATCATTCCTAGACTGAATGTTGACTTATTTTTTGGAAAGCTATCCTGTACAAACTTCCATTTACAACCCAGTCACCATATTTCATTTGTTTGGAAGGTTGAAAGCATGCAGTCTGCATAGAAACAAACATAGTCATGCAGCAATTTAGTTTATTTCATGCTGTATCCTCAATGAGCAAACAAGAGGTCTGCAGAGCAGACCGCAACCAAGTCAGACAAGCATCCCCATAACTCCAACACGAAGACTGTTTTTCCGTTAACTTGGACTTTTCATACTCTGAAGAAGGCTAAATCCTTCGAAACGCCATTTCTTTTGCTAGCAAAAAAATAAATTAGCAGGCTCGTGTTTGCACTTCAAGAAATCACTAAATTATTTGACCAATGCCGAGGTTAATAGAAAGTCATAAGAATTTATTTTGTGAAATAATTCTTCCCACATGTTTCTTTTGCGCTAAGAAGTTGTTAAACATGAGAATTAACCAATGTGAAACGTGAAATTAGTTAGGCCTTCAGTCCAAAAGGAAAAACACCAAGTGTACTGGAACGGCGCTGTGGTCTACTAAGACTTCAACAACGATCCAGTTTCAATTTCCTAATAGACAATGTTACAAGACATAAATCTCTACAGATATCGGAATACATCGGAGTCTTCTTTATACCGCTTTTGCCCTTGTCGCTGTCAGTTTTTCTTCTGATTTCTTTCTTTTTTTTATTCACTTCGTTTTTTCGCGTGTGGCGCAGTGGTTGGAGGCGCCACTGCGACACACACGTGGAATCGATCCCGGCGCCCATGGCCCACCAAGCCTTCCATCCCTCCGGGATCGGCAAATTGGTACCAGACTTGTCTGGGAGGTTAGCAACACTGGCTCGATACATTGGAAGCCCACCGCGAGCCATTGTAAAGGCCAGATATGCATTTAGTCACCTCCAAACGATGCTTAATGAAGTCGAATGCATGGCATATCCCTCAGGGATTGATCAACGCCGAGAGCTTTATCCTTTTTCATCCTTTACGCTTCTTCGCCATCTATTATACTACATCTGCCTGAAATCCAAACTGATATCAGAGAATACCAGTGTTAGATCATCAGTTTTACACAAGCAAATATGATTTAGAATTTATTTTTCAATATCACACGCATTCTTTTACGGATATTTTATAAGCAGAAGCTCTCTTTTCACATAAGTGTTCAAGGGTGAGTTGTCCTTACCCGTTGGCTAATAGTAATCAGTGATGAAGAGCGCAGAGTATTACGGCGCTTGACGTAGGCAGCATACTGGCCCCTCTCGATCATTTCCATCTGTTGAAATGGAGATTTTATATGAACAAGTAGTATGTGTTTTCCAACTAAATTTCAGTACCATTCTAAACATGCGCCATATGAGAGCATGCCGAAGGACAGCTGCCGCTACTATCTCGACAATGACTAGGAGACTGGAGAAACGCATCCTAAGAAAGGAATTTCGGTTAGCCTGAAACCAACTCTGATGTTAACAGTTTTTGCCGAATGTATAGTTCATTTAAAAAAAAAGGATAAAGCTCTCGGCGTTGATCAATCCCTGAGGTATGCGCCATGCATTCAAGTTCATTAAGAATCGTTGGAGGTGATTGAATGCATATCTGGCCTTTACAATGACTCGCGGTGGCCTGCCGATGTGTCGACCCAGTGCTGCTATCCTTCCAGACAAGTCTGGTAACAATTTTACGGACCCGGAGGGACGGGAATGCTTGGTGGGCCATAGACGCGGGGATCGATTCCACGTGTGTGTCGCAGTGGCGTCTCCAACCACTTCGCCTCACGCGCCCTCATAGTTCATTCACCCCGTGATTATTTCACAGTAGTGAATTAAACAGGTTGTTGGAAAAAAAACCTGGCCACGAGAATTTTTCGCGATGTTTGCAAAACACAGTAGAATGAGCGACGGCTTTTTGGTCGCGGGCTGCCGAAGTAGTATTGATGCCTCTAATCTTCTTATAAGGCATCTCTTTGTACGACGTAACTGATATATTTCGTTGAGTCTGATCATGTTTTCCTAGGAAGAGGTGTGGCCTAGTATGGCCGATTACAAAGCAATTCAAAACAAAATCTACTCAGAGTGAGCAAACAAAAACGACCGCTACCACTTTACGATTTCTAACATTAGAGTAGAGCTCAAGAACCAAGCTGAAAATACAGTAATAGCTGTGATCGAATCTTGTAGTTCCAAATATTAGGTTGTAACATATGAAATGGCTAATTTTAATTGTAAAATTTAAATAACCACAACTTTTTCCATGCTAAATTTTATTAATCGATAGTAACACCGCTCAAATTATCACTTTTTTTCCAACATAGAACGAATTCACTTGTTTTAATTGTACAAAAATCTAGAGTTCTGAAAGCGACGAATTCGTTGGAGGCATTTTTTGGATCATCGTGGTTGGTGAAGCATTTGTCGTCCAGGAGGCTCCCAAGGTGCTTGAAGTAGTGGTAATCGGTAGGCCAAAGGTCTGTTGAATAAGGCCGATGAGGTGAAGCTTTGTAATTCAACTCGTTCAACTTCTGCAGCGCTGATAACCGTTTCGCCCGGATTTAAAAAAGCTATGATGAATGAGCCCGGCTTTTTGGTGCAATTTTCGGCCTTGGCAAGTTCTGTGGAGCCTGATCTCAATCAAACGATTGAGCTGAACGTCGCCAGCTTTCGTACAGAATCCTATTCTCTTCGCACGTCACAACTCCTTTCGCACCTTCATTCCACATTCCCGTGCGAACGTTTAATAAATAAAGGCTATAGGAAATTGGGATGAAGTGACACGTGCTCCTTTATTAAAAGCTAACGAAATCCTTTGAAATGGGAAAAAAAGATTGGGAAGGAAATAAAGGTTAAGCGATTTGATTGCGGCGGCAGCTTCAGATTAGTTTGGTTCAATGCCGATTTGTGCTTCGCGGACATTTCCCATTTTTCCTGATGATTGCTAATAGCATCTACGAAGTAGAAATAGGACCAAGAAAAAAGGCAAACCAGCGCCTCGGTTGATGCGGTAGACATCATGTGAGCTCACGACAAAGGGAAGCGCGGGTCCGAAGAACACCTGAGGCTCCTAGTTTTGCTCTTATCTCGAAATCCTTTGTTCGAACACTGACCAAGTGTTAGCAGACTACTGCTGCGAAAACATAAATGACGACGGCCGTATACAAATGAGCACACAAATCGAAGCTCAGCTTAGATTCGGCTTTATGGCCTCTTCACAAACTGTTAAACAGCTGTTTTATTCTTGTAAATCGAAGTCTCACATGAAAGTAGCGTGTTCTTACCGTTGACTTCCAGCATCAAGATGCTTATTCCTTTCAACCGATCTACGTTGGTGTAGCATCTGACATTCATTAGCTTACAATTCCGTCCCTAATTCATAGAACTAACTGGACTTGCTATTTGATTTGTTTTATGCTCTTTTGAAAAAAGATAGATGTAGTTCATTATCAGTCAACTTGACCTGAATCTAGTTACTATGCAGGACTACGTTTTTTTTCTTATTTTTTACACGATCCAATACCACACATTTCACAAGTCCCAGCGCCTCTTCGAATTGGTTCATCATTCAAAAATTATAAAGTCTATTCACTTAATATGATACTGTCGATGTTTGTTAACAATTTCTAACTTGGAATAACCTCAACTCCACTCACTGTAATTATTGACTTTTACGCTGGTAGAATACCCCAGTCGTACCTCCAATTATACGTAGTGTCTCTATCGAATTATCACCATGCCATAAAGTCTAAACAGCTTTTCACCTGGTCAATAACGCTCATTCTTGAGGAATTGCGGGAATAATTTATAATAAACAGTAGTGATAATGACAGTAATGTTAAGAATAATGGTAGTAAAATCAATCGCCTGTATCACCTGTCTTACCGTTGATCGTCAAGTGACTCGAGCATACGTCAGTAAATATCCATTTTTCCATGTCGCGTTCAAGAGTAACCCAGTGGGTTCTGCTTACTCTAGGAACTCGTTGAGAACCACACCTTTCTTTTAGGCATTCCGTAAAGAACTCTGACCACCAGGGTCGACTGCGTTTCTGCCGTACGTTTGACATCTCCAGGAATCCAGTCACTAACGGTTCCCTGCCCATCGGTTGTCGTCTATACGCTGCAGTCGAAAAGATGTGCATGGAGTTTCCTTTATTCTTTTCATTATATCATCGATGCTCTTAAATGTCTCCCAAGCGTCTCGCTTTCTGCTCAACGCTGGAGCTAAGTCTTTCATCTCGTTGATTTCCTAACCTAGATAGACTTAAGTGGAACATTCGCTTGAGCGTGAATGGGGCACACGTAACCAATCCGTTCCTCATGAACATCGCTTCTGTGAGATTTAGTCAGAGGCTTCATCAAAGTCGGCAAGCATTCAATCCGCTTGCGAACGTTTTGTGATATAAGAACGATGTCATCAGCAAAGCGAAGATGGTGTAAATGCACACCATCGATTTTCACTCCTATATTGGACAACCTGCATGGGGGTGGAATCCTATTCCAACGTTGGCAAGACTTTCTCGAGGGGTGGTGGTAAATAATCCTGACAAGGTGGTCCTGTGTAGAATTTCTTGTGTAGAATTTGGGACAACAGCAACAACGGTTAGGCAAGGTCTCCAATTTACCGTGATATGGTCTATTTCGTAATCGTGCTCTCCATCGGGAGACTCTCACGTGCAGCGTTAAGGGTGGGGGCTTCTGGAATTAAGAGTTACCATGGATGGTCTTTGTCCTCATGATAAACTCAGATAACCGCTCACCTTGAGTTCCATTCTAATCCATAGGTCCCTAATGTGACGTTTCTCAGACGTTCTTCTTCGTCCAATCTTGGCGTTGAAATCTCCAATGATGACCTTGAAGAATGTATGATGTTCTCTATAAAACTTCTCCAAGTCCACATAGAACGCTTTTACTTTGTTTTCATCATAGGTTGCACCTGGTGCCTAGACGGCGAAAGTTGTCGATGCCGGTGTTGATCCACAAGTCCACCTTTTTTGAACCTTAAGTGCCTGATTTAGGTTGTTAGTTGTTCGAATGAATCAATATTCTTGGGCAAACCCTTGTTGACGAGAACGCCGGCGCCGGCGACTCCTTTATTGTCATAGTGTTAAGAGGAAGATTTCCTCTCCAGTGTCATAGACGGCTCGAAATGGGTGGCGTCGTCTCGTCTCGGCTAATCCAATGACGTCGTAACCATATCTTTCTCGCTGCATGAGCAATCGAGGACTCGGGTGCAAGTGTGCATGCATTGTAGTTACAAATCGTCACCATAATCTGCTGGATTTAAGCAGCTTAGAATGGCCCTGAGATTTTAGCCACCTCTTCGAACTCGTCCTGCCCAGCGCTACTGAATCGGGGTGTCTTTCGTGGTCATAGAAATGACGCCCTTTTCTTTCACTGTGGTTTGCCATTTGATACCTACGTATAGCTTTGTTTGAGCTCTCAATATGGGGCTAGGTATACTCACGGGTGGCTTGTCAGTCTCTCCCGGAGTCGACATGGAGCTTGTTTGTTGGAGGACACTCCGACTCATATTTTAAGGAGACTCAATATTTCAAGCTTCCCTCCTTATTTCATTCAGTGATAACTACTAGTCTTAACCTGCCAGTTCATCAAATGTTTTGATACCGTACTGTTCAGCAGAGCTGCAATTTATCAGTGATTATCTTCGACTGTATTGCAAAACATTGTTGTCAACAGTAAGAACTACGCCTGATAAAACATTAATGAACAGAACGCTGATCGCAGAGATCGATAGAACTAGCTGAGAGACATGCGAAACGAACGATCCGCATGGTGTGGTGGTGGACGCGTTACTCCCCGGAAAGGACAGTAGGCGCGTTCGTTCCTCACCGCAGACACCTGCAGTCCGGAGTTTTGCAAATATCTCAGCATCGTTGTAGTTATAATTCGCATTATACCCTGCCATTAAAAATAGTAGGCAGTAAATAAAACGGTTAAGAACGCTTTTACTTCCTATTGTGAAACCCCATCCTCGCCTTCTTTTCAAAAATTCTTCAAATGATGAAAACATTCTATGGCTCGAAGGCTGGGATTCAACATGGGCAGAGATTGCTGTTAGAGACACAGCCTACTTTATTTTGTGCCCCAAGATAAAAAATATCTTAAGGTGAGAGATGGGAGGACAAAGATATGAAAGGAGCGTTTTCCCTGAGAACTTCTCTCTTCATTGCCTACCAGAATGTGATACTATAATGGAAGTCATGCTCAGCTAAAAAATACATGAATACAAGTGCTTTCGAGAAGAAAAAACGCACTTTAGTAAAAGTTTGACATGATTTGGCAAAAGCTTTAAGCTTTACTTGAGTGTAGTCGCATCATTTAATCGCTTGAGGTGTCCGTTTTCCAGATGATATTGTTAGAAATGAGAGAAATGCCGCTTAAGAAGTTCTCCGACTATTAGAAGATTGCCGAAATTCTTAAAACAGTGATAATCCATTGGTCTAATCGAGGTCGAAGCATATTGGGTGAGGCATAGTTTCGTACTCCAACTCAATCAACTTCTGCGACACTGATTATGGAAGATGTGGCGCGCAGTGATGCAATAAAAGATTTCGTGACAAATAATGCTTTAGCCGAAAACTGAAAGTCGTTAAAGTTTTTTTTAATACAAAGGAAAATGCTTGAGAGCATCATTTTATCTAAATTTCCCGACCCGAACGTCTTCTGTCGTTGCATGGAAGAATCGAATCGTTTCTGCTGCATGAAGGATGCGCAGGGTGAACTAATAGTGATATTTGTTTGCATATTCTTGAATTCACGCAGCACTCATACGTCGGACTTTCTCATCTTTCCAATCTTTTTTAAACGACAAGCAATGGGTAATTGTATCTTTCACACTAATCAAGTTCTTGAATTCTGTTAGTCTCACATGATATTCTGCCCTCTTCTTCCTGACAAATCAAGTGTAGGTTCAAAACCCCGGTTTGTGCCACGTGCTTTCTAATAACATTTCATCACTCGTTTTTATCTCTACGGTATCTGCTAGTTTGAAATCATAAAGCAAAAAGGATGCGATCTATTTTTATTTAAGAGCACTATTTAAAGCACTCCGCCCAGCGTTTTACCTCCTCACCGTGGCTGGGAGCTATTCCTGGGTGTACTGTGTTGTACAGCGTGGCGATTCCTCCACCTGGAAGGGTCTCCCAAGCTGAGAAGCAGTCAGACGTTTCCAAGAGGTAGCTCATCTATGAGTAAACCAATACTAATACCAGGATCCACCACCGTACGAAACTAGTCACGTGGTAGCAAATTTCCTACTTAGGGCGGCGAATGTCTCTGGTGGGTGACGACCACGGAAGTCTTTGGCCAGGGTGACCTCGGAACTCCAGGAAATTTGACTTCAGAACTCGGCTGAATAAGCATCTTTGTCAGCCTCATGTTATCTTAACAATTCAGGAAGTATTAGCAACATATTTTCAATCTATATTCGCGACAAGTTTCTGAAAAGCAGAAATTTTCCGACGTAATATATGGTAACACTGATTCCACTACAGCTTTATCAAGTGTAGTGCTTATTGCTAGTGCGCGCGTACCTCAATAGTCAGCGGTGATCCGCAACAAACATGGGCTCGATCCGACGCCTCAGGCTCATCGAGCCTTCGGTCCCCTCTAGGATCAACAAGTTGCTACCAGATGTGTGGAAGATAGCAGCACAATTCGATACATCGATAGGCCAACGCTAGCTGTCGTAAAAAGCCAGATATGTATTCGCTCTCCTCTAACAGATGCTTGATGAAGTAGAATCCAGGAGCCTCCCTCAGGATTCGATCAACAACGGTTGCCTCATACTTTATCCTTCAGTATCTATTCCTAACAGCAAAGAATTGTAGAAGACACAGAGCTGTGGTACTTTCGACAGTTGCTGGTTTATTTTGAACGGAGGTCGAAAACCGAAGGCGATAGAAAACTAGAGCAATGTTAAGCTTTATAAGAATACACCATACACCTCGATACATACCAGTTATAGGAGCAGTAACAAAATGGTGTAGTCAGTTCAAAATATCGACTTTCTATAAATCTTGGCATAGTAATTAATACATCTGTAAATATGTTTCTGCGAACTGCCCTTTTTTTGCCGAAGCAAGGTTGGTATAGATTTTCTTATTGCTGTTGTTGTAACAATGGCCGACGGTTCGACGACTGCGCCTTCATCGGAGCCTTGCCGTTGCACAACTTGTATGTTGTTCAGGAGGGATGATAAGACCGTGAGAATTTTCAAACGATCCAAAAAAATCCAGCGCTTACATTTGGCCGTTTGCCAAAGTACGCAGTATTGTGGGCAAGTCCAGTGGTAGCATAGTAGCCTCTGTTTCAAGATTTCCATCTAACGCCACTTTTTGCGCATTTGCACAGGCTTATAATAAAAGTAAGCACTACAGTACACAAGTGTAAATAGCGTGCTCTTGATTTATTGGCGAAATTTATTGAAGTGACGGTGCAAATCCCATGCGCATGTTTCCGATGTCAAAGATGTTGCAGAATTGGCGGATGAATGGAGTGCCGAGAAGCCAATCCGGTCTGAACCCACTGGACTCGAATGGAAACATGGCAAGGTAACATGTGTTTCCTTCTATCTAAATTTTGAAATTAAAAGGTCAATTGTTCAAAAAAATGGCAGCAAAATTGGAGAAATATCACAGTGGACCAATAAACGAGTCGAGAATAACAAAACCTACCTTATTAACGTAGTTAACAGAGTCGATGGGAGTACTTGTTTGCTCCGGTTGAAACGTCAACAGTGGGTAATGTGGCATTGCATTCCATCAAGTATAATTCCTCTGTACCGTTGTACTAATTAAAACAAATCATCACATTCTGACACCAGACATGGAAACCGAATGCTTTATACCACAGCTCCGACAGCCTTAGCGAGCTGGTCGATGACAGCTTTTGGTCCGCCGATTAGCGACGTACCGGTGTCGGATGCTGCTTTGTAGCCCTTCGTATGCGAGAAGTTTCCTATTCCAATGGATGATATCTGAAAATCTTTCACTTTGTAGAAAACGAATATTCTAAGTACATTTATGTGTGGACAACCATCCTTAAATTGGTAAAAGGTTGCTGATGTCAGAGGCTCATAGGAGACAACTCGTCCACAGTTTACGGTGTCAAGTGCACCATAAGTGAATAGGCCAGACGGCGTTGTAACAGGTTTTCCTTGGTGTTGCATCCAAACAGTGAAAAGTGGCTTATCAAGTAAGTCTTAAAATATTGCAACTATTGAACACCATTGAAAACGATTACACAATGTTTGTGATGGTTATTTCTCACTTTGGTTAATGGCATTGAAGAGCGGCGGCACAATATGTCCAACGCTCAGAGCAGTGAAAGCGAAACCAAGAACTCCATCAATGGGATCCTGCAGAGAAAGGCTATGCCATAGTTATTCTACTACTAGAAGATGCTTGCCAACATCTTCTAAATCCGAGCTTATATGTTTTGCTAGGCCAAACGTCGTATTCGGAACAGCTAGCTGTTGCTCATTCAATCCACCGAACTAAAATTACGTAGTATCTTGAAACAATAAAGTCCTTTGAAATGGAGACGTTTTACCATCAACCTTCATGACATCATTTCCGAGTTCACCTAGAGCCACTCCCATTTCGTATTTGATTATCCATGTACCGTTCCTGTTTGCAAAGGTGCTTGATGAGCTGGAGTCGAACTTCCGCTTGCTTTGGCAAGATGCACTAGAAGCTTTTCTTAAGTTTAGATTACAACCATCTCTGTATTGCTCCTGGTGAAACGGCGTGCGTAGGCGTGCCTACATTGGTGTTTGTTCGGAAATATAAAGGCCGACATAAATGCATTTTTTGTCCAACTTTCTTTATAACCATACCATTAAAAACCTGGTTTTTCTATTGTGTTTTCAATTCCTATTTCGAGGAAATATTCCGGAAAGGTTTTTCCGCACAAAAATGTCAAAATTAGAGGTGTTTTTTTACATTCATCGATCAGCACTCAAAATTAAGTGGCATAGAACAGTCACAAACTACTTACTCGCATGCACTTCCTGGTACCCAAAAGTTAGAGGATCCGGTGTCAAGCACGACGGAGAATTGCTGGTCGGGTGTACCGACTGTGATGTTAGCAACGAACTCAACATCTTCGTAGTTATTTACCTTCACGAAACGTGTGATTTAAGCAATCGATGGGCATCACATCTATTCTATCATTGAATGAGCACTGGTAAAGACAATGATTTTGTTCTTTAAAAGAGAGAATGCCGATGCATGCTGTGGAAGTATTTGCTGCTGTCAGGAATATTTTGTCAATCCACCCTGGAGTGAAGGTTGACTTATTTTTTGAAAAGCTGCCCTAAACGATCTCCCATTTGCACTCCAGTCATTAGATTACATTCGTCACTGCTTTCTTGATGAGCAAACACTAGGCTTGCGAACGTACCACAACCAAGTGAGACAGTCATCTCCATATCCCCAACACAAAACTGCTTTTCTGTTAAGCAGACCATTCCAGACCTTGAAGAAGGCTAAATTCTGCAGGAGGTCAGTTTATTTACTAATAAAGATTAGTGCAACAAGCCTACCAACGGTTTACCGCCTCATCGTGGCTGGGACGTGAACGGCCTGGGTGTCGGACTGCGGTGTATAGCGAAGGGACTCATCGCCCAGCAGATTTCCCGAGCTGAGAAGACGTTTCAGTCAGGGAAGCCTAGCACCACCATCCTGGTATCAAAGTCGCCTGGTGGCAAATCTTCCCCTTCTGATCCACAACGGCTGCTACTGCCTGTGGTGAAGACCTGGGTCATACTTTGGCCATGCTGACCTCGGGATTCCAGGGAACAACAATGGCTTAACCAACAACTATCCGAAAAAGTGGAGGTTATGCTGAGGCCCGCACAACCAGTGAGGACGAGCCTTTCGAGTATTCAAGTATAAGTAAGTATGTAATGTAACAAGCTCGCGTTTGCTCATCAAGAAAACAGTGAATTATTGGATAAATGCCGAGGTTGATAGAAAATCGGTCTTGAGAATTTATTTTATGGAATCATACTCTTCTGACATTTGTCTTATTTGCTTCAAAAAATCCTGAAACCTGAGCATTAGCCAATTCAAAGCGTGAAATGGGTTAAGTCTTCAGTCTAAAAGGAAAAAAAACTAGCGAAAGTGCACTAGAACGCCACCGTGGTCTACAGAGACATCAGCATATACCTCTTCTCATTCTATAAATAGGCAATATTATTGGAACTGAAGCTTTAAAAAATATCGAAACAATTTTTACATTGCATTGGGTTTTACTCTGACACTTTCTTCTTCTAATGTCTCTGCTTTTTTTATTTACTATGCTTCTTCGCGATCTGTTGCATCTACCTGCAATCCAAACTGTTCTCAATGACATGTCAGTGTCAATTGATGGATTTCACTTCGTAAATGCGATGTGAAGCTAATTTTTAATATTATACACATTGCCTTAAAAATATACAGACATATTTCGGGTTATTCTATATTTTGGGCTAAACGTTCAGGGATGAATTGTTGTTACCCATTGTCCAAGAGTAATCAGTGATGAAGAGCGTAGAGCATTGCGGCGCTTGACGTAGGCAGCATACTCGCCTCTCCTGATCATTTCCATCTGTTGAAGTGGCAACATTATTTGAACAGATAAGATGCCTTTCTCTAACTGGATTTTAGCACCATTTTTGGCTTATGCCATATGAGAGCATGCTGAAAGACAGCTGCCGCCACTACCTCGGCAATGAGAACGAGAATGGCGAAGCGCATCCGCAGGAAGGAATTTCGGTTCGCCTAAAAGCGCCTTCACCATGAATAGTTTTCGCCAAATTTTGAACATAATTTACCGATTGATCCATTTATTGATTATCTGATTAATATTATTATGATTATACATTGATTATTGTTAATAATTTATTGATTCGGCGATTATTTCAACATAATGAGACAAACACCTTGTTGTAAAAAAGACTCACCGCGACAATTCCAGTGATATTTCCAAATAATGAATGGAATGAGCAAATGGCTTTGGTGGTTGGAGGCTGAAATCGTATTCAGTTAGAGCCTTCTTATCAAAGGCATCTTCTATAAGGTGCAACTGATATAATTCGTTGATTCTCATCATATTTTCCCAGGAAGAGGTGTGGCCTAGCATGGTCGATTACGAAACAAAGTCCCACTCAAACTGGGTAAACGAAAACTACAGCTACTATCTACTACTTCTAACATTAGGCTAAAGCACTCCGGAGTGCTAAAGCACTTTCTAATGTGGTTGCCAATCTCTACACAAAGTTCCGCTTCAATTTGTTGCTTGGACAACAAGATCAACGCCTTAGAGGTGGACAGAAAATTATGCAGTCTCTGGTCCAGTTTGTATTCGACTACTGGATTAGACTGCTTTCGCAACTTCGATCTACATTTCCTTGTGAAGATCTGATACAAAGAGGCTGAAGGAAGTTGGCATGAAGAGAAACACGTGCTCGTTTACTCCGAGCTAACAAAATCTTTTGAAATGAATAGAAAAGATTTGGCAGGAAATAAGGGTTTGCTCTCCGGATAATTCCAATTGACATCTGACTGCTGATAGCACCTACGAAGTAGAAAGACGGCCGAGACAAAGGCAAAACCGTGGTCTCGGTTGATGCTAGTAGATAGCACGTGGGCAGACGGTAAAGGTAAACGAGTGTTCGAAAAGCACCTGAGGCTCCCTAGTTTTGCTCTTATCTCGAAATCCTTTGTTTTTCAGACGCTGACCAAATGTTAGCAGATTACTCTTCCGAAAACATAAACACCGACGACCATGTACAAATAACATACAAATCGAGGCTCAGTCCAAATTCGGCTTTGTAGCCAACTACTAAACAGCTGTTCTATTCTTATAAATCGAACTCTCACACAAAACTAACTTGTTCTCCACATCGGCTTCAAGCATCAAGACGCTTCTTCCCTTCAGCTGAACTACACTGTTGTAGCATCTGGCATTCAGCAGCTTTCAACTCCTTCCTTGACTCATAAGACCAACTGGACTTTTTTTTGATCTGTTCTATGCTTCTTTGAAAGAGTTAGCTATAGTTCATCATTAGTGAATTTGGCCTGAATCTAGTTACTGTGCTCTATTACGTTTTTTTTTATTTTAACGCTATCCAACACCACATATTTAACTACTTCCAGGCTTCTTCGATTTGGTGTGTTCCCTTGAATCCGCCACCGAAAACGTTCTACGGTTTGCCTCTGGATTGGACCACTGCATGAAGATTTGTGGTCTCTCCTACAGAATGCCAGTGATTGATGGTCGAATAGATTCTTCCTGTAAATCTGAAGTGGCCAAGGTAGAGCGTTCCCAGACCTTCGCCACAGATAACCTTCTGCCTTTACGAATTGAAAAGAGAGAAAGAACGAGAAATGCGCTATATCTAAATCCGGACATCAGAGAAAAGCACACTTAGGCATTATTGTACAGGTTCGTGAGAAAAAAAGAGCTGAAGATTTTTGATCTAAATAGGTCTAAAAAACGACTTTGGCGAACATCATTTAAGTAACATTATAAAAGTGCGTTGTTTTTCAAAAACTTTGGAGATTTCATAAAGCATATCCTAAGGCACGTGTGGTAGAGTGGTCAAGGGCAACCAAGAAAGCACACTGGATCGGTACTCGGTCCAATCCCACGTAGAGTGCTTGCCAAGCCTCCAGCCACTCCGGAGTCCCGTAGAGGCGAGTACCGCACATGTCTGAAAAGATCAACCACTGACTTGGTAAATCGGTGGTCCTCCGCAAGTAATTTTTAGACCACATGCGCAGTCAATCATTTCTATGATGTTTGACGAAGTCGAACACACGACGGATCTCTCAGAAATTGACAGTCGTCGTTTTACTGCAGGATAGTTACATAAAGCAATCGCTCGTCAGGTTGAGATGAAAAGACCGTCAGGGTTATATACAATTTTCTCCATCCATCTAATAACTCAATCGAACACCTGCACTTTTCGCCCGTTGCTATTTCGGGCCTCAGCTGTTCATGGGGATCTACTTGCTTACTGGTCACGAAAAGTGATACAGTTTTGCAATATCTCTTTTAATCTGGTTTGGGATAAAAAAAAAGTCACGTTTAGTTAATCAAGCTTTACCATGCCAAAAAAAACTTCAGAAATTAGAAGATTTTCAATATCTCCATCTTACTATTTTATTTCTAGCATTGATAACCACAAGTTTACGCTGTCAGTTCATCGATGTTTTGATAATGTACTATTCAACAGAGCTGCAATTTATCAGTAATACTCTTGGGTTGTACTGCAGTGCATTGTTGTCAACAGTATGAACTACGTCTGATAAAACATTAACGAACAGAACACTTTTAATGATGCTGAGATATTTGCAAAACTCCGTACGGCAGGTGTCTACGACGGGGAACGAACGCGTTATTGTTCTTTCCGGGGAGTAGCGCGCTCACCACCACACCATGCGGATCCTTCGTTTCGCCTGTCTCTCAGCTAGTTCTATTGATCTTTTGCCATCAGCAATCACCCGTCAGCGGGATTGATCTAGCTGAGAGACAGGCGAAACGAAGGACCCGCATGGTGTGGTGGTGAGCGCGCTATTCCCCGGAAAGAACAATAACGCGTTCGTTCCCCGTCGTAGACACCTGCGGTCCAGAGTTTTGCAAATATCTCAGCATCATTAAAGTTATATTTCGCAATACATACTCTGCCGCTAAAAAGAGTAGGCAGTAAATAATAAGTCGAAATTGTGATTAGAACACTTTTACTTCCTTTTGTGAAACCTCATCTTCGTTTTGCTTTCAAAAATTCCTGAACTGGTAAAACATTCTATAGCTCGAAGGCCACGATTTAACGTGGACATAGATCGTTCCTAAACATCTTATTTTATTTTTGTTCTCCAAGGCAAAAGACGTCTAAAGATGAGAGATGGGAAGATAAAGATATAAATCATCGTTATGCCGAGAACGTTTTCCCTTATAGTCTACCAGAAAGTGAAGTTACTTGTAAAAGGAGTGATATGCTGCTAAAAATACTGTAGTACAAAGGAATCCGAAGCGTACTTTGGTATAGGTTTGGTACGATTTGATAGAGTAGTCGACTGATTACTTAAGGTATCCGATTCGCAGACGTTGTGGCCACCAAAGAGCAAAATATCGCTTGCAAAGTTCTCTGATTAATACGAGATTGTCGAAATTCGCAAAAGAGTGGTAATCCATTGGGTTAAGAGAGATTCAAGTAAAGCGAGTGAAGCATAGATTTACTGTCCAACTTTACTCAACTCCTCCGGCTTTAGTTCTGCAAGATGTGGTCGGGCGCTGTGATGGAATAGATGATTACGAAATGAATAGTTCCTTTAGCCGAGAAGTGAAGCATCTTTGCAGTTATTTTCAACATAAGTCGACTTTAGGAAATATTTGGAAGCACTACTACGTCAAGCTGAGCTTCTTCTATCGTTGCATAGAAGAATCGAATCATATTCGCACCATAAAACAGAAGCAGAGCAGACTAATAGCGAAATTTCTTCGCATATTCCTGAATGCACATAGCCCTCCATATCGAGCTTTTTTTATCTGCCTTCACTTCGTATCGACAACAACGATGGTTGGATGCATCCTTAATACAAATCACATTCTTCAATGCTGTTAGACTCACATGGTATTCATCGCTTTCTTCCTGACAAATCAGGTGCAGGTTCAAAACCTCGTTTCATGCCACATGCTTTGCTAACAATATTTCTGGCTCTTATCTATACGGTATCTACAGGTTCGAAATTATACAGCAAAGGGATGCGATCTACCTATTTAAGAGGCACTAGAAAACCCTAGCAAACTGCGCATCAAAAAATAGTGCTTTGTGGAAAATTATTCAGCAATATTCAGCGACAAGCCCAAAAACGGAATACACCAACGAAGTAAAAACAGTAAAGGATAAAGTGTTTGTCGTTGGTCAATCACTGCAGGATACTTCATCAAATATAGTTAGAGCTGACCGATTGCATGTCGGACCTATACATTGACTCAAGGTGGCCTACCGATGTATCAAGACAGTGCTGCTGCTATACTTCCAAAAAAGGTCTGGTACCAATTTGCCGACCCTGGGAAGATGAAAATCTTGGTGAGCTTGGGCACTGAGTCGAACAAACTACAAGGAATGTAGTGCTGGCCTCCTCCAACAGCTGCGCAAAATGCTTTCTGAATCTTTTCTTCTCTGAAGTGAATTCGTGAAATTTTCTGCGTATCAATATATTTTCAATCTTAATCATGACGAATTTTTTAAAAATCTGAAAGAAAGAATTCCCCAGCACAAAGTACGATAATGCCAATTTTGTCACTGCAGCTTTATCAGGTGTTGTACTCACTGCTACGACTCGCGTAGCGCTGTGCTCTGCAATACCCATAGGTTCGATCCCGCGTCCGGAGCGCACTAAGCCTTTGATCTCCTCGGGCTCGACAAATTGCTAACAAATCTCTCAAAAATGATATCAGCACTGACTCGAAACGTCGGTAGCCCACCGTGAGTCAATCTACATTCCTGATAAGCATTAAATCACCTCTAATGGTGTTTGACGAAGTGGAATGCATAAAGCAACTTTCAGGGGATTGACCAACGTCGACAGCTTTATCCCTTATCCTTTAGTACCTAGTGATGACAACAAAGACTTGCAGAACTCGACAAACTTTTACTGGTCGTAGCACGCCTCGAAAGACGGAACAAAGCTTTCCAGTAGCTGGAAACGGCAGTGTTTGATTCTTGCGACAGCTGATGGTTTGTTTTGAATGCAAATCGTGAACACAAGACCATAGGAAACTAAAGAAATATTAAGCTTCGTAACAATACGTCATTCACCTTGATACATTCCCTTTATAGGAGGAATAATTAAATGATACGTAAATGATTTAAAAAATTTAAAATGATTTAAATGATTAAATTTCCATGTTGCTCCTCAGCTTTAAGTGCCAATGATGAGTGTCTGGTAAGAGTACTGTGGAATTAGATGACAATGGTTCTTTTTCTTCAGAACAGAAGTTATTCGAGTAAGCCTTAGAAAAACTACACAGCATGCCCCTCGAAAAACCAACTGTGGATGGTGGAAGTTCATAGAGGGATGAAAATATACAGTGAAATTTCGTCTCGAAACTAGTAAACAAAGATGTGTTAGACTTTACTTGAAGCGAAGCGTCAACTTTTCAAATAATACAAAAAAAATTGAGTCACATTTGTGGTTATTTGCCAAAACACATTTGATTGTGGCCATTCAATAGTAGCAAAGGGACATCCTTTCAAGATTTCCAACTAACACCACCTTCTTCACATTTGTATAGGTTGATAATTAAAGTAAGCATTACAGTACACGAGTGTTAATGGTGTGCTCCTTATCTGTTGGCGGAACCTATTGAAGCGACGGTGCAACACCCATACGCTTATTTCCGATGTCAAAGATGTTGCAGAACTGGCGGATGAAAGGGCTGCCAAGAATCCAATCCAGTCTGAAGCCACCAGACTCGAATGAAAACATACCAAGGTAGCATGTGTTTCCTTGTATCTAAATTTTAGAGTTTTATGCACACGGAATGGGAAAAACTAAGCCGTCATTTGTCCCAAAATTTGCAGTGGAAATGAGGAAATGTCGTAGCGAATTAGCAAATAAGTGGGAAATAACAAAGCTTACCTTATTAACGTAGTTAACAGGGTCGATGGGATACTTGGTTGTTCCGATTGTAATGTCAAGAGTGAGTGACGTGGTATTACATTCTATCAAGTACAGTTTCTTTATGTCGTTGTACTAAATTATAACAAATCGTTGGATTCTGATATTAGACTTGAAAACCGAAAGTTTCATACCACAGCTCCTGCAGCTCTAGCGAGCTGGTCGATGATAGCTTCTGGTCCGCCGATCAGCGACGTACCGGTGTCGGATGTTACTTCGTAGTCCATCGTATGCGAGTAGTTTCCTATTCCAATAGATGATATCTGAAAATTTTCACTTTGTAGGAAACGAATATTCTAAGTACATTTATGTGTGGACAACCATCCTTAAATTGGTAAAGGTTGCTGATGTCAGAGGCTCATAGGAGACAACAGGTCCACAATTTGTGGTGTCAAGTGCACCATAAGTGATTAGGCCTGACGGTGTTGTGACGGCTTTTCCTCGGTATTGCATCCAAACAGTGAACAAGGGCTCATCAAGCAAGTCTTAAAATATTGAACTTATCGACCATCATTGAAAACAATTACACGATGAATGTGATGGTTAAGGATCACTTTTGTTGAAGGCGTTGATGAGCGGTGGCACAATATGACCAACGCTTAGAGCAGTGAAGGCGAGACCGAGAATTCCATCAGTGGGATCCTACAGAAGAGCTATACAACAGTTCTTCTACTAGTAAAAAATGCTCACCAACATCTTCTATGTTCTTGCTTATGCGTTTCGCTAAACCAAAGGTCGCGTCGGGAACCTCTAACTGTTGCTCATTCAGTCCACCAAACTAAAATTTCATAATACCTTAAAATATCAGACTCCCTTGAAATGGACCCGTTATATTATCACCTTCATATGATGTCGTTTCCGAAAGAACCGTGAGCCACTCCCACTTCGTATCTGATTACCCACGTACCGGTCCTCTTTACAAAAGGTGCTTGATTAGCCCGAGTTAAACTTATACTTGCTTTGGCAGGACTCACTAAAAGCTTTTTTTAGGTTTGGATTGTAACCATGTTGGCATGTTTCTTGCCAACATGGCGTGCACTCCATTGGCATTTGTGTTGGAAAAAAAACGGTGTTGACGTTATAGGGGTTTTTACACAACTTCTTCCTTTACCGTACCATAAAAATGATTTTCCAAATGTGTTTTCAATTCTTGCTTTCAGGATAAATTTCGGAGAGGTTCTTCTGCAAAAAAAAGTGTGAAAATTAGAGGTAACCTGTCACCTGTCACCTGTAGTCCCGTTGATCGTCGAGTGACTCGATCGGGCGCCAGTAAGTCTTCCATTTTTCCCTGTCGCGTGCAAAGAGTAGCCCAATGGGTTCTGCTCGCTCTAGGGACTCGTCGAGCATCATGTCTTTCTTCAAGGCTCTTTGTGAAGAACTCTGACCATCAGGTCGGTGGTCTTCCTGCAGTACGTTTGACAGCCCGAGGGAATCCAGTCACTAACGGCTCTTGTCCATCGATTGTCATTCATACGCATTAAGTGTCCGGCCCACCGTCTTCGACTGTTTGGTGTACAGAATGGAATCTTTGATTTTTGGTCATTGACACAGGTCGGAGCTTCGGATCCCTTCCCTTACTTGTGTGAAACGAGATACTCCTAGCATCGTCCTTTCGAATGCGCGTTCGATAACGCAGAGTGATCTTTCATCCTGCTTACGCAGCGACCAGGTTTCTGACGTATACGTTAGGGCAGGAAGTACCGTTGAGTCGAAAAGGTGGGCACAGAGTCGGGTGTTCTTTGTTCTCTTCACTACATCCCCGATACTCTTGAAAGCTCCCGAAGCCGCTCGTTTCCTTCTGCTCAGCTCTGGAGCTAAGTCGTTCATCATACTGATTTCTCGACCTAGATAGACATAACTGGAGCATTTGGAGGTATTCGTTCCGTTGAGCGTGAATGGGGCATACGAAACCAATCCGTTCTTCATGAACATTGTTTTTGTGAGATTTAGTCGAAGACCATTCTTTCCACAGGCTTTACCAAACTCGGCGAGCATACTTTTCGCCTGGCTAATGTTTGGTGTTACAAGGACGATGTCATTAGCAAATCGAAGATGGTGTAACTGCCGACCATGCATTTTCACTCCCATATTATCCCATTCCAATGTTCGCATGACGTTCTGGAGGGTGGCGGTAAATAATTTTGGCGAGATTGCATCGCCTTGCCTAACTCCTCTTTTTGACGTCAATGATAATATCGTCGTAGAATGGTGATACCTTGGTTGTGAAAATTTTTGTACAGCTCACGAAGAATCTTTATGTACTGAATAGGGGCTCCTTGACTATCCAGGGCTTCCAAGACTGCTTCTATCTCGACTGAATCAAAAGGCCTTTGGTAAATCGATGAAAGTGAGAGAGAGCGGTCTTTTGTACTCTCGCGATACTTCAATGAGCCTTGTTACCGTGTGGATGGGGTCCATCGTACTAAATCCTTTTCGAAAACCTGCTTGCTCAAATGGCTGTCCTTCGTCCAGTGTTCTGTCAATCCTGTTTAGGATGACTCGAGTGAAAAAGTTTGTAGACCACAGACAGTAAGCAGATTGGACGATAGTTGCCGATATCCTGTAGGTCACCCTTCTTGAACAATAACACGGTCCTGCTGGTCTTCCAGTGGGTGCGGACCTTGCATTCGGACAGGTAACGTGTGAAGAACCGAGGCAGTGTGTTTACGAGGATTGACGGAAGGTTCTTCAGGGTGTTCTGGTCTTGTCCTCTCCGGAGATGACGTTCGATTTTTCACCGACGAAATGGCATGTCGGATTTCGGAAGGGAGAACCGGTGGTACAACTATCCATCCTCCTTTATTTCATATGACGGAAGGTGGACGTGGCTATCAAAGAGATCCGAGTAGTATTCGTGAATAATTTTCTCCATTGCCTTTCTGGACGCTGTAACTGTTTCGTCTGGGCGCCGGAGTGAAATAATTTTGGTCTTGTAATTGGCGAAGCTTCGGTGGGCTTTGCGAATGCTTTTCCCAGCCTCTGCAGCTTCGACCATTACTGCTGCTCTTCTCTCTTTCAGATCTTGTTTTATCTCCTGTCTGCACTGTTCTGCATGTTCGGACGTTAGTTTGCGGTTGCTTGCAGCTCGCGCGATTCCACGCTGGCGTATTAGCTCGAGTGTTTCTAGAGACAAACGTCTCTTGGTGACTTTCGGACTCTCAGCTTTCATAGCGCTAACGTGAAGATGTTGAATGAGCCGATCGTATTCTTCGTCGATGTTACCGACAGGGACATCTTCCCAACAACCGACTAATGAATTGAATAGGTCCCAGTTTGTGGTGGTTCTGGGACTTCGGTTTTGAATTTAGCGGCTTTTTCTCCTTTGCGCGAGAAATAGAATCTTGCACGAAGGAGATGGTGGTCTCGATCCCCTTAGTAGAATTTTGGGACAACAGCGACATCAGTTGAGGCAAAACCTTCTATTTACTATGTCTATTTCGTTTTGGTGCTCTCCATTTGGGAGACTCCACGTCCAGCGCTGAACGTGGGGGCTTCTGGAATTATAAAGCTACCATGGATTGTCTGTGAGTTACTGTGGATATGAATTAAAGGTAATTTTTAATATTTATTGGTCAGCAGTGTTCCAATCACAAATTATGTGGCTAAAAACAGTCACGGCCTACTTTACTCGCAAGCACTTCCTGCTACCCAAAACGTAGAAGATCCGGTGTCAAGCAAGGCGGAAAATTGCTGGTCTGGTGTACCGACTGTGATGTTTCCAACGAACTCAAGCTCTCCGTAGCTATTCAGCTTAAAAAGTGCGTGATTTAAAGAATCGGTGGAAATCTAACCTGGTGTTTTTATTGAGTGATGTGTAGCAAAGACAGCAAAGTCGTTCCTGTAGAGAGAGAATGGCAATACGTGCTATTGAAGTACATGTCGTAGTCACGAATAGTTGCCCTGTCTCTGCAGGCGCAAATTTTGTCTATTTCTGAAGAGGTACCAAAACGAACTTCCATTTAAACCCGAATCACTGGATTACGTAAGTATGGAAGAATAAACATATAGGATGCAATCCGCACAAAATCAAATATATGAATGCATCAGTTGACTTTGTTTATCCATTCATTCTTATCTCAGATTCGTTCCATTTATTCCCAAAAAAGATGATAAGCCGGAGAATTAGCTAATCCAAACCGTTAGATCTTCGGTCTAGGAGGAAAAAACTAATAAAAGTGTACTGGGACGGCGGTATGGTCTACTAAGACCTCGACGTTTACGCCGTTTAAACTTGCAAATAGACAATGTTGCCAAAGCTAAACCTCCATAATTATATTAATCCATAATATCGGAATAATTTTTATTCCACCTTTTGTCCCGCCGTGGTGCGTTCTTCTTTTTAATTTCTTCTCTTTTTTGTTTGCTATGATTCTTCGCCATCTGCTACATCTTTCTGCGGACCATACTGATTTCAGAGAATATCGGTATCAACTCATCAATTCTTCATATGCAAATGTGACGTAGAAGTCATTTTCCAATATCACACGCGTTTTCCCTACGGATATTTTCCAGGCAAAAGCTCCTTTTTCAGTTAAACTTTCAGGGACGAGTTGTTCTTACCCGTTGTCCAAGAGTAATCAGTGATGAAGAGCGTAGAGCATTACGGCGCTTGACGTAGGCAGCATACTCGCCTCTCCTGATCATTTCCATCTGTTGAAGTGGCAACATTATTTGAACAAATAAGATGCCTTTCTCTAACTGGATTTTAGCACCATTTTTGGCTTATGCCATATGGGAGCATGCTGAAAGACAGCTGCGGCCACTACCTCGGCAATGAGAACGAGAATGGCGAAGCGCATCCGCAGGAAGGGAATTTCGGTTCGCCTAAAAACGACTTCATCATAAATAGTTTTTGCCGAATTTTGAAAATAATTTCATTGATTCGATGATTATTTCCAATTAACGAGAAAAACATTTTGCCGGAAAAAATACTCATCACGATAATTTTCAGCGATATTTGCAAAACATAGGCAAAATGAGCAAATGGTTTTTGGTGGGTGGGGCCTGATGTCGTGCTCAGTTAGTGCTTCTAACCTTCTTATCGAATGCATCTTCTATAAGGTATAAGCAGCTGGTATAATACTGACACTTTCCCAGAAAGAGGTGTGGCCCGGTATGGTCGATTACGTGGCAATTCAAAACATTTTTCCACTTAAAGTGGGCACACGAAAACTCTCAGGGGCTAACTTGTTTCCGTTTTTTAAAACCTAATTTAGCATATCAGGAGACGATAGCACAGTGGTAGTGATTCCCATCATCACGAGCAAGGCGCTAGTTCGATTTTGCTCCGAGCCAACCAGGCCTGTCATCCTTCCGGGGTCGGAAAAATTGGTACCGGACTTGTGTGAGAAAAAAAATCACTCCTCTGCAATCCAACTGGAAACGCTACAGCACGGCTATCTCATGATTCCAAGGAGAAATACTCGGCCAGCATTCTACGACACTGAATATGCTGGATTATCTTCCTCTCTTATACTCACGTGACCCGACACCAAACATTATGTCCCAGCGCCTCTTTCATTTGAACTGTTTCATTGCAGCCGCCGTCGACAAAGTTCTCTGGATTTGCGTGTGTGTTGGGCAATCCATATGAGAATTTTTGGTCTCTCCTACGAATGCCAGTGATTGGTGGTCGAACAGATTCTTCCCGGAATGCTGAAATAGTCAAGGTAGAGTGTTCCTAGACCTTCACCACACATAGCCTCCTGTCTTTACGGACCGAGGACAGAGTTCCAGACACGTTTCGTGGCAAATTCCCAGAGCGAAGGGAGATTTCATTAAGCCAGTGCCGCATCGAAACTCAGTGTCATCTGCGTATGGAGCAGTATCGCTGACGATGTCTTACCAGCGCCGCAACCTTAGTATAAGTCGTTAAGCTTAGTTCATTTGGTAACTTTATGAATAATCATGTTGTTTTTTACTCATATACCTTCTTTACAGTATAGGCTGCACAAAAAAATTTGTAAACAGTCAGTAGTAAAATTAGCTGTACACTAAGGTGTTCTAAACATATTGATATTTGAGGACTTTGTAACAACCACCAAATCGAGGGTAGCTGAATGATCATGGCAAGGGAAATAGATTCCTTCGGAGGTCTCGCTGACACCGGTGCGCAGGGGGCCGATGCCGTGTGTATTGCAGGGCGCCTCTGATCACCCCGATTTCAAAGAAGCAAGATTCAATTGAACACTTAAGCGAGGCGTTTTCATCTGGTGCTCCCTAGTTTTGCAAATATCTCAGCATCATTGTGGTTATCTTTCACATAACATCTTGCCATGAAAAATTATAGATAGAAACTAGAGCACTGTCTTTTTTTTGTTGTTGCTGTCACAATCGAAATATTTTCTCCGTTATGAAACTAGGCTCTGTTAAACGATGCAGTCTGAAGAATTAATATCGTAGTAAGTAGTTTAGCAATGTTAGGAATGTTACTTGTCATGCCCGTTTACAACGTTTACGCTGTTTACAAACGTTGGAACGTTTACCTGTTCTATACTCCAGACAGTCGAAGATAGGGTGGGCCGGACACGTAATGCGTCTGAATGACAACCGATGGACAAGAGCCATTAGTGACTGGATTCCTCAGGATGTTAAACGCGCTGCAAGAAGACCACCGACCCGACGGTCAGAATTCTTCACGAAAGGGGCATAGAGAAAAGATATGATGCTCAACGAGCGCCCTAGAGCGAGCAGAACCCACTGGGCTACTCTTGCACGCCACAACGAAAAAATGGAAGATTTCCTGGCACCCGATGGAGTCACTCGACGACTCAACGAGACTACAGATGATACAGATGATGCCCGTTTACAAATGTCACTGATTTCATATAAAACCAGAACCATCGTAAAAGGTAGGCCCGGCTCACTGTTCGCCTTACGTACCTGCAAGCTCTCCGAATTCTGCGATTATTGGCTAGTACAGCATAAAGTGTAAGAGATCAGACAGTTTGGACATCGCTCAATCTTTGTGAAATCTGTAATTTATTCGACTTTATTAAGTACGCTAAAGGCAAAATGGCGCATGTGGCGCAGTGGTCGGAGGCTCCTTGAAACACACAAGTGAATCGATCCCCGCGCCCACGGTCCCACCAAGCTTTCCATCTCTCCGGAGTCGGCAAATTGGTACCAGACTTGTCTGGGAGGATAGTAGCACTGGCTCGACACATCGGTGGGCCACCGCGAGTCATTGTAAAGGCCAGATATGCATTCATTCACCTCCGATGGTGCTTAATGAAGTCGAATATATGGCGCATCCCTCAGGGATTGATCAATGCTGAGAGCTTTATCTTTTGAAAGGCGATTCGATGCATGCTTGCCCTATACAATAATTTGTGATCGCCCACTTACGTATCAAATCAATGCTTCTATCCACTTTTAGGAGTAATGTCAATTTGACCTCAGCGTCACGTTGGATGGCTTGGCTCGAGCAAAGCGGGGGGGCTAGAGCTAAGCAACTACAGTGTATGTATTGCAGGGCACCTCAGACTACTGCGCTAAACGTTCCCGCTTATAGTGCATTTAGATATCATGCAACCTTAGGTATTTTTTCTTCTAACAAATTGTTTCTTCCATCAAAAGCAAACAGGAAAATGGGCAACCTCACCTTGGTGCCGTTTATAGCTGTACAATATGACCACCGTTTTCTCCGTTGAAAACGTGGACAATTTTTTCCAGAGACTGTTCCCGGAGAAATCAAAACATTTCGGAGGTAAGGTGCAGTGTAATCATACTGTCTACGGACTATCTCCAAACTGAGGACGCCATCGCACGCAGCCAAAGAAAAAAAAGAAATGGAAGCCTTCCAAACATAAATTGGAACGGTATTCAGTGCCCTAGCTATCCAACTCTAGCATTATTTCGATGGTACTCCGACAAGGGAATAGCAGCCATATTGTCAATCAAATCATTATGGTGGCTGTTGCTTGAAAAGCTCTGGTTAAATTCGCTCGAATGTTAAGAATATAAACAACACGATAAAACCAGCGAAAACTTCAGTACCATTGCAATTTTCGCGAGCGATTTCATTTCTGGCTAACGCACACTATGAGTGCAGTTCAGTTGTATTTTTTGATGGTCCTAGTTATAGTCCTACGCATACGTTGATTTGAGGCTATAGTTTGCACTTGAATTTCAATTGGAAACCCTCTATAAGATTTTGACTCACTTTTTGAGAACGAGAAATTAAAAATTTGAACCAACAACTAGTATACTATTGATGACGCGGAGATATTGTAAACAACGACGCTGAGGCTTAGAGAAGGCCTTTAAATACCAGTCTGCTTCTATTTGAACAGCAGAATTTTGCTCAGAAATATTAGAACAATAAGAATAATAGCTGAAGAGCAAATTGCATCGTTGTTCCAATGCCGAAAGGGTTAGACAAAATTTGATCAGACACTTTCGTGATTGCTCAAACATGGTGAAAGTGGGTGCGGCAGTGCTGCTGTTAGCCCAATATTTCTCTTTGTTCTGGTACTTTCTGACAAAGTGGCGCTGCACAAATAGAAGCCGTCGCGTATGTAAAGACCATCCTTAAACCTCAGGACCATTGTTGTCTCCCACATCTTCACATCAGCAGTTGTGAGCTGTTGTTGTTTCCATCCTTCAGTTTCTAGCTTTCAAAAAAAAATGAAGCAATATATTTTAGACAATTGAACGTGGAAATTAAAATTAGAATTACGACAAAACAGGGAGGCATGTGGTGTATTGGTTGGGGGCACTTTGCAACACACACGTGGAACCGATCACCGAGCCCATGCCCCCACCAAACCTTCCGCCCCTCCGGAGTCTGCAAATTGGTACCAGCTGTGTCTGGGATGACGACAGCACTGGCTCGACACATCGATAGGCCTCAACGCCGAGAGCTTTATCCTTCTTATCCTTTTATGAAAAAACAACGTATGTATGCATGGTGTTTTTGATCAAAACCAACAAAATGCATTTGAAAAACCTCCATGCGGTCTCCTAGTCAGAAATGAAACCATTCTCGAAAATTACAGTGATGCACAGCTTTTCGCTCTTCTAACAAATTCTTTTGAAAATAAGAGTCAGTAGAGTTTAACCGTGCCGAAAATTGCCGGGATATAATTCGTCTTAGTGAAGCCAAGATTTTTTTGTTATTCATGTTATTTGGGTGAGAAATCTGAACATTCTACAGAAAACTAATCGGGCTTTTTCCAGCAGCATCCACCACGATGGTTTCGTTCACAGTATGGCCGTTGCTAGCCTGCTTAAGTGCCGCCGAACTAGTGCTGGCAAGGGTGAGTGCAATAGAGCAGGATACTTCTATCCTCGACTATTCAAAGTCGAATAATTAGGACTGGACGCTGTTTCCATCAATATTATATTTCACTGTCTTCTTGTTGACCAAATATGAAGTTGTTACCTTCTTCTTTATTGATTAAAAAGCTCATGTTTCGGCGGATTTCGCCTTCTTCAGAACTTGGTAAGGTCAAACTGACCGCAATCTATTTAGCCAAGTACCTTGATAACTAAAGCAGAAAAACTACGAATGTAATATTTTCTTCACTAGTAAAGAATAAATTAAAAAATCTCGTGTTTGCTCGTCAAGAATACTATGGAGTATTTCGAAGGATTCCCCCACTTTTTTTTGCTCCCTCCATGACCGATGGAACCTTACTCATGTCATGTGCATTGAAATGACAGCTATGAATACATTAATTCTTCTAATAATATTCTTAGGGAAAAAATTATCGACATTTTCAACGGAGGAAACGATGGTGACATTGTACAACTTCAAGGAGAACCTAGGTGAGTTCATCCTTTTCCACACTTTTTTTCTAATGGGACAAAGAAATTAGTGAACAAAATAATGCCTGAGGCAGCATGACACGCATACGCGCTACAGAGGGAAAGTTTAGCGCAATGGTTCGAGCTGCAATATACGCAATGTAGTTGTTCGGCCCAAGGCCCGCACCTTGGTCGAGCCAAGCCATCCATCGTGACGGTGCTGTCAAATTAGTATTACTCGTCAGAGCGGATAAACACACTGACTTAATACGTCGGAATACTATCGCAAGGCAATGCATAGCCCAAATATGCATAGGATTGCCTTTACGATACTTAATGGAGTCGAATAAATAGCACATTTATCAAACATTGATCGACGTCCAAACGGCTTAACCTTTTACGCTCTCTATAGTTCGGACCAATAATCACAAACCTCGGAGAGCTTACAGGCACGTAAGGTCAACCGTGAACAGAGCCTAACAACTACGTCGCTTCTGCTTTTGTCCGAAATCAGCGACGCTTGTGAATGAATGGGACAAATTTCATATTTCAAATAGTATTCGAAATATTACTACTTGGGATATTTATCCAGCAGAACACATGGTTCAACCGAGTCCTTCTTTCTGAAAAGAAGTCTGCCTCCATCTGAAACCAAGAAAGTGACCAGTAGTATGCGTTTTATTGCTGCTATTTAACATCTTAATTGCGACTTTAGTAGACCACTGCCTATAGTAATAGGACGTTAGTTGTTACGAAAATCTAGATGAGGTTTCGCAAAAATCTGGTGAGGAAAAAGACGATGCAACCACTAATTTCAATGCCACCATAACCAACAGCAATGCTACATGTCACTGCGTCTAAGTGAGAAGATAGAGTATTCAACAAAAACCGGGCACAAATGCTGCTTAAGCTTTCTGTTAAACACTGGTCACTGTAAACTCTAAAGAGTTTCGAAACCCAACAATTTATTTAAGATCCTACAGTGATGGCAAATTCCACAACGCTATGTTCAACAACTCTCAACGCAAATGGAATGTGAAGGACTCAGATGGAAACACTGTGATACCATACATAATTTCAGGAAGCTACGGTAGTAGAAAGTGATCTTAGGATATCACAGTCTTCGTAAAGTAACACTATGAAGTTAAGGAGTTATTAACAGAAAGCAACTCTTTTAAAGCATCGATTCCTTTTTGTTGTGATCATCACAAGACCTCGATTTAGTGGCTGTTACAAACTCGTTGAATACAGATATTAACTGGATATTGGAACACATTAATAATAAAGTATAAAAGGATAAAGCTCTCAAGTTGATCAAACCCTGAGGAAAGCGCCATGCATCCGAGTTCATTAAGCATCGTTTGGAAGTGATTTAATGCATATCTGGCCTTTACAATGACTCGCGGTGGCCTAACTATGTATCGAGCCAGTGCTGCTATCCTCCCAAACAAGTCTGGTACCAATTTGCCGACCCCGGAGGGATAGAACGCATGGTGGCCCATGTGCGCGGGGATGGATTCCAAGTGTCTGTTGCAGGGTGCCTCCCATCAGTGCGCCGCACACGCGAAACATGTTAATAAAAAACCAATTTTGTTATCGGTAATCTACCACCATTATTATTGTTATCATCATCATCATTGGGTACTAATTGCAATAACTCGAAGATCTTATCAGCAGGAACCTGCAGACCTTCGCCGATGACGAGCTGTCCAAACCTATAGTGCGCGATAATGATTTGATAAACTCATCACATATATGTTAATTTTTTTATTTACTGCCTATTATAATTTTTCATGGCAGGGTATTACGTGTGAACAAACCATAATGATGCTGAGATATTTGCAAAACTTCGGACCGCAGGTGTCGGCGGCGGCGATCGAACTGTTATTACTCTTTCCGGGGGCCAACGCGCTCACCACCACATAATGAGGCCGTTTGTTTCACCTGTCTTTCAGCTAGTTCTATCGATAATCGTCATCAGCAATCACCCATCTACAGGATTGATCTAGGGAGCACAAATAGACAACGAACCCAGTTAAGCTGAGGTTGTAGTCAAAATCACAATGTTAACTTTTTTATTTATTACCTAGTATAATTTTTTCATTATAATTCATCATATATGATTTAAGACACCTCTGAACTCAACACAATAAAAAAAAGCGATGAAGCGGATTGAAGGAAACACCTGTGTTCGGTTCCGACAAAGAAGATCTGAAGCGGATTACATCGACATTCAGAACGAGGACAATAGAGGGTGAGTGTCATCGCATCACAAGAAACATTCGGATCTCAAGGCGACATTCGAATGAAACGGTTTCCTTGGCTGAAATGCTCTACCGATGTAGAAATCAACAATTACAACAAACTTGAGGTTTAGGCTATTCCGTAAGTAATAAATCATTGATGAAACTAGACAACTTCATATTAAATGAATAGGCGTAATAGTTGTTGAATGATACTTCATTGAAAATCGCAAGACTTACAAGTATAAAAGCAATTTGGTTTCCGATAGAACTGCCAAATGGGCTTTGCTAAGCAATTTGTGATAAGGTAGAAGCAATCACTGGCATTCGTAAAGTAGAAAAAGCCTCAAGCATCGGCACTACCCACACGAAAATCCAGAGACCTTTGTCGATGGCTGAAGAAACTACAGCTAGCTCTTTTTAAGAAGCGTAGAACAAATCAAATGGAAAACCCAGATAATCTCGTGAATTCAGGACTGAATTTCTAGTTTCTAAATTCCAGATGTTACACCAGTGTGGGTCGGCTACAAGGAAGAAGCGTCTTGATGCTTGAAGCCAACTCAGAGAACACGTTAGTTTCTTGTGAGGTTCCGATAAATAAGAATAAAATAGCGCTCAAAGCAACAATAGAAGAGAGTTTGGAATGGGATTTGATCTGTAGCTAAAAAAGAATTGACTCTATCCGGAAAGAAGCTCAATTCTATTTCACTTGCCACCGTATTTCAGTTCGATTCTCGAGCTTTAATGTTACAATTCTGCTGGACAACTGTATTTAATAATATACCTTTAAAAAACACCTTTAAAGGCTGGCACCTTTAAAAATGATTTTACGCTGTACGAGAATTTCAGCGCAGCGATTTTTTTTGGGTAAAGTCGGTTATTTCTAGAACACAACACTGTTCGTCTTAATTCTTGCCCACTATGAATGAATTGGCGCGTATGGCGCAGTGGTTGGAGGCGCCACTGCGACACACACGTGGAATTGATCCCGGCGCCCATGGTTCACCAAGCCTTCCATCCCTCCGGGGTAGGCAAATTGGTACCAGACTTGTCTGGAAGGATAGCAGCACTGGCTCGACACATCGGTAGGCCACCGCGAGTCATTGTAAAGGCCAGATATGCATTTAGTCACCTCCAAACGATGCTTAATGAAGTCGAAATGCATGGCATATCCCTCAGGGATTAACGCCGAGGGCACTATCCTTTATCCTTTATTTATAAATGAATTCCTTCAATCGCAACGTTACCCCCCTCGCATTGATCGAGTACAAGAGTGATCAGAAGAAGATAGGGACATAATGTTTTAACCACTAAATTGATAAAATGAGAATTTCTGACATCCAGTGATATACTTTACAAAGATTTGTAGTTATTTAGATGTGTGGTAATTCAAATCGTCCAACACGAACTTTTGCACGTTATCGGACTATGGCACGAGCACATGCGCTACGACAGAGACAGATACGTCAGAGTTAATTACAGAAACATTCGGCCAGGTTCGTCATATGGACGCATTGCACTCTTTTTTCTCAGAATATTACCAAATTTAAACGATTCACAAGCGTTCTTCTGCCTAATAAAAAAAAAGTGAGAAAGGGCAAAATAAAGGACAAAGGGTTTAGCGATGATGAATCCCTGAGGGATGCGCCATGGATTCGACTCCATCCATCGTCGTTAGAGATGGTTGAATGCCTGTACATAGACTCGTCTACCAGTGGGTCAAATCAGCGCTGCCATCCGTCTAAGAAATCTGCTACCTATTTAGCAACCTCGACCGGCCGTAACCTTGGCGAGCACTGGTCGAAAGGTCAAACGAACGATCGCATGTCAGCAAATGAAAAATTTGAAACCAAAACCTACGCAACACTCAAATAGTCGATCGAGAACTCTGCTCCAGTAATGTATTTCCAGTGATGTGAACTGAATTAGCTCGGTGTTTTGTAAGCCTTTTCCATTCTTGTGAAGTGGGTAAGCAAAGAGCGATCACTTCTTTTCACATGATTGCAAGCTCTGGTGATCTCCAGAATAAAACAAGTAGTGAGACTGCACATCACATGAGTCCCTAGAAAGGGTAATCGCGGTTCGATCTGGACTATAGTCCAAGTTTTGTAAATATCTCAGCATCATTGTGGTTGTACTTCACATAATACCCTGCCGTCGTGCTCGTGTGTGGCGCAGTGGCCGGAGGCGCCCTCTGACGCACACATGGGATCGATCCACGCGCCCGTGGCTCAGCAAGCTCTCCATTCCCTCTGGAGTCTATAAATTGGTACCAGACCTGTATGGGAGTACAGCAGCGCTGGTTCAATACATCGGTAGGTCCATTCATTCCTCCAACGATGCTTAATCGAGTTGAATGCATGGAGCATCCCTCAGGGATTGATCAACGCCTAGAGCTTTATCCTTTATTATTCTTATCCTGTCGTGAAAAAAATAGTGGGCAATAGATAAGAGTTATACACTGTAATTAATAAGACTACCTCTTGTTCGTGAATCGCACCAACTGCAATAGCAGCAATCGTCACGAGGAAAGTTCTCATCCTCTGTCTCTTGTTTCGAATTCTTTTCGTTGAAACGTGAGACATGTGCTGTATGGGTGAGGCCATTATTACAATTCATACTTACTTGTGAGTTTGGCCTTGATGAGGATAGAAATACGGGGCTATATGTTCTATGTTGGCTAACCCTCACTTTTCAACACTCAAAACGATGCTTGTGGTGCGTTAATAGTTACCCCTCTGCCAGTTTAAGGCTTAAGAAGTCAGTTCGACAAAATTTCCTCCGAAGATTCGACAGTGTTCAATATTCCTTACGACTACACATCGGTGATGCATTACGGAAAGACAGCGTTCGCTCGACCGGGTACGATTACCATGCAGACCTTAGATTCCAGATACACGGTGCGAAGAAGTTCTTTCCACATAATGCTCAATTCTTTCCTTTTTTCGTATGCAAAAAGCTGATTTTAGGATGTGATTGGAAGACAAACTGATGCTTCTTCAAGCGACTATCAGAAGGTTTGTAACATCTACGGCTGCGGTGTGTGTAATCGCAGAAGCATGAATTCGATAAGCAACGCTGACAAAACCGATTTATGGAAGCCTAAGCCCATGCCTGATGATTCTTCACCGGATGAAGGTAGTTGCAGCAAACATTCGCTTTACATTTAAAACATAGAACCTTCACATTCACTAGATGAAGTTGTACTTTCAACAGTAACTCTCATATTGTGGCCAATGCAGCTCATTGGCCCAATTGACGGACGTTTTTTTCTCGCGATAGTGTACCAATAGGTTCCGTTAGAGTTTATGTAATGCATTGTTCTCAAGAAGTGTGGCTTCTTTATGAGTAATTATGCTTTGATCACTAAGCTGATAATGTACTAAAAAATTTTCTCGCAAACTTGTCCCAAAATTTTCCATTAAGGCTGGGATTTTATTGAAACAAGCGCCAAATTTTGAAAGGGAATTCAAATTTAGCAAAATCATTCAACGGCGTAGTCTCAATAACAGTAATCTAAGCGCCCGTTGTTGGTTCACTATTTTTTTCTCTTTTCCAGAATGTTCGGATAAACTGTCAAATTTCTGTGGCACTCTGAAACAGATCGGAGCGCTTGATTGCAACTATGAGTATGCCAGAAGATACTGTTGCGCTACTTGCAACGCTGAAACTAGTAGAGAATCGGATGATCCCGTTGCTGTCCTGGAATGATCACTAGGAGCGTCACTAAGGAAACAATAAAAATTGAATTTTGTCCTTATCACACATCCCAAGGCAACTACTGATTTTACTTAAGCCTTTCTTTTTGTGTAATCGCTCTTTCTATCTCCAGGATATATTTCACACCACTTATCGTATTGCTGAAACACTAAAATGTGCTGGCTATGTGCACTTATTTGAAAATTTATTTTTTTGCGTTCGAACTCACCTAACGCCGACCATTTTTTTTGAATGCTTTAAATGTCTCTAGCCATGACAAAAAAGAACTACTGGCCACTAACCGTTTAGCCCTACAAGTGCTGAGCTGCTATGAATGGAATGACCGACTTTTCACGACAAATTTAAAGTGCTATAGCTCGAGCTGAATGCAAGTCTTTACTTAAAATAGGTGCCCTTGTGGCCTACACGTTATTGCCAAGGGAACGACCCCTTTATTGAAGGAATTTCCAGTAACGCCATGGTCCTTGGAAATCTTCCCAGCTTCATGATGTTGAGATGCTTTTAAAAAAGCGTTCGTTGGTTAGACAGCTTCAGTGGTTGTGAGTGAGGCAGTCGCACTTTAGCTTGCTAAACATCATCAGCACTGCTGTGCAAGAGCATTGCTCTTGAGCATTCAAAAACACATAAATCACTATTTTTTTAAGGTTTTGATCGATTTCGTGACAAGATTGTGATTGTTTACACAAGATGTCGAATTGCATGAAATCACTTGGTAGGAAGGGCTATCATCTAGTCATCAAAGTTAATGCGTAGTCCAGACCTTTGACAAATCTCTGTTAAAGATCCAGAAAACATACGCCTTGTGCGAAAACTTGATGTCCCGAAAATGTGAAGGGAACAGCTGACAGAAGACAAGTGCAAATTGCTGATGGAACCAAAAGAGAATGTAGACGTCCCTTTTAAATGACTGCCCCAAAAATAAATGGGGCGGATAGCACAATAGTAGTGGTGTTCGTCATCACGAGCATGGTGCTAGTTCGACTCCGCTCCGGGCCAACCAAGACTTTCATCCTTCCGGGGTAGGGGGAATTGGTACCGTCTGCAATACAATTAGGAACGCTGCAACCCAGCTATCTCTGTACTCTAGGAAGAATTGCTCGACCAGCATTCTACGACATTCAAGATGGAATGCAAATCGTCAAGCAGCTACCGAAGCCACACGCAAAAACTTGGAAGACTTTCGGGGACGATGGATGAGTAGAAACAAATTGGGTGTGATAAGTGCTGGGATCTGCACAGTAGACGTGAAGACGGATCAAACAAAATAAAACAAAAAGTAATAAAAATATCTTTAAAAATAAGAGGACGTGTTAGCACTTCAAATCAGTCAAATGCTCATACCGTGCCGCTTGACTACAGAATAACACTACTAAATGTCCCTGTGTTTAAACAGAATGATTATGTATGACAATCCATAAGAAATGAATCGTCTGAGAATTGTTCAGAGTAAAGCAAAACAATCATCTTAGCACCCATTTAGTATCTAAGCAGTAATAATAGCAACAACTGCATATCTTCTTCATGCTCGGTGCAAAGTCGTTTTTGTGAGTACCAGGAGCAATAGCGCTAGCAACTGCTCTGCAAATCCTCTGTGAATCCATCAAATTAGCACTCATCTGCTCTGTTTACATCAAAAGGTCTGCACACAGTCATCGCTCTTCCACTGAGTAATCTCATCACAGGTCTTCACAACAAAAAACAAAAAACAAAACGTTGAAGGTGATTTCTGTCCAAGTACAAATTAACTTTAACTTAGTAAGGGGCTGTGATAATATAGAGAAGATTTTTTTATTTTCATTTCTGTATGACCAGTCTTCACGTCTGCTGTGCGGATTCCAGCACTTTCTCACACTGGATTCGCCTGGAGTCCTGAGATAGCCGGGCTGGAGCGTTCCCAATTGAATTGCACAGAGCGATTTTTTTTCCCTGCCAAGTTCGTTGCCAATTTCTCGACCCTGGAGGGATGAGTGGGTTGGTTGGCTCGAAGCGGAGACGAAGCAGCACCATGCTGGTGATGACGGACATCACTACCACTGTGTTAACCGTCCCCCTCCTATAGGGAAACTAGCAATCACGTATAAGGAATGAAAGAAGAAGAAGGATTTATGCAAGCCATTTCCATAAATTTTTTATATTTTAGGAGAACGTCGAAGATCGATGGATAGTGGCTCACCTAAATGAAGAGATCCAGACGATTTTGCAAAGACTTCTCTCCATTCGTCTGCACTTTCTGTACTTATTGTACTAGTGTCTCTTCGAAAAATTGTTCTTCAGCTATCGGACTATTACTCTGAAATATACACGATATAATAAAACAGCCGTCTTATAGCATTATTAAAGGAAGAACATTAAGATTAAGCTAGTGAAAAAAAAGAATAATGCTAAGTTTTTTATTTGTTGCTTGCTACATTTTTTTCACGGCAGGGTATTATGTGAAATACAACCACAGTGATGCTGAGATATCTGCAAAACTCCAGACCCCAGATCCCCAGATCAACCCCGTTGATGAGTGAATGCTGATGGCACTGGTAAATAGAAAACTAGCTGAGAGACAGGCGAAACGAAGGACCCGCATGGTGTGGTAATGAACGCGTTAACCCCGGAAAGGATAACAGCGCGTTCGTTTCCCAACCGCAGACACCTGCAGTCTAGAGTTTTGCAAATATCTCAGCATCGTTATGGTTGTATTTCACAAAGAAAGAATAGTTTTATAGACGAAGTTGAACTTGCTTGATTTCCTCACGAATTTCAGGCCAGCCAACGAACAACTTAGAGCTTTCGGCACTTCTATTCTACTCAAAAGCTCAACAATATTGTGCTGGAGACGGAAAAAATGGAGATGAGTAAAGAATTTTTCTCATATGAGTGCTTTTTTTCCACACTAAAATTGTGAGTCATAAGAATGGTATTGTAAACGATATCTGTGTTCGAATGAGAACTCTTTAGCATAAGAATCGAACTCCTCAGAATCATATTAGTCCAGAAGAACCCTGCAGTTCTCTCATCGACGGAAGAAGTCCTCGGTAGCAAGCCCGATGAGTAAGCGTGTTTTGCATAATGCATGGGTGGTCATTTTTTTCCGGATAGAATGTGTAACACGATGAGCCATGTGGGTGCACCCCAGTGGATGGCTGTATGACTAACACTTCTAATCAATCAATATCAATGAAATTATGTTAATTCGTCCTCTCGACGATATAAAAGACTCGCTATTCATATTAGTCGTTCACACTATGTTTTGTCACCTTTTTGTCACACAGCTAATTTCCTATCCATAAAAAGACTACTGCCCAAAACAAACCCCGCGTTAAATGATGAAAAGCTGGAAATGCTTTCACCCAATCAAAAATGTTGTCGATTAGAATGATTGAATGTCTTTGTATGAGTCATCAAGTCATCTCACATCATGAAATGAGAAAGTACAAAAAAGTCGTATTTGCTTAGAAGGTACATTTTGCCTTTGTCGTTATCGTCGTTTCACATTGGCTTTTTCATACACCATAAGCCTCTAGTGCCTACGTCACTGGTTGAACACTGGGACGTTCCATGAATCGCCCAATTTTGAAATGAAAAACATCGCTGAATTCGGGAACAGCGATGTGAACTCGCTTCCATAAAAGCCTATTATGGAAAGTATTAACGTCGTCCTTTGTGCTGAACAATACATGCCACATAAATAAATTCACTGAGGAATTTATTTGACATTACTAATTCATTCAGTATTTACTACTCGCATTTACCAAATCGATAGTTCTACTTTCAAGTTAAAAGGATGAACGATAAAGCACCTGGCGTTGATCAATCCATGAGGGATGCGCCATACATTCGACTTCATTAAGCATCATTTGGAGGTGATTGAATGCATATCTGGCCTTTACAATGACTCGCAGTGGCCTAACTATGTATGGAGCCAGTGCTGCTATCCTTCCAGACAAGTCTGGTAGCACTTTCCCAACCCCGGAGGGATGGAAGGCTTGGTGAGCCATCCGCGCAGCGGTCGATCCCTAGCTGAGAGACAGGCGAAACGAAGGACCCGCATGGTGTGGTCGTGAACGCGTTACTCCCCGGAAAGACAATAGCGCGTTCGTTCCCCACCGCAGACACCTGCAGTCTAGAGTTTTACAAATATCTCAGCATCATCAAAGTTGTATTTCGCAATAAATACCCTGCCGTTAAAAAGAGTAGGCAGTAAATAATAAGTTAAAATTGTGACCAATGTTTGTATTGCCGGGCGCCTCCGATCGACAACTGCGCCACACGCGCAGCTATTTTTTTCAATTAGGGAACAATAATATGAATGATCTAGGTGTTTGGAAATGTGGAGCCGAGTGTTCTGTAGTTCGTGGAAATACTTAGAAGTGAGGTATTCAGAAATCTCCAGAATTGCCCACATTACCACATCGACTTTCCAGGACGTTGAAGACTGTTGAAAGCTAAGAGTGCCTGGTAAAATAATAATATCACCCAGTCCGATAAGAGAATTTCAAGGTTCTCGAGAAAAGCGTTTCAATTCTAGCATCGCAAGACTTCCGTAGGCACCGCCTTATTTAACGTTCTATTTCCGGATCCGAAAGGCCATTGCTTATTGGCTACATTCCATCGGATTCAAATGCTTCCTAATCCAAAAAAGACAAGCGCGTCATCGTTTACACAATATGAAAATGATTATGACAAAGCTGCGCCTACCTCTGACGACTATTCTTCGTTTTGCAATTTCCCAAAACGGTTCCGCTGTTCAAATAACGGAAATATCGTATTTAATGTCGGCCCTAATAATGCCATCTTTTACAGCCTTCCCTACCATCGGTGCGTCTGAGAAATCGAGGAACCAAACCCTCCTACATTATTTACGATCCTCTGTGTCTTACTCTTATTAACCCCCCTCCTCAGTTGAATAACCTACCTTGCTTTCGGAATAATTCCACAGATCCCAGAAAATTTTTTCGTCTATTCGGTAATTTTTTGGTTTGATGAGTTTTTCACAATCCTTGATTACCGTGCTAAGATTCTCCCAGCCGTCACATCTGAGCAAGTTAGAAAATTGTTGGCAAAGTGGCAATGCTTCTAAGGGTTGGATTTTTTGTTATTTGGCGTTCTGTATGAAAGTGGAAATGATCGAAAAGATGAACTCCTTCCCAATTTTGGAGATCTTGGTGGACATTGCCGCTTTAAATCATAGTTCATCAACCAATTACACCACCGCAGCCACTGAGAGAGCCTTCATGTTACGATGAATCATAAATGAACCACCCAGAGATTTCGCGTAGTAATAATGTAGTTGGTTCTTCTCTGCAACACATGTCAGTGCTTTTTTCCGCTCAAATGTGGATTCTGAGCAGTATTCCATTCATAAACAGAAATATTTCATAGTTAAGATAGAGTATTTCGTTCATCGTGTTCCCCATGTATAAGATCAAATGAACTGCGATAGTTTCGCTTTAATCATTTACGACGGTGCGGAATTGTTGCTCATTAGCGCTAAATTTAGCCAAGAGGATAAAAAGTGAAAGAGCGAGAGTGCTAATTGCCTGAGTAAGGAATTAATTATTCAGGATATCTTTATTTTACGTATTTGGATTAATCAGTCTGTCTATTAGAAGACGTGCAAGGTCCCTCTGCCGTAGTTCATCGCTGATGTTCGGACCACTGTCAACTTCAATAATCAATAGACGAAAAAAACTAATTTTCTTTTTAACCAACTTCTATAAGCTGGTCTTTTTACAGTGAATCGCGGTGTTTGAGACTATTCAGACTTTTGATGACTTGAACTAGTCAATCTAACTTTTTCAGCGACATCCTGTATGGTGACTTTGCTGATACTATGGCGACTGTTTTCCTACCTGAGTGTCGTTGAACTGGTGTTCGCAAGGGTAAGCGCATTAGGTGACGACACTTACGTTTGATTATTCAAAGTCAAATAACTCGGAATGAGTAAGGGATACTTGACTTGAGCCACTGTCAAAATGTTCTACATTTTGTACCATGCCTAATTATTAAGGTATTCCTTCGAGACATCTGGGGGGTGCTCAGTATAAAGTGTCGTCTCCAGTTGTGAATGATATTCAACATAAGATCTTTAAAAGGAATTTTTAGGGAAAAACTATTGACATCTTCAATGGCGAAAAAGGTGATATTGTAGAGCCACAGGAATCCAATGTGTAAGTTAGTTCTCTCTTTAAGCGTACCTATACCACTATGCATACGTTGATTAAAGCAATTGAGTACCATTAACCCAAAAGACCGACTTTCCATAAACCTCGCCATAAATAGTTGATATATTTACTTATATGATCTTATAAACTGATCGTTTTGAGCTGGAGCAAGATTGGTATAGGCTTTCGTTGTCATTGTTGTTGTTGTTGGTGTAGTTGGTCGATGGCTGACGTCTCGGAGTTTGCGCCTTCCTCACAGCCTGGACGCATTTTTGTGCAAGAGTAGTTTAATTATTCAGTGGAAAAAAACCAAAGAATTAATGTTGATCTAACATATAAATAAACGCCATATTGATCAAAAACTACTCACCGTGCTTTTACGAGTGGGACTACCCGCAGTTGTTCACTTGGGACGGCGAGCAAGACAAATCCAAGGGTCGAAAAAATCATTTTGAAATAAGGCGCCAGGTCACGTGTGATAGTAAGGCATTTGTCTTTCCTGTTCATCTTTGGATTTTTTGAAGTTTATCCAAAATGCCTCAAGAGTGCCAAGAATGCCGCGTTGATGTTTTTGATTCCTGCGCTGGGATCCGGGCAGTCACTTCAAAATCATCGTTATTGTGCTGTTGTGCCCTATGTGTAGCTAGAGCAGTGCTTTGACGAATTTTAACTTTCCCATCTAGGTGTTCTTTTATTCGGACACAAAGTGGTCTAGCCCGTTTCCCAATATATTCCTCACCGCATGCGTTACATGAAATCAAGTTGTTGCACCTGAACTCATACAATCGCCGTGTCTCCCGTTAGGACAGATCGTACAGTTTTCTGAACTGCACAAACGATCATAGAAGCGGTTGCCATCTAACTGACGGGGTAGGGATATTGGGGGGAGGTCAATAACCGCCATTTGACTTCCAGGACCACTTTTTCTTAAGCATCTCTTAATGGCGCAATTTATTTCATTTGATTTGGAGAGTAGCTTAAAAGCGATCCTATTTACGTTCGAAACATTATTTTGGTGAAGAACCTTAAGCTTTTGTCTGACCCGAGTGCTTCTTTACGTATGCTTTGGAAATGGCTACTTTTCGTCCCAAATTTAGTGATTCCTTCGTTTCCTTTTTCTCCTGTGCTGTGCACACATTTTTAGCTGTTCGGTACGTGTTTCTAATGACTGCTTCTTTCATGTTTTAATGATGAAAGGTGAGCCCCATTACATTTTATATCCCATGTGTAGACTCCACTACCATCGATCTATGAATGGATCTGTTGATCTGTTGACTTAGCTGGCAATGAACAGCTTCGTATTCCATTCATGTCAGACCGCATTGCTTTTGTTCAGCGTTGTTATGTGATTTCAATCAGCTTAGTAATGTAGTGTTTTCTTTCGACAAAAACCCACATCCGTCTAGTTTTATGTCTAAATCTGTTTAAACGCTTAAACCTTCCAAGTACACTTTCTTTAATATATTCGCAACAATATGGGCGAAAAGAAACCTACATACAGGCCAAGTAATTCCCAAAATTTGTCTACTGCGTATTTCGTGTTCATGAGATGGTGTAATGTGAAATACAGCTAGAAGGGTGCTGAGGTAAGAGCAAAGACCGGAACAGAAAAAAAGGAGAAAAAAGGAAAAAAAACATTGTGTTTTCGACTGCTACTCTAGCCTACCTAGGTTCAATACCAATTTTTGCTCACCAGATGATTCCTATTAGCGGGTGATTGCTGGTGGTAGCGTTAAGGTTAAAAAAACTGACTGACAGGAACACAGCGCAAGATCCTCGGTTGATGTGGTGGATAGCACGTGGACAATCGGAAAGGGTAGGCGCGGGTTCGAAGCGCAACTGAGGCTCCGAGTTCTGCTCACATCTCAGCATCCTTGTGGTTATATTTCGAGAAATAATTTAGTTTTCTATATTTTTAAAGCACCATGTCTCAATTAGTGATGAGTTTTGTTAACTGAAAGAATGCCCTTTACAATCCAGTAGTTGTTTCAACAAGGTGGGAATTTAATTCTACACAAGATAAAGTGATAGAGAATTCGGCGTTAACCTGTCTGATAAGAGTACATCAAATACTCGACTCTCTTAAGCATTGTAGACGAGATTGAGTGTATATTTTTGCATATGCAGTCAGTCACTTTCGGGGTCCTGTCCATGTATCTTGGGAACCACTATCAACTGAGTGATTTTGTCTTTCAGACAGGTCTAGTACCTCGCGAGCCGGAAAATTTGGACGCGTTTTCCTTACACCGGGGTTTTGAATGGAATATATGGTGCATTTTAAAGTGACAAGATTAACGTTGCACACTTTATCTTTTTGTTCCTTTCACAAACTGCCTATGTGATATTCTGGTAGTGTCGGAATAGCAACTTTGAGTTCATATTTCGTCTAATCTCGTATACTGAGAAGTGTAGTAATAGAATAACTGGGATTTCGCCCAGTAGAGCCCAATGTGCCACCACCGTGGGTGGCAGTTGCATTTGCGTTACCATGCACTTTGCCACCTAATCGTACTATACCTTTTTTTGTTTAAAAGGTATGAAAATAAGAATGAAAAGGTCATTTACGTATTTTTTAGAGAAGATTTTTCATTATAGACATATATGTATATATATATATATATATATATATATATATATATATATATATGCACCACTCTGAGGGGGGCTCATAGCGCATTGGTAGAGCTACCGTTCATTATAAGAAAAGGGGATTCACTCCACCGCACGCTGGGTCCACTAACAACAATCAATGGCAAATTATATGACGCGCTTCTAGAATATAAGCTCTCCTGAAACACTTTCGACATACAATGAGTCAAAAAGCATTCAAGAATATATAAGATATATGATATAAGTAACATTTGCCATTTTTTTTATATGAGCCATCTTCACGTCTACCGTGCGGATCCCAGCACTTCTCACATTCGATTCCTTTCTTCGCATCCATTGTCTACGAAGATTTTCCAATTTTTACGTGTGGCTTCGGTTGCTGCTTGAGGATTTCCATTTCATTTTGAGAGTCGTAGAATGCTGGTCAAGCAATTCTTCTGGAGTCCTGAGATAGCCAGGCTGCAGCGCTTCCAATTGGATTGCAAAGAGTGGTTTTTTTTCCCCAGACAAGTCCGGTACCTATTTTTTCGACCCCGGAGGGATAGGTGACTTGTTTGGCCCGAAGCGAAATCGAACTAGAACGATGCTATTGATGACGGATATCACTACCACTGTGCTATCCGTGCCTACTTACTGCATATTAAAAATACGAGATTAGATAAAAGCGCATGTGTATCACAGTAGATCGGGATGTTTTTGCATCATATACGCTCCTTGGTTTCAACTACGTAACCCGTGCTAACCAAGCATGAGCCATATATGCATTCAATGCTTCTACTGCACTTGACAATTCGTGACAAACCCGACTTCTTAACGACAGATTAAAGTTTTTCCACCAACAGAGTGGTGGAAACTTTAGGACCTTTATAACCCTGCAGTGGTGATTTTCTTCTTTCAATTTTGAATCTACTGAAAATGAAAATCATAAAACTGCGGAAGAAATTTAAATGCTCGAAACTTCCCATGCTAGAGCAGCCGCAATAACCACTGCAACGCCATCACGTCATGTTGAACGAGGTCCTGCTTATTTGATTGTTCTCTTTTTCGAAACCCGCAAAAGAAATGAACATGTGCGCTTAGAGGGCAATTTGACAGTGATCATTTTTAAAAGTGAGTCATAATTTTACCTTAGCGTAATTGATGAATTTGTGCCTTATAGACGAATAAATGAAATCTAGTGGTATTTGTTCCAATTAGTAAAGTTGAAAATGAGCATGAGATACGTGTTGATATCAATGCGCACGGCCGCGAATGTGTTGATCAAATCGATTGCATGGCGCAACCATTAGGGATTGATCCACACTAAACGCTTTATCCCTTACGCTTTCTATTTAGTCTAAACATGCTACTGACATGTTGAAAACTAAACATGCTGAAAAACACTTGATCTATCGTCTCAGCTGTTCGGACTTGGTGACGGATCAATAGCTATTAACCTCTGCACCTTTGGTGGACAACTGGAGTCAAAACGTGTGTTCGCAATTAGTATTGTGGAATCCTTCCCTGAGTCTGAGCACATTTTTTTCATTCGATCCATAGTCCGCAGGGGTTTACGCGTATTCGCCATTTAAGGACTTTTGTCTTCTTTATGAATGCCACTGGATGCTCATTGAAGTCCTCAATGAATCCTGGGTCAGTCAGGCTATGCTCGCTATCAGGTCTTCATTATAGGCAGTCACTTGCGCATTTAATGCGAATGAGCTGACCACGGACGAGCCCAGTATCAATTCTCCGACCCTGGAGGGATGAAAAGCTTGTAGGACACATTACTTGATCTAACCAGAGCTTTGCTTGCACTGAACAGCAACACTGCCACTGCGCAGTCTTCCCTTATTTTGAGCACACACTGCCTTGAAATGGCTTTGTATTGGGCAACTAACGTAGGTGATTTCATCGGGAACCCAAGGGCAAAACGATCAGTGAGCTGCGCCTGCTAGAATTTTATTCACGCATGTAGAAGGTCTTAGTTATCATATGTCAGAAACCTAGTTTAATTCAGAGCAGCCATAAACTCTTGCAGACAATCGGCCTATGTGAGGCACATGTTGGCGTAAAAACAAATGAAAATAGAATTGTGCTCATGGCAAGTGTAATGGAGAAACGAGAACCTCATGATATAATCGCAGTTATGAAAAATTAGTCGGATTCATATGTAAGGCATTTTGAATTACTTTGCACTATAAGAGATCTACTCTAGGCTTCACCACGGCGGCGGTAGGAGCAAAGTTCGCAATGCCATCTACAGTGACTCTCGATACAAATGGAAAGTGAAGGACGGGAAAGGAAACGTAGTGATACCATTTCGTTATCAGAGGACAATACGGTAATTGAAGAGAATTCTATTTCTTGGAAGAAGATCAAAGTTGGACGTTTAACTGCTTCTTGTGCTTTCGTTCATTCTCTTCAAAATTGGAAAGTAAATTACCGTACGGCTCTCTCAGCTTCCTCTTTCGAACCTGGAAAAATAAACTCTGCACATACTGTAGAGATGAGGCACTATAAAGCAACTTAAAACACTTATTTGTAAACTCCAGAACTCAAGTGTACGCGGTGGAGAACGAAATACAACCCTGAACTAGCTGAGAGACAGGCGAAACGAATGACTCGCATGTTATGGTGGTGAACGCGCTAACCCCCCGGCAAGAGTAATAGCGCGTACGTTCCCCACCACAGACACTTGCGGTCCGGAGTTTTGCAAATATCTCAGCATCACTGTGATTGCATTTCGGATTATACCCTGCCGTGAAAAATTATACTCGGTAGCAAATAAAATGTTAGCATTGAAAACACTCAACTAACACGTATTTAAATTGTTTAGCTTACATGAGTTTGAAAAATAGATTTATTTCGGCCAACGTTTCGACGTCTTCGACTTCTTCAGAGCCGATGATCCGAGTAGACGGTCCACTGTTTTTCGTAGCGGATCTTCTTCAGTGGAACACCGCACGAATGAGGCATGCTCACCGTGCAGTGCCCTTTGACTCGGCGATAGTTTTTGATACCACAACCCGTTGATAGTAAAGCTAAAAAAAAGCTCTTGGCGTTGATCAACCTCTGAGGGATGCGCCATGCATTCGTCTTCATTCACCATCGTTGGAGGTGATTGAAATGCATATCTGACCTTTACAACGACTCGCGGTGGCCTACCGATGTATCAAACCAGTGCTTCTATCCTCTCAGACAAGTCTGACACCAATTTGCCGACCCCATGAAAGGCTTGATGGACGAGGGGCGAGGCAATGAATCCCATGTTTATTGTAAGGTATCTCCGACCAGTGCACCACACGAGCTCTTGCGTTGATAAAAATTGTTGGTAAATTAATATCTAACATAATACCGAGTGCTGCAGGATGGTTCCGTTCAAAAAAATTATTGTTAACGAATAGTCACATCAACAACGACCGCCTTGTATAAAAGAGCACTGTCGGGTGAGCATGCTTCATTCGTGCGGTGTTCCATTGAAGAAGATCTGTCTTGGTCCGACGACAAGGCGCCACATCGAGAATACGAACAACTGTGTCCCATCGACTCGGATCATGGGAACAGATGAAGACGAACACGTCGAAACGTTCGCCGAAATAAATTTGTTTATCAACCTTGTGTGAGCTTAACAATTTAAATGCGTGTTGAATATTCTACGACCGAGGTTAAATTACAGATGGTTTGAAAATTCAAAACACTTGATCTCATAAAAAATATGAGATGACGTTTGTTCAATTACTGACGGCACCTCCCGTGAATGCGACCACTTCACTGTGATACTGGCAAGACTCCAGTCGATCGTATTGATGGGGACCAGTGACGGTTGAGATTCGACCACATTACACATAAATCGTTCGTGTTAAGAAATTCCCTCAACGTTAGGCAAAACTTTCCGTAGTTTTATGAGCTGAAAAAGGACAAGGAGAGCGACTAATTTCCATGCAGTGGGTGTCCGAAATGTATGCCTAATTTGACTTCGGAACTATACACTGTGATTTTTTAAGCAAAGTAACTAAAATGAAAACGTACTCTTTCAGCCCAGACAGTAGCATCCCTATAAAGTCTTTATCTTCAATATTGCTGAGATATTTGCAAAACTCCGAACTGTAGGTGTCTGCTTAGGAAACAAACGAGATATTAACCTTTCCGGGGGCTAACGCGTTCACCACCACACCATAGGGGTCAATCGTTTCGCATATCTCTTAACTAGTTCTATCGACCAGTGCCATCAGCAATCACCCTTCAGCAGGGCTGATCTGGGAGCTCAAATCGGCAATGAACCCAGTTAAGCTGAGGCTGTAGTTATAATCACAATTTTGACTTCTTATTTACTGCCTACTCTTTTTTAATGACAAGGTGTGTTGCGAAATGATAAATAAAATAGAATAAAAAATAAAAAAATTCCTTATCTTTCATTTAAGATCGCTCTGAACTCAATGTCATCAAACGGGCGATGGAGCGAATCGAAGTAAACACCTGTATTCGATTCCGAACGAGGGACTATGAAAGCGATTACGTTGAAATCCGCAACAAGTGGGGTGAAGGGTGAGTGCTGCATCTGCTCGGGAAACATTGGAAACGCGATCGCCAGCAAAATATTGCCCTTCAGATCTCCCTATTAGCCCTTTTTGACGATTGTAATGAAAACCCAAAGAGATGGGTAAAATAATAAGTGATTAGTAGGGGGGGGACAGAACGCGAACAAAATGATACGATTACGGTGTTAATTCCATAAAGGTATAAATCTTAGGGAAACTTCTTATACCGGCGTTAAACTAAACGTTCCATTTTGTACCGGACACAACATTGGTCTGAACTTACGGGAAAAAAGCGAAAATTCGGGATGAAGGCTGTTTATACCGGCATTGACTTATCTTTTCCGTTTTGTGCACGTTATAACTTTGTCCTGAACTTATCATAAGCAAGGAAGGAAACAATGCAGGGAAAGATGTCTGCTAGTTCTGCAAACTATACCAGGAAAAAATTCACGGCTGCTCTGTTTCAGATGCTACACTAATGTGGGTCGTCATCCAGGAAGAAACATATTGATGCTTGAATCGAATGAAGAAAGCACGTTGGTTTCCATTCAAAAATTTTGCTACTCATCACTTACAAACGTCCAGGCAGAAGCATGATAGAATTCAATGTGAACAGGTCACCAACGAAAAAAAGAAGAGTTTCATTGGTTTACGACGAAGTAGAAGCAACGATTCTGCGCCACCAAATGGTGCCTCATAATAATATCTAATTAGTTTGCTCATCATTACCAGAATGGTGTTAGTTCGATTTTGCTCCAGGCCAACCAAGCCTCTCATCCCTCCGGGGTCGGAAAATTGGTACCGGACTTGTCTGGGGAAAAAAATCACTTCCTGCAATCCAATTGGGCACTCTCCAGCCCGGCTATCTCAGGACTTCAGGGAGAATTGCTGGACCAGCATTCTACAATATTCGAGATGAAATGAAAATTCTCAAGCAGCAACCGAAGCCACACGTAAAAGTTGAGAGTTCTTCGTAAATAGAGAATGCTGGGAAGCGAATCGAATGTGAGAAGTGCTGGGATCCACACGTTAGATGTGAAGACGGGTCATATAAAATAAAAAATGAAGAAATAAAATGAGTTGTTTATTTATTCATTTTCACGACTTATCTTCACATACTGTGCGAGTCTCTGGTCTCCTTTTCTTCATCTCATTGTTCACATCCGTCCGAAGACGGTCTCTGCTTTGAGTGTGGGTTCGGCGACAAATTGAGTATTTTGTCTTCCTCATTAACGTTTTTGAATGCTGGTCGAACTGATTCTCAGCGGCATTCTGGTCCGGTTTAACTAGAGTATTCCAAGTTCTCCACCACAAACAGTCTCCGATCTTTTTAGACCAAATATATACTTTCTAAAGACAACTTTGGTAGGAATTTACTAATCTTGAAGAGATAAGGAGCCAGGGTGGCCTATTGCGATGTTGAACCAGCGACCATGTGTGTCTGTTGCACAACAACTCTATCCACTTTTTTAACCTTTTTTATTTACTGCCTATTCTTTTTAATGGCAGGGTAGGTTGCCACTTTGCTTTCCGCTCCGCCATAAGACTTAAATTGTATAAAATACCACTGAATACACATGATTATAGTACACAACAATGTAAAATTAAAGGGGATCCGAACACTGTCCCTTAGGCCTCACTAAGCACTCTGCACTAAAAATTCTGTATGTTACAACTTGGGTGAGAAAAAGTTGCCGGGAATAAGATAATTTCCAATTCAAATACAAGTTTAAGTTAGCATTTCCAACTTATGGGTACATTTGGGTTGAACACTGGTTAATATATAACAATAAATGAACAAAAAGTACGGTAATATGAATGTGGTTAGGAATATGCCCATGATGGAAGTGGACCGCCGTTTGAGCAGGGTCGATATGTTTGGATCGATGTGGCTTGTGCGAGGCAAATCCACTGAAGCTCACAGCATTTGTGGGGGATCCCAACTTACCAAGAAAATATTAACCATCGTCCAAGACACCCAAATTTCCGTTACAAACAGCGAGTACGGCTAAAGTGATCAGAATTCGCTTCTAAAATGCATGGTCATTTTTCGTGATTTTTTATTGGTTTTTTAGGTGCATTGAGGTTCATATCGTTCAACACGAACTGTTGCACGTTATCGGGCTATGGCATGAGCATATGCGATATGATAGGGATAAATATATCAAAGTTCACTATAAAAATATTGTGCCAGGTTGGTTATACGTACGCCTTAGTTAATTACCTTTTGATTCTCTTTACAATAACGTAGGAGCATGTGTGGAGAAATGGTCGGAGGCGCCCTGCAACGCACTCGTGGAATCGGTCCTCTCGCCCATGGCCCACTAAGCCTTCCATCTCTCCGGGGTCAGCAAATTCGTACTAAACTTGTCTGGGAAAATAGCAGCACTGGCTCGATACATCGGTAGGCCACCGCGGGTCATTGTAAAGGCCAGATATGCATGCGATCACCTCCAACGATGCTTAATGAAGTCGAATACATGGCGCATCCCTTAGAAATTCATCAACTCCGAGAGCTTTTTTTAGCTGTTTACAATACTGTTCACTTCAAGTATTCTCTTGCCTTTCTGTGCAACGATTTTTCTGTAGAATTCCAATACCGCATCTGTGTAGCAGATTTGAGCATTATACATCCTCTGTCGAGCCTAATTAATTGAAACACCAGTTTATCATCCGAAGCTTCAATTCCAGTGAGGTAATCTAGCATGGGTTTGTCAATTTCTCTTGCACAATTCTATAGCTCTGATGATTTTTTGACCGATAGGAATGGAATCACTTGTCTTCCAATGTAAGGACGGATCAGGTGAAGAATTCCTCAGTGTTGACAAATCAGAAAGTATCTATTCCCTTACATTCGTTCCATTTCGAGCCCATTTATAAGATCACAGATGCCATGAGTGCAAATGTATCACTTACGAACTGCCAAATAAATAGCTTAATTGTTGATGCCGTAGAACACAAGTTCACCAGTGGGAGGCATTCTAGCGTACACCATCACCACATTACACAACATCTTTAACCATCTTATCCATATATTTTAGTAATTGCATACATCTTGTCTGTTTCAAGGTTACGAGGACCAATTCACAAAAGTGTCATCATTTTTGTCGACAGTGTACAACATCTCTTACGACTATAAATCGGTGATGCACTACACGAAGACAGCGTTTGCCAGGAAGGGGAAGATCAGCATGGAGACGCTGGATCCCAATTATATGGTACTGAAATACTCCAAGTTTTCGAAAAAAAACTCTCTTTGCCACTGTAATACGGTTTCAGAGGGTAATTTGTTTCAATATTAGAATACGACGGGGGCGGATAGCACGGTGGTAGTGATGTCGGTCATCACGAGCATGGTGCTAGTGCGATTCCGCTCCAGGCCAACCAAGCCCTTTATCTCTCCGGGGTCGGAAAAATTGGTACCGGACTTCTCTGGGGAAAAAAAGTCGCTCTCTGCAATCCAATTGCGAATGCTCCAGCCCGGCTACCTCAGGACTCCAGGGAGCATTGCTCGACCAGCATTATGCCACATTCAACATGGAATGGAAATCCTCAAATCACACGTAAAAGTTGGAAGATTTTCGTGGACATTGGATGCTAGGAAACTAATCGAATGTGAGAAGTGCTAGGATCCGCATAGTAGACGTGAAGACGGGTAATGTAAAATAAAAAAAGAAAATAAATACAACATAGCAGTATCATTCTTTCTCTTTTAAATGTTCTTCACTTCCCAGAAAGTTGCACTGAAGCCGATGAGCGCTAACTTTGTTTCAGAACATCCTTTTTTCTATGTCCAGGTTCCTTCCGTCTAATTTTTTAATGAGACTAAGTTCTACTGATGGTTTCAGGATGTTATTGGCCGGCAAAAAGATGCCTCAAAAAGCGACTATCAAAAAGTTTGCAAAATCTACGGATGTGCCATGTGTAACGGTGGAAGTACAAGTACAACAACAGAAAAAGGCGACTATAGACCGTCTCCAACGGCACCGAAACCTCAGCCCACAACTACTGAACGTAATCAAACTTGGGTCTTTTTCGTCGTTAAAACTTCTTTTCAGCAAAGAAAAGAGAAACTAGCCAACATTGAAATAACGTTAGGACGATGTGTCATGTCGTTCAAAATACAAAGATTTTCAAAAAATCAGCAAGTCGTAGCGATTTCTCAATTACTTCTCCTTCTAGAGAGTAAAGAAACTTGGGCTTAGCCATCCACTATAAAGTTTAGGACTTAGTAGTACATGGTATGGGTTTACTACAAACTACTTCTCACTGATTTTTTTAGAAGACCGCCAAGTTGTTCTGTCCCTCGTTATTAATATGGTACTTCAACAGAATCAAATTAACAACCCTCAATAAAACCAAGAACAAAAAAGCATATTTGATTCGCCATACCTTTGAGTACCAGAATATTTTTGCAGCATGTTCGGACAGATCTCCGAAGTTCTGTTTCGTTGCACTCAAACTACGACTACTGAACTGCAGCAGTGGTTTTTTCAAACGATACTGTTGCTCCACTTGTGAACTCCTAAGTCAAGAAGAAGAGGATTATCAATTTGGATACGCGTACTACTACTACGTCTTTTAATAAAACGGTTTCTTGTAAAGGAGCTAATAAGTATTGTATTTTGAGCCTTTGCAGTCGTATCACATGCGGAACATAGTGTTAGAGTCATTGTTCAAAAACGCTAAGAAACTACCTATGTGACTAAAAGTTTGATTACAAGCTTGCGTAGGTTAAAAAATTGAAAGGAATGTGCCACCTATGCGTTCATTTTCCAGCAATATCAGTTGCTGCTATGTTCCCGCTTTTATGCATTTGCGCTGTAAAAGATAAACAACGAAGCCTTCGACACTGATCAGTCCTAGAGGGATTCACCACACCAATAAGCACGGTAAACGGTGATTGAATGCGTATTATTTTGCCCATACAGTGACTTACGAATGTCCATTAAGTTAGGGTTTTCATCTTCGTTGAGAATTTTATGCCCAATATGCTCGCCTCAAAAAGATGAAGGACATCATTATCCCTAGGCGTTGGGTGGAATGAACGATCATATTGGTACTGTAGAGTACATGGATGCGAGCAAACGAATCGAATGTGGGACGTGCTGAGATCCGCACATTAGACGTGAACGCAGCTCATATCGTTCGCAGGTGATTGAATGCATATCTGGCCTTCAGAGTGATTCGCGGTGGCCTACCGATATATCAAGCCAGTGCTGCCATCCTCCCAAACAAGTCTGGTACCACTTTGCCGACCCTGCATGGATGGAAGGCTTGGTGGGCCATGAGGGCAGGGATCGATCCCACGGGTGTGTTGCAGGACGCCTTCATATAATCACAAAACTACGTAAAAAGCGAAAGAGGGAACGTGTGATACAGTGGTCGGAGGCGCCCTGCAGCACACACGTGGAATCGATCCCCACGCCCATGGTCCACCAGACTTGTCTGAGAGGATACCAGCGCTGGCTCGATACAACGGAATTTATCGGTAGGCCACTGCAAATCGTTGTAAAGGCCAGATATGCATTCAATCACATCTAAAGGATGCTTAATAAAGTCGAGTGCATGGCGCATCGGGATTGATCAACGTCGAGAGCTTTATCCTTCATCCTTTTACCGAAAAACGGGCGATGATTGGTTTTCATTGTAAATAACTTGAATTTGTTTCTCGTCAAATCAAGCACTAATGTCATATTAAGTTTTCAGAAATGATGTCAGTTGAGATCTATCACAATGAAACAAACTATTCCTATGAGGACAAAGTACGCCCCCCAAGAGAAAGGCTCATCGATTTCTTGCGAAGACGGTGTGAAGATGTCCCTATTAGGAATTCTTGTCCGTCATGGACGAACAAGTCTTAAGAAATGGATGCAGTCACAGAAGGGGAAAATTGTGTTGCGGGTAACCCTAATGGTGAAGGCCGCTCATTCAAGCACCAATGATGCAACGATAGTATCTCATACCACTACGGTATCCATTTAGGCTGGATCAAGCTATTACAAAAACTTTAAACAATGTCTCACAAGTACATCTCTAAGCAACTGTGTCATGAAGACTTCTGACGATATCAAGAGGGTAGAATCTAAAAGAGGTTACTACAGCCGAGTTAGAATATTACTGACAATTTCTTCATCTTCTACCTACAACTTCCAGCCATACACCGTTAACGCATAGACTCTTGAAAAATATCACATAATTTCCACAACATTCAAATTGTCTCGCAAAAAAACGACAAAGGAAAAATTGTTTCTCGTAACAAAACACCTAGTGCCACATGGCAATGTAAACACCGCAGGTCAGATGCAGATGTTCAACATTCACGCGTCATCTGTAGCAGATGACGGCATATTTATTGAGCTATGAAAGCAATGCTGGTCCACTATTTTTTGCTGTTGTGAAGCAAGTGAAGAAATAGTGAACTTGACGCATGTTTGTAAAGTGGACCAACCACTTCTTAAGAACATAGTTTGACGAAATGGATGAGTGAATAGCAAATACGAACTGGTTTCGTATTAATTAGTAACTTTAACTAACTTTAATCTAATGTAACTCGAAACTCGATAATTAACTTTAACCTTGTACTTTATGCTGTTATGAAACTGACTTCTACTTAACCTTAAGGATAAAGGATAAAGCTTTCGGCGTCGATCAATCCTTGAGGGATGGGCCATGCATTCAACTTCACTAAGCATCGTTTAGAGGTGACTGAATGCATATCTGGCCTTTACAATGACTCACAGTGCCTTATCGATGTATCGAGCCAGTGCTGCTATCCTCCCAGTGAAGTCTGGTATCAATTTGCCGACCCCGGAAGGACGGAAGGCTAGGTTGTCCGTGGGCGCGGAGATCAATTTCACGTGTGCGTTGCAGAGCGCCTCTGATCACTGCAGCACTCGCGCCTTTCCACACAACCTTAGCGTGAATAATCAGCATATTTTTTGAATTGCTTAGCTTACACGAGAGTGTTCAATAAGTTTTACTCGGATAACGTTTGGACGTCTTCGTCTTCCTTAGAGCCGGCGATCCGAGTCGATGTCCATCGGCACATATAAGAAAGTGATGACCGTCTTAAAATGCAAGAAGTGGCGAGATCTGCACAGAAAATGTGTGGATGGTTAATATAACCAATAACAGTGATAAATAGAATTCGTCAAATAAGTCAAACTATAATAAATAAGTCAATCTGCAGCAATTATTTCTGTCTTCAGTGGGCTCAGCGACGATGTCTGGAAATATCAACCATGCTTCTCCATCATTCATTCCTCAAAGGAGCGAGAGACGAGGATAGACTCTGCTACAACACGGGCCATATAAGTAGATACATGGTATTTACATCGCTTCATTAAGAACAAATTTGGTCTCAAGGAATTTTAGTGAGCTCCAAATTGCTCACTTTCACCTCTGCTGCAGTTTAATCCTCATGAACAACATCGAAATGGAAGATGAGGTAAAAGAAATCTGCCAAGATTATCATTCATTTTCCTCCTTTTCCTTAGCTCTCTCTCCTGCTTCGTAAACACATTTTACAGCGTCAAAAAACAAAAACACTATTCTCTCGTCGCTCGTCATACCACACAATTTCGCGTAAGCCTTTGGGAATAAAAGGAGTTGGAAAGCGATTTTGACTATGTTAGAAGTGCTGTGTTAGGGCACAACTTTCGCAGTGTGTCTAATTGAACAACCTGTTTCGTAGTAGCACAAGTGAAAAGTAGGATATGTGTAATATAGCAAATAATAAAAACGTGCTACGCGACAAATAGCCATCTCCCTAAGCTATAAAGCTACAGCCATTCAGGTTAACTCTAGAAGGTAAGTCGTGCTTCCAAACAATTTCATTAAATATCCAACAGAATAAGATCAATCATTAAGTCTGTTGAGTTCTAAAATTGTTTAGTTACTAAAATATTACCTCGTAGGCTAGTTCGAAACCGCTTGTATTGCCGTTTACCTACAACGCAAAATTGAACGTTGTTCTCTAATAACAGAGATAGTAAAACCTTGCGCACAACACCTATTCTCTTGAAAGGCTTACGAAAACGAATAAAGTGCTGAAACCTGTAGACTTTACTCTGACAACATAAAAGGAGTACCTAGATGGATCGCTTAAAATCAGACGAAGTTCTCCTTGCAAGTGAACGGGGCATGAAATCTCAAAGGTAATGGTTTTTAAAACGCAGCCAAAGCAGGAATCAAAAATATTAACCCCGCACTCTGGAAGTACTTTTGATAAAGGGTTAAAAAAATAAAACTCTCGACTTTAACCAATACCACAGAGATCCGTTATGCCTTACACTGCACCGAGGTCTGTCAAGGTGATTGATTGCGTATTCCACCCGTGCAACAGCAAGTGGGGTCCCGTATCAATCCACTGGTTTCATCTTCCTTGGCAAGTCTAGAACAGTCTTCTGAGGCAGGGAGAAACGAAGGCTTGTTTTTTTCCTGGGTGTCTCATGCGTGCTCATCAAGAAAGCAGTGAATTACCTATGAACACTGAGGTTCGAAGAAAGTCGGTCCAGGCATTTGCTTCATGAAAGACTAGCATGTTTTTATCTCCTCTTCTTCAGATATGGTTTCCGAACGTTTTGGCGATTTTGCTTTCTTCAGAGTCGTTTTGCTGTCCAAATGGAGTTAGGTCACCCGTTTGCTCACAGTACATGAACCACATACAGGTGACTTTACACCAGTCGGGGAGTAAAACCGTTCCGAAGGAGGCGAAATTGCCAAACATCAGTTATCTTATTTGAAGGTGAAGAAAAAGAGATACAATGTTACGAGGGCTTAAACAAGGACAAATCATAAGAAATCTGAATATTATTCGTAGTTCCGAGGATCGACTTTCTATTAACCTCGGCATTGGAATATGAATGCGTCGTTTTCTTGTTCAGCAAAAACTTTTTTTTCGTTTCTTTGTAAGTGTTATTGAAGCGTTTCGGCCCAGTAAATTGTATATCAGTATACCTTTCCAGGCTCTGAAGAAGGCGATACTGCCGAAACGTCAGCTACTGTTGTATTGTATTGTGTTTTTTCTATGGAAGTAAATGTATGCTGTTTAACAACCTCGCGACTGCTGAACAAGAAAACGACGCATTATTCGTAGTTTTTAACTTATTATTTACTACCCACTCTTTTTAATGGCAGGGTATATTGCGAAAAATGACTTCAATGATGTTGAGATATTGGCAAAATTCCGGACCGAAGGTTTCTGCGGTGGGGGAACGAACGCGCTATCATCCTTTCCTGGGGCTAACGCGTTCACCACCACACCATGCAGGTCTTTCGTTCAGCCTGACTCTCAGCTAGTCCTATCGATCAGTACCATCAGCAATCACCCGTCGGCGGGATTGACCTGAGGAGCCCAAATCGGCAATGAACCCAGTTAATTAATCATTAGTTACTTAGTTAGTTAGTTAATTATTCGTACTATTTACTAATAACACAACTAAAAATAAGATCAAACGACATTATTTCAATTTTTAACGAAAATATTTAATCAACATGTGAAAGTAACTCAAGCTAAAGACTTCGGGTGATATTTAGAAAATCATCAAAATGAGGTGTCTTCTTGCATGTTTTACAACAAGCTTTTCTATGAAGCGGCTTCTGGCAGTTCAGCAAACCGTGCAATACACCTATGTAGCAAATGAAAGGCTGAACATCGTAGCACTGAAAAGAAGAACGGTCTCCAAATAATTTTTACAAAAAAAGGCTTTAAATGATTTTGGTTAATTCGGGGTGAAGAAGATAATAAATGAAGAAACGCAAGTTATGCGAAATGGTTTTCAAAATGCTAAACTCCTCTACTTATTACGGCGGAGCAGAAGGAGCCAATCAGTTGACGTTGAAGAAACGACAAGTAAGAGGTTGTTACCAATATTTGTTTGGCTAACGTTTCGACGTCTTTGTCTTCCTCAGAGCCGGATTGATCGCAGTCAAAGGTCCGCAGTCGTACATACGTACGTACAAGGTACACTGATCATTTGTACCGAGGTTAAATGAAAGTCGGTTTACAACGATATTGTTGTGCATTACGCCAGCTATTAACGATACCGACTTCTGCAGGAATAATTGTCCGGATAAACAAGCTATTGCTTGATACTTTACGCTTGAACGGCCCGTCCTCACTGGCTGTGCGATCCTCAGCATAATCTCCATGTTTTGGAGATTTGCTGGTTAAGCCATTGTGGATCCCTGGAATCTCGAGGTCAGCCTGGCCAAAGTCTGCCCCAGGTCTTCACCACCACAGGCAGTCGCAGACCTTGTGGAACAGAGGGAGATTTGCCACCATGCGACTTTGATACCAGGACGGTGGTGGAACGTGGCATTGGTTTTACTCTTAGCTGGGCTTCCTGGTGGAAACGCCGGACTCCTTCTCAGCTTGGAAGACCCTGCCAGGGGATGAATCCTCCCGCTGTACATCGCAGCTCGACACCCAGGAACACCTCCCAGCCACGATGAGGCGGTAAACCTTTGGGAGGAAACAAGTTATTATCACCGGCCAACCACGGGTATCAGTAAGAAAAGTTTGCATATAAGGGCATCTCCGGATGAGTATGGCTCATTCGAGAGATGTTCCAGTAAAGAAGATCCGGCTTGATGTGCGACGAAGACACCACATCAAGAAGACGAGCGACCATGTACATCAACTCGGACCATCGGCTCTCAGGAAGACGAAGACGTCGAAACGTTAGCCGAATAAATATTGGTAACAACCTCGTGTTAGCTAATCAATGAAACAAGGTACATTGGTCATCTACACCGAGGTTAAACGAAAGTCGGCTTACAATGAAAAGAGATTTAGTAGAATCAGTCTTCATCACTGTTTCTTACCGACGAACGTTTTGGTGCTGGTGTTGTTGGTTTTGCTGGAACATTTTCAATTACGACTTTTTTGCCCATGCAAGTTCCACAACGATACAAAGCGCAAACTTTCAAATAGTCATTGGTTGACGGCTTTTTTGCTGTACCGATAATATCCTGTAAAGATTTACGCAATAAGTAATATTCTTTTAAACTGAGAAATATGACCTCATAAAGCGGTTACTGTTGCCCACCTGATATTGCGGATCCAACGTTTCCAAAGTGACGCCGTTATTTTTTGAGAACGCCCTCTGCTGATAGTGCATAATGGATTTGTAATCATACGGTATGTCATATTCAGGCGGATAAAGACATTTCAGAAACTGTGACTCTCTTCCTGAGAAAAATATATGAAGGATTGCATTGTTGATGCATTCAGACTACATCCAGTCACCATTGTCACATTAGAAAGTCCTTCATAACCCATACTGACTACCGCTGATTTTTCGTGGAGACCAAAAATGCCATGAACTCGTCAGCGAACTAAACAGAGGAAAGAGTGTTTATTTTTTCGGAAATAAGCGATAGATTTTCGACAGCTAGAGGACTTATGGGGTTGAGAACACCGAAAAATCTTAGAAGAAATTTCTTTGTCCTTCAAGTGTAGGACAATGCTACTATACGCTATTTTGTACCATATTTCACCACTCAAACACAATGCTGTTATAGCTTTGGAGGATTTTGCTACTTATGTTGGATTCATTTCTGTATTTCGTGTAACTAACTATCCGACATGATAATCACGACCCATCGTAACAACTGAAAATCAAAAATCAGTGAACTGCTAGTAAGAATTGAACTTCGCATACCGTTCATTAGCGATGATGAGTTTTTCCTAGTAACTCAAGGTTTTCTGTAAATGAAGGGCTTGAGAAGCTTGTAGCCTGGCATGCTTGTAGAAGAGACTTTGATCTATCACCTAAGAAACTAACAACTTTGCCAAGATATCAGTTTCATTTGTGGCGCATTCGTCGGAGGCACCCTGCAACACACACGTGGAATCGATCTCCGCGCCCTTAGCCCACAAAGCCTTCCCTCTCTCGGGGTGTCGGCAAATTGGTAGCAGACATGTCTGAGAGCATAGCAGCACCGGCTCAATACATCGGTAGGCCACGGCGAGTCATTGTAAAGGCCAGATATGCATTCAGTCGCCTCCAAACGATGCTTAATGAAGTCGAGTGTATGACGCATCTCTCAGGGATTGTTCAACGCTGAGAGCTTTATCCTTATTCTTTATCATTTTCATTTCGGGCCTACCATACTCAGCTTTTACTATGATCAAACAAGAAAATATGCATAATCTTGTTGGCAAAAATTTCTAGATTCTGGCAATTTTTCTTTAAAATCGTGCATTTCATTACGAGGTGAGACATGCCTGTTGAAAGGGTGACTGCCCTTCGAGTACGTATGAATTAAAAGTAAAGATCGATCAATAGAAATAAAAAGTGGCAACGCCCTTTGATCAGCAGAGTTTTTCCAAACCCTTTTGTTGAAAAAATTGGGGTCACTATTCCACCAATTTTGCAAGATATTATAAAAGATCAGAAGGGTACCTAAGCTTCTTCCGGGGGGTGTCGTCATCCTATATTTCATTCATTAGTACATTGTTGCTTGCTTTCACTTTTTCTCAGCTACCTCTATCCTGACACCAACGACTTTTTCTACTTATACCGAATCTGCTTATTTACCTTTTCGGATCAACTTTGATGATCAAAAATTGAATATCATGGCTTTAAACCATGCCAGCAACGACGACTTCAACTGTGACTTTACTGACTTTTGATCGAAAATGACAATGAAGGAAATGGAGTGTGAACTATCGATGCACTTAACCGAGAGAATCTTATCTATTCACATTTTGTTAACCCTTGTTTATTGCCTATTTCTTTATGGCAGGCTCATATATAAAATATAATCACAAGGATGCTAAGATGTGAGCAAAACTCGGGACCTTTCTTCTAGCCCGAAAATACCTTCACGGAAGGCTCACGCACTACCCACCATACCAACACAGCCACCCCTAACTTTGCCTTTCTCCCAGCCAATTTTTAACACTATCGGTGTTATCAGCAAACACGGGCAAACGGGAATGAGGCAAAGCAATGTGGAAAAAGCAATGGTGCAAAACGAAGACCTCGACAGATGTGACGGATAGCACGTGAGCTGCTAGCAAGGATAACCAAAGGTTCGAAGCTCACTTGAGGTTCCTATTTTTTCTCGTATCTCAACATCCTTGTAGTTTTACGAACTATTTATGGCCGATGTTTGAGAGTTCGTCATGAAGGAAACTGAGTAGTAGACAGTTGGCAGTTCAGCAGAATCGGAGTCGAGTAATGATGTTCGAATAGAAGAACAAGAAGAAGGAAACTATTGCACTGTCCATGATTCACGATGCGTCTTCTTCCTTCACATCCTCAAAGCGGAAAATGGTTGAAAGCTACAACCAGAGGAAGTCGTAGGCACGTTTGATCAGATGACAGCACAGTTTCCATAGTTTCGATTTTTCAGGAGAACTGGCAAATTGTATCTATAGTTCTGCATTTTCATCGTTTAGGCACTCTTTTCGCACATACTACACAGATGTTCTTCAACTTGTTCACTCACACATGCATGATGAACCTATGAAGGGTGTAAAAAACGTGTGCTGAGAAGTTTCTTCCGGAATGACTTCAAGATGGACGACTGTTTGTACTTCCACACCGTCAGCTGCACAGACCGTTGAAGAAATCGGTATTGAGGGATGGGAAAAAAAGTAAGAGTGTGTGATGTAACGACGCTATTACAAAATAGTGTGGTAGCAACATGATACCGTTTGTGCTAGAAAGGTTAGCTTTGGTTCAGCAGTTGTTGTAGAAAGGATGGTTGGAACATTTCAGTAGAAGTCATACAATGGGCACATAACCGGCACGATCTTTAATGCAAAGATTACTCTTCGTATGCAGGAACTGTACGCTTTAAATCAAGACTGTAAGCTCTTTCGAGTACGTCAGAATGATCTCTGAATGACCCCCGCCAATCTCGATTGTAGATGAAGACTCAAGATGTCATTGTTATTGTTGTTGACGTTATTAGTAATTATTAATAAGTCATATGATATAGGACATATACCGATTTTAGACATATGACGTGTACTGCAAGTTGTAAATGGAAATTTTGTAAAATAAAGTAGAAGATAGAATGATGACTGTTTTGGAACACGTACTGTGTTGACCTTTGACCCCACTGATGAGTGTATTCTCCCCGAGCACCGAACCACGTTTGAAAAACTCCTCTAGGTGATCTTTTCATCATCAAATCACATCGAAAAGCTCTCCCTTAATGCCGAATCTCGATTTTTAAGTAAAATCACTTCTTCGTCTCTTGAGTAGCCATGCTGTCTATGCTTCACACTCTCTTCAACTCCAATAGTCTCTAGCCTTGAAACGACCTCTTTCAGAAAAGTTTTTTTCTTCTAAACTATTAGATGTAGAGAACAGCTTTTAGTGAGCCACTCCTGATGTTGCGTATGCTTTTGATAGCCTATCCAGGGAGTATGAAATTCTCGTAGAAAAACCTCTGCAAACCACAGAAGAGCCGTGACAATAGTGTAAAGCATGATGTCCGCAATGTCATTCAGTCATGTTAAGACGCATCGCCGAACATTCGTTATTAATAGAAGATCATGTTAAGGTTAGTGATGCCGGTACCAACAGCCGTCTTGTATAAAAGAGCACTGGCGATAAAGGTTACCTCACTTGAGTGGTGCTCCACTGGATTCGAGTCGATGGGATCACGAGGACCCACATTCGAAGAAAGAGCACTTTTGGAGAATCGACTACGACGAATTCGGCTCTGAAGACGGCTAACGAGCCGAAAGGTTAGCTAAATAAAGTTCTTTGTCAACTTCTATTAGGTTATAAATGAAGGAATGCATAACGACTGGTTATGCTGGAGTTAAAGGAATGTCATTTCCTTAAACATTGTTACGCTCTGTGGTAGCTGAAAATGATACCGACTTCTGCACCACTGGTTGTCCAAAAAAAAACTAGCGTTTATCAACAGAAAATCACTATCAACAACCATCCTGTATGAAGATGCGCAGTCGAGTGGGGTAAATGCATTGGAGAGGTGTTCCACTGATTTGACTCTATACGATCACGAAGATCCGCATTGGAAAAGATGCAACTGTGGGCAAGCGATTCAGGTCAATTCGACACTGAAAAAGGCGAAGGCGCCAAGAACTTGGCCGAATGACTTTTTTTCAACATCATGTTAGTCTATCAATGAGAAGGTGCATAATAATAATATGGGGTTGGATTCCAGAGCAACAACGGTGAGAAAAGTCAACGCTTCTTTGTTAGAGAGCAATTGATAAAACCAGAACGAATGGATGGACTGCATTAGCTCAGATATCCGTACTGCTACACCACAGTCGAATTTCTCATTGTTGAAGAAAATATTGGTCCGCTTATAGCAGTTACACGAGCCATGTAATAAATACGTTGTCGTTGGTTCCATCCCGTGGGCCACACTAATCAAGTCTCTCATCCTTATACTACCAAACTGGTACCAAGCTTACCTGGTAGCATGAAAACACTGATATTTTACATCCATAGCCACATGAGGGCTAAAATATTGCTTAAACTTTTCAATAATTTCATTCAACTAATTTTTTCTTTTTTTTTCTGCCTATTACAATTTTTCACCGGCAGAGTACTATGTGAAATACAACCGTAATGATGATGAGATAATTGCAAAACTTCGGACCGCAGGTGTCTGCGGTAGACAACGAATGCGCTATTACCCTTTCCAGGGGCTACGCGTTCACCACCATTTATTGTATTTCACATAGTACCTTGCAGTGAAAGTTGTAAAAGGCAACAATTAAAAAGTCATCATTGTTGTTTCAATTATAGCCTCAGCTTAACTGAGGGGCAATGCCGATTTGGGCTCCCCAGATCAATTCCGTTGACGAATGATTGCTGATGGCACTGATCGGTAGAAAACTAGCTTATAGACAGGCAAAACGAGAGACCCGCATGATGGAGTTGTGAACGCTTTAATCCCGCAAGGGATAGTACTGCGTCCACCTCCCGACCGCAGACACCTGCGGTCAGGAGCTTTGCAAACATCTCAGCATCACTGCAGTCAAATTTTCCTTATTCATCCTATTCAATGATCTCTCTGACGCGGAGTGAGGAATGCATGGTGCGTTGTGAAGATAAAGATCACCACCAGACAGATGGTTTAGAGATATGGAAACCACCAAACGTTCGACACTTCGTTCTAGACGACGTGCCCCGTCCGTATGACAGGTCTAGGCGTACAAAAGGATATTTAAAGCACTAACAATTTGGTACTAGTGGACAGAATGGTCGCAAATTTCCAGTTGCCCAATTCTCACTAATAGAGGGCTATAAGCACTCATTTGATTTTTTTTACTTTTTTTTGGGTTGGGTTATCAATTAAACCATCAGAATAGAATAGTACCTACCCTTTTTTTCACGTTTTCATAGTGCACCTTCACATAGTCATCCCGATCGTTGCGAGAATGTTCATGGTCAAGACCAACAGTATGAAGCAGCTCATGAATTATGATTTTGTATCTCATGCAACTAAAACGGTTTCGCCTTCAAAACAGTAATCAGTAGGACAAATTGTTGCTAAAAAAGACTAAGCAGCTTTAACCCAGATTTCGATTCTGAGTAATGTGCAGCCTCTTTGAATCTTTTTAGTTTACTTTGCATGGTATTTTATTGTCGGTGGGAATCACAAGAATCACAATCACATGTACCATAGAGCAACATGAAAATTATTAGGATGAGATTTTAATTCAGGTCGATATTACAGAGCGCGTGTGACAGTGGTCGAAGGCGCTGTGCAACACATATGTGGAATCGATCCCCACGCTCATTCCCCACCAAGCCTTCCAACCCTTCGGGGCCGGCAAATTGGTACCAGGCCTTGTTTCTATTGTTTCCTATTAGAAGGATAGCAGCACTGATTCGGTCCATCGGTAGGCCACCGCAAGTCATTGCAAAGTGCTTAATGAAGTCGAATCCATGGCGCATCCTTCAGGGATTGATCAATGCCAAGATCTTTTTAGCTTTATCTATATCGCGTGGACCTGGGATAAGGTAGAAACAATAAATGGGTAGATAGACTACTATACCCATCTTCTTAATGTAGTACTATCAACAAATTCATGGCTCAAACGATAGAAAACAAGGAGGAAAAGAGCACAGCAAAATATACACGGCTTTCTAATTTCGTAATCACTCACCTTCCTAAACTGCTCGCTTCTAAATGAAGAAACTGTTCACCGCCTTGCATCCCAATGTGAGAGAAACAGCTTAATGAAAAATTATTGTGTGATTGCAAAGTGTGACCTGCAAAAATTCTAAAGGAATAAATCTTCCTAAGATTATTAAATGCAAATGAGCCGCAACGGGCTTGGACAGTTCACAAGGAAAATGCGCAAAAAACGAGCAGATGGAAACTGCCACGACTTTCGTCTAGGTCCAGTCACGTATTCTTGTCTTTCTCCGGAAAGAACAGCAGAAAATTAGAGGAAGTTGAAGGGATGGTGGTAGCTGCATGAAAGATTTATCTCCGTTAAAAAGAATTCTGATAAGGAAAAGCACAATTTGTTTTGTGTACTATTGAAATAGTCTAATAACAATGGAAGGACGCAGTGCTTGGAGGCGCCCTGCAACACACACGTGGAATCGATCTATGCGCCCATGGCCTTCCATCCCTCAGGGGGTCGGCAGATCGGTACCAAACTAGTTTGAGAGAATAGCAGCACTGACTCGATACATCGGTGGGCCACCGCGAGTCATTGTAAAGGGCAGATATGCATTCAATCACCTCCATACGATGCTTAATGAAGTCGAATGCATGGCGCATCCCTCAAAGATTGATCAACGCTGAAAGCTTTATCCTTTATCATTTTTATTGAAATAGTCAGTAGCTTTAGAACGTCGGCTTAATTTTTTTCCTCCTACAAAATTGAGCTTCAAGGCCGGTCGAGCCTTTCCTTTTATTCCACTTCATCTGTTCTTTTGAAGAAAACACTCACCCCTTCTCCCAGTCCATTTCTAATATTTACATAATCTTTTTCGTCCTTTCGTGGACGGAATCGAACACATGTGTTATTAGAAATGTCGTTCATTGCAGCTAGGATAAGTTTTCGCTCGAGTGGTGCTGAAAAGTACGAGTACAAAAAAATCCTGGAAAACTAAGGCTATATACGGTCGGACTAAAGTTGCTTCTTCCTTATCTTCATCACTCGTGAAAAAAGTAAGGCAACAGATCCTAATGCCTACCGTATTGGCCGGTAATTATGAATGGAATGACAACATCAGGGCGACCGTTCTCGCTGTATCCTCGTCTGCTTGCGTGGCGTGGAAAACTGCGTCTGGAATGTTCGAGTCATCCATTTACGGGCTAACGACTTCATTTGGGCGATGAGAACCATTTTTTGCATTAGTTAAGGACGAGTTTCCCAATATTTGTGAAAAACACCACCGTCAGACGGTGATTCAAACTAATTTTCCGGTTCTTGTCGAGAATTCTGTCCACAACGCTTCTCATTGACATAACTATTTGATTTATAGAACTTACGGAGAAAATGTTAGTGAAGGCTTGGTATCACCGCGTTCCTGCGCGTGTATATTGATCAGTGGCCCCTTAAGGAAATTCTTGAAATTTGTGTCAAAGTTGTAACTTGATCTTTTTAATAATAAGAAATTGTCATTTACTGCTTAGTTATCTTATTGCTTAAAAATCTACTATGCCACTTCTTCCTTTGCGGCTTACTATCTCAACAAGGTAAGGTCTATTCTGAGACCATCGAACATCGATGTATAGTAGAAAAATTTATCCAGTTAGTAACCAAACTGATAACGGTGCAATGTTTTACCTCATTTAAATGCACAGATATGAATAAACCCGGGTGTGTAGTTACCGACAACTTCAAAGAAACCTTTTCGTAAGACGACGAATCACCCTTCTATCCAAAATGTCAGCAAATTCTTATGCAGGAGAGCCAAAGTCGTCCTCGTAGGACTTCTCTTCCGTTTTTGAGAAGTAGTCTTTGAAAACTGTTAGAGTCACAATTTGATGAAAGCCGTGTTCCGCAGAGCACTAGTGTTGCAAAGCTTTCGTTCAAGTAGCAAGGAAGCTATTGTGTATTCTACATGGCCACGGTAGGTACTTCATTTAATGATCTGAAATCGACGTTCGATTGGGCGAGTGTAGGGGCATGCTCTCACTATTTGCTCCAAAAAGGCTATAATGTTCTTTTATAAGTTTGCTTCTACACACATTCTGTTGTAAAGGTCTGAAGCGATATCTTACTTGGATACTTGGATGACCCGTCTTCACTGGTCGTGCGAACCCCACCATAACTTCCATTCTCGGGAGATTTACTGGTTTAGCAATTGTCGTTCCCTGGAGTCCGGCGTCAGCCACGCCAAACACCCCTAGGTCATCAACACCACAGGCAGCCGCCGCCCTGTGGATCAGAGATATGCCATCGTGCGACTAGATTGATGCCAGGACGGTGGTAGATCATGGTATTGGTTCACTCTTAGCTGTCCTTACTGACGGAAACGCCGGACTCCTTTTCAGCTTGGGAGACCTTACTGAGGGATGTATATTCCCGTTGTACATCGCAATCCGACACTCAGGAACACCTCCTAGCCACGGCGAGGCGGTAAACTGTTGAAAGGGAGGCGGCATCAAGTAGACAAAATCTGTAAGAGCTTACCACGACCAAATTTAAACACTACTGATATTCTCTTCTTATCCCAGATACAGTTTCTCTCTGTTCATGTGTAAGCCATAGTCTCTTGAAAACAGCCACATGTTTCCGCACTTTTAGAGTTCTCTAGCAGGAAACCACGAAAAGAATGTCTTCTCATAATAGGGCAGCTCACGCCAAATTAGTCAATAAGTAGTGCACCACAGTTGTAGAACATCAACATTTACTTGAGCTATGAAAGAAGTGTTTCTGCTTCAACGAAGAACTTAGGGGAATATTAAGCCTGACATATATCTATACCTAGTAGCGACTTTCAAATAACTCTGTCATCTACTGCTAGGCTTTTGTTTTCCAGATGAACTAAAAAAGATTTTCTAGTTATGGTATGCCCCCATGATGGTTGGTGTTCTAGCGAATTTCGTCCCTTTCACAAAGGAAACCCGTGCAGTACTTGTGTCACGTGAATTCTTTTTAACAACCGAGTAGCCCAAACTGGAAACGAAAAGCATCACTCTTGTTACTGTTCAATGAAACTCTTCTGTCTCAAAGAACGGGAATAGTATAACATTTATGGCAGAATTTCTTTTTTATTTTGGTACTTCTTGCTGAAATGAAAGCCGCGAGTTGCCCTTTGGACCCTATAGTGACACAGGTTCCTCAGTGGCTGATCTTCCAGATGAAAATGTCAACCACCTCAACTAGGTTAACATTATACGGCCTGGGGGACGAATGGAAAGCAACATCTGTCTGAAACTCAGTTCTACCTGCAGGAACATCCAACGACCATGGCCAATATTTAACAACAGTTTCATTAGCAAAAGTGATTAGAATATTAAATATTATTACGAGTCAGTTATGGGAAGTGAAAGTGAGCATGTACAATGATGATTCATGTGCATCAGCGATTGTGCGAGAGGCTATAAAGAAACAAAACGTGCTAAATTTTACCCTTCTAACGGTTCTTGTGTGTTGACCCACCACCAACGATAGTGCAAAGGTAATTATTACAGGCGAAAGATTCATTGGCCAATGTCTAAAATACGAAACCATGCTGAGGTTACTCAATGTCCTCTGATAATGTTAGAAAGAAAAACTATGCTAGAGAGAGCAAAAAAAGAGCAGATGGCTACCAAGGAAGCCTCGTGGCAACGGTAGAGCTTATATAACGACAAACATCTGCAGTCTTTAATAAAGCGTGATGATTAGAAGCAAAGAATTTCAAATCAAACTTGATGACAAAGCGAATGGCAGCAAAATATTCGACACTTGGAATGTGCTGTGTTACATAAGATGAAGAATTTATGTGAGGGATAAATGATTCAGGAAATAGATTTATGCCAAGAAACTAATAAGACACAAAAATACAATAAGGCATTGACAGAAGAAACTTTTTTTTCTCATGGCTAGGATGTGAGTGATGACGAAGAGCAACACTAGATGCAAAGTGCAAGCCGACGGTATCTTCTGAAGTCATTCTGATTCGTAATTCGAAAGCATTCTCTGACAACAGCTACGATTGTATGCTGACCTAAGGAAGTATGTTTTCCTTCTGTTCTGTCCACCATATATCATCACATCGATCTGCTGTACATATACAGCAGAGCACGACTATCTTAACTTTTTCTAAGAGCAAATAAGCTAATTGCAATGATGCTGAGATATTTGCAAAACTCCGGACCGTAGGTGTTTGCTGTGGGGAACGAACGTGCTACTACTCTTTTCGGGGGGCTAACGCGTTCACCACCCCCCCCATGCGGATCCTTCGTTTCGCCTGTCTCTCAGCTAATCTGTCGATCTCTGCCATCAGTAATCACCCGTCAGCGGGAATGATCTGCGGGAGCGCAAATTGGCAATGAACCCGGAAAAGGGTAACAGCACGTTCGTCCCGCACCGCAAACACCTGCGGTCCGGAGTTTTGCAAATATCTCAGCATCATTAAAGTTATATTTTGCAATATACCTTGCCACTAAATAGAGTAGGCAGTAATAATAAGTTGAAATCAAGCTAACTGCGTTAAACACACTGGGTTCAAACCATAAAGACGTCAGCCGAGCATTACGTTACCTCTCACATGGCACATAAGGTCCTCGAAATTCCAAGTCATCAGGTTTCAAAAGAGTCCACTGATACCAGACCAAAACGCCGCGTTAATTCCTTTACAGCGCAGACACTTCAAACACCGATGCCCATGTCGTCTTCAGAGCTGCAGATCATGTGAAGTTTCCGTTTGGAAGAGAAAATCGTTATTTATTGGAAGCAGCAGTTCAAAATTCATTGGTTATAGATGCAGTAGAGTATTGTTGTTCCTGCTCGCCAGAGCTTAGCCTCCCATTCATGGGGATGGGCAAGCTGGCCAAGGTGCATCAAAGTGCAAACAACTACATAGAAATCGTTCTTCTTATGTCATTGAACAATTTGTAAAACAAGGCTAGAAAATAAAAGGATAAAAGGATAAAGCAGTTGGCGTTGATCAATCTCCGATGGATGGGCCATGAATTCGACTTCGTTAAGCATCGTTTAGAGGTGATTGAATGCATATCCGGCCTTTACAATGACTCGCGGTGGCTATCGAGCCAGTGTTGTTATTCTCCCAGGCAAGTCTGGTACTAATTTGCCGACCCCGGAAGGATGGAAGGCTTGGTGGGTCATGGCCGCCGGGATGGATTACACGTTGTGTCGCAGGGCGCCTCCGACCATTGTGCCACGGCTAGAAAGTAGTTTCTCATAGTCTTGTCAACTTCTGTTGTTGTTTTTTTTTGTTTACTCTTTATTTACGACAATCTTTAAGTACCATAATTCTTCCTGTTCTTATTTCATGCTAGAACCGTGCTTAAACTAGATGTTTTTTTCTTCCAAAACACTTCCTACAGCTAAACTTTACTGAAATGCACGCATTCCAAGTTGTTTGTTCTTGCAGTAAAATGAAATCCTTCAAATAACTTTACCCTTTAGGAAATCAGGCAACGTCTTAAAATTCGTATGCTAATCAGTGACGAACGGCTGTAGGATGCTCCGACCCATTGCGTCCTGCGACGTTCTGCCTACTCGGATACCGTCCAGCCAAACGAAGGACTGTCGGACTGTCTGCCACCATGCAACTTCCACGGCAGTGATGATACTAACGTGACCTTTGGCGTCGCCTGTAGTGAGATACCGAACTGCCCTGACGTTTCCAACGAGAATATGAACCGCTGCAGTAAGTAGTAAGCTCCGAAGTTTTATTAGAGGATATGGAAATGTCCAACTCATAGACTTTTTTTTGAATTATTTTATTTGGCGAATGTGAATCATATGTTATGGCAACTGTCCAGCATTTCTCGTTAGAACGCGTCATGTGTTCGTTTAGTGGTTATCGATGTCTTGAAATATGCAGCATCTTAGATTACATAGGATACCTGTCACATGTTTCTCTTAGCGCTCTTAACAACGTAAATGTAAGTCCTTAGTAGCTTAACGAATACATGGCCTCGTTCTATTAGGGTGTTCAGTGTTCGACAATCTTCCTAACTTGCTCTCTATAGACATCATGTAAGAGATCTGCCCACGCAATCAAACCATCTGTGGTGAGGAACGCATGGATGTACACAACGCACACGAAAGTTTTCTTCTAATACCACAGTCTGCATCCGCGAAGTTCAGTGATATCTAACTAGGACAATGTAAGTAGATGTTATGTACGCGTGATAAACAACAGTTCTCATGCTGGCCTTATTTCATTATTTGTTTTCACTATTCATTGTCTCATTATTTCATTTTTTTCATTATTTCTCATTATTATTTCTGTAAAGATGGCATTTGCTAGTTTGTAGTGCTCGACATAGGGTTTCATTGTGAGCTTCTGAAGCCATAAAGGAAGTTTTGAAGACGAGCGGTTGTTCCTTGTTACATAAATCCGTTTGTTTTTGGCTTCTTTCCTTACCTTAAAAGGTGAGGTGACTAGAGGATATTAAAACCAAGGTCCTAAATTTTACGATCCAAATATAAAGCAGCGAATTTAGGAGTTAGTTAGCGGTATCATCTAACTCATTACTAATGATCCAAGGAAATAGTTTTTTTTAACAGCAACGCTGTTTCTTGTAGCGGTGTTACAAAATAACTTCAAAGAACTTTTTTTCACCTGCCCCTGCCCTTGGTAATCAGAGATTCTAGCATAACAAGCTTAACAACGACGATTACGTTAGCGAAGCATCCATTTGGTTCAATGACAACCCTTAACTGATAGGACCGCACAGAAATAGAGTATATGAAGCGCTTTCGGTTACATCGTGGAAATACAAAATTCTATGTAAGTTTATCTCAGTTTTAGTTTAAGGTCTTTTTTACGTAGATAGTTAATGAGACGCTGATGTATCGCAAATTTTCGATTTGGTTTTCTTTTTAAGCTTCAAGATAAGGTCGTTCAAAAATGAGTTGGTTATCCAGCTGAGCGTATCCTAACCCGTGTTGCGCCACGGATTCCAATATAAATCTAGGAGCTCCTGGGCTTTGCGATTCAATGGTTTATAATTATCCACTTTTAGAAACTAGATCATGTCCAGAAAATTACTTTTTACACACTAATAGAAGATTCAGCAATGAGATAAAGCGGTGGGCAGCTTCAACTTACTACTTTTCTTGAACAGGATGTATTCTCGATCCCTTTCTTTTGTTTACATGTTAGGGTTTTTGCTTTTTTAGCTTGAGTCATGTCAATGAGTGGGGTGACGCTTCGCAAGGTTCAACTCTTGCGCGGAAATCGTCTGTTTGCTCAAACGGATACTGTGTCAACCAGATTAAAATAAATTCATTTGTGTTTTTTGGCTTTCCAGTCACTTTTTTTGTAGACTTTTTCCCCATGTTGCAGTCTCAATATTTTTTCTTCTACGTATAGGAGAGCGCTGTCAGAGCTGTTAACCCGGAAGGGTGGGCGTCGAGTATTGCGTTCATTAGCTGGTCGGTGGCTTTTTTTCAGAGGCATAGGTGCGGCTCATGTTGTTCTTCTCCTTTCGTCTAACTTCTACTATATGTTGCTCTCTATGATCGCTTGACCTCCAGGTGCACGTATTAGGTAATCTCTGATATCAGAGAACCGCCCAGTTCGCTTTGTTCGTTTTCGACGTATGCTTCTTCATAAACTGTGCCTTTGTCCTATTCATGCGCAGTCGAATCTTTTTTCGCTGAGTTTATTGAGCACGTCTCTCTTTCACTGGCACTCCTCGAAAGGTGACGATGTCATCCTCGGAACAAAGATCCGATGGGAATTTCGTTTCAATACGTACGTCTCGCTCGTTCCACTAGAGCGACTCAATATGCACTGCAATGCAGCAGTGAAAAGCTTTGCCGATATTGTGCCGTATTGTCGACACCGTTGTACTATGGGTATGGTGAGGGGGCAGGTGAAAAAATCCATGCATTTGTGCTGCAGTTCCGACAACATTCACCTAGTGTTCGTGTATTGGACGGGCCCCACTCCTTGGTCAACTAGCGCTGATAGGATTGCACTCGTTTCGGTGGTGTCGAACGCTTTTTTGTAATGGATAGGTGATGCGAAAAGGGGACATAGCAGCTCTGATGATTTCCTACTACCTACGATACGCTGCAGATGTGGTCCATGCAGCAGAACTCTTGTCGGAATCTTGCGTGCTCAACGGGTTTCACCTCGTCCAAGGAATTTGATTTGCGCAAAAGGTTAATCTTCGTGAACAGCTTACGAAGATCCCTTTGGTCACCTTTCTTGTGACTGAAAGAAAGATGTAATGTGAATTAATAGAAGTACACATAATTTGTGTCCACCAGCCCTAAGGAAATTGGCGATGAAATAACCAGGTTCTCCAGCTGTGCCTCTCTTCATGCTTTCTAACGCAAATGTAACATCAGACTACAGAATCTCAGGCGGTTCTTCACCAATGGGGATTTTCGGGTTGGAGACAGATTTGTGTAGCGAAAAAGATTGGTATAGGACGTTTCCATTACCAATTCCATATCATGGAGGAATCTACTGATAGTCCCATCATCGTTCAACAAAGGCTGATAGCTGAGCATTATCATAGGAAAATCAGACTATATCTTTTTGAGCCGCTTCCAGTAAATTTCTTCTCCGCACTGTTGCAGACCCTCCTGCAAAGTCCTTTTACAGCTGGCATCTATTATTAGCCGTGTATGATATCTTGCAGTAGGATCAGACTCCAAATTCCCTGCTCTTTTCAAGCAGCTCCGCACTTGTAATGGAGAAGTGGTCCGAACTGATGCGAGATCGGCACAAGTTTTAAGGCTTTCGACAAACTGATTTTAGTGTTCGTCTGGGTCTTCGTTTATCTACCCATATGAGGAACCAATTTTCTTGAGGCATCCTCGTCATATACAATTTGTTTTTTTTGAACGATGACAGTTCCTTTCCATTTTATGGCTTATCCGAATTTTAGACCTGAAACGACGGTGATCAGACCCAGTACAGAATCCAGGTACCACCGAAGTATTTTCATGAAAAGAAAGTGCTACCTCTTTGACACATCGATAGTACATCTATCGATTAGAAATAGCCCGAAAACTGCATTTAATTCATTGCGATGGAATTATAGAAAAGTATACTCAATTCTGAAAGATACGATAAAGAATTTGGTCCTTTCGTGCAGCTCCGCAGAAAGGAATGGACCCATAATGATTGAGTTTTACACCTGGTTAAAACTGGTGCCACTATGAACTTGAGATCTAATTCTGAAGTGTGCATTTACTTACCCTTTATTCACAGTTCATAGACGAGACAAAATACATATCTAAACAAAGTAAACACAGAAAGATTCGACATAAATGCAAAGTATACGGCCTAATATATGAAATAAGGCCAACATAGACGCCAACAGCTCTTAACCACAAACGGAACTGTACTCAAAATCTCCTGCATAGATATCGTGGATTTAGCCCCACTTTCTCATTCCTCTTCAGCCAAGCACCAATCAGTTTTGTCATCCATCGCACTATCGAAGCACGGATCAGTCGCATCGCTATCTACTAGGGATTTGAGAGAGTCTGAGTTAAGAAAAAGTAGTGAATATACAAATTAAGTAATTAAACCCTAATAAAATGATGTTACATATACATGTGTGCATATATATGTATATGTATATATATATGTATATGTATATGTCCACGGATCTCCCTTACATGAGGGATCTCGAGCTGGTTAGTCGCGAGGCTACGTGGCGCGTCCCCAGATGGCGGGTAGAGGGGTCAATCGCGGACCAAAACCGACCTTTGCTTCCCTGAGACGCAGATGGATCCAGGGGATTGACACCCTGTTTCTGCTGCGCCGATTTGGCACATGCTTTCTGTATTTGTTAGGCGTATTAATGCATGCGTATGTAGGTGCGTTCTCGCTTATGCGGATTGTATTCTACGAGTCAATTCGACCAAAAGCCTGCAATCAAGTGACAGGAAAGTATATGGGAGGCGGTTAGGAGTCGCCTCCAACAAATAAACTCCGTGTCCACTCTGGGAGAGCCTGACAAGCTACCCGTGAATATACCCAGCCCCCACGTTGAGAGCCCAGCAATCTACACGTGGGTATCAAAAATGCTAAACGCAATAAAAAAAAAAACGGGCCTAATTCCCTTGACCCCGAAAGAGTCCCCCAACTTTTGCAGCGTTGGGTAGGACGAGTACGGAGAGGCTGCTAAAATCTCAGGGCCAATGAAAGTTGCCTGGATCACGAAGAACTAAGGTGACGATCTGTACACTACAATGCACGTGCCCTTGCATCCGAGTCCTCTATAGAAGACTTGCTCATGCAAGCAAGAAGGATAAGGTACGACGTCATCGGCCTGGTCGAGACGAGACGACGCCACCCATTCAACGCGGTCTATGACACCGGAGGAGAACTGTTCCTCGGAACATGCGACAGTAGAGGAGTTGGCGGCGTCGGCGTTCTCGTCAACACGAGTTCGTCCATGAACATCGATTCATTCGAAAATCTTACAACCCAAATAGGGCGTTTACGATTAAAAAGATGTGGATCAATACCGGCCTTGACAATCTTCATCGTTTACGCACCGATTTCAAACTATGACGAAGAAGAAGTTGAAACGTTCTATATGGACTTGGAGAAGTTCTACAGAGAAGACCATACATTCTTCAAGGTCTTCAAGGTTGGAGATTTCAATGCTATGATTGGACCAAGAAGAACGTCTGAAGAACGTTACACTGGGACCCATGGATTAGAATGGAACGAACAGGGTGAGCGGCTATCTGAGTTTATCATGGCGACCAAGGCCATCCGTGGTAACTCGCAATTTCAAAAGCCCCATCCTCAGCGATGGAAGTGAGAGTCTCCCAATGGTGACTACCATAACGAAATTGACCACATCATAGTAAATAAAAGGTTTTATCTAACATATGTCGCTGTTGTCTCAAAATTCTACACGGGGTCAGACCACCGTCTCCTTCGTGCAAGATTCCATTTCTCGCGGAAAGGAGAAAAAGCATCTAAATTCAAAAACCGAAGTCCCAGAACCATCGTAAACTAGGACTTATTCAACATATTAGTCGGCTGTTGGGAAGACGCCGTTGTCGATAACATCGACGAAGAATACGATCGGCTCATTCAAACATCAAACATTCAACATCTTCACGTCAGCGCGATGAATGCTGAGAGTTCGAAAGTCACTAAGAGACGTCTGACTCTAGAAACACTCCAGCTGATACGCTAGCGTGGAGTCGCACGAGCTACAGGCAACCGCAAACTAACGGCTGAACTTGCAAAACAACGCAGACAGGCGATAAAAGGAGATCTTAAAGAGAGAAGAGCAGCAGTAATGGTCGAAGCTACATAGGCTGGGAAAAGCATTCGCAAAGCCCACCGAAGCTTCGTCAATTACAAGACCAAGATGATTGCACTCCGACGCCCAGTCGGAACAGTTGCAGCGTCCGGAAAGGCAATGGAGAAAATCATTCACGAATACTACTCAGATCTCTTCGATAGCCACGTCGACCTTCCGTCATATGAAATAAAGGAGGACGGATATGTTGCACCACCGGTTCTCCCTTCCGAAATCCCAAATGCCATTTCGTCGGTGAAAAATCGAACAGCACCACGTCCGGAGAGGATAAGACCAGAACACCTGAAGAACCTTCCACCAGTCCTCGTAAGCATACTGGCTCGGCTCTTCACACGTCACCTGCCTGAATGCAAGGTCCCCACTCAGTGGAAGACCAGCAGGACTGTGTTATTGCTCAAGAAGGGTGACCTGCGCGATATCGGCAACTATCGCCCAATCTGCTTGCCGTCTGGCGTCTACAAGCTTTTCACTCGAGTCATCCTAAACAGGATTGACAGAACACTGGAAGGAGAGCCATGTGAGCAGCAAGCAGGTTTTCGAAAAGGATTTAGTACGATGGACCATATCCACATGATAACAAGGCTCACTGAAGAATCGCGAGAGTACAAAAGACCGCTCTGTCTCACTTTCATTGATTTAAAGAAGGCGTTTGACTCGACTAAGATAGAAGCAATCATTGAAGCCCTTGATAGTCAAGCATATAAGCAGTGACTACTCAGTGCATAAAGATTCTTCGTGAGCTGCATAAAAATTTCACGACAAAGATATCACCATTCTGCAACGATATTAACATTGACGTCAAAAGAGGAGTTAGGGCAAGGCGATGCAATCTCGCCAAAATTATTTACCGCCACCCTCCAGAACGTCATGCGAACATTGGAATGGGATAATATGGGAGTGAAAATCCATGGTCGGCAGTTACACCATCTTCGCTTTGCTGATGACATCCTCCCTGTAACACCAAACATTAGCCAAGCGGAACGCGTGCTTGCCGACTTCGATAAAGCCTGTGGAAAGATCGGTCTTCGACTAAATCTCACAAAAACAATGTTCATGAAGAACGGATTGGTTTCGTATGCCCCATTCACGCTCAACGGAACGAATACCTCCAAATGCTCCAGTTATGTCTATCTAGGTCGAGAAATCAGTATGATGAACGACTTAGCTCCAGAGCTGAGCAGAAGGAAACGAGCGGCTTTGGGAGCTTTCAAGAGCATCGAGGGTGTAGTGAAGAGGACAAAGAACACTCGACTCCGTGACCACTTTTCGACTCAACAGTACTTCCTGCCATAATGTATGCGTCAGAAACCTGGTCGCTGCGTAAGCAGATGAAAGATCACTCAGCGTTATCGAAAGCGCAGTCGAAAGGACGATGCTAGGAGTATCCCGTTTCACACAAGTAAGGGATGGGATTCGAAGCTCCGGCTTGCGTCAACGATCAAAAATAAAAGGTGCCGTTCTGTACGCCGAACAGTCGAAGATAAGATAAGGTGGGCCGGACACGTAATGCATATGAATGACAACCGATGGACAAGAGCCCGTTAGTGACTGGATTCCTCGGGATGTCAAACGTACTGCAGGAAGACCACCGATCCGATGGTCAGAGTTCTTCGCGAAGAGCCTAGGTGAAAGATGTGATGCTCAAGGAGTTCCTAAAGCAAGCAGAACCCACTGGCTGTCGCCTGCCTTTGTGGTTGCCACCATGCGAGTATTTTCATGCCAGTACGGTGGTGGACCCTGGTATTGGTTTACTCTTAACTGGGCTTCCTGATGGAAACGCCGGATCCCTTATCAGACTAGGAGAACCTGCCGGAGGGGCCAATGCCCCTCTCTGTACAACGCAGCCCGACACCCAGCAACACCTCCTAGCACGATGAGGCGGTAAACCGTTGGAACCATTAAAAGCAACATATCCGACAATTAAACATAGGTCTTGAAGATAAGCATACCGTTTTCGGAAGCGTCATCGACCCCATCACGAGCCTCCTGAAAGTAATTCTATACAGAGCAGATGAATTAGTGAGCGCAAACACTTTCATGTTGGATTTAGAAAGCTCTACCAAAAATTCCTAACACCAGTTTCTTCTGTCGTGTAGCGCAGCTCTGTGCTACCATCTTTGAATACATGACAGAGTAAAATGGAGTTGCAGATTTTATGAACCTCCGCAGCCTGTTCCTTGCTTAGTTTACCATTCTTCTGTTGTTCGACTAAACCAAGTGTAACACCATACTATAGAGGAAAGCTAGGCAATATTTGAATGAACAGATGAAAAGTAATAGTCCTTACCGATTTCTTCGAGCGTTTCCGTAATTGCCTTAGAACATTTGGAATGAGCCTTGTCAAGTTGCAGGCATTTCGCCATGAACAAATTTGCAGAAAATGTTGCACAGTCAAGACACATCTCAAGCTGATCCTAAACAACTTTGGTGAAGATTGAAAAACGTAAACAGAAGCGTCCATTCGATACTATCCATTGTCAGTGAAAAAGATAGGGAAGGATGATGGCTCCATTAACAACACAATTACCTTGGACGGCCCGGTTCTCACTGGTTGTGTAGGCCCCAGCATATTCTCCATTTTTCGGAGCTTTGCTGGTTTAGCCATCGTGGTTTTCTGGAGTCCCGAGGTCAATCTAGCGAAAATCTGCCCGCCTTTGTGGATCAGAGGAAGATTTGCCACCATGCGGCTAGCTTGACTAGTTTGATACCAGGACGATGGTGGATCCAGGTATTCGTTTACTCTTAGCTGGGCTTTCTAATAGAAATGCCTGTCTCCTTGTCAGCTTGGAAGACCCTGACGAGGAGATGAATTCCCTACGTAGTACATCTCACTCCGACACCCAGGAACACCTCCCAGCTTCGATGAGGCGGTAAACCGGTGGGAGGCCATTACTAACAACCATTATATAGTACTAGTCAGAGGTGAAATGACGGTACACACATCGAACGATAACGATCCACAAAAAGACAAGCATACGTTGGGACGCTTCCAAGAAGCATCGATATGTTGCGGGTAAAGAAGCGAACAGTGCGAGAAAACACTTGAGAAGATTTAGGTCGAAATCCTGGTAATGATCCACAACGTTTATTAGTCTATTGTGGCATTTTTAAACCTAAAATTGCTAAGTTAAACACTCACCATTTTCGGAGCAACGATGGACGACGCCACGCGACTGCACCGCTGCCGCCACAATGCCAATCGATGAGCGCTGGGGTAGATCAAGCCACCGTTGACACGTGGCACCACGTCAACTCTGCCAATGGCCATACTTTAGCTTTGGAGTTGTGGCTGGCACCCAACTATAAATCTTGGGGGTATATTTAGCAATCCAAAAACCAAACGTTAGAAGTGAGCGTTAGTGTTTCAGTTTGATCCACCTGTTACATAGAATTCTATCATGAAATCTGTGCCTTTTTACTGGTATATACGTGGCAACATCCTCTTTATTTGCGACTTCCTTCCGTTCCTTTTCCATGCGTATTTATTATCTTGGACTGTTCGTTGAAAGGATCTGACTCGGAGTTGTTTTCTGCAAAAACTTTTTTGCGCTTTTGATTTTCGGTGTTTTCTGCCGTGTTAAATATTTCGTCAAAAGACGCGTGTGGAGAAGTGGTTGGAGGCGCCAGTGCGACGCACACGTGGAATCGATCCCCGCGCCCATGGCCCACCATCGCCTCCAACCCTACGAGGTCGGCAAATTGGTACCAGACTTGTTAGGAAAGTTAGCAGCGCTGGCTCGATGCATTGGCAGCCCACCGCGAGTCATTGTAAAGGCCAGATATGCATTCAATCACCTCTAACGATACTTAATGAATGCATGGCGCATCCCTCAGGGATTGATCAACGCCGAGAGCTTTATCGTTCTTATTTAATTCTATTGTTGCGAATTTCCTGGTTAGTAAATCATTGTTTAGCTTCAACTGTTGTCTCTTTTTTGCAAGCAGTCCTCCCTACGGTTTATGGCTTCATCGTGACTGGAAGGTGTTAGTGGGTGTCAGGTTGCAATGTACAGCGGGGGGATTCATCCTGCTACCAAGATCTCCCAAGATGAGAAGGAGTCCAGCGTTCCCTTCAGAAAGCCCAGCCAAGAGTAAACCAGTAACAGGATCCGTCACCGTCCTAGTACCAAGCTAGTCGCATGGTGGCAAATCTACTTCTGATCCAAAGGGCGGCGACTTCCTGTGGTGATGACGACCTGGGCCAGACTTTGGCTTGCTTGACCTCGGAATTCCAAAGAAGCACAATGGCTAGACAGAGCAAACCTCTAAAAAGTAGAGATTATGCTGATCTGGCCTTTACATTGATTTGCGGTTGCCTACCGATGGATCGAGCCAGTGCTACTATCCTCCCAGATAAGTCTGGTACCAATTTGCCAACCCCGGACGGATGGAGGGCTTGGTGGGGCAAGGGTGCGGGTATCGACTCCACGTGTGTGTTGCAGGGCGCCTCCGACAACTGCGCCACCCGCACCCATATAGTAGAATACCTTAAATGTCTTTTGTTCACAGCACTCATGCCAACTCTCAAGCATCTCGAAATTTCCAAAAACTTCGTGAAAACTTTCATCGAACCTTGAGCCCTTTCAGAAATTGACACTTGACAATGAAACTAGGGTAAAAATGCACTGTCCCAAAAGCGTTTCATTTAAAAGCGCAGGCCGTCCTACATATTAATCCCATGTGCTACACGTCTACGACTATCTACCATATACTAAGCTATTAAACACGAATGAAATACTGTTAAACCAAAAAACATATGCATACCTCATTATGACGGTCTGTAGTCTAAATACTCCATCTATTTTTAGCACTTCAGGATGCTTCTTAAAGAGAAGTACATGTATGGTGCCAACAAAGCCAAACTAATCGGTTTGGAATATCCATGGGCGCTCATCCTAAACGATACAAAGTAGAAAAGGAAAAACGACAATTGCCAAAGGTGAGTTATTTTGCGTTAGATCTAGTTAACTAGTGGACTTTACGCAGATAAGCTAGTATTTGCCATGTAAAAGATTAGCATCAATACATTAATGCATTTCAACGACGTCCCCACCATCTGTGCATTTCCTGGAGAAATGAGCACAGATTTGACTTGCCAAGGACTATAGAAGATATGGAGGCTATTCTCTATCCTGTAGAGTGCAGTCCCTGTTTTACCATCATATTTTTTATTGCGCATACTTGTTTGAACATTTATATACGTTCCGGGACGGACGGCACAGTGGAGTTGATGTCAATCATCATGAGCACGGTGCTGATTCGATCCCGCTCCGGACTCACCAAGCGTCCCATTCCTTCGGGGTCAAAAAAAATCGGTAGCGCACTTGTCCGGGAAAAAAATCACTCTCTGCAGTTCAAGTGGGAACGCTCTAGCCCGCCTATTTCAGCATTCCAGTGAGAATCGACTAGCCCAGCATCCTGCCAGATTCAAGACGAAAGGAAAATCCTGAAACAACAGCCGAAGCCACGCCTAAAATTTGGCGTACCTTCGTTGACGGTGGAGGCGAAGAAATGATTCGAATATGAGAAGTGCTGGGAGGCGCACTGAATACAGGTGGAACCATCTCCGTACATAGACAACATTTTTCATAAAGTAACGAATGTTTTCTATCACTTCCCAGTCAAATTCACATGAACTACAAGCTATTGCTTTCCCTTCGCATGATTTCTTTGCTAGCAGTTCTAACAGATTATACTAACTATTAAGTATTTTCAATTGTCTATAAGCTTACACGAGGCTGTTAAAAATCTCTTCTACGGCCTTTAACGTTTTCGCCTTCATTAGAGCCACTAAGATCCAAGTGGAGTTCCCACAGCCACTGTTTGTTCATACATTGTTGGTGTTCCTTACCGTCGCAGCAACACGAATCCAGTAGAGTGAAGCACCGCATGAATGAAGTAGCCTTCCCAGCGCTCTCTTTTACAAAGGACTCTAGCAACATTGAAGTGATCTGGCCTCAGCCTAATCCGGAAGTTCTCAAGGATACGGGACGGTCCTTAAGCGATTGTCGAAAAATGTTATTTGCTTCCTTAGGAAGGTCGAAAGAAGAGAGGAAACTACTGTAGGGGCTAAACAACACAGAAAACAAGTATTACATGAATCAATATTTTACTTTTCCAAAATACTTCTGTGCAACCACAGGCCATATTCCTCTGATGTTTTTCCTCCTCAATGAAGTGGATTTTCACCTTTCAAATGCGATATACATTTGCGATCATCAGAATTATCTAACACTACAAAAGCGAGATTTTCATCCGAAAACCGAGCGTGCCGGAAAGCGCTGTCGTTTTGGCAGAAATCGGACGTACTTTGCCATCAAGACCAAGAAGATAGGCACAGTTACAGAATCGAACAAAATCACCTCGCGGTTTAAACGACAACATATTTTCTCAAGTAAAGAATATAACACAGTAGATTATCACTCTGTCTAACTTGTTGAATGATATATGATAGCTCATACTAAAGTCGTAGAAACGATCACAGAATTCCGTGAGATACCCTACACAATAGCACCTCTCACTTCCACTAGTATTGCCCTATCCAAAAATGATTTTGATGACTATTTCTAATTGGCAACTCCCGCGAATGAACAACGTGTACAAAGACCCCGCCTCCCATCATCATATAGAAAACGTGGTAGGACACGGCAATACCATTTCATATCTCCCACTCGCTACCGAAATGAAATGGATAGTCGCTTAAATGGTATGGAAAGCGAATATGAATTTACAGGAAATCTCTATCGAGTCTTCGTTTTATGAACGACATCGTATTTTTGAGAAATACATTGAAGTAAAGGCACGGCGGTCAAGGTGTAAAGAATAAGAGAGAACCGTCAGCATGATTGTAACAGGAATTGGTTGACTGTCTCACGATATATATTGTAGTGGCACCGCATAATACTTCATTGTCTGTCAAGGAAATGAACAACATAAATAGATCGTGCTAGACTACCAGCATCTCAGAGCAGTAAGACTTCTCCTCTTCCACTTTTCCAGTGAAAGTATGACCGGATAATACGTGCATGCCAATCGCTTTGCTCCAATCGATAAGCCTCAGAAATGGTGTCGAAAGGACCTTCTGTATCGCAGTATTCCAGTTCAAAGATTGGTGACATTGAATCTAAAATGGATTAAAGAGCAAGAAATACAGAACTGACTTATTAAGGATCATAAAGTTATCGGGCTGAACATGTCGATGAATAATCCTGACACTGTGCACATCACAAAATATTTCTGCGATCTTTATCGCAATTAGAAGAACGATGTACCAGCTTGGATCCTGCATTTTGTTAGAAGGTTCCAGTAAAAGTCACATCCTTGGCACCCATTAATGAATAGCTCCTAAGCTGAAAGGTCCGCCATATTTCTACAAAAAACCGTGCAAAAATTTCCTAATAGAGAATGTTTTAAATCTTATTCTGATTTCTCACCACTAACGGCTTTACGCTATTAGTTAGTTTCTCTCCCTTTTAACATACCCAGAGGGACGTACCGTTAAAGCAACGTAGTGCGAAAATAACGGCATTATTTAACTCTTGACCAACTTATCTTACCCCATTGTAAAATACATTAATTGGAATTAAAACTCCTAGAACAGTCACATTGCTACCAATAACGTCCAGATTTTATCCTGCAACCATGAATTTTTTTAGCACAACAGTCTAGCGCTGGTTTCTACAACTGCAACGTATTCGTGGAAAACTAAAACTATGTTTACTACCGTATACGATTGTTGAAGAATATTAATTCTAAAGTATTCTAGAATTAAAATAACGTCTTATGAGCATTATATATAGACTTAGCGGAGTGGACTCTAGGAGAATGTAGGAGTCCTCTTGGAACACCACCCAAACCGTGGGCTGGCATGTTCCTAGCTAACCTCAACCCATCTGCACTCGTAGGTGGCAACGATTTCAGGATTACAGAACGGGTCTCGAGGAGGACAGGGAACTTAGAAGCAAACCACCATCATGAACAACGATTGCTCCAGAGAGAAACCAATGGAAATCATGCTGGCACCCGTACCATTTGTGAAGAAGGGCCATCCATTCACCCAAGTATCTCAAATAAGTATACAGTCCTAAGGAGGTGGAGCAAAAATCTTTCCACAATTATGCAGTTGTAACTCCTAAACTGTTGTCTTAATGGGAAAACTCCTATTTCTCGTCAATTTTTTTCAGTTCACCACTGTATAACATTCACAAAATGACGCTCAATATTGTTCCACAGCAGTCTGGATCTAGGCCCATTTTTTACACGCGGACCTGCTGGTTTTTCGACAACAGACGAAGAGCCCTTCCTCTACTGATCTATCAGAATGACGGGTGTTATAATTGCACTAACTGTGTGCCACCATGGTCTACTACAAAAACCACATGGATGTCAACATTCGGAAGTGTTTCTGCAGTTTATGTTCAATGGATTTCTCTACCTTTCACACTCACCTATTCATCTATGATTCATCATAAGGATTGGTTGCCACCCTGCCGAGTCCTCTTCCTTAATAGCAGTGCAACTCTATTCTTTTTTAGATCATCCTTCATCGAGACTGCATTCATACTTACGTTGTTTGCAGTTAATCTAATCGCACTGTTGTAGTGCACGCGCAGTGGGCGGAGGCGCTCTGCATCACACAGAAGAGATGGATCCCCGCGCCCGTCACTCACCAAGCCATCCATCCCTCCGGGGTCGGCAAATTGGTACAAGACTTGTCTGGAAGGATAGCAGGCAGCACTGGCTCCATACATTGGTAGGCCACCGCGAGTCATTGTAACGGCAAGATATGCAGTCAATCACGTCCAACGATGCTTAATGAAGTCGAATGCATGACGTATCCCTTAGGGATTGGTCAACGTCGAGAGCTTTATTGTTTATCCTTTTAATCGCACCGCTAACATAATCTTAGTTGTCTTATAATAGCTTCATTCCCTATACCTTATTGTTGTATTCTATATCACACTCGCATATCAAATCACGCCACCAGCCTATTGCAGAGCTGTCCTCTCGTCTCAAGGGTCACCTCTCGCACATCATCATGCCCTCGTTTTTCATCTTCATTATGGCCTTTTCGCTTGTCTTACCTCGATGTTTCGTTATTGATCTAGTGATGTTATTACTGTATATAAACGATGACCTCAGGTTTGCAACAGTACAACGGATAGAAATTCCGCATGGCAATAATAGAAAGCTTAGCACATACTGACTGACTGACTGATACACTTGTCAATCAAACTACCAGCCAATGCAGTCGCTCAATAAAAGCTTTTCTAAAAATTTTTCTACGTGCAGAGTAGAGCTTTTTCCTAACCGACACCTATTACATCTGTTGGTTAATTACAACCACCGTGAAAAAAAGTTTTCTGTACCAAATAAACCATCAGAAAGAAAACGACCTCTGTAAAGGTCATGCCGGCCATAGTACCACCCCCGAAACAAATAATTCCTACAGTGGTCATTTCTTCGCGTAAGTATACAATGGTGGTGTACAATGGAAGTGCCACTCCAGCCTAAATGCGGTCGCCACAATCACTCATATTCACTTCAATTGCATCTTCTGAGTCTCCCAAATTAACTGCGTCTGCCGGTGTTTCCACAGAACGTTCGGCATCCTAAACTGGCCTGGGTTTGAAGAAAGAACGCTTCATTATAGTGATGGACTTCGGTGACGTCAGAGAACGATATCGGTAAAATAGTACTAATAACCACTCTAAAGTCCACAGATAGGGATGACTATCAGGACGATTCTCACCATAATTGAAGACGGAGAATACAGGACTTCTTCATCTTTCTCTTTCCCCACCTGCTCTTCCAACTTTTTTGTTGAGTGGCGCGAAGAAGTCTAAAACAGGTTTCTCGAACTCCAAACAACAGAAAAGCTCTAGAAAATCTTCCAACTATCAAAAATCGACTTCCATGAAGTAGCAGCTCAAACGTGCGGTCAGCGGGAGTTGATGTTACTACTCCACTTTCCGGTTCCTCATCTATTCTTATGGCTGAGTCCTTCTCTCCTGACATTACTTTTTCTTCAGCTGCCGTGGAAATGCCAGTTTAAATGCGTGCACACCCTTATCATAAGCACACCAAAATGCGTTGCATACTAGGGACAACAATTCTCACGTAAGTTCTTCTACCTCAGCTTTGAAAAAAAGTTATTCGAATCAAGGCGAGACAAGTCTGATAACCTTAATCAAAGCAGCTCACTTTCTTACTTAACAGATCTCTTTGCTAACAAAGCTCTGAATAGTGCTTGTTTCAAATAACTGTAAAAAGTCATTATTAACTAGATCAATCAGACTTAAGGTTTCAACAAAACAAGTCATGAAATAGACTTTGTCTTGGCTCCTCTCTCCTTATTTGTGTACATTTAGGGATAAAAGGATGAGGACAAAGCTCTCAGCATTGATCAATCCCTAAGCGATACGCCATGCATTCGACTTCATTAAGCACTGTTTGAAGGTGATTGAATGCATATCTAGCCTTTATAATGACTCGTGGTCGCCAACCGATTTATCGAGCTAGTGTTGCCATCCTTCCGAACAAGTCCGGTACCAATTTTTGCCGACCTCGGGGGTATGGAAGGTTTGCTGGGCTGTGGGCGCCGGGATCGATCCCACGTGTGTGTTGCAGGGCGCCTCCGACCACTGCGCCACAAGCGCTTATATTTAGGGCATATATACATATATATATATGCATATTTTAAGATATTGCCATCCTATGTTTAGCCAAAGAAGTATACACGCTGCTTTACTCGCCAAAAAGCAGATCACATTGGATGACGGCAGTAGGTGAACATCCGAACTGTACGAAGAGCACTGCTTAGTGAAGTTCCTCATTTAAGGTTTTCTTTCTCCACTGAATTTAATAAAAGGCAGCACCGAACACCCATATTTCGACAACACCCAACATGGGACCTTCGACAGGGGATCACCGTCACTATGAGGATGGCGAAGGCCCCGAAACTTTGGCGGAATAAAAGTTTTATACCAAGCTTCTGTCAGCTCAATAATGTGAAAAATTATTGATCATTGTTACCAAGGTTTAATGGCAGTGGGTTTTTAACATATATATATATATATATATATATATATATATATATATATATATATATATATATATATATATACGTAAGTTGGGGGAGGCGGTGCAGTGGTTAGTGATGCTGTCGATCAGGAAGCAAAAGCGCTAGTTTAAGCCAATCTGGTGGTGCTATGTACAAGATGATTTTACATGTGAAGCTACCGGGAATCAATGGTGCGGTGCGTAATGCGTGAGCCTCGAAAAAGCGTATTGGAGGTTCGATCTGTAATATGGTCCAAGTTTTGCAAATATCTCAGCATCCTTATGGTTGTTTTTCACATAATACCCTGCTGCGAAAAATAATGGACATTATATAAAAGTTATATATTGTGGTTTCAACTATAGCCTCAGCTTAACTGGGTTCAGTGCCGGTTTGTGCTTGCCAGATCGTTCCCACTGGAGGGTGATTGCTAATGGTGCCTTTAGGATAAAAGGACTGGGTGAGAGAAAGGCAGAACGAAGGCCTCAGTGGTGCCGTGCGTAACCCATGAGCAAAGAATATAGTTTTTTGAAATCCTAAACTTAAAAGAGTCATGGAAAAAACGCTGCTTTATCGTTTTAATGATGTGTATAACTGTGAAATGTAGTTTGTACAAATTTATGGTTTCAGGAAATATTACAGTCAATTGTGGAAAACATACACTTCTGTACCCATGTACTGGAAGCACTCCTGCTAATAGCTTGAACCGTAGAGAGCATGCTATGACCTTCACCATCACTCAAAGGCTCCGATTCCTGTCCTTCGACTGTTTTCTAAACCTTGTTCCATTTTAAACAACTACTAAGTCCAGTACGGACCACTACCGAATTGCTAAGAGTAGAAGTGGATTGTAGTACCTCATCAATGCTCGCTAATTGGGAATTCGACGGAACACATACAGTCGGTTCTTGCAAGGGAATGCAAATTATTTAGTGGAGACAAAGTCTGGAAGAAGAACTAGTAAAAAGGCAAAGTCGAAAAACAGTTGAAGAAACATGCCGACTGTAGCGGTGAGATATCCGTGGGGGAATGAGAGATGTCGAAAAAGCATTTCCTGGTCAGCACTCACAGCCTCCCTTAATTCCTCGATTGAAGGGGTAACGTAGGAGTCGCCAGGACGATCAACGAGCACGCATCACAATATTTGTGCTTGAAGAATTTTGTACAAAAGTCCAGAACAAGGAGTGTCCGAAAATTTGTTGACATAGATTAAATATGGAAGAAAGAACCTAGAATGACACACTGTTTGGGCCAAATTTTGGAGTAGCAGCATCATCTCTAGGATTGCGCATCTCCACAGTTTTGCGTTCAAAGCTTGCCAGAGATGTAAGAAAGCGGTCTACAAGACAATATTAAGATCAGCTCTAAATTTTTTTTAGATACACAGGAGAGTTTTGCTACAGACTGGTAGAATCAAGTTCAGCATCAGACACTACACAAACGAGAGACTTTCGAACACACTAGTCTTCCATGCTTTTCTCCAATCCCGAGTCTAGGTCGCTCTTGGTGCGAAATGAAACATCCTCACCATCTTCAAAAAATTTGCTGTTAGGGAAGTACTGATCCGCGACTTCCCTGTAAGAAATAATTTTCGATTTTTATGTTCCGACACTACTACGTGCACGAATAGTGTTACTCTAGATCAGAAATCGGAAATTACCTAAACGCTCTGTCCACGTCGAGTACAGGGAAGGCTTTAATACAACAGCAGGCCAAAAGTAGTCATCCATAAACCGGTTTAAATCACCACCCTGAGCATAAATTTCACCTCACATAAGGTTAAATTTAAGCGAATGCTGGAATCTTCCCTGCTGCTCCACCTTTTCAAATACCTTCGCTGCTCTCATGCTCTCGCTGTGCATGGTCTGAACACGAAACTTTCTCCTGATACCATGAGGCTCCGTCAACGACGAACCAATATTTTGTACAAGCGCAGCATATCTTCTTCGCCAGCTAAAGACTCTTCACTGTGCAAGGATGTTAGAGCCTTGACAACTTTCTCCTTTACTGTTGACGGCATGTACGGCTCCCAAGCTTCTAGATTTCTGAAATTAGCAAGGTATAGTTTTAAATTTCCCTTTAAATAGGTGATCTTACACCATTTGGCTCTTTTGTATAATCCTTATCTGCTGTCAAAATCTAAAGCTATAATGCCCAATGCAACCGTGGCGATATGTGATGTTTCTGCATTCACACGGAATCACAAAGCATACGAATGTCCTAGGCACCACTCTAGCAAACAGGAACTGTATGCTAAAGAAATTCTTTGCAGGATTATTCCCAGCAATTCCCACTCGACACCATGACGTGAATGGCACTCATACGACGGGCAATGGTGGCAACCTTCGACTTTTAGTCAACGCATCTCAGCCAATGTAAGTTTCACGAAGTGCAATAAAAACCATTGCTATTCACAACTCTGCATGACACGAGCTGCCTTATCATTTCAAGGCGAGGTTCTGATTCCCCAGAACCTACAAATCGTATTCCTTCCGCTTGTTGAACGATGCTTATTTTGAAGGTGGAAGCAAACGAACAGGTGGGATTTCGTCTAATGGGACAACCTGATCTTCTGCAGTGCAGCAGCTGCTAGTATTACGTTGGAAATTTCAAAACTTCAGATTACGTTCTTAATTTTTTTAAAATTTGTTGTTCTAGGGATAAATAAATTTGAAAGGATATTGTGCAAGAACTATACTTAGGGCATTCTTCGTTAGGGCAACGCCTGTTCTATAAATTTATGAGGTCGCGCACTCCGAAATAATCTAATGATGGAGAGAACATGGTCAGTTGTTGAAAAACCAGCTTCGCCGTGAAACTGTTTGGAAAAAAAACTTGGTCTGCAATATTAAAAATAACTATCCTAGTGGAACTGCACTACAAGGGATGCTAAGAGAGCGTGGCACAATGGGGTAGTGATGCCGATCATTGCAAGCACGGTGCTGGTTTGATACCGCTCCGAGTTCACCAAGCAGTTCATCTCTTCGGTACCGGGATAGTAATGGAATTGTCTGGGAAAAGTTAACTCTCTGCATTCTACCTCGGCTATCTCAGGACTCCAACGAGAATCAACTCGTTTCATGAGGAATTGAAAATCCTCAAGCAGCATCCGGAAGCCACACGTAAAAAGTTGAAAGAACTAGTGAATGACGGATGCGAGGTAACGAATAGAATCCCAAATGTTCTGAGATACAGTAAATGTGAAAGATGTGCGGTACAAAAAGAAATAAAACGAGACAAAATCACTTAGCAGATCAACTTCAGACTTTTTGACATCCGGTTTCTTCAGCACCTCTCTATGAAGAAATTCTGTTTAGTAAAAAAACATGGAACGACATATGATGCTACACAAACTCACTTCAGGAGCAGACTTAACGAGTCCAATTTGTCGTCGGTCTATCCCTAACTTTATGCCCAGCTTAATATCAGTGCGATGCCAACTCTTCTCTTAGTAAACATTGTGATTTCAACTACAGCCTCAGCTTAAGTGGGTTCAAAGCCGATTTGGGCTGTCCAGATCAATCCCATTGACGGGTGATTCGCTGATGGCATTGATCGATAGAAAAGTAGCTGAAAGACAGGCGAATAGAAAAACCCCCCATGGTGTGGTGATGAACGCGTTAGCCCCTGGAAAGGGTAATAGCGTGTTCGTTCCCCACCGCACACACATGCGATCCGGAGTTTTGTAAATACCTCAGCATCGTTGTGGTTGTATTTCGCATAATACCGTGCCGCGGAAAATTGTAATAGGCATCAAATAAGAAGTAAACATCTTTGCGCAGTGCAGTCTCTGCGATACTCTGTCTATAGGGAGGGATGTCGTACCAATAAGACTGTATAAAATGAGTCCACTGATTGAAGTTGTTAACAGAAACTGCGTGAAAGTTTACAGACCTTGCAAAGATGTCTTCAGGAGTAATAATAAAATAACAACAAAATAAACTCCGAGCATAAATGAGAGCACTGTAAAGAAAAACAGGAATGAATGTAAACTGGCAGAACATGAAGGCTTAAATCGGAAGCTTTCTGATTGGTTGCGCTAATCAACGATGTCTTTGCTTTGCCACGAAGATCTTACTTGATTCTCTTTGCTTCTGACCTTCTGTCTGCCTTCAGCTGTCTTCCTGCTGTGTGTTTGACATCACATCTCGGGGAGCCATTCACTAGCTGCATATGTCCACTGGTTGCCGTTCAAAGGCATCATAATGTGTCGGGCTCATCTGATTTTCGATATTGTAGCCATTGTAGCGTGTACAACATCTTTGATTCTATATCGTTGACGTATGCCGGAGTTTCGTGCAGGCTTTTGGCCGAATTGACTTTTACAGTACAATTTGCATAAGCTTGAACACACCCACGCACTCATACAGGAACACATCCTCGTAAACACAGGTATGTGTCAAGTAGACGCAGCAGAAACAGGGAGTCCATCCGTGGATCGATCTCATCTGCGTCTAACTAAAGCACGAGGGTACTTTGGTAAGTGATTAACACTTTGTCCACTACCTGAAAACGACTAGTTGGCATGAAATCCCTCTATGAGGTATAACCGAGGAATGAAATAAAGCACATCATACTAAATCGAAGGTTCTGCCTAACTGATGTTGCTGTTGTAAAAACTATTGTACCAGACCAACCATCGTCTTGGTGTAAAAACTTGATTTTCATGAAAAGGATGATAGCGAAAATGTTGAAGAAACGAAATCCCAAGTGTTGAAGAAACGAAATTCCACAAACAGTATTAACTGGGATACCTTCAGATAACCAGTCCGCTTTTGGGAAAATACCGTTATCGCCATTATAGATCAAGAATGCGACCGACTTATTGAACGTCTTCACGTTAGGGCTATGAAAGCTGAGAATTCGAAAATTACCAAGAGATACCTTTATCGAGAAACATTCGATCTGATACTCCAACGTGGAATTCCAAGAGCGAAAGGCGACAGTCCACTGACGTCTGAACTTGAAAAAGCAACGCGGAGAGGCGATAAAAGAAGGTCTTAAGAAAGCATATTAGAAGTGAAACAACTACAATGATGCTGAGATATTTGCAAAACTGATGGCAGTAATCGATAGAACTAGCTGATAGACAGGCGAAACGAAGGACCGACATGGTGTGGTGGTGAACGCGCTACTCCCCGGAAAGGACAATAGCACGTTCGTTCCCCACCGCATACACCTGCGGTCGGAGTTTTGCAAATATCTCACCATCATTGTGATTGTTTCACAAATAATACCCTGGCGTGGAAACTTGTTAAAGGCAGTAAATAAAAGGTGAACATTGTATATTAGAAGTAATAGCTGGAGCTGAAGGGCTTGGTAAGAACATCATTAAAGCCCCTCCAAACTGCGCCAATTGTCAGATGAGGCAATTCCAGTGCCAAGAAAGATAATCTGTACGAAATACGGTGATCTCACCCTTCAGTGGATTATTCTATGATTCTTTTTTTCGTCACTTTTTTTTCATTCGCTCTGTCATAGTACATCACAAATAGTTATTCTGTCGTCGCCAAAATTTTGCTAAGGCATATTTCCCACAGTCAGTATTTTACAAAAAAGGGTTTATCGGACGAGTTTGTTTAGTGGGAAGAAGCTGTTGCTGGTTACGAAGACTATTTTCTACCACTCCTTCGTGATTTAGGCATTCTATAATGGTAGTGGGGTATTACCAGTCTCTCCGTCCTCGTTCAATGCTTCCCTATCGGGTCCGGGCGACTTGAAAAGAAAGTGTTTCAGGCTAACGTCGTTCGCATGCTAGTGATATAGCACAAAAAGGCTAAGTGTGCATGTCGTATTCCACATCGTATGTAGGAGACAGTGACACTCTACTAACCAATCTACTAATAGTATCAAATCTACCACAACAACAACCAACGAAGTACTAAATGGTAGTGCTTCCGCGTCATAAATAAACCTCACTCTTGTGGTGAATTTCAGTTGTGTTAGTAATCAGCATAATCGTACAGTATTATCAAAGTTATCTATTAGATATCATGGGTCAAAGATAAAATCAATTGAAATCATAATTCCCACGGCCGACTTTCTATTATCCTCGGCACTGATCAAATAATCCATTACATTTATGCTGATCAAACACGAGGTGTTATTTCATATGTGAATTAGGATGAAGCTGATGTTTCAGCGGATTTCGCCTTCCTCAGAGCCTTGGAAGGTTAAGTTGACTGCAATTTACCCAGCCAAACACCTCCATATCCAAGCAGAGTAAATGCAAAACCAAAGTTTCAGTCGCTTTGAAAACAAAACAACTTCTTAGCACACTCAACGCTTTCTATACGCCTTCCAATGAGTATGTCACATGGGGACCAACCGTGTAGAGTTCACTTGGAAGCGTAATGTGTAATCATGCTAAGATAACAGTAGTAAATACTGTATGGTGTCGGGCGTGATTGAAAGGCATACTTCGCTGTGGTTCATTACTTGATTCCTGGAATTTTTCAAGAATGCCTCGAGAGTTTTTGTGCGGTGGTGTTTTCGATTCTTGTGCGACGATCGTAACACCTATTTCAAAATCTTCCATGTTATGTTTCTGTGTCATGTGCGCACCTTGCGTAGTATTTGGTTTAACTTTAAGTTTATCCACTAGGTGCTCTTTTATACGGATAAAGAGTGGTCTACATGTCTCGCCAAAAGCATTCGTCCCCGTACCCTTTACAAGAGGTCAGATAAACCGTACCCGACCTCATTCAATCACCATCTCCTCCGTTAGAGTAAATTATGCAATTTTACATTGCACATGGACGCTCATACAGGCGGCTGCGAACTAACTGGCACCATAGAATGCTTGGTAGTACTTCACTTTCTGTTGCCGAATTCTGTGGACCGCCCGACCCTTCTTAAGCAACGTTTTATGGCTGCACTTATTTCCTCTGAGATGAAGGACAGGATAAATGGGAAGTTATTATCGCTAGAGTTGTCGTTGGGCGTCCGGTTTTATCTACACTTATTCCGAGCTACAATTTCGTAGCCATTAGACATGGCTATTCGCCGCGCCAATTTCCGAGATTCCTCCTTCTGCTCTTTTCCTGTGCACACACTCGTGGCAGTTCGAAACGTCTTTCTTGCAAGCGCCCTTTTCGTATGTGAGGGACGAAAGCAGAGGTGATGAACCATTATGTTTTTACTGCTTGGCTTTGGATACCATTTCGTAATGTAGCAGTTTTCGCATGGCTTAATTTGTACGTCCGCAAATGGAAGCCAGATTTCTTTGCTTCCTTTCGGGTAAACTTAATACACTCTGACTGTTCATTCAATGACTCAGAACATTTGTCCATCTCCTCATGTGTTGAGCAAATGACCAAGCAGTCATCTATATATTTACAGTGGAGTAATGTGCAGAGGGTGCATGTGGTGTAGTGGTTGGAGGCGCCACTACGACACACACGTGGAATCGATCCCCGCACCCATGGCCCACCATGGCTTTCATCCCTCCGGGGTCGAAAAATTGGTGGAGCAGACTTGTCTGGAAGGATAGCAGCATTGGCTCCATACATCAGTAGGCCACCGCGAATCACTGTAAAGGCCAGATAGGCATTCAATCACCTCCAAACGATGCTTGATGAAGTCGAATGCATGGCGCCTTCCTCAGGGATTGATCAACGCCGAGAGCTTTATCCTTTACCCTTTTCAAGCGCGGAGATCGGTTACTGGTGCTACCACCTTAAACATAAATTCAATGGCAAGGCTTGGTGCCAGTCGTCATCCTATTGCCGACCTTCTCATTTGTGAGCAATACTTCCCGGACCATCTGTAGATGGGACAAGTTTTGGGTACTCCTTCAAGAGTGTCATCAACTGCTGTATAGTGAAGACATACACGTTTTTTGCTAATTCGTGTTGCATAAGGAGTTCGAGGATGGCTTCCATTGCAGAGTCATTCGACATGCTCGTATAAAGGACAGTAACGTCGAAAGACTCCATCACGACGGGCGTCACGTGGATGACCTAGGAACATCTGGGTGTTCGTAAGCTACGCTGGAATATGTTTTAACAACTGGATAAGTATTTGGGTTAAAAACAAAAATTATTCTATCCGTTGGTCCGTCTACACAGGCAATGATAGGTCTAACCTTGAATAAAGACGGATTGGCAGAGAGAAGATCACCAGTGCGTGCTAACTCATGGGCTGTGATAAATACGTATAAGTTGGTAAGTCGGGTTTGACTTGAGTTTTGAATTTTTCCTCAGATAACGAACGATAACGAAAAGAATAATGGCGTGCGTGGCGCAGTGGTTGCAGACGCCACTGCGACACACGTGGAATCGATCCCGGCGCCCATGGCTCACCAAGCCCTCCATGTCTGCAAATTGGTGCCAGACTTGTCTGAGAGGAAAGCAGCACTGGCTCGATACATCGGTAGGCCACGGCCAGTCATTGTAAAGGCCAGATATGCTTTCGATCTCCTCCAACGATACTTAGTGAAGTCGAATGCATGACACCTCCCTCAGGGATTGAACAACGCTAAAAGCTTTATCCTTTTATCCTTTAACGAAAAGCATCTTCAAGAATCCTTTTTGTTATCCCAACATTTAGCTGAATAGAATTTACTACGAACTCTCAACGCTTATCGCTAACGGATAGTCTGTTGTTTTTAAACCTCATCAATTTCGTGCCTCCCTGCATACCATTTTTCTACACTTCCGTGAGGTTGGAGCATTATCTTTTCGCATGATAATGATTCTGAATTTTAAATGTTTCGTTCACAAATATCAGAAGCTTGATATCGATTTCATTGTTGGAGTATTCTTGTCTAAAGAACAGCTTGAGGAAATGGCGATGGTGGTAATGCTTCTACTTCCTGCTGTTCGCTCCCGTCTTGCGCTTCACCTTTAGCGTTATTGCAGAATCTATTTTCAAGTTCATGCAAACTGCACGCGAACATACGCAAGATTGCCTTAGAAGTGGGTGAACATCGTGAGGAACTTGGGCTCAGTTCCAACACAGCGCACCCCATCAGGGAGAGCCATGCCTCCTAACTGGGTAAAAAAGGATAAAAAACTGCCATGCCTCCTAACTGGGTAAAAAAGGATAAAAAACTAACTAGGTAAGTGATTTCACAATGTTCACCTTTATTTTCTGCCTTCTATAATTTTTATGGCAGGGTATTAAGCGAAATACAGCCACAAGATTGCTGAGATATTTGCAAAACTCCGGACCGCAGGTGTTTGCGGTGGGGAACGAACGCGCTATTACCCTTTCCAGGGGCTAACGCGTTCATCACCACACCATGCGGGGTTTTCTATTCGCCTGTCGAAAAGGATTTAGTACGATGGAATACATCCACACGGTAACAAGGCTCATTGAAGTATCACGAGAGTACAACAGACCGCTCTGTCTCACCTTCATCGATTTACAAAAAGCCTTTGATTCAGTCGAGATAGAAGCAGTCTTGGAAGCCCTGGATAGTCAAGTAGTCCCTACTCAGTACATAAAGATTCTACGTGAGCTGTACAAAAATTTCACAACCAAGGTATCACCATTCTAGGACGATATTATCATTGACGTCAAAAGAGGAGTTAGGCAAGGCGATACCATCTCGCCAAAATTATTTACCGCCACCCTCCAGAACGTCATGCGAACATTGGAATAGGATAATATGGGAGTGAAAATCGATGGTCGGCAGTTAGATCATCTTCGCTTTGCTGATGACGTCGTCCTATAACACCAAACATTAGCCAAGCGGAACGTATGCTTACCGACTTTGATAAAGCCAAAGCCTGTGAAAAGATTGGCCTTCGACCAAATCTCATAAAAAACAAGGTTCATGAAGAACGGATTGGTTTCGTATGCCCCATTTACGATCAACGGAACGAAGATCTCCGAATGCTCCTGTTATGTCTATCTAGGTCGAGAAATCAATATGATGAACAACTTAGCTCCAGAGCTGAGCAGAAGGAAACGAGCGGCTTTGGGAGCTTTCAAGAGCATCGAGGGTGTAGTGAAGAGGACAAAGAACACTCGACTCCCTGCCCACCTTTTCGACTCAACGATACTTCCTGCCCTAACGTATGCATCAGAAACCTGGTCGCTGCGTAAGCAGGATGAAAGATCAGTAAGCGTTATCGAACGCGCAGTCGAAAGGACGATGCTAGGAGTATTCCGTTTCACAAAAGTAAGGGATGGGATCCGAAGCTCCGCCTTGCGTCAACGATCAAAAATAAAAGGTGCCGTTCTGTACGCCGAACAGTCGAAGATAAGATAAGGTAGGCAAGACACGTAATGTGTATGAATGACAACCGATGGACAAGAGCCGTTAGTGACTGGATTCCACGGAATGTCAAACGTACTACTGAAAGACCACTGACCCGATGGTTAGAGTTCTTCACGAAAAGCCTAGAAGAAAGGTATGACGCTCAACGAGTCTCTAGGATTAGCGGAACTCACTGGGCTACTCTTGCACGTGACGGGGAAAAGCGGAAGATTTACTGGCTCCCGCTCTTGTCATTCGGCGGTCAGCGGAACTACAGGTGATACAAGTGACGAGTATTGTCACGTGTCATTATAGCATATTATTGTTTTACTTTTATTTTTGCTTTTTCCTTTCTTTCCTTTTCTCGAAAGAGTGAACGTACCCCAGTTTGCTTTTTTTTGCGGAATTTTGGACTCAGATTGAGCCAATCGTCACTTCAGCTGTCAGGACAGTGCTGAATGTGAACTCTATTCTAAACAGGAGCTCGATTTACTCGCATGCATGGCGACGCTCACTACCGTCTCCATAACTTCCAGAAGTTCGTGAAAAAACTGATACCTAGATTTTCCTCATGTATCGGGATATCGACTAGAATCGCTTAGAAATTGGATTATCTATAAAAGTATCTATTTTTTTCCACTAGAATTTCGATTGCTGGCAATATCGGCATTGCTCAACAGGGCAATGCCGTCGCGTCATACTCCCTGGACATTAAGTTCACAGATTGGATACCGTATGATTTTAAATACGATAACGAGAAATACAGTCGTTATGCATTTACGAATATATTGAAATGTTGAGATTGTATGGAAATATACTCCCTCCCAACGGTTTACCACCTCATCGTGGTTGGGAGGTGTTCCTGGGTGTCAGGCTGCGATGTGCAGAGGGAGATTCATTCCCCCGGCAGCGTCTTCCAAGCTGAGAAGGAGTAAGGCATTTCCATCAGGAAAGCTAACTAAGAGTAAACCAATACCAGAATCAACCACCATTCTGGTACCAAACTGGTCGCATGGTGGTAAATCTTGCTCTGATCCATAAAAGCAGCGACTGCCTTTGGTGTTGACGACCCGAGGGCAGACTTGGGCCGCCCAGGCTGACCTCGGGACTCCAGAGAAACACAATGGCTAACTCAGCAGAACTCCGAAAAATAGAGAATATACTGGAGTCCGCACAACCAGTGAGGATAGGCTATCCAATTATCAAGTATCAAGTAAAAATATACTCCTAAAAGATATGTTTGTCAACAATACAAATTCTCTCCGCTTAACAGTTTCATTTTGATTTTTCAAACAAGAACTTAAACCAAACTGATATTGAATAATCAGTAAATTCATTACTGAAGCAATACAACAGCTTGAGAGACAAATCTCAAATAAATTGCAGGGTTTCGCTTCCAAAGATTGCTTTCCCTCAAATTATGTGAAGTGATGACAAGAATAGAACTTGTTGAGCACTCAAAACAATCTTATTTACTACAACACCCTATTTAGAAAGCCAGATATCTGTTCAGAATCGTGATGTACGTTTTTTCGATGCATCCATGGCTCCGATACTCTCACGAATCTCCCTCTCCACGGTTTCGTAGTCTTGCTCGAGTTCTTTCGCGTCGATATCAAAACTCAAACTCTTATAAGGACGTTGTCTTTCGTAAATGGAAAAGTATTTCGGCTGCTTTGGCCTTATTATTATGGGTTCTTCTGGAGGACGTATAATCGGTTTCGTTGGAAGATCCATCGTTTCGGAACCGTGAATGAGCTTTAGTAGTTGATCTGTTGTTAGATCTTCGGAAGCGGTCGATTTCCATCGTCCTCTGATGCTTTCGCGATGCGCTTCGTTGTTCAACGAACGGATCGTCACCATAGGAGAATAGGTCCATAGAGAAGCCCCGTGTTTATTTGCGGCCGCTACACAGCATATTACGGATAGTGGACCACGAGGCAGCACAAAACGCTCATCCACCTCTGTTATTTCGTCGACGATCTCTTTGTCGAATATGGTCACCACCTGGAACAGATGAGACTTTATTTAGAATTAAGTGAAACAGTCATCAAAAAGATGAAGTTTATTTAAAACTTAAGGATGAAGCTCTTGGCGTTGACCAATCCCTGAAGGGATGCGCCATGCATTCGACTTCATTTAATATCGTTGGAGGTGATTGAATGCATATCTGGCCTATACTCGCGGTGGCCTACTGATGTATCGAGCCAGTGCTGCTATCCTCCCGGACAAGTCTGGTACCAATTTCTCGACTCTTGAGGGAGGGAAGGCTTGGTGGGTCATGGGCACGTGGGTTCGATTCTACGTTTGTGTTGCAAGGCGTCTACGACCACTGCGCCACAAGCGCCCGAAGTTGATCTAGGCAAGTAAAAAAGTTAGAAATGGTGTAACACACTCCCAAAGGTTTGTGGTAATAACTGGCTTTTAAAATGTCGTCTCATGCAAACAAAAATGGAAATTCGCTCTTTAGTAACAACTTGTGGTAAACGTTACAATAAATCAGGAAATTAATGTTGGCAAAGAGAAGAATAAAACTAAGACGAGACGAACGATAAGACGAACAAGTAGTTGGCGCGTGTGGCGCAGTGGTCGGAGGCACCCTGCAACACAAACGTAGAATCGATCCCCGCGCCCATAGCTCGCCAAGCCTTCTATCCCTCCAAGGTCGGCAAATTGGTGCCAGACTTGTCTGGGAGGATAGCAGCACTGGCTCGATACATCGGTAGGCCACCGCGAGTTATTGCAAAGGCCAGATATGCATCCACTCACCTCCAAACGATGCTTAATGAAGTCGAATGCATGGCGCATCCCTCAGGGATTGATTACTGTCGAGAGCTTTATCCTTTATCCTTTACAATATTGTAAGTAACTATTACTCAAAAGTTGTGGCGGAATACTCTACAACAATGCAAAAAATTAGAATTACTGCTTGGCTGACAGTTCGAACTAATGATTTGGCTTTGCTAGGAATTGCTATACTTTGTCAGAAAAAATCAAATGTGAAATCTGAAGAACAGTCTTCTGTTTTTGAAACTTAGACCATCTCTTTTTTGAACATTATATGCCTTTGGGTGCATTCGATTTGCCGCGCTAAAACAAAACAGTGCGAGAAGCACAAAAGTCGGGGGTGTGGAGAAGTCATTGGTTTGACCTTCAACCAAGCCCCCTATTCTTCCGTGGTGCGTTAACTGATACCAAGTTTGTTTGGGAAGAAATCCTCTCCGATCTACACGACTACCTGTTTTGAAGACCTGGGACGTTATAGCACGCCTCTCCTATTCGAATCGCCTATCTCAATTTTTATCCGAATGCTAGAGAGCATCGAATCATCGTCGAACACTGAATTCATGAAGCATTCTAAATCCTTAAGGATCAACCAGATCCACACGACATTCCAAAGAGTTTCGTAGGTGATGGATGTTAGACAATAAACCGAATGAAAAAAAAGTTGGGATCTGCATAAAATTGTTAAATAAACGATTGCAACACATCTGCATGCCATTTCTTTTGTTCCTCTGTCCTTGATTTTATATTTGTTATAGCTGAGGCCATAACAGTAAAGACTTCTAAAAGGGCAAGTCCAACCAGCCTTTTGCATGGCTTCAAAGTTAGACCTAAAGCCAAGGAAGCGAGACCGATGACAACTCTCTGGTGTAACGTTCGTGTCAAAAATGACGAAGACGAGTTGGAAATGTTTGCTGAAGCAGATTTACACACGGTTGAACGGCACTGTGCAGAAAAAATAGGGCTCAAGTAACCAACACCATCGTAACACCTCCACCGATGATGACATGTCAAAGCTGAACAAATGACGTAGTGAACGTCCCTGTATTACTGCAACAAGAACTATTCGCTTCTTCATCGTTTTGTTATGTGCCACGAAAAATGGGTGCTAAGCAACCGATCACGTTCTCTTCATGGCTAGGCGATGACGAACAGAAAAAGAAACAGTCCTGTCAGCGTTGATCGATCCCTAAGGAATTTGCTTTGACACTAGATTTCATCAATAGGTTTTCAATGGCCTATCGAGCTATCAAGTCAGTGCTGCTATCCTTTTTGACAATTCTGCTACCTATTTTCCTACACCGTGGAATGGAAAGCTTGGTGAGCCGAGAGAACGAGATTCAAACAGTGAGCATGTGTGTATTGTAGGTCACCACTAACTACTGCGCTACACAGGCTACAGGTGACATTAAAGCACAAAAATATTTCTTCAACTGAAAATTGCATGAAAGGGAGGAAAATACTGTGACCGTTTAGTGATCTACAGACGGCGTTTTTTGGTGGAAGCTATTAAGCCTTCGTAAAATTATTATATTTGAAAAATTTATCAAAGGTTGTAACGTCTTCTATCGGCACTCGTGAAACGAAAAGGGTTAGTTATGCAGTCGGACATGACCCGACGACATCAACATGAAGTTGAAGATTCATTGAAAGTTGAAGAAATGAAAATTCGAAAACTCTGTCTTAATATCGTAATACTTACTAGTCAGGGCTCTCGCCAGTTTACTGATGCTTTCTCAAACACCAAAAGAAACGTGGAAAATTCTCCAAAGAGTAAGCCGAAAATGAGGACAATCTTTTAATCCTTTTACCCTTAAATTTACGACTACATCTAGAAAATATTCTCCTCCATTTTTTGATATTAGTTTTTATTATAAAAGAAATAAGCTGACTTCATCAGTGCTGTTCGCTTCACAGTGTACACGATAGGCGGCAGCGTTCTTTGCCGGTGTCCAACTAATTCGAATCGCATGGACCGGATGCGTAGCGGATTCCTTCCTGGAATTCATTTAGTCCTTCTTTCTATTTATTCTCGTCATTAATTCCTCCTTATTTTCAGCATGAGTGTTTTTCATTTAAATGTCTTATGACTTGAGCACTTATCTGTCAACACTAAGAAAGGGAGAGTACAGAGCCCCCGCCATGAAGTCGCTGCTCGGCACTACCGCACACTACGCTGCTACTACATCTGTAACCGTCCTTTGATCCTTCTGTTGTTGCACAAGGCGATTCTAAGTGCCCTATCTCCAATACTTGCGCTCAAAATTTTATACGCTGTTTATGTTGTTACATCGATGAGTATCACGAGCAAGTCGTGGAACAGTACATTGCTCGGCTTTTCCGACACGTGCAATATAAGACAGCCGAGACATTGATGTCCATTTCCAAGGTAGAGCTTTCAATAAACCTACGTCACCTCCTGCTATATTAATCGAAGCAATAACCAGCTGCACATTTTTGCCGATCGGATGCAAATTTACTTATTCCATAACAGTAAAATGTTTCTCGCCTTCGTCAACCGGTAGTCCGCGTATGCAAGTAAACACTAGAGTAAATCTTCAAGTTCTTAGAGAACACAATCATTTAGAAGGCGCTTTCAACAGTCTCTCTGATCTTTGAACACCCCTAAAATCACTTATCGAAGACTCAGAAGGGTGCTAGTTTGTCCGTTGATAATTAGTCCGTTGTGCACGCTGTTGGAGGAGAACATTTATGCTAGTTTTAGCAGCTTTTACAATGTTGATCGTGCGATGCTGCTGGCGGTGGATGTTGTTGGTCAAAAGGTTTTGTGGTTCCCAATAAATCCGTGCCGATTCACATCTTCTGATTGTTGAGCTTCCAATTTTTCCTTCACGGCTTCAGCATTAAAGACGGCGTAATGAATAACTCCGTGTTTAAACCATCAAACAGTCACCGTAAGCTACATCACATGCAAATTTAGCTCCAGAAAAGCTGTTCCATCTTTCCCTATTCTTTCAGAATCCCAAGAAACAAAAGAAGAGAAGCTTTTTCACTACGTCACTGAAGATCAGAGAAGCCCCAAAACCACTACAGTTTTCCGTTTTGTTAAAACAATGCTCATACAAACGCTAAAAGAGAAAAGCTCTGCTTTCTCTGTGCTTTTAATTTGGAAACAGTACGTAGTAGAAATAGTTGCGACCTGACGTAAGTAGCTGTTATTTGTATGTCAACGCTGTCAATGTCTTCCGGTGAAAGATCGGTACCGTTAAAGACGTACAGTTTTCCATTTCCGAGCTGAAAATCCCTACAATAAAGGCGGGAACTACGAAGAAAACTAGGGTTCTAGACTTTCTGACTGATTAAAAAAATTGACTTAGCAGATCGGAATGTTATATGTCTACACAGATTTTCTGTCGTTTTCCTATATTTCCCAAGTATATTTGCTGTCAAATATTGAATCAATGCAAAAGGAAAAAGAAAAAAAGAAAAGCAAAAAAAACGCACCGCTGACAGATTCTCTGTTTATTAAGGAAATTGTAAGACAAGAAAAAACGAAGAAGAAAATGTTACATAGAGAGCTGATAGCAGACGGATACTGTTTGGTTTTTTTAAGAACACAAAAGCAAACGTCTTCTTTTTATTTTTTTAATTGACAGCTTTACTTGAAAAATTTTTTTGTCCTTCTAAAGCTTTCTTATTTTGTCATTTTTGGCCCCACAAATATGGTTCGCGCGAAAACCTCTCCAAAAATGCTAGGTGTGTGAGCTATATTGGAAAAGCAAAAATAGACTAACTAAGAGCTCAATTGATTACTTCGTAAATTTTACTTATTTGGATAGTTGGACGGCCCGACTCCACTGGTTGTGCGGGCCCCAGCATAATTCCCGTTTTTTCTCAGAGTTTTGCTGGTCTAACCGTTGTGGTTTCCTGGAGTCGCGAGGTTAACTCGGCTAAAGTCCGCCCCAGGTCGTCACCACCACATGCAGTCGCAGCCCTTGCCAGTCAGAGGGAGATTTGCCATCGTGCAACTAGTTTCATACCAGGACGGTGGTGGATCCTAGTATTGGTTCACTTTTAGTTAGGGTTCTTGACGGAAACGCCGGATTCCTTTCCAGTTTGGGAGACCCCTGCCTGGCACACGAATCCCCGCTGTACATCGTAGGCCGACACCGAGGAACACCTCCCAGCCACGATAAAGGCAGTAAACTGTTGGAAAGAGTTCGTAAATCAATTTATATAAAATAGTGATGGATGGACTAGGATGAAATGACTCAGTGGCGGTGTTCCTTATCCATAACTATGCTATTTTCCACTCTCAGAAGCTCCTTTCACAGTTACCTTGTGATAGGAATCGTCATCGTCCCAAAGCAAATCCACTCGCAAAGCAATAAGCTTTGCTCTTGTCTAAAAGTGTTAACAGCGGGATCTGACAAAGACGAGAGAAACTCTTGAAACGAGTTTTTCGAACTTCTCAGTGAACAGTTGCTAGCAGTTTAGCGAAGGAACAGCTAAGCGGAAGTTGTGCTGTGTCACCTTGATATTCTTCATGATGATGGACCAAGTAAGTATTAAACCTAGCATTATTATTTGCTTGGATATGACTAACTTAAAATATCACTCTATTTAACAAAGACTTTTTAGAAAGCAGCAAATAAGTAGACGTGCATTTTTAAGATGTCCGCAAATAAAGTCTTTTTTCGCTGTGAGCCAACTTCTTCAACGTCATGATTAGTTGTTGCGAGTAGCCATCACGAGCAAAGATCGGAGATAGTACATCAGGACCATCGAAATTCTGCAGGGATTTGGCTAAACTACTGTAAAATTGCAAACCTCTGCTTCCTGATTTAAGGCCTTGACGGTAGTTATTAAACTAAACTACGGTTATTTCTTAGGAATAGTACGCGTTTATTTTCTTAAGGCCAAATTGACCAGTGAGATCAAGCCAAGGATACGGAGAATAGGAACGATGAATTAGTTCAATATTTGTGGCCAAGTTGGGTTCAACTTCAGAATTTCAGGTTTATTTGACCGTAATAAGGGGGATCATATGACACCAGAATTTTTTTCTATAAACTTCACTTACGTGACGACGAATCCAGATATCTGATGAAGTGAGTACCAGATCAGAGAAGGAAATCAGGACAATAAGAAGGGCGAGCGTTGTTCCCATTGCCGTTGATCTGGACGAAATGTCTCAGTATCATCTCTTCCTCTATCGGCCTCGATATTATATCAGCCGTAGCTGATATCGACGTCACTGTTTCCACTGAAACTTGGCCCGAAAACATCACTATTGAGACAGCGATCACGATTTGTTGTGGCGATGTTGAGAAGAAAATGATAAACGCTTCTTCTTCCCATAGAACCTGTCCAAAGCTTAAAGAATTCGCTTCTTTTTAGTAAGCTGACTTCTAACAGGATTTTTGAAGGTGGAAGGTGGAAAGTCGAAAGTCGAAAGTTGTTAGAACAAGCCAGAACTCATTCCTTTTATAAGGTCAGTTGCAGAGAGTCGTCCTTTGAAAGCTTTTTTATCGAATACCAACATGTTTACGACGATTTGAACATCAGAGTGGAACGAATCGGTACGAGGAGGGGATTGTGTGAAAGGATAAAATTCCTTGGAGAGATCTGACAACTATGGGCACATGTCTATTCGAAACTATTAATTGCAATCAAATATGGGCTCCTATTAGCAGAAGGCTAAGCGAAGGTCAAATTTACCCACAAGAGACCGCAGTAAGCTAACTCGACTATTCTACTAGCTTGAAACAGTTAATATGAAGGGTCACATACCGAAAATGCAACACATTCTGTAACGCGCAAATGAGCGGAGCTCGTGGAGGCGCTATATTGGCTCGAATCCCAAAGCGAACACTGTGATTACAAATGATATTTACATTGGTTTACATCTAAAGTGTGTCCTAGTGGTTATCATAGGTCTCCCCACACTAAGCAACCATCAGCCAAATAGCCACGAATCTTGACAGCTAATTGTTTATTGTTGGTCAACCGCTGTTAAATTTAGAAACGAGGACCATAGTTGTAATTACCTTTTCGGATTTTAGTCTCCATTCCGAATTCACCACAACCACAATTTTTTGTGGTCAGATGATAACTGGGAATCCACAGTGACGGTGATGACTCTTACAACTAACTTGCTGAATATTTTTTAGGTTTAGACGCTGCACGCTTTATGAACAAGAGTTTCGAACCGGCCCTATGACACACAGTCAGCGCTCACCATATAAGTGAGCTATAAATCTTAATCTTTAACTTGAACCCGGAGCAGCATGTGAATCCGATCACCTCTGTGGATGTCGGTTGCATGTGAACAGACTGAATGAAGAAAGAACAGGCACCATGTAACATGAGAGGATGTACAGGTCATAAGAAATTAACTAATTGATTGAATCTCGCAACAAAAATAGAAAGTATTGGCAAAACCAGGCAATGTTTTGCGTGAGTTCAAATCTAAAGTAAAACTGAGCAACCCGTTCCCAACGTCAGCGCTGCGTTTGACAAAGGAACGATTGACAAAGGGAGAAAAGGGAATGTGTGCCGGGCGTACTAAAAAAACGAAACTGCTTTTTTCTAGCAAATGCGGTGTTGTATTTTCTATGAAGCATTCAAGCGAAGAATCTTAAAATACTTTTGGCCCGTGCATTCTAATATCGCTTTAGTAGGGTTTCGGCATTTAAATATCTAGAATGGTCCTTAAAATCTTCGCTACGGACTGTTATAGATAGAAATGATATAAGCCGACTCACTCTATCCCAGTGCAATCTCAAATATAACGCTAATACTGACATGATTTCAATGGTGATCGAACTACGAACATATTCATGCTGCCGCTTTAAATCCACTTTCTGTGCTATTGTCTACCGAACAGTGTTGCAACCGTACGATGTTCGATAGCACATCTCTGCCGCTACTAGGGCGCCAAGACGTCTACATGGCATTGCTAAAGACCAGGCCAATCCTCAGTTACTAGATGCCATCCTCAAAAGGCCAGGTAGCGATTCATTTGTGGTGTTGGTTAGCTCGGTACGAGCGCGATTTTGGCATTATTTGCTCAGACGATTCATCCTCGCACTCCATCGGCAATCATCATGCATCATAGTTCCGAGGAGTCTTCATGGCTTCAAACTTATTCAACCCCATTCATTCGCATCTACTTTTTTAAACAGTAAATCTATGCTAGTCTTTTTTGCCATAGTTAAGTTGTTAAATTTAATTCTACCGTATTCAGCTATTTCCTATTTCCTACTTTCTCTTCCACACATCTGTACCTATTCAGACTAACCTAATTTATGATAAATGTAATGGTAGTAAGAACAGCGGCAACAACAAAAGCTAATGTTTTTATCACTGCTTTTTTTTAAAGCTCATATTTTACAATTAAAACACTTCCGCTCTGATCCTCATTACTACGTAGTGCTTGGAAAGAAAGAGAAAAGAATAATATTGTTATTAACCATTATGATACTGAGAAATTTGCAAAAATCTAGACTGCCCGGTGGGGAACGAACCCCCAGAAAGTCACTACCTTTTGCGAGAGCTAACGCGTTCGCCACCACACCATGCGAATCCCTCGTTTTCCCTCTCTCAGGCGTGTTATTGACTAATAGGTGCTATCAGCAATCACCCGTCAACGAGATTGATCTGGGGAGCACGAATCGACACTGAAGCCAGTTAAGCCGAAACTGTGGTATAAATCCCAATATAGTCTTTTTTATTTACTGTCTGTGCTTTTTTTAATGCAACGGCTGAGAGAAAGGCGAAGCGGAGGACTCGCATGGTGTAGTGGTGAACACCCGGAAGGGGTAAGAGCGTGTTCGATCCCATCCGCAGACACCAACGGTGCGGTGTTGTGCAAATATCTCGGCATCCCTATCTTTGTATTTCACATAATACCTTGCTTTAAAAAAGAATAGACTGTAAATGAAAAAAGTGACCACATTGTGATTATTATTGTTGTCATTACTACAATCTCACGCTTCATTTTTTCGTTTCCACGAAGAATTCTGCATGCTCCTACACATTTTTGATTTAACTGATTTGTTACTGACTAGGCAACAAGTCTCTCCAGAGATAATGAGGCTTTCGTAGTCGGGCGATCTTAGTTCATCACCAGAGGCATTCACCGTGGTTCATGGATCGCGAAGAAGTTTGCAATCTCAGAACTGGGTTTCTTCTTGGACGACGACACCTTACAGCACAGGGTTCATTTGCACCTGGCATTCCGGAAATGTAGAATCTATTATCAGCCGGATAGTTTTTTAATGTGCTCAAACCCTAATGTGTACATCAACGTGCGATATCGTTGAAGTAGGGTGTAGGATGGCCTTATAAATATATATTGTTGTCATCATAGGTTTCACTACCGTTATTGGTGAGAAAAGGAATTATTAATAACATGAACATTAATGATGGCATAAATCAATCTCATTGCAACTCTAAGCAAATGTTAACTTTTTTTTTATTTTCAGCCTACCACAATTTTTTCACAGCAGGGTATGATGCGAACTACAACCACAACGATGCTGAGATATGCGCAAAAGTTGCACCCCGGAACGGATCGAACGCGAGCCCCTGGAAGGGGAAATCGGGTTCGATCTGGCTCTGGGTCCAAGTTTTGCGAATACCTCAGCATCGTTGTGGATAAGCAAGTAATTTTTAATCTCGACTTCAAAACTTCAGAAGAACAGTCAGTGTCATTGTTACAACTATGAATCCTAAATTGCTGCTATTTCAGATAAAGTTAGGTTAAATCAAAACCTAAGAAAACCACAGTTATAAGAGCACTACTTCCAGATTATTACTTAAAAAGTGGATTCCAATTATACGCTTCCTTAATACGTACTTCCCTTCTTTCCTTCTTACTTCACATTTTTAAACGATCACAATTCAACAGTGCTGAGATATCCGCAAAACTCGGACAGTAGGGCAGAGCGAGCCACGATTTCCCTTTCCCGAGACTCGCGCATTACACACTGCGCCACTGAGGCCCTTATTATCTTGCTCACAACTCAGATTTCTAGACTTTTCTTCTGTCTCGAACCTTTCTACCGTTGACTCTCAGTAACAATGATATAGAAACTATTGCTTCTTTTTTTCCACAGCTTTTTCTCAACGTTTTTCTCAACTGGATTTCATTTAGTTTCTAATAGATCAATGATGTTCAAATTTGCTTTTTTACTTGCTTAAATCGGAAAAAAAATAGAACTAGTTGACTTGCACTATTATGTACGTTAGAATAAAATTGTTAAAAATCTTGTATACCAGATGTTTTTACCATCTTGGTGATGTACTTCTCTTGCCGTCGTTGTCGTTTACATCACTGACTCAGCAGACGACGTGTTCGATGTTCAAACAGACAAACGACAGCCTCATCGGAATAGCCCGTCGATCGATAATATCGTAACCTGCTCAAATTCTAAGAAGAAAAGTAGGAGAAAAAATTTTAAAAAATAGACAAAGAGGAAGGAGGCGGAAAAAGGATTTCTATCCACGGACATAAAACGCCTCAACTTACTGCAGTTTTATGCTTTTTTACCTTCGAGGACTGTTTAGTTACAACTGAGAACTCAAATACAGGTTAAAGAGCTCTCCTACATTCCATTTTCCCGTTTCTTGAAAAACCTAGTAAATAGGGTCGACTTCGTCCCTTAATGAAGCGGTCGTCGAGCGTTTCGGGTTGGTTAGAGTTGACAAGAACATTTTTTTGATATTGCCTAACATCAGCTACTATGCTGCATCAACACTTTTTTATTTGATTCACGTTCTCACCTCTACCATCTACAAAGGTTTAAAACGTATGGGTCCGACTGCTGCTTGAGGTCTTTTCACATGTTCATGAATGGTCTTGAATTCCCAACGAGTGAATTCTTCTTGAAATTATGGGATAGCAATGCTAGGACGTTGCAAGGCTTCACCACGAGCATTTGTCGGACCTTGTGAATGGAAAATTAGTTTTTTCAGGTAAATCCGGTACCAAAATACTAACCACAGATGGGAAGCTTTCTTATCCCAGTCTAGGTCCAACAGGGGCTTTGCGCTTATTTAAAGATGTCTCTACTACTGTGGTACTCTTACCCCTTACATGATCAACGGTGAAAAAAATTATCAGATAACAATTTTCAGTTGATCAATTAGGCTTAAATTTTTTGTTCATACTTCATCAATTAGGGGCGCGTGTGGCACAGTGGTTGGAGGCGCCAGTGCGACACACATGTGGGATCGATCCCCGCGCCTATGGCCCACCAAGCCTTCCATCTCTCCGGTGTCGGCAAATTGGTGCCAGACTTGTCTGGGAGGAACTGGCTCGCTACATCGGTAGGTCACCGCGAGACATTGTAAAGGTCAGATATGCATTCAATCACCTCCAACGATACTTAATGAAGTCGAATGCATGGCGCATCGCATCCCTCAAAGATTGATCAACGCCGACAGCTTTGTCTTTTATCCTTTTACTTCATTAATTAGTGCTGAATATAGCACCAGTTAGTAATTTTAATCGTTAAAAGTTCTCTAAATATACGAGTAGTCATTCATTAACGTTCAAGTTAAATAATAAGTGTCTTTCTATGAATAAAATTTTTCGGATTTTGTGAGGTTTTCTAGATTTCGGTAAACATTTCGAATCAGCAAAGAAACTAGTCTTCGTGTAAACTAAACATGGACCTTCAACGACGTTACTCATCATACATTTTCGGTGTTTGCCCTTCAGATTATAAAGAAAAGGGTGGAAAAATTACCTTAGCCGCTTATCGCCTTATATGGGCCTAGCAGCTTTCTAAGTACTGAATTACGCTGTACAACGGAGATTCACTTGCCTGCCTAGCCTATCAGGGAGCTCGACACTTCCACCTGTAAGTCCAGCTGTGACTAAACCCATGCGGCCGCCGAGTACGGCACCTTCTCTGTGGTTACTTTCTGGTTAGAAAACAGCTGGGAGAAGACACTATATCGAAATTGTTGAGCCCTTCATATTCATTAAACAAGTAAACATCAGTAGCCCGCTTTGGTCTACGACCGTGCAAAATAGAATTTATTGTTACCAGTTTAATAAGTTTGAGCTTAATAATCACTTAATGAAACTGGAGTTGATAGAGCTGTTCTGGAGAGAATCTTTCCTTTCAAACTTCATTGAAAGTGACCTATAAAATGACCTATAACACATAGATAATAGCTTGCCTTTATGCGCTCGTTTTGTAATGTAACTGTTTGCTCTCTTAGAAAATGTTAAATATAGCTGAACTAGAAGTCTTCATAGAGTTCAGAGCGTCCAGCTGGTGCTTTCTCAGGTCTTTCGTCACGCGTCCCGCGCTTGCTATCGCAGTGACTCAAAGGGCGTTTTTGCCAGTTCACAACTAAGCCAATATTAGAATGTGGAAGAAAAGAAATATGTGTCAAACAGTTCCGCATTCTTAAGAATGAAGGATGACGTGCTGAACGATGGATCTGTGCACTGTTTCTCAAGTCTGAATCGATGACTCCCTGGATATTTTGCGTAGTAAAGCCTTCGAACAAGTTTTAAATAAATCTGCTACAAAAGAAGTAGATTGAAATTTCATTCATTGGATTGAATATTGGTCGAAGTCATATATACTAAAGGATAAAGCTCTGGCGTTGATCAATCCCTGAGGGATGCGCCATGCATTCGACTTTCATTAAGCATCGGTTTGGAGGAGATTGAATGCATATCTGGCCCTTTGCAATGACTCGCGGTGGCCTACCGATGTATCGGGCCAGTGCTGCTATCCTCCCATGCAAGTCTGGTACCAATTTACCGACCTCGGAGGGATGGAGGGCTCCATGGGCCATAGGCGCGGGGATCGATTTCACGTGTGTGTTGCAGGGCGCCTCCGACCACTGCCCCACACCAGCCCTGTAGAGAAGAAAATCCTTCTCTGAAAAATCTTGCTAAAGGTTTTTTGATTTGTCACTTTTGTGATAGAGAAGTTCAGACTTTATTGGCTAGTTATGCTGGTTCAACATAGAAGAGATATGAATAGAAAGTACAACAGCTGGGCTAAATCTTTTCCAACACCGACAGGAATTAGGTATTGCCCCCAACTTCGACGGTAGACGGTGTTTTAAAGCCATGATAAAGAACTTTCCGTGAAACACGTCTTAAATTAATGTGGAATTACACTACTAATCAAATGATAGCAAAAATCTCTATGAACGTCAACTGACAAAAGGAGTATGAGTCACAAAAACGTTTGCTTTCAAATTCTTGATTGGATCGCTTTTCACTGCAAAAAGGACTCGCTGAGATACAATGAAGGGTGAATGATGAGTGGATATTACAAAATTACCGGTTGACCCATTTTCGCAAGTTGTGAGTATACCGTGCTTCCTTGCTTATGCATGCTTCCTACATTCTTTTCGTTTTCTTAAAACCTCCATCCACATAGGTGTTCAGGTTTGAGTTCGGAACGAATTTGGCAGTAAATTCAGGCTCTAATATTTTCTCTCAACAGGAATTATGCTGAGAGATTTGCAAAACTCTGGACCATAGGTGTCTGCGGTGGGGAAACGAACGCGCTATTACCCTTTCCGATGTCTAAGCTGTTGAGCACCACACCAAGCGGGTCGTTCGTTTCGCTTGTCTCTCAGTTAGTTTTATCGATCAGTGCCATCAGCAATCACCCGTCAACGGGATTGATCTGGGAGCCCAGATCGGCACTGAACCCAGTTAAGCTGAGCCCGTAATTAAAATCACGATGCTAACTTTTTATTTGAAATAAAAAGTTGGCATTGTGTTCTTCCCTAATTTACACGTTGAATGCCGAACGAACTGATTTTTTTTCGTTTTTTGCTACCTGAAATATCCGTGCAAGTAAGTTCTCAGCCTGTCACCAGTTTCAGCGTCTGGAAAGCGAAGTAATCTGGATAGGGAAGTAATTTGTTTGCCACTAGGATTCTTCTAGGACGACACCAATTATTTGATGACAGTGAATCCTATGACTTTCGTCCACCATTGGATGACGATGCAAAACCATAGTTTATTTCTAGATCCGAAAACATCACTGAATGCGAGAACGAAGCAAGAACAGAAAACAGACTTGTGGAGAGTTACTATTTCGACTTCCCGTTAAGGGGCATGTGGCGCAGTGATTGGAGACGCCTCTACGATACACACGCGGAATCGATTCCCGGGCCCATGGCCCACCACCCTTCCAACTCTCCAGGGTCGGCAAATTGATACGAGACTTGTCTGGGAGGATAGCAGCACTAGGCCACCACGAGTCATTGTAAAGGCCAGATTTGCATTCAATCACTTCCAACTATGCTTAATGAAGTCGAATGTATGGCGCATCCCTCAGGGGATTGATCAACGCCGAGAGCTTTATCCTTCATCCTTTATACTTCTGGCTAAGACGAAGATACATCTCGAAACATCACTCGAGTAAAGTTTTATAACAGCTCTGTGGGAACTGCTGAATACAGAAGAATAGTAATCCGTGAGAATCCACGTTTATATTTTGAGAAGGTAGTGGCTGAGATTCATTTGGTTCATAATATCAAAACTTCACCGGGCAACTAAAATTTGTTTTAGCAACTTTCGGTTTTTCCATCTCCTGTTCCCACTAAACCAAGCAAAATTTGGGAAAAGCAGTGTTCCAAGCTCATTGTTAAAGTCTTTGCTGAAAGCTTTGCTTTTCAAGCGAAAAGATTGCTGATATCGGGACACGCGCCAAAATGGTTAGTCTATCTCCCTTTTCCTCGGTTTTTTGTTCTTTGACCTGTTTTTAAAAAGCTAACGGAGAAATTTTAACAAAAAAACGGTCTAAAGGCTCCACTGTTTTCCAGTATTGCAGAGGAACAGCGTATTAGAAAATAATGGAATAAAAAAATTCTCGCGCTGAAGAGTGCGCTAAAGCAGCACTGCCAAGTTGAATTAGATCTCTTTAGAAAGGTGAAAAATGCACAATCTGCTTAATCTTTACTATATCTATGCCTTGTCGACAAAAGCCATTGGAATGGATAACACTTTTAGGAAAACCGTTGCGAGTAAACCAGGGAAATACAAGGAAGAACAGATACTTTTATCAGCCTACAGTACCTCCAGCATTCGTTGTGGTGAGCAAATCATGAAATTAATCAGAACTTGTAATCCAGGGGTAAGCTATGAGAAGGCATTAGTAAGCGCACGAGATTTTAGCAGTTCTGCACTAAGAAAAATCCCTCGAGTGTTTGAACTCCCATCGTCAATTGCCATTGACGTATTGCACTGTTTGGCCTGACCACGCACTTCGTACGGTCGGCTTTTTCGCTTCAAATCGACGGTGAGCCTCATTGATTTCTGTATTTATTGCATATGTTGATGCAGTTTCTACTCTCTTCCAAGAATGATAGCTGTGTGCTTTTCTGCCAAGTTATTAAATTTGAGACCACGCAGCAACTTTCTGTATTACTGGTGAGACCTAAGTTTGTTGCAAAAGGTTTTTCTCGACACAGCTGATTGACGTTTCGAGAGACTTTGTCCTCTTAACCAGTCGCGCTTGTAGTTCAGTCTGCTGACGTACTGTTAGATCTCATGGTGCACTAGGGTCCTACTACTACCGTAATGCAGCAATCGCTGCAGGACATCGTTTACTTTCAACGTAGACACCACTATACATTAACTGTTTTGCACAATTTGGTCCATTTCTGTCCGTATGTGCAAAATTTGTTTTCCAAATACAGTTCAAACAAAGGAGTTCTTTTGCCTGCGACAGTACGCGCATTTGTTGGTAGCGTGAGGTCATTCGAATGACATTCGTATAATTTTTATAAGTTTTTCTTTCTATATTTTTGTTAGCTCTGAAGTATTAGTCTCATTCATTGACTTCCTTTCCTCTTTGACTTTCTGCATTGAGAATGAAATTAGTTATTCAAATCGTTTTAAGACTCCTCGTAACAGTTTTTATCTCAGCTAGTGGTTTGTCTAGATGAAATGGCTAAGAAAAACTAAGAACAAGTGTAGCAAACCTAGAAAAACGAAAAAGGTTGTGTGAGGAAGATATACTGCACACTTCCCTTTAACACTTCTGCCGCATGTAGCCTCTTTCCATTCTTTCTTCACAAACGATAAAAGGATAAAGGATAGAGCTCCCGGCGTTGATCAATCCCCTGAGGGATTCGCCATGCATTCTACTTTATTAAGCATCGTTTGGAGGTGATTGAATGCATGCCTGGCCCTTACAATGACTCGCAGTGGCCTACCGGTGTATTGACCCAGTGTTGTTATCCTCATAGACAAATCTGGTACCAATTTGCTGACCTCGAAGGGATGGAAGGATTGGTGGGCCATGGCGGCGAGGATCGATTCTACGTGTGTGTTGCAGGGACGCCTCCGATCACTGCACCACAGGCGCCCCAGCATCACAAACGATAAGCATCCTTAAATGCTTCTTCTAGTTCTTCATACCTTAAACTTTTTAGCAAACGCATGAGGCTCTGTGATTTTAGTTACCTTACAAAGCACACAAGGCTTTTGTTTCGAACCCACAGACCACGCTACGCCATCTAAGCTCTCCATACCTCTACAATCTGGAAAAGTGGTACCACAAGGCTTGTTTGGGGAGCTTCCTGTGATCCATGAATGTCGAAGACTTCCTGTAATGATCATCTTCGAATTCTTAAAAACTTCCCCTCGATCCTCGTGAGTCTGCGACTTGACCGGCATGAAACGGCATCCGTGAAGGTTACACAATTTTCAAGCAACAGTGGAACCCGCACACAAACTTGTACACCTTCAACAACATATGTGCGAATTTTTCAGATCAGAGTTGGAAATCCATACAGAAAACAGCGATTGTGAAAAAACACATTGGGCCATATTATATGTGCGAACTCATAGTGAGACGAAAAGTTATGTGGTCAACGACAAATACGGTTTTTATCTGTTTGTGTTGGTGCTGGTTGTCAACAGAGAGGCAGCCATTTTGTTTTGTGGTCTTCCTTCAACATCAAACTGTTTTCCTATGAGAATAAAAGCATAAGTAGCGTCAACAATCCTCTACTCAACAATCATGCTCGCTGCCTGTATTGCACCAAGTTTCAGCAAAAGAGCTGCAGTTTAGTTGGCCGATACTATGCTACAGCATCTTCGGCTGAAGTATCCAATTGTCAAAAGGGGTTGATTGCTTGCGTAGTCAGGTTATGTGGCGTAAGGTTTCAAATTAAATGTTTTTTTTAGCTTTACTTAGATAGAGCATTATATTTGTACAGATTGTCTGTCAGTTCATCAACAGCCAATTGTTTGACTTCCATTCGTGCTAGATTGATTTCCGCTACTACAGGGCTACAGATAGTCTTCTTCCCTAATCTCTTTCCCAACATTTCCTTCTTTCCTCTCTTTCCTTCGACTATATTTAACATGTAAGCTACTACCATTGTTTGAGGCATGTTGTAAATAAGAAATAAACGAATCAAATCCTTAGACGAAACTTGCTGCTGAGAATGTCCCGTTACACCATCCTCACCTCTGACGCTAGGTCAAATAGGCAACTAAGTCCCTCTGGTGTGTTTCTATTGTTTTCAAACTTCTCTGTTAAAAATAAATCTTCTGACCTGTGGAGTAGTTTCTCCACTAGTTTTTCCGAGCAGGTTATTCTATTCCATTATTAATAAAATCCACAATCAACCTTGGGCATTACACAAATTACGCGAAACCACTAAGCACGACAACCATTATCCTTTACTTTATAGAGCGTCATTTTTATCTCTGGAGAAGAGCGAAAAGAGATTTGTTTATTATTGGAGGGATTACAAGAAATCTGGTTCAACCCCTATCTTATGAGTGTTTGAGAGCGTGGTAAAATGGAAACGACGCCGATCACTTTGTTGTCCTTGGTGCTGAAGTGGAGGAGTGCCAGAGAGAAGCCAATCGACAAATTTCCTTCAGGTCTAAAGCACCGAGGTACTCTTGTACCAAATAATTCGCCAATACTGACTCACTATTGAGTAGGAACCATCAATTTCAGCTCAGTTAATTTGGAGTCTTACTACCCAAAAAGTGCTTTTCGCCATGAGTCTCGACAGGCGCTACGTTACTTTAAAAAAAAATTGAGGTGTCTAACCTGTAGGTTATCAGCACTTATAAAATCCAAAAGCACGATATACCTGCTCTATAAATCATATTATCGCAGACAGTATTGCCTTATTTTATTTATTATATACTTATGGTCCATACGGGTCTCTATAGCATTTTGGATGTAGAAGGAATGCTCCTCCTAACGGCTTACCGCCTCATCGTGGCTGGCAGGTGTTCCTGAGTGTCGTACTGCGATGTACAGCGGAGGATTCATCCCCTGGCAGCGTCTCCCAAGCTGGGAAGGAGTTCGGCGATTCCATCAGAAAGCCTAGCTAAGAGTAAACCAATACCAGGGTTCACCACCGTTTGGTATCAAATCAGTCGCATGGTGGCAAATCTCTCTCTGATCCACAAGGACTGCGACCGCCTGTGGTGGTGAAGGCCTGTGGGAGACTTTGGCGTAGCTGACCTCGGGGCTCCAGGGAACCACAATGGATAAACCAGCAAAACTCCGAAAAAAGTGGAGATTGGGCTGGCCCTTTACAATCAGTGAAGACCGGTCGTCTAAGTATCCAAGTGTCCAAGTAAGAATGAGCTCATAAATGTGAACTTTTTCGAGTGCTCAAAACAAGTTGTTTGATTTCAGTTATAACTATGACGTATTGTTTATCGCTTTAAATTTTCAACAGTATTAAGCGATATCACGGTATAATACATTTATCTTTAAAAAGGCACTTTTCACTTTTACTCTCTCGTCGTTCCCATTTTTCCCCACTACTAACCTTTACTATAAACAGATTTTCGCTTACTTAACAATAATCACATAGACACCTTTCTACAAAAGACTTCGAGCATCCATATTTATTCGGTCCTTCCCTCCATAACTCTTATTCTCTTTCTCTATCGTCCTTACTTTAAAAAAAATATATCGCAATTGGAAGGCAGTAACACTATTTTTGTACAACTGAAATTCTTTAGTAGTGGGAAGAAAATAAAAAAGTGAAGCATTGTGATTTCAACTACAGCTTCAGCTTAACTGGGTTGAGTGCTGATATGGTGCTCCCCAGCTCAATCCCGTTGACGGGTGATTGCTGATGGCACTGACTGATAGAACTAGCTGAGAGACAGGTGGAACGAACGACTCGCATAGTGTGAGAATGAACGCGTTAACTCCTGGAAAGGGTAGTAGCTTGCAGACCCCAGCAACTCTTGCATTCGGTTCGTTTTCCCTCGCATTCATTGTCCACTATGGTCTTCCAACATTTCGCGTATTGTTCCAGCTGGTGCTTAAGGATTCCGTCTTTTTTATGAATCTTTTAGAAAGCTGTTCAAGTCATTTCGCCTTGCAATCCGGTAAAAGCCGGGCTAAGAGGTTGCCCACATGGATTGGAGGAGTGCGTTGGGGCTGGGATCGGACTAATGCCTTATGCTCCTGATCGGTGGCATCGCTAACCACTGCACTATCTCCGCCTATTTTTTGGTTACTCTCACTCAAAACCAGTGGTATCCAAAGCGGTTCAGCTTGCAAATAAATTTCATTTGCATTCAGTTACAATGCGAATTTGAGCATAACATTATCGACTCGTTCTTTACTTCATGGTACACGTTGCTCAGTGGTAGTGAGGCGCGAGACCCTCATTCGACCATACCCGGGCCAACCAATACCACAATCCCTCCAGTGGCTGGAAATCGATGCCATGTTCGCCTAGGTTTAGCCAACGAATGTCTGTGATGGCTGTCTAGGGATAACGCTAGCATGGCTATATCAAAATTCGGTTTGTCCAGTGACATTCAAAAAGAAGACCGAAAATCTTTGAGCAGTAGGCGAACTCAGGTGGAAAAAATTCGACGACCTTTGTTGATAGAGACTGCGAGAAAATGAGCTGAATTTACGAGGTGCTGAGGTTCGCACAATATTTACGATACCAGACCATGCATAATAAAAAAATTGCTCGAAGCCTCGCCGCCAGCAAACAACTAAAGGGATCCATGCGCTTTTGCCTGTCTGTTACCTCGAAACTTCACGTTTACATTGCTCGTGTGAGATACTTACTTGATACTTGAATGGCCCGTCCTCACTGGTTGTGCGGGCCCCAGCATAATCTCCATTATTCGGAGATTTGCTAGTTAAGCCATTGTGGTTCCCTGAAATCCCGAGGTCAGCCTGGCCAAGGTCTGCCCCAGGTCTTCACCACCACAGGGCAGTCGCAGCCCTTGTGGATCAGAGGGAGATTTGCCATCATGCGACTAGTTTGATAACAGGACGGTGGTGGATCCTGGCATTGGTTTACTCTTAGCTAGGCTTTTTTGATGGAAACGCCGGACTCCTTCCCGGCTTGGGAGACGCTGCCAGGGGATGAATCCCCCGCTGTACATCGCACTCCAACACCCAGGAACGCCTCCCAGCCACGAAGAGGCGGTAAACTGTTGGGAGGCCATGTGAGAGCGATTCCAAAGCCAGCATCTTCATAAAAGGCAACATGAGAATGATGTTGCGTAAGAAGTTATTTTCAAGATGATATGGTTAAACGTGGTTGTTAATAACGCTATGCATCTTCAAACCTTCATTCGACATTTGCAACACTACCGATTGATGTTTCAAAACCCACAATGGGGTATTAATCGCAATACTGGCGCTTCCTGCTTTCGAATCTCTTATGTTTTACTTGTTCCAGTTTTAGTACAAAGTTCAGAAAAATGAGGCGTAGAAAGAGGATTTTTGGGTCCATCGGTTAGCCAGTAAGCTCACTGTGATTTTGAAGGAGCCAACAAGGCAATTCGCTTTCTATTAAATTCCGGTTTTTAGGTTATTTCTATTATTCTAGCCTTTTCAAAAAGTTTTCAAACTCGATTCACTTGTATCTTGCAACCCCTACCCATGGTTGATTTAACTGAATTATGCCTACTAATATGATGAATGCTGATCAACAGCGAATGCTCTAAATCTCGAGTTGACCATGCCAACGTGCATCTGTCTTCACCACATGCACTCACCGGTGTTTGTGAATTGGAGAAAGAGTTTGGCGCCTTGTAGTTAGGATTCTTCCAGTATTGGTGAAAATGTCAACCAAGGATGATCTGATAAACCCGATCCACTGGAATTGCTACATAGACTCAAAATTATGTGAGTAAGCTATCTATCGCCGTCTTTTTCCTCTCAGAAATCCAGTCCTTCTGTCTTTATTCGATGTTATAGTTTCTTTATAAAACATCTACTGAGGAATTGATAGAAAGTGGGTGGGTAGCGCAGTGATGATGATGCCGTTCATTACAAGTACGGTGCTGCTTCGATCGCGTCCTGGACTTATAAACCTTCTCATCCTTTCGGGATCGGTAAAGTGGTGCCAGACATGTCTAGAACGCCGTTCAATCTGTGCAGTCCAAGTGAGAACGCTCTAGCTCGGCTACGCCAGGTCTCCATGTAGAATCGACTCGACCAGCATTCCACGACATTTATAAAGTAGACCACAATCCTCTACCAGCAGCCGAACCCACATGCGAAAAGTGTCAAGACCTTCGTGGATGGGAGATACGAGATAACGAATCAAATGCAAGAAGTACTGGGACCAACATTCTATATGTGATGACGGATCATGTAGGAGTAAAAAGTAAAGTAAATTTTCTTGGAACGCCTTTACATTTCATGAGATCTGAATTACGCCACGATAAGTCGTTCCCGCTTATCACTTGTATCTCCTATATTACAAGCAATTCGGATTGACACCGAGTAACTCGAGCGCATAGCTACAGGTGCATTCATCCTTATCATTCACCAGGACTGCCTCACATTCTCCACTCGATAGAAGAAGACCATGGCACTTTTGATATGAAGTTACAACGGGGCGGATAGCACAGTGGTAGTGATGTCCGTCAACTTGAGCATGGTGCTAGTTCGATTACGCTCCGGGCCAACCAAGTTTCTCATTCCTCCGTGGTCGGGAAACTGGTACCGGACTTGTCTGGGAAAAAAACCACTGTTTGCAATCCAAATGGTAACGCTCCAGCCCGGCTATCTCAGGACTACAGGGAAAATTGCTCGGCCACATTCTACGATATTCAAGATGAAATGAGAATCCTCAAGCAGCAACCGAAGCCACACGTAAAAGTCAAAGATCTTCGTGGATAATGGATGCGAGGAAACTAATCGAATGTGAGAAGTGCTGGAATCCGCACAGTAGACGTGGAGACGGATCAAGTAAAAAGTTAAAATAAAGAAAAGATGATGATACCCTGCCGTGAAAATTATAGTAGACAGAAAATGAAACGTAAACATTGTGAATTCAACTACAGCCTCAGCTTAAGTGGGTTCAATGCCGATGTGAGCTCTGCAAGTCAATCCCGCTGACGGGTGATTGCTAATGGCAGAAATCGATAGAACTAGCGAGAGACAAGCCAAACGGAGGACCCGCATAGTGTGGTAGTGAGCGCGTTACTCCTCGGAAAGGACAATAGCGCGTTCGTTCCCCACCGCAGACACCTGCGGTCCGGAGTTTTGGAAATATCTCAGCAATATTGTGGTTGTATTTCGCTTTAATACCCTACCGTGGAAATTATACTAGGCAAAAAAATAAAAAGTAAACAAAGAAAATATGTTACATCTTTGTTTTTTTTTATGACAACATCCATATCCATGGATTTCTCGTTGGCCTCTACTGGGACGGCACGAATTACTCACGGGAATACTTCAAGAGAGCCTATTACCTGTATTCACCTGAACCCTAAGTGTAACTAGATTGTGACTTTGGAAAACTCCGTATATTTCCAAGACTTATACACTTAGAAACAAATGCACAAAGTGGAACTCTGAATAGGTATGTTATTTTTTATCTGTTTCAACTACATTGTGCTTTTAGGGGATTGTCACCACTCAAATTCACTTGAACCATTGAGATTATGCAAACTGAAATTATCATTGTATTGATGATCTTGAGTATTCGACCATATTTAAATTTCATCTATTCACATAAAGTATTCCAATCTTCCACTGCATTCGATTGTTACTTAAAACATGCCTTCGTAAGTATAAACGCTCATCGTCGTTTTCTGTAGTGTCGCCTTTACTTTCTGTGGTATTTGAGTTTTCCTTATTCTTTTAGCTTTACTTATTCTCAAACTTTCCAGAATGGTCTTTACGGAAATTGTTGGCACCTTGTCTTTTCTTCAACCACAGGCTGACGACGACATCTTCGATCGCTTACATTACTACTACACGACCACATTTCTACTTCTTACGGCGGTAAGAATAATTTATCTTAATGCTTCTAATTTACTTTTTTTAATTTAATTAATTTTTTAATTTTTTATTTCTTGGTTATGAGAAAATTTTGTGCAGTACATTTACTTACCTACTTAGTTACTTGGACGGCCTGTCTTCACGAGTTGTGCGGACCCCAGCACATTTGCCGTTTGTTTCTTTCCCTCGCAATAGTCGTCGTACAACAGAACACATTGTTGAAACGCTCGGTTAGTAGTGGGCACTATAGTTGCTATGAATGAAATATTGGTCCACGTCTCTGCTGCGTAACGGAGTGAAAGATGACTGTTGAATTAAGGAGGTGAGCGCGGATTTGCGTGTCTTTTAGTTGATCGGTGGCTTCTTTGAAAGGCCAGAATGCAACCCAAACTGCCCTCCTTCTTCTGCCTAATTTCTCCTCCATCTTGACTTACATGTTCGTTAAACGCTCAAAGAATACATGCGAGGTGGGTTCTGTAATCAAAAAAACCACCCCGTTTAATTTGTTCCCCCTTCGCACTAGGGGTTTTTCATGAAGTGGATCTTTTGGCCCGATTTATACGTAGTCCGATTTTTTTCCCGGTTTTTGAGCCCATTGATCATCGTTTCTGCTTCGTTGGTACTTTTTGGGAAGATGATGTCGTCGGAGAAGCGAATGTTTGGTAGGAATTTTTGCATCAATACGTATGCTTTCCTCTTCCCAATCGAGTGACCTCACTATCCGCTGTAGTGCGCCACTGAACAGCTTTGGCAATATTGGGTCGCCTTGTCGAACCCCCTTTTCCTATGGGTATGGTAAGAAGTCGGTGAAAAAAACCGATATAGGTATTGTCGTAGTACGATTCTGACAACAACTCCTTAATAATTCAAAAGACCGACTTTCTATAAACCTCGGCATAGATAATTGATATATTTATTTATATGTTCTTATAAACTGATCTTCTTTAGCTGATGCGAGGTTGATACAGGTTTTCGTTGTCGTTGTCGTTGTTGTTGATGTTGTTGGTCGATGGTTGACGTTTCAGCGATTTCGCCTTACTCAGAGCCTGGACGTAGTTTTATATTAGAATACTTTTAATTATTCGGTGGGAAAAAAGGCTAAAGTATTAATGAAGATCGAACTTTTAAATAAACGCCATATTGAACAGAAAGGCTACTCACCGTGATGTTACGAGTGGGACCGGCCCACGCGTTGTTCACGTGGGGGTCGCGAGCAAAATGATATTTTGACCCCGGGGTGTGTCGTGCTCGCGACCCCACGTGAACAACGCGTGGGCCAGTCCCACTCGTAACATCACGGTGAGTAGCCTTTCTGTTCAATATGGCGTCTATTTAAAAGTTCGATCTTCATTAATACTTTAGCCTTTTTCCACCGAATAATTAAAGTATTCTTAGTGTAAAATACGTCCAGGCTCTAAGGAAGGCGAAATCGCTGAAACGTCAACCATCGACCAACAATATCAACAACAACGACAACGACAACGAAAACCTATATCAACCTCGCATCAGCTAAAGAAGATCAGTTTATAAGATCATATAAATGAAAAGATTCTGATAACAGTCAAATAGAGCTATTATTTAGGACAGGTCCACTCTTTTTGTCGACGAACGCTGATAGAATTGCATTCGTTTCGACACTGTCAAACGATATTTCATCGTCGACAAAAGTCAGAAATTGGGGCAGGTGTTATTCCCGAGATATCTCAGTGATCCTGTACACAGTTTGGATGTGGTCCATGCAGAAAAAGTCTCTTTCGAAGCCCTGCTTACTCGACTGCTTGCGTCCCATCCAATGTCCTTGATACGCGCGAGAAGTTTCACATAAATTTCATTCAAATTCATTTAAAATTTCATGTCATGGCGGGATGTTTTGCCGAAGCCATCTTCGTTCATCAGGGTACAACTTCTAAGACCTTCGACAAGCATCTCGTAGTGTTCAGTCAGGTCTTCGTTAATCTGCTAGTCGCGTTTGGATATGATTTCGTTCAGGATGATTTTTTTCATATGGGCTTTTTTATTTGTTGTCGTTGACATGAATCGTTCTACAGCTTACGGCTGAATAGAATCATCGCGCGAACAAGGTGATGATCGTACCCAGTAGGGAATGATGGGACTACTGATGTGTTAAGGGGGAACCACCCTTTGTTTGTCAGAATATGGCCGATATCCGCATGACTCGTGCAATTAGGAGACTTCCATATCCAGGACGGCTTTCTCTGTTCTGGAAAATTAAGCTTCCATGAAGGAAGCATGCCGCGGACGAGAGCCCTGCAATACGGTTTCCATTCTCATTTCTTTCTTCCGATCCAAATTTTTCCGATCCCGTATTCGCTTTTGTTCGCCTTTCCTACAATGTATAATACAATATAATATACGTACTGAAATATACAATACATCTGTGCCATTAAATCTCGGCACAACTATTCGTATAAGTCTAAAAAATGGGTTCTCGGTTGCCTTCCCGACAGTGTCCCAATCGCACGGCGGTGGTCCTGGCTGTGTAGATATAGGTGGTTCATCTTTTCAGCAACTCCATCCGGGAGCCCACTAAGAAAAATTTGGGCGAAGAAAAAGTTGAGTTGAAAAGAAAACCTGGTCGTGCGACTGGAAATGAGCATCGCAACTAAATTTATTCACTCTGAAGGAAAGGCATATTTTCATTTCTACATTTGTGCTATAACTACCGCTGTAAGGACAATGTTGTCAGCACGGTTTTACGGAGAAATATACCGTAAAATAACTTATTCTAAAGCAATTTCATTCATCTTTAAGAATTGGAAGACCAATGGTTATCTCTCTAAGGAAAGCTTTATTCTGAAGAAAATCGCTCATTTTTTGAACCCTGGGCCTACTCTATTCAGGTTTGCTATTGTGGTCACGATCAACACCATATTCATCACAGTTTCAGGTGTTGGTCAGCTTGAAAATGTTCGGTGGACGACCGATTGAATGTTGGCTACCTGCTGAGTACAAGAAAAGTTGGGAGGACTACGCCGGTATCTTTTAGAAGAATTTCTGCCATGAAAAATCCACATTAAAATAAATTCTTTTCAACGTTTGGCTATTTTATTTTTCACATTCTATTACTTATAATTGCGTCACCTTTCTGTTGGGAGCAACAATAAAGAATAAAGCTCTCAGCGTTGATCAATCCCTGAGGGTGCGCCATGCATTTGAATTGATTAAGTATCGTTGGAAGTAATCGAATGCATGTCTGCCTATTTAATGATTGGCGATGACCTATGTGTCAATGTCAAGTCTTAATCTTAATCATTAATGTGTCAAGTCAATACTGCTATCCTCCCAGACACGTCTGTTACCAATTTGCAGATACCGTAGGGATGGTAACCTCAGTGGTGAGCCCTGGGCGCAGAGTCGATCCCTAGAGCACGTGTGTATTTTACAGCATATCTAACCACTGTGATGTTACACGCCGCTTATGGTAGTATTATTTCTGTTACATCACACATGAGTAAAAACGAGTTTAACAGTCACAATTCTAACTCACTATTTACTGCCTGCTCTTTTTTTAATGACAAGGCATATTGCGAAATATAACTCCGCTGATACTGAGATAATGTTTGCTTTTTTGTTTTCTGCCTACTACAATTTTTGCGGTAGGGTTTTATGCGAAACACAACCACAATATTGCTGAGGTATTTGCAAAACAACGGACCGCAGGTGTCTGCGGTGGACACTGAGCGTGCTATTGCCCTTTCCAGGGGGCAATCCCAATCCCGTTGACGGGTGATTGCTGATGACACTGATCGATAGAACTAACTGACAAACAGGCGAAACGAAAGACCCACATGGTGAGGTGGTGAACGCGTTAGGCCATGCAAAGGGGTAATTCCGTGTTCAGTCCCCACCGCAGACACCTGCAGTCCGGAGTTTTGCAAATATCTCAGCAATATTATGGTTGTACTTCGCTTAATACCCTGCCATAAAAATTATAGTAGGCAGAAAATGAGAAGTAAACATTGTGAATTCAAATACAGCCTCAGTTTAACTGGGTTCAATGCCTATTTGAGCTTCTCAGATCAATCTCGTTGACGGGTGATTGGTGATGGCACTGATCGATAGAACTAGCTGACAGACAGGCGAAACGAAGGTCTCACATGGTGTGGTGTGAACGCGTTAGCCTCCGGAAACGATAACAGCTTGTTCGGTCCTCACCGCAGACAAAAGTGTCTGGAGTTTCCATTTGCGCACGCGTAGCGCAGTGGTTAGAGGAGCCTTGCAATACACACGGGTTTGACGCCGCGCTCCCCACCGCGAGTCATTCTAAAGAGCAAATAAGCAATCAGTCACCTCCAACAATACTTAATGAAGACGAATGCATGGCGCATCCCTCAGGAAGAGATCTAGGCCAAGAGCTTTATCCTTTTCATCCTTTTACCGGGGCCTCACGTGTTTCCTACTACAATGATCAAGATAGCACGAATCGGCACTCTACCCACTTAAACTAAAGCTGCAGTTGAAAGCACAAGGTTTTAGCTTTTACTATTATCCATTCTTTTAAATGGCAGGGTACGATACGAAATTTAACCTAGAGTAGGGTAGCAAATAAGTTAAAACGTTGTGATTTCGACTACAGCTTCAGCTTTGCTTAGTTCAGTGCTTATTTGTGTCCGCCAGACCATTCCCGTTGACGGGTGATTGCTGCTAGCACCGTTAGAGTAAAAATATAGTTGAGAGAAAGGCAAAGCAAGGGTCTCGGCTTGCGTGGTGAACAGCACGAGAACTCCCGGTGAGGCTAATTGATGATTCGGAGCCCACATTGGTTCCTGAATCTCAGCATCCTTGTAGTTGTATCTCATGTCGCACCCTGCCATGAAAAGATTAGGTAGTAAATAAGAGCTAGAACAGTAAATATTGAAATACTTAATACTCGTGTTCACCAATGCTAATCACACATTCATTATAGCCACCAATACTAAATATGGACGTGTGTGGCGCAGTGGTCGGAGGCGGCCTCCAACACACACGTGGAATCGATCCTAACGCCCATGGCCCACCAAGCCTTCCATCCCTCCCGGGTCTGCAAATTGGCACCAAACTTGTCTGGGTGGACAACAGCATTGGCTCGATACATCGATAAGCCACCACGAGTCATTGTAAAGGCAAGATATGCATTCATTCACCTCCAAACGATGCCTAGTGAAGTCCAATGCAGCGCGCATCCCTCAGGAATTGATCAACGCCGAGAGCTTTATCCTTTATTTACCCTTTAATACCAAATGTTTTAAAGAATACTACGGAACGGCATTAGTAAGGCATTCATGCCATGCGTGGTGAATGAAATTACTGTATTTCAGAAATGTATTGCTGGGCTCGTAATACCTATTTCGCCCCATTTGATGATGTGAATCTACCCGATGTAGAGGATCGAGGCAAGACAATGGTAGGTGATCTAGTAAGGCGCATCTTGTTGATTTTTTATTTGCTCACTAAATGATGTATTTTCTCATCCTACCTGTAAAAGTCCCCACATCAACATGTTCCGTTAATGTAGGACTTTAAGTAAAGGAAAAGGATCCGAATGGCCAAATTCTTTTTCTCAATAACCATTTCAGTAGGTTGCCGCCTCAACCCGCTTGAGGTTTTCCCCCCTGTCGAACTGCGGTCAGTAGAAATGAAGCTCCTCTCCCAAATGGTCTGCGAGTGCCAGAATTCGCTATCATTCTAGCAACAATGAAAAATACTAGCTGTCGACTGGTCTTAGAAAATCGTCTTAGAAAATCATAGCATTGCATTCGAGAGTTCATCGAAAGACAACGCTGCTCAACAAATAAGCTACCGGTCGAGATTAAAACCTTTCTTTATATTTCTGTTTATCAAACACTAGGTGTTGTTTTATTTCTTTATTTACGCACACACTGACGCTTTCAGCGGATTTCGCTTTCCTCAAAGCCTGGAAAGGTCAAGCCAAGTTGACCGCAATCTACCTACCATGCACCTCCATGACCAAACAGAGAAAATGCTGAACCAAGATTTCAATCACATTGAACACAATAGCTTCTTTGCACAATTACCGCTTTCTATGAGTCTTCCACTGAATATGTTACGTAGAGACCAACCACATAGAGTTCACATGGAATCGTAATGTGCCCATCCCATCAGAATAACATGCTTATAAACTGCCCAAACCAAGCGTGATTACGAGGCATTCCTCGTTGCGGTTCACTTTACGGATTGTCGGAATTAATCCAGAATGCTTCGAGAGTTTTGAGCGCTTGTGTTTTAGATTCCTACGCGAGGATAAAACTTTTCTTTTGCCCTCGATATTACTCATGATGTCTAAAGGTGTTCAAGAATTTTTAGTCCATGCTTCAATCAACAAACAACTACAGTGATGTTAACAGTTATGAGAAAGCTGAAAGATATTGACAGCTGCTTTCCAGCACTAATTATACCTGTTGCCCTAGGGATTTTTCCAATCATTTTTGCGTAGCTGGACTAGTGTTTTTTTTCTCAGCGATATCAATTCCTCTTAGTTAATGTTTTTCAGACCATTGGTTGATAAAGGCCCAGAAAGATGGAACTGCAGAGATGATGTGTAAACTTTAGAAAATAAGAAACAACTGTCCTTTCGAGATATTTCTCTTTTCACCCTACGTCAAATCTACACCGACAGTGTACACTGCCATGATATGTTAGAAGGTGTGCTAAAGACTGAATGCTGATTTGCTGATTAGGGAGGTAAACAGTACGAAAGAAGGTTGAGTCGTAGACTCTTCACACTGTATTCAGACTAATCAAAAGCCACTAGCAGACCACCAAGTTTTGTTGAAGCAACCTCCTCGAAATAATTCGAAAACACGTCAACTAAATATTAGTGTCCTTATCAATTCATAATTCATTACCCTAAACCCCAAAATCAGTATTACCATAAAGACTGCGGACTTCTTGAGCCCGGATGCAATTTTGAAGCAGCAAATTTTTATTCAAAAGCAGTCCACGTGTTCCATTTGGAGACTCAGCTCATATAACTATGTACGTAAAATCCGTGTGCCATAGAACAGTACGTATTTTTATCAAGACGAAAACTACAACTTTCCCCATCGATGTAGGTTTCTGTACTCGCGTATAGCCTATTTTTGAGAATAATCAAAGGTGGTGAAACGCTTATCACTCGATGCAGTTACTGTGACAACACGAACTTGTTGTTTTCTCCTGGTGCATGTAGCGCACTTGTTACAGGTGCATCGCAATGCACAAGGGGTGTTACTTCGATACCACCGCCTTAGGCAAACCAAATTCTCCATTCTTCTGGGGTCGGTAAATTGGTGGGAGATTATCTGGAAGGATACGAACACTGTCTTGGTTCATTGATTAGCCACTAAAACTCACAGTACTTTCTAACCATGCACTCAATTACAGCTGTGATCATACAAATACAGTCGAAAACATAATGCATCATCAAAGCATTAAAGGCTATAGATGGGCTGAACGCTTTGCGTTTCATCCTTCTAATTGTTTCTGTTTTCAACGTTCAACACTGCTAACATCAGAAAGGAAGGGTCTAAAGGACCTACTGTTGCTGCTTTAGTCTGACCTACGCGACCTTAATCCGATCCACCCAGAGATGCAGAAGATATGCCTTCCAGTAAAACTGTCCTACATGGTTCATATAACAGTTATGAAATAGGCTGCTCATAAGTGAGGCTAGCTCTGAAGAAAAAAATAGCCTCATAAAAAATTGATACGAGGCCACACATTGAAACGATAAAAAAAGGATAAAGCTCCCGGCGTTGATTAATCCCTGCGGGATGCGTCATGCATTCGACTTCATTAAGTATCGTTGGAGGTGATTGAATGCATATCTGGCCTTTACAATGACTCGCGGTGGTCTACCGATGTATAGAGCCAATGCTGCTATCCTCCCAGGCATGTCGACCCCGGAGGGATGGAAGGCTTGGTGGGCCATGAGTGCGGGGATCGACTCCACGTATGTGTCGCAGTGGCGCCTCCAACCACTGCCCCACAAGCTGCCTTAGGCCGCACACTAACCACACACGAAATATTTTATTTTTTGTAGAAACAGCTATGAATTACCTCTTAGGTCTCCTACTATCAATGGGTACCATTCTTTCTGGTAATTGTAGCCTTCATGTTCTACTCACCTTGCCTACTTTGGAGACTTCTTTACGACAAGTCAGGTACCGTACGTCTACTTTTTTACATTTTTTACCTGTGGATGGAAATTCATTTAAAATTTTGCAAACATTTTAAATATTGGCCTGTTTTTAGGCATCCGACTAAAGGACATTATGAGTTTCGCTAACGATAAATCGAACGTGCAACCAGGTAGGAGTTGTTTTTATTTCTACAATCAGTGATTTCTAACCCATAACGGACTCACGCTACTTAGCGTGGCTCTCCCAACCGATTACGAGCAATTTTTTCGTTGGATGCAGACTTTCTGGTTTTTTGACAACAAAAAATAACTTTTCTATATGCAGTAGGGAATGTGAGCGTGACAGAAACTGCGGAACAGACTCTGCCCTATCCTTTTATGGGCATGAATGATGTGTATGCTTCTATTTATTGCGTATTACCCCCAACGGTTTACCGCCTCATCGTAGCCAGGAGGTCTTCTTGGGTGTCAGGGCTGCGTTGTACAGCCGGGGAATTCATCCCCCCAACAAGGTATCCCAAGCTTAGAAGGAGTCCGGCATTTCCCTGAGGAAGCCCAACTAAAGGTAAACCAATAACAGGATTCACCACTGTCATGGTATCAAACTGGTCGCATGGTGGCCAATCTCCTTTTGATCCACAAAGTCAGCTACTGCATGTGGTGATGGCGAGCTGCGGGCACACCTTGGCTAGGCTGACCTCGGGACACCAAGGAACCACAATGACTAAACCAGCAAAACTCCGAAGGAATGGGGACTTAGCTGGGGTCCGCACAACCAGTGAGGGCGGGCCATCCGAGTATCTAAGTATCGATTGTGTGTTACTCTCATCCATTATGTAAATACATTGCTGTGAGCACTTGGAAATATCTGGCATAGTGTTCTGAGCCTGTTTCGGTATTTTCCATACCCGCATATTTCATGCAATGCCCATAGTGATTGAAACGAAGTAAAAGTTAACCGTTGGTTAGACTAGCGGTTAATAAACTTTTTCGAAAAAAACGTTTTTTGTAAACCATTAAGTGTAATAAAGAATGGTTTTACTAATCTCACCACTACTGTTTCGATCTGCTTCCAATTAGCGGTCGAATAAATGTGCACAGTCCGTTAGTCTAAATGCTATAGCGTCCATACGGTCCCTTCGTCCGAACCCGTGTGTAAACTATAGGGGCCCATAGACGGCGTTATGGGTTAAGCAATGTTGCAACACGAGAAATGTTGAGATACGGAAATGTTAATCACGAGAGGTAGTAGAAAACTAAACTATGAACCAACTAGAAACTGATATACTTTTGGTTTATTACAAAATCATTTCGGTTACTCATCTTGCGCCCTTGAACATGCTGTGTGCGAGACGCATTGTATGCTATACAATCATGGAGGAAACGGGACAAAAAAAGACGCTCTGGATTCCACACATTCCCTTCAGTGTCGTATTGTTCAACCCGATTTCCATTTGTCACAGAGTTTCTTATTGATCGGTAGGTTGTCCGACGCAGATGCATTAGGCACAGCCTGTGAAAAATCCCTTCTGTAAAGCTAACAAATAAATAAAGCTCTCGACGCTGATCGATCCCTGAGGGATGCGCCGTGCATCCGACTTCATTAAGCATCGTTGGAGGTGATTGAATGCATAGCTGGCCTTTATAATGACTCGCGGTGGCCTACCGATGTGTCAAGCCTGTGCTGCTATCCTTCCAGACAAGTCTCGCACCAATTTGCCGACCTCGGAATAATGAAAGCCTTGGTGAGCTACGGACGCAGGGATTGATCCCATGTGTGTGCCGCAAGCTACTTCGGACAACTGCTCCACACATGCCGTTTAAAAATCTCTTTTGTACACGTGATTATTTGAAAAAAATATTTTTTCAAACTTGTTTGTTGGCCTGCAGTTTAACTGGTATAAATATGTGCCATTGTATGGAATGTACGAACAGAAAAAATGTCGAAATAAACCTAGTGGAAGTTGCAAAATCTTTGGAATCCTAACAGTGATGGGTTTCCAGGATGGTTCATAGTAACAAGTACTAAGTACTCGGATGCACAGCGGCAGAGCAGAGTGTTTTCTATAATTCTTTTATGTTCCCAACCTTAATGTCTTCTGGATACTAGAAAATTCTCGTGTATTGTCGAACATCCAGGGGTTTTCGTGGCCGACATTGAACTAGGCACTGTCTCATTTGGTTAGTCGATATCTATGAATGATGTTGATCACTCGTGAAATGAAAATGGAGTTCAACACGTTTTAACAAATTCCTTACTCGTTCTTTGCTCGATTCCCTATTTTACATCTAGTTCACTTTCGTCCATCGATCGAAATAGATCAAAAATGCACACCATGAAAAATGGTTGGATTGACTAACCAATGCTCGCAAATCGAATGGAAGGTTTTCACAAAGAATCACGGGAACTCTGAACTACATCTCACTTGATTTTTAATTTGGTGGCTGAGCAGAACTTTATCCCTTTTCCGAATATCGGAAGTCCTTATAGGGCTCTTCCAAGTCTTCAAATTCACAGTCGTTTGACCATGCAGATCGGCCTTTTGTTTCTCGATATGTGATTACGTACTACCGGAAAGGCAACGATTTCTAGGATTTCACTGAACTTTTGGACGGAAATCTGGAACTCTTGGTCAGAGTTGTTGCTGGAATGAACCTCGCGCTGAGCATCGCATGGCTGGGGAGACGTGACGAAAGTCGAAATATGAACGAGCCATTTGTCGAGGAGGATCTATACCGATTCATCACATCTTTGCTTTCGAACTTGTTGAAGTGTTTCGTCAATTTATGGCCTCAGTTTCAGTAGTATTCGTTTAAATGAATGAGGTTTTCAACTTGTCTGAGATGGAATAGAACGTAGAAGTCTCGAATACTGAGAGAACTTGAGCATGACCGTATAAATGTGAGACTCCGCTTGCCAGTTCCTCTGTTTTCTGAGACAGCTGTGTTTCATAACATTGTTTTGTGCTTACCATAAAAGGATAAAAGCTTTCGGCGTTGATCAATCCCTGAGGGATGTGGCATGCATTCCATTTCATTAAGCATCGTTTGGTGATTGAATGCATATCTGGCCTTTACAATGACTCGCGGTGGCCCACCGATGTATCGAGCCAGTGCTGTTATCCACCCAGACAAAGTCTAGTACCAATTTGCTGAGCCCGGAGGGGCAGAAGGCTTGGTGAGCCATGGGCGCGGGGATCGATCCCACGTGTGTGTTGCGGCGTGCCTCCGACCACTGCGCCACACGCGCACGTGTTTACCATATCAATGAATATTATATGTCCTGTGCTGCGTTCAGCTTTCTTTCCTTGAAGCCCGTTGCTACGATCTTTCCGTTCTGTGATTTGTACTGCGTTCTTTTGCGTTATCTGTCATCAAACCTTCAGAAGGATGTTAATGAATTCTTGCTGCGAATTATAAAAGGTCACTCGGAATCACCTTGTCGTCTTGATCATTCATTTCTTCGCTGATGATAGGACTGCTCGAACAAACCCCAATAAAGTCTCCATCAGTCTCTGTCACGTGCCAAAGTTGTGCACTGAGTTGTGCTTCTACGGTACACATGAAGAACATATTTTTCAGTGCCTTAGTGATGAAAACTTATTCGGACCCGTGGCTTCTCCACTGCGAACGACATAACCAGACATCCGACCCTCTCTCACTCTCTTTGTCACTTCCGCTCTCTCCCTCTTCCTTTTTTTTGTTAGTTAACATTGGTAAGGATTTCGCATTCTTTGTGTCGTAGGAGTTACAGTTGATGCTCCGACATCATCTTCTCCTTACCACCTTCAGTAATGCTCATTGAACACACCTCTCTTTATATAGCACACGAGTTTCTAAAGCCGGCATCAGCACTAGAATGGTATTAAAAAGTGAGCATGGGATCCTCCTTGTCTTTTTTATTACAAAGGCGCTCTTGTGAGCTCTGAAGGTCAATCGTTCCCTCTTGATGAGTTTTGGATCAGAATCGTTTGTTATTGTTGAATTTCTAGTATCACTTTTTTGTTCAAATGAAAGCAAGTTTTCCACAAGTGCACTGCACATTTCCTGGCTTGGCTACTGCTTGGAGTGGTGGAAAGGGAAAGCGAACGTAGTGCAGCTGTCGGACACTAGGATTCGCTGAGATGTAATGCTGTTCTAAATTTGTTCTTACGACAAAAAGTGCCTCTGTCACTACATTAGGATTTTGGTTGGGCTGATTTTTTTCTTGGTACCATCATAGCCGTGATAATCTTTCGCAAATTGCTACTGCAGGCTATAGCCGACTTTCATGAATGGAAAGGAGTTTCTTTGCCCTCCCACTGGGATTTGTCAAGGCGAGTAGAGGGTTACGCATTCTGGGAGTATTCAACCGCCCGATCTGCGATGCAGTAGTCTGAATAATAGCAATATGGGAGAACATTTTAAACTGAAGTTCCATGACTACTACAAATAACAGTTTGCTTATTCCTTATCGACAAGACTTCTTTACAACTGTTTCTCCAGCACCACATGATCTGCTAACAAGGTATCCTCATTTTTTTACAATGCCTTGTTTTATACACTTTACTTCATCTCTCCTTCTGTACTGTCGTTAAATTCTAAACTCATAGCTTCTCGTCGAGCGAACATCAACGGCTTGGCGATGCATTTGGCATCTGTCTTCAATCATCGATTTCGTTTCGGATCCGTACATCCCTATCATCATAAGTAAGCTCATAAACATTCTGACGATAATATTTTATGTTAAATAGCATTTCTTATAAACCTAAGTGTTCTCTTTTAAACTTTTGCCCAGTGCTCTGAAAGTATTCCAGAAATAGATGCCGAATTAATATAGCAAAATGACGGAAGACATTGTTATAATTACAGTCGGTCATGCGCGGAAAAGGAGTGAGATTTTTATGAGAAATAGGTCCTACTTATAAAAGGGAGAGAGGAAAAATGAAGTATGAAAAAAAACGAATAGAAGGAAAAACAGAAGTGAAATGAAACACGAGGTTTAATGAGAGTATGTCTGTGGAGAGAATCAGTTAAGGATTACTGTAGTATGTGGAATGATTAGAAGAAGTAGAGAGAGTACGGTAAGAATAGTGAGAAAGTGAAGATAGAAAAAATGAAAAAAAAGATAGAAATCTAAGTGAATATATTAAGTAAAACACAGTTCAATGAAGTAAAGTTATTTTGATTCTACACTATTCCGTTCAGAATGTTAAAGTTCTTAAATCTTCGCTTCTACGAGGCCTATTTAACCTATCTCTACCTGGGAATCAAACTACTCTTTCTTATAAATGTGCTAGTACAGGTAAGTTTTAGGGATTTCTAAACATCATTTTGATAGAAATTGTTGTTCGTTTCTTACATAAGGTTTAATGAAAGAACAAATTTACCACAACAACTGACAAAGCAAGTAAAAGCCAATCATCAGTGACCAAAAAATCTACATGACGAGAAGATTTAACAAGAGCGCGTGTGGCGCAGTTGTCGGAGGCGCCCGTGGCTCATCAAGTGTTCCATCTCTCCGGGATCGGCAAATTGGTACCAGACTTGTCTGGGAGGATTACAGCACCAGCTCGATACATCGGTAGGCCACCGCGAGTTATTGTAAAGGCCAGATATACATTTAATCACCTCCAACGATGGTTAATGAAATCGAATGCACGGCGCATCGCTCAGGAGATCAACGCCAAGGGCTCTATCCTTTTATTTATGCTGACACCTCAGCTTTTTAACCAATTTTTTGGAAAATCGATTCGAATTCTCAAAGAACTTGCAATAAAATTTTTAAAAATGCTAAAAAAGCGAGTAGACGTGTACGCCTTTATGATGTTGTTATGTAAAACAAATTTTCAGATGTTTCTACTTAGCCGATTTCTTGAAACAAATTCGCAAGGTTTTTATGGCTATGGAATTTTATGGGACCTCGTCACAGGACAAGGTGGTTGTTGTTTTTATCCAATAACTGATGATTTTCTGGAGAATATCTTTCGATTTGGAGAAACGGGTGTTTGCAAAGAAATCTTTGGGCGATCCATATAATTCGTAAGCTCTACAAAAAGGTGGTCCGATGTGAAATGGTAAACAACGACTTTGGATGGAGTTCGTTCTCCATGATGATGGCGTTGACCCGATTTTCTACTTGTTTTCAGCATCGTATTCCTCCTATGAAGATCCATTTCAATTCTACCCTTCATGGAATAATCCTACTTACTTCTTATAACGCTGCCAGGGATTGAGCTACGTCGAGAACATTTTAGTTTCAAGGCTACCTCTCCAGGCGCTCGTGGCGCAGTAATTTGAGCTACCTTGCATTCGTTCGATCCCGCGCTTAGCTCTAACAAAGTCTCTCATCCTTCCATAATCTGCACATTAAACGAAGCTTTTCCGATAGCATAAAAAACACTCATTTCAAAAGGTTTATAAGCTCCATAAGTTGTCGCTTAGACCACATCACTTCTACAATGCTTAGAAGAGTAGAATACACTTCACGACTGCATCGTAATGGAACATTTTCTTCTATATTCTTTATTATCAATGCCACTTTATTATCAGTCACTGGTTATCGAGAGTTTTCTGGAAAAGGCGCTCGTCGTAGATTTTACCATTTTATTGAGTAAGGCATAGGCGTAGGTGTATAAATACCCAAGCCAGATTAAGCTTAACGATGTACAATTCCTAACGACATTCTCGTTGACTGGAGCTGTGTAGAAATAAGTGCCAAAATTCACTATGCTGTTGTTGGATTCCCGCAGGTGTCAACTGTTAACCTTTTTGTTATTTACTTAATTATCCATTTAGGTTTTTGGTGATGTCATGTCATCGAATGGAAGAGACAACTACAGCTAGTAATTTGATGCTTAGTACGTGAAAAACACCTTCATCCTACTCGAATGGCTACATGGCCCATTTTTCACGTATCCTTAGCATGCCACGATCTCCTGCACTAGTTCTATTCGCGTGGGCATCTTGCAAGCTCATTCATTACGGTTTTCGGGTCCACAACTGGGTTCGGCTGCGGCATGAGAGACCGCCGCCTTCTTGTCGAATGAAAGAAGAGCGTAATTGTCTTTTGGAATTCTCAGTTAACTATGATAGAACGTTCTGCCTTTTTCTCTACTGACACTCTCTAATTCTTTCTGACGAAAAGCTGGTGACTTCCCGTCGTGCAATTAAGGTTCAATGTGGGCGGCGACAATTCTTGCGATTACTCATCCGATCGTTATCCTAAACCTATTCTGTCGAGTTCCCTGAAGACGATGAAGGAAAACGAGGCTTCCTACTGCATTTAAACCGACATTGGTATGCCTCTTAATAAAATGCCGTGGGACGAAGTCCACATAGTCAGAAGGACGATTTCTTTCTCCTCGGTTCGAGTTCCGCATTCTTTCCTTTGCCCTTGTGAATTTAAAAACTGAGTGCCCACTTGGCAGCAATCGTGTTGTTGGCCGAAGAAGAAGCATGCATGGATTAGTCAATCTGACATCGTTCACATCCAAGCTGAGTTCTCAAGCAGCGGATTGGTCTAACCGACATCGTTCACATACAAGGTGAACGTGGTAACGAGAAATCGACTCTTGGATAAATCCTCCAAATTCAATAGCGTACCAGTGTTTATGCAAAATGCAAATTAAGGCTTAGCAATAAAAACTACAGTGTTCAGGCTGGACGGAATCACCAAACTTCCCTGTAGTCACATACTGCGACATGGAGATCCGGATTCTTGGCCAAGTGCAGAGACACACCGTCCAGTGCGTACTGGTGATCAACATTTTTACCGAAAAGGTAAATATCATATGTTGTAACATGCTACCTAAAGTCGCTAAGAATTGAATATCCAATTTCAGTTTACTTAGACGATAAACTAGTTATTAGAGAATAATGACCAGCAAAAGAGTATCTGTTGTTGGCTGCAGCGAGACGAGGTGCTCAAATGGTGCAGTCACATCAAGGAACACACCATGCTTTCAAAATAAAGCTTCTTATTTTTACTCTGCATCATAAGAAGATGACCACGGCTAGCTTTTTTAGGCTTTGCATTGAGACAAGTTTAATCATAGTTGGGATTTTTGCATAGAAATCTCAAACCATTTCTGACTTTGTTAGAAACTAGCTCTCACTCACAGTTCGATATCTAGGAACATTCAGGAATATATGAAAAGGCATCAAACTGTCAGGAATCTAAGTGATATTGTTAAACATATCCTTAATGGTCACATTTTGGCACTGAATTCATGCACCGAACCACGGTCGTCAGCTATTCGCATGTTTAAGAAATCGATACCTGCTTATTTTCTCGTGGTATTTATTATAAGGTTTGTATCCCATGGGTTAAAGATGCCGTGCAGTACATACATGATCGCTGGTTCCATCCCGCGAAATGGGCGAATCCTCCCTCCATACCTAGGCGCTTGAGAAATTGATCATACACTGTAGTTTAGGAGTACCAAAATACCAACTTGATATATCAGGAGCCCACATAAGTCGTTATGAAGGCCACGTATACATTCATTCACTTCGAAGATGCTACGAATGTAGTCGAATGCATAGCGCATCCCTGAAGATTTTACCAATCCGTAACACTGTCTTTTTTATGTTTCTGACCAGATTCTTAGTAATCTTCTTTTTTTCAGTTAAAAATGGATATATTATAATCCGCAGCTTATACCATTAGCCTCACGATAAAGCTTTAAACGTCCCTGTGTTTCCATCACACATTTTGCATATGTTACGCTACGAAAGAGATCAAGATGAAAACTAGACAGACGAGTGGAAAGAATGTATTCGATTTGAACGGTAATAGAGAAGAGAAAGAAGAGGATGATTAACCGAATTTAGATATTTCTTCTGCTCTGGCTCTGGTATACTCTGTTGGCGGTGATATCATTTGGTAGCATCATGTCATGGATGCTCTCGTCGTTACCATTCGACCAACGCCGAAAGTTCGTTCACTATCAATTCTGACACGACCGATATTCATACTTCTTTATTACCTAAATAAACAGTTTTAAGTCCAAGTTTAACAAACACTCTCCCATTTGAGGCCGGATATTTAACTAAATACTTCATTTGAACAGTATTTATTAGAATTCAAATTAATACGAGATTAAAAAAAAACAGGTTTAAGACCAGTTTTGGCTGTTTGAAGACATTTTGTGACTTGTCATGTTTGGGCTGAAATATTCCATCTATTTTTTTCTTTGACGTTCGTCTAGGACATTTCTACAAGAGATGAAACTATAGAAGAAAGATGGCAATGATCGATAGAACTAGCTGAGAGACAGGCGAAACAAGGGGGCCCCTCGTGATGTGGTGGTGAATGCGTTAGCTCCCGGAAAGGGTAATAGCGCGTTCATTCCCCACCGCAGACACGGGCGGTCCGGAGTTTTGCAAGCATTGCAGCATTGTAGTTGTACAGAAGAAATAGTTTGTGAAGTATGAATAATGATAGTAACGAAAACTTTCAACAGATTCATTGCTCGACGGTTGGAATTGGCAGATGTAGATTTCAAGGAGAGAAACTTTACAATTGAATTGGATGAGGTGAGCATCTCAGTTAACTTTGAGACCTTCGCTCCTTATGGTTCTAGTAAGGATACGAAATAATAATGGCTAATGACTGAATAAGTAGGTGAATGAGATCTTCAGTCGTCGTTTCTAAAATAGAAAAGAAATCAAGAAAAGAGGGAACGAAAAACTACAGATGCCTATATACCCATTTTTCATCGTATTTTTGCTTGTTTCGAAGTTTTTTGCTTCTATGCTTAGCATAGATAGGGATAGCATAGGGGGCTCGTTTGGCGCAGTGGTCGGAGGTGCAACATACACGTGAAATCGATCCCCGCGCCCATAGCCCACCGAGCCTTCCCTCCCTCGGGGGGTGGGCAAATTGGTACCAGACATGTCTGGTAGGATAGCAACACTGACTCAATACATCGGTAGGCCACTGCGAATCATTGTAAAGGCTAGATATGCACCCAATCACCTCCATACGATGCTTAATAAAGTCGAATGCATGGCGCATCCCTCAGTGATTGATCAACGCCAAGAGCTTCTATCTTTAGCTTCATAGGTAACATGCCTTTGGATTAGTCGGTTATCGTCATCTTTACAGTTCGTGCGTGACTTCATAAAAATGGATGGAGTTTTTGTGCTTCGGATGATGACAATACATTCGGGAGTATTGATTTGTACAGAAGTAGTGGACACGATGTGGGATCAGTTCCTTGCCGAACAAGGTGGGTCTTGTTTGGAAATACCGATCTACAGAATGTAATGAATGAGAGCTACAGTAGGCATGGACCACGCCGATATTCAAAGAAGAAGAGTTCGGTTTGACCGAAGTCGAAATCGTCTTTTTTTTCACAGACAATTTACGAACATTTTGTTGATTATTTTGACTTCGTTGCTCCCTCGTTTTCTATGTGATTACGGTAAAGATGGTGGGCGTAATACTGTAGCTCTCAATAGAGCTAATTCAGCATGTAATGTATTTGTCATTTTAGCAAAACTCATCAAAATCAGAAAGTTTCTGTCTTAGGTATACTATCTTATAAAGGTTTTTAGGGCGCAAGGTGATCACAGCACTGTTGAGAGACAGTCGTAAGTTTTCCTTTAGAACATTGTTTCTCCTTATGTTGAAAATATGCCTGTTGATTAGTGTTGCTGCTGAAAACATTTTCGTCCAATTTTTTTCCAAGTGCTAACTTGGAGGTTATTTAGACAGTGGTTTTATAGCATTCAGGCATTTACTTACTTATTTTCAGTAAAACCTGTAAACAACATTTCAAAATCGGCTTCTCTTTAACTTCGGTGTCACTAATCAATATTTATTCTTTCTTTAATAAGCTTACACGATGTGGCGTCTTCACCTTCATATCGAGTCAGATCTTCTTCAGTGAAGTATCGCTCGAATGAGGCCATCTCACCCGGCGACGCTCTTCTAAAGAGGACTCTGGCTGGTCATAATAGTGATTGTCCGGTGATGACAACTTGTTTTTTTCCGAATAGTCCATCCTGCACAAGTCAGTATTACCAGTTATCACAGGGCATAACAATATTTCAAAACCGACTTTCCTTTAATCTCGATATGACCAATCAGCATGTATTCTTTCTTCGTTCTGTATTCTATAAACATTCTTTATTCTGCACTCTATAAACCATACAAACAACTTTAACAAATAGATGTACGTTTTTAATTGGCGCTAACCCGGCTGCAAGTAACAAAAGTGCTAACGGCGCCGTGTGAGATAGTAACGGTTGATTCTGGGACGCACAGTAACATGTTCTCCTTAAAGCGAAAAAAAATTCCGATTTCTATAAAACTCGGCATGCATAGTTGACACACTTATTTATATGATCTTGTAAACTGATCTTCATAAACTGATGCGAGGTTGGTATAGGTCTTCGTTGCCGTTGTCGTTTATTTGTTGTCGTTGCTGTTGGTATTGTTGGTCGATGCTGACGTTTCGGCGATTTCGCCTTCCTCAGAGCCGTGCTGTTACAAGTGAGACTGCTCAGGAAACCTATACCAACCTCGCATCAGCTTAAGAACATCAGTTTATAAGATCATATAAATAAAAAGACATAGTTATGACTACTAGTGTAGATATTCTTGAACGACTATTTTGGGAATCCATGAAAATACACTATAGTAATTCCAGGTGGTCCTTGGATATTGACGACACAGGTCAGAAGCTTCGATTGCATCCTCATTTGATGAAATCGAAGACCATGCCATAGCAATGCTACTACAATTTTGTTTATTTTAATTTGCAGCACCCGTTTTCACATCTATTATGCGGATCCGAACAGTTCTTGCATTCGATTCGCTACCGTGGATCCATCATCCATGAACGTCTTCGAAATTTTTCGGGTGTAGGTCCGGCTGTTCTTTGAGGATTGCCGTCTTCTTATGAATGTCGTTGAATGCTCGTCGAGTCGGCTCTCTCTCTCTCTCTCTCTCTCTCTCTCTCTGGAGTTCTGGAATAGTCGGGTTACAACACGCTTAATTTAACTTATTATTTGCTGCCTACTCTTTTTAATGGCAGAGTATATTGCGAAATATAACTTCAATGATGCTGAGATATTTGCAAAACTCCGGGCCGCAGGTGTATTGATGGCCGGACCATTAAAAAAAAGTAGGCAGTAAATAATAAGTGAAAATTGTGATTATAACTACATCCTCAGCTCAACTTGGTTCGTTGCTGATTTGGGCTCCCAGATCAATCCCGCTGACGGGTAAATTGCTGATGGCAAAGATCGATAGAAATAGCTGAGAGACCTGCGAAACGAAGGACCCGCATGGTGTGGTAGTGAACGCGTTACTCCTCCCCGGAAAGGACAACAGCGCGTTCATTCCCCATCGCATACTCTTACTTTATTTAGAAGGAATAAACTAGGTTCCAGACATATGTGTGATGCCAATTTACCGACTTCAGAGGAATGAGGGGGGTTTATGATCACGGGACGGCGTGGAACCAGGACCATGTTCGTGATTAACGGCGTCATTACCACCACGCTACCAGCGCTCTAACGATTCCACTGTAGATGTCTTATAATGAAGTTATAATAATGAATGAAGATAAAACGACCGGATTTTCAAAAAAGAGATGGTGACTGATATCTTCTTTACATAAATCAATTTTGAGTATATGTAAGAACTTCAGTGGTCCAGATACGTGTTATTACATCGCCCTCAATCGAGCAGTTTTAGCAAATTGTTGCTCTACATGAGGAATCTTAGCTATAAGACACCAAACCCTTTCTACGGTCCACAAATGCCAGGAATGCCTGCGGTGAAGGCCTAGATGCACGGTAGCATGTCTATCTCGAGATTCAAAGAGTTCACTACCGATCAGCATTCAGCATACTGTTAATAATTTGAATGAACGAACGAAGGCGAACGAATTTGGGCCATCGACTGGGATGGTCGGCTCAGATAAAGACGAAGACGTCGAAACACTATCTGAATGAGCACCTTTATGAACCTTGTGTTAGCTTGACAATCCAGGAAAGCAATTATTTTTTATTACAGAGGTTAAACGGCGGTGGCTTTAAAAATTACTCAATACACTAAAAAAATAAAAGAAAGCCAGCAAATGGCATCATCCGTGAAAAGGATTCTTCCTGGAATGTTTGACTTGCTTGGTTTTGATTGCACTTTTTGTTCCAGGTGCTAGAGCTCCGGCTTTGGTTTAAAAAGCGCTTTAAATTTGAAAGAAAAAAAACTTTTAAAACTTGTTCCGCATCTTATGCTTGACTTTGTAGAAACAAACATAAGCCAAAATAATGGCGTTTACATCTCTTGTCGGTTTTTGCAATGAAACGCTAACTCTGCACGAAAGTCTTCATGTGATATCTATTGCTTCCTTTCCCAAGAGAATTACGATATTTTAGCCGCCAAGGACGACTACAAAGACGACCGATCAGCATCGGCTGGTGCGCATTCACTGGATCCGCCACTAGGAAGGAAGACATCGGTGCTGGTGCCGTTAATGTCGAGAGAGGATTTGACGCAGATGCCCGATCACCTTGTGCGATCGTTTAGTCGTACTTAGTGTCTCTTGTGTAATGGAACATTTCACTAAGGTTTCGTTGACGTTCAGTGATGAGTGATGAGACGTATTTTCAACGACACACTGATAAACAAGTTGCACGCTGTTATTTCGTTGTGCACGTAAAGGAATCAAAAAATTAAGGGAGTCAAAGTATTGGCATATCGGCCGGAGATTTTATAGGGTCATTCAAGGTTTGAGAAAACAAACTTCGTTAGGAACGAGTTTCTTTAATGTTTTCTGAACATAGGCTTTGCTAGTTCCACTGCTTTTTGCTCTCTCAATCCATAGTTCCTCAGCATATCGCTAATAGTTTCTCTAAGGAGATAAGGCTAGCTTAGATGCATTTTCATGGAAATAACGAAAACAAACATCCGAAAGCTTTCGATGCTAGGACGTCACTTCTGCCATTATCGAAACTCTCTCAAACTTACCGTATCCTTTCTACGCATTCCTATAAGTGACGAATAAAAATGGTCCTGAAACAAAGGTGATTCTGGAAAGGAAAAAAATACCACTCTGCCCGATGCAATGTCCTTGGGTGTAACAGTTTCAAGAAAGAATCTTCCTACCTGCGCCTTTCGTGAAAATGTTCCTTCCACCTGTTTGCATGATTCTTTGACGATGATTTTTCACAGAGTTGTACTTTGATTAGAAACCAGTACACTCGTTTGTTGAAAACTACGTTACAACATCATCACTGACCCAAGCCAACTGCCAAATCAGGCCCTCCTACTTCTCGACATTTTCTTATAATGGCTCATATTCTTTTCGACTGAGGAATAGGCTGTGATATTTTCTTCTCTTAGCTCTTTTCTAGCATTTATGTGAATATGTGATTTTGTCTATGATTGACAATGAAGCCAAGTCTAGTATTGTTATAGCTCTTAATGAAAATTGATGTTTTGTTGATTTGTTACCTATTTAAAGCATCGCAATTAAATGTGCTACCAGATCGATTCCGTACTTTTTACATTTTCTCTTCGTTCATTCGATTCTCGAATGCGTATTTAGCTTTCTTTCCTGTTCCTTTGTTAGATACCTTTCTAGATTTTGCAGATCCTTTTTCAAGTCGATGTTCCAGTGGAATATCCAAAGCCTTCAATAAAATATTTTTGCTTCTTCCGTTTTCCTCGAATTAAGTTTCAGACTCTCCCAACGCTTTACCGCTTCATCGTGACTTGGAGGTGTTCCTGGGTGTCTCACTGCGATATACAGCGGGGGATTCATCACTCAGCAGGGTCTCCCCAGCTGAGAAGGAGTCCAACGTTTCCATCAGGAAGCTTAACTAAAAGTAAGCCAATACCAGGATCGACCACCGTCCTGGTACCAAACTAGTCGCATGCTGGCAAATCTCCCTCTGATCCACAAAGGCGTCGACTGCCTTTGGTGGTGGCGACCTGAGGCACATTTTGGTCAGGCAGACCTCGGGATTCCAGGAAAATACAATAGCTGAACCAGCAAATCTCCAGAGAACGCAAATTGTGCTGGGGCCGCACAACCAGTTAACATGGGCTACCCAAATATCCAAGTAAGTATGTGTTACTGAAGCGTTTGGCGTAGTATTTAAGTTGCATACCAATATACCACAAGGGCACGTGTGGCTCAGTGGTCGCAGGCGCCGTGCAACACACACGTGGAATCGATCCCAGCGCCTATGGCCCACCAAGCCCTCTATGCTTCTGGGGTCGGCAAATTGCTAGCAGACTTGTCGAGGAGTATTGCAGCACTGGCTCATTACATCGGAAGGCTACCACGAGTCATTGTAAAGGCCAGATATGCAATCATTCACCTCCAAACGATGCTTAGTGAAGTCGAATGCATGGCGCATCCCTCAGGGGATTGATCAACGCCGATAGCTTTATCCTTTATCCTTTTTTACCAAGACACCGTTCCAGGCTCTGAAGAAGGATATTCTGCTAAAATATCAGCTACTGTTGTGTTGCATGTGCTTTCTGTACAAAATGTACAACAACCCCGCGATTGCTGAGAAAGAAAACGACGCATTAATAACTGAATTGACAGACCCACTGCTGTCTTTGTGCATTCAGACGAAAGGATTTATCTCTTCCGGGATTTTGATTGTTCTATCCAACATCAGGTATTGGTGGCATGGAAAAGACCTTTAGTCACACTATCGTGTGGCTCGACACCTATGCAACTCGTAAATTTCGCGCAGGTCTTTTTTCGGTCGCGCGAAGTGGGCATGAGTCACAGACGGCCATAGACGGCTGTTTGTCTAAGGTGTGACTTTGCGATTTAGTTTTCGGCCACTTTGCTTTTCACATCAGCACATGAGCAACGGTGGGTTTCCAGACATTTTTTTCCTCTCTTTACCATAAAAGTGAAATTCATTATTAGAATGCTATGAGGAAACAAACCAATTACATTCTTGTTGAGTAGACACGGGGTGTTACTTTATTCTGCATTATGACGAAGCTGAGCTCTCGGCGGATTTCGCTTTCCTCAGAGTCTGGATAGATCAAATTGACCACAAGAAACTGGAGGTATTTGGCTGGGCATTCCAGGCTCTGAAGAAGGCGAAATCCACCGAAACGTCTACTTAATCGTAGTAAAGGATAAAATAACACCTCGTGTTTGCTCAAGAAGAGCATAAAGAATTATTTGATCAATGCCGATGTTAATAAAAAGTCGGTCATGAAACCACCGCCAGTTTTTTTTTGTCATTACATCTGTTTATTATACTGTGTGGCAGATTTGTATTTTATGCGCACCTTATTAAGTATATCCCCACCATTTATGTGGTGTTTTATAACTTATACTGATACCGATAAAAAGGATAAAATGGTAAGGCTCTCGGCGTTGATCAATCCCTGAGAGACGCGCCATGCATTCGACTTCACTAAGCATCGTTTGGAGGAGTTTGAATGCACATCTGTCCTCTACAATGACTCGCGGTAGCCTACCGACGTATCGAGTCAGTGCTGCTATCCTTCCAGACAAGTCTGGTTCCAATCTGGCGGCCCCGGAGGGACGAAAGGCTTAGCGGGCCGTGGGCACGGGGATCGATTCCACGTGCATGTTGCAGGGCGCCTCAGACGCTGTGCCACACGCGCCCCTTTTTAGTAATACCGATATTGATTAAAAAAAATAGTTAAAGAATAATTAACAAATGGACTAATCAACAAATCGTTCAACTTTGATCAATCATCCAAAGATTGGGGATGCATTTGACTTCAGTCGTAGGATCGTAAAAATGGATGAGTGTACATTTATTACTACTACTTTTATTTACCAGTATTTCTTAGATGAACCGTCATGACATCAACTGGGGGGTTCCCCGTACTCCTTGCCTTCGATTCGTTTTCCTCGCATTTGTCTACCGCAATGGTCCTCGAAGTTTGGAGCGTCGTTTCGACTGCTACTTGAGGATTTCGTCTTCTATTTATGAATGTCGTGCACTTCTCGTCCAGTCAATTCTCTGTACAATCTTGGAGATGGCCAGGCTAAGGAGTTCTCACGTGGATTGGAGGAGAATATTGAGGACGGGGTCGAACCAGTACTTTAGTTCCACTGATGGAATGCATCAGTAACCATTGCACTGACCGAAGGAATCGGACATGTAGGCCTATGTGAGTAGTCGACGATTCCTGACTCTATCGAATACAACAAACTATTGAAAATCAGGTGGACCTGACAGATGATGCGCTTTAAACGAGAAATGGTGGGACCGTCAGCAACTAAATCTCACTTGTGTCAATCGCACTACAAGATGACCATCGATTTGATGGTAATACTTCACGATTATCTTAAAAGGGGAATGTGGTGCTACTCGAGTTTCTTAAGCGAACAGAAGCAGAGCCTCGAGTCAACTATCCACCAAGAAAGGTCAGTTGAAAGTAGCAAAACTTGTTTGGAAACTGTAGAATTGGAAGCCTCCCAACGGCTTACCGCCTCGTCGTGACTGGGAGGTGTTCCTGGGTGTCGGACTGCGATGTACAGCGGAAGGATTCATCCCCTGGCAGGGTCTCTCAAGCTGAAAAGGAGTCCGGCTTTTCCATCAAGAAGCCTGGCTAGAAAGTAAACCAATACCAGGATCCGCCACCGTCCTGGTATCAAAGTCGCATGGTGGCAAATCTCCCTCTGATCCAAAAGGTCTGCGACTGCCCGTGGTGGTGAAGATCTGGGGCAGAGTTTGGCCAGGCTAACCTCGGGATTCCAGGGAGCCACAATGGCTTAACCAGCAAATCTCTGGTAAATGGTGATTATGCTGGGGGCCCGCACAATCAGTGAGGACGGGCCGTTAAAGTGTCAAAGTAAAGAATTGGAAGTGCAAGCATCCATTCGCTCCTTTCTCTCGTAATTGTTAGAATTCGTCCTTCTCGTCCATGTTATCTACTGCAAGGTAGTGCCACTGTGTTTTCAGCAAGTAAAACTGGTTAATGTAGGGAGAAAGCACATCTACCTTCCTTTTAACTGGTCTAATTAGAGGACGTTTCCATAGTATTTGTGTTAATTCACCCAATTTTTTCCCACCTGTCCATGAATCTTCTCATTACATAACCTGCATCTCTATCCTCTCCTTTAGATCTATACTGCTCAGGAATACGACGGGATTGTTGTCAGTGGTCTCAACTGCGATATCAGAGTTGGTGCTAGATGACCCAGTCGTACTTCAAAGGTCGTCTGAGCTCTATGCCCATCATCAGGCTTATCAACGCTTGCGAAATAATCACAATTCCGGAGTTCAGGAAAACACTGGAATAACAGTCGTTCCGATGTGATTGGGTGATCATGAACATCTCAGTTCATGTGGGTCAGCTGATCGCTTTTTTTGAATAAAAAATGGCCACTTCCACACTTTTTTTCATTTCTTGTTGAAAATTTTTTCTTTCGTGTAGTTATGATGTTTTGTTTTACGTGAAAGCACATAAGGGGTCGCCTTTCTGATCAAAGATTAGTCTATCTCTCTTCAGCTATCATCATCCTCTTGATTAACTAGGTCTTTCACTTAATTATTTAAGATCTTTTCCTTTTGCCTACGCTTTTCAATGCCTTCAACAATACTTCCGTCTCATCGCGCGTCCTTCGAAGCAGTTTTCATTACAACCTATTTTTTTAAGGATATTAACGTCATATCAATAGTAGAACCTCTCTCTTCTTAATTGAAGGAGTTTGATCTAGCATAGCGTTTCCAGTAGAGTAGTTACATTGCTTCTGTGTCCTTCCTGTTGGCGCGGGTCAAAGATGGTGTTCGTTCCATTCCAGCCGAAATCTAGTAACAGAAGAGGTGGTATTTCGCACAGAAATTTCGGTTCATATAGAAGGAGGTCTTTTTCGAAAATCTTACGTCACCGTGTTTAGCACAATCAAAGCAATTCCATTTATACTCTTTTCGCAACTTTTTTTTAAAAACTTTCTAGTCCTACACTTCGGTGTTCCAGTATTTCTTGTTCTGGCCCTGAAGCTCAATGCGGCACATTTAAAGAAGAGCTTGTCGTTGCGGACCGCTTCCTTCAACTTACTACCATAATTCTACCTCGTCTGCTTCATAGGTTGATGAAAGACTGATCACACAGGTCCCATTTTAAGATAGCATTAGTGATGTTGATTGCACAGGAAGTGTGACATCAATGTGCGCCATCGGTAACGGATTAGTGGTGGAGCGAGAAATTAGAAGATACATAAATGACACTTGGTATCCATCATAGAAAAGCTTAGCAAAACGCTCCTAAAAGTTCGTCGCTCCTACCAAAAAGCTTGGACAACCTCAAACCAACATCAGTATTTGTTCTGTTTCTTTTTTACTGAGTAAAAACCGAGCGCTATGGTGGTAAATTGTCATTCGATAAACAGTGACTGGTCGTAGCCACGGTGAGGTAAGGCCGTAGCACGGTCATCTTGAATCGCTGCTGAAGAAATTCTTTTAAGAGATTCAGAAACAGAATATCAGTCTAGTACTAGTTTCTTCTATTTCTCCATCACCATCGCTGGTCTCCTTCCCATCATGGTGTTCAAGTATTTGGTGTGTTAATTGGTTGCTGAGTGCACCATTTTTCCTAAACACTTTCTAAAAATTCGCAGTGTTTATCTCAGCTGTTGCTAGTAAGTGCACTACTTAATGTATTTTGTGTCAAAATAACCATTCTTTATTGGGGGCGGATATGAAATTGGTATATATGCCATCGAATGCAAGCAAGGCACTAGTGCGACCCCCATACACAAACCAAGTCTCCCATCCCTTCGATGTCTGGCAGTTGGTATCAAGGTTGTCTGGAAAGCTTTCTCCAATCTGCAAAATTTGGAAAAAAGCCCGTGGTGAGAATCTGAGGATGCGTAGCACGGTTATCCCTGGATGCCAGGGAAAAATTTACTTAACCACCAATCAACGACATTTATAAAGAAGACAGTGCTATACAGTGGTAACCAAACCTGTATGAAAATCTGAGACCTTTATCGAGATTTGTGCAATAAGAAATCGCTACCATTCTGGAGCAGTTCTAGTTTCCTAGAAGCCTGAAGATCTTCCTCTGATCCAAAAAGGGCCGGCGACTACCTGTGATAAAAATCTGGGAACTCAAAGCGCTTTTATCGGAAACCCAGGGAGAACGTAAATTTAATCAACATTCGAGTGTTAGTGAGGACAGAAGACTTGAGACAGTGAAGCCACAGTGGAACCCACACACTGAATTCATCATCCTATGAATAGTATTGCCAAGACTAAGAAATGAGTGGGAGAAGTGGCTAGAACCTACATGATGATTCTTGTGAAGATGGATCGTCAGAATCTAGGAACCAGAGCATGACAACTCTTATTTTATCTATTTCGTCAGCCTTTTGGGTCGGTTACACTTTCAAGTAAATAACTTTGAGATGTTCTCTTCTCTAATTCATTTCTTCTCTTATTCATTAGACTTCCAAGAAAAATGTTTGTGTTATGTATGTCATGAATAAGACGCTGGAAATCTTTAAAATATAATAAACATTCCGTCACTGATAAAGTAAAATATCGTTATTTTGTGACGATTTGTACCTATCAATACTATTCGATAATAGTTACACTTCATAGTGTAGTAATCATGGGCGCCTCCCAACAGCTGACCGCCTCATCGTGGCTGGGAGGTGTTCCTGGGTGTCGGGCTGCACTGCACAGCGGGTGGATTCATCCTCACGAAAGGCTCTCCCAAGCTGAGAAGGAGTCCGGCGTTTTCCGTCAGGAAGCCCACCTAAGAGTAAACCATTATCAGGATACACCACCTTGGTGGTATCAAACTAGTCGTATGGTGGCAGACCTCTCTCTGATCCACAAGGGCGGCGACTGCCTGTGGTGGTGACGAGCTAGCGCAGACTTTTGCCGGGCTGACCTCGAGACTCCAGGGAACCCTCCGAGAAATGCAGATTATGCTGGGGCCCGCACAATCAGTGAGGAAGGGCCGTCTAAGTATCTAAGTAAGTACCCTAAGTAATCATGGGCAGTGGCGACCTCTTCTATTGTACCTGAGATCCGACAATTCCTAAAATTCATTTGAATAAAATGAACAGGTAGTTTTTAGTACATGGTAATGTCGGTTAAGTTTTGTTTTCAAAACGTAGTTGTGTGTAGACAATCCAATCATTTGTTGTAGAAGTGAACCTACTCAAGTGTAATACCACTCTAAGTTTGTGCATTTTTTGATTATTTTTCAATTAAATTTTACAAAACGTACTTCCAAAATAAAAATTTTAGACCTTGTTGATCTTCTAATGTTCAAAACTATCAAGTTTGACAACAAACGATTTTCAGCTTCTCAGCGTCCACCACCATATTCGGACCCCTTCGTCATTTCTCATGCTCGCTACCACAAAATACCTCGGATTTATCCATTGGTTGCAATTCCACCCACTCCACTCACTCCATACCGTCGCTATTCGTACGATGCAGAGGTCCCAGAACCGAATCGTTGTCATCAATCGGTCGACTGGACGTCTTCACCTCACTGTCAGGTGACTAGAGACTATGGTATGAAGCACAAACCTAATAGTCGTGGCTCAGATCTAAATGCTTTGACATCAACACACCGTAAACAAAGATTTTCTGCCGAGAATGACACGGATTTCGACCCATTGTCTGCCGATGATCAAATCAATGAGTCGTTTGAGAATTCGAGCTCTCCACATCGAAGTCGTCAAAAAGTCCAACGACAAGGTCCACTTGATTTCGGATTGATGTCGAAAATTCCTGAAGGCGAAGAGATAACGTTCGGTGTGAAATCGAAGCAAGTACGATTCAACCGTATTGCATAGAATTAAATCATATTACCCGCATGTATTTTTTAATCATTATCGCTGCTATAGAATTTATTGAACACTGTGCCGTTAAAGAGTTACCGATTCAAAAAAAAAACGGGACACATGTTTCCAATTTTACCCCCTTGTGAGTAAAATAAAGTTACAGCTCTTATCTTCTATTTATTCCTTATTCTTTTTTTTTCATGGCAGGGTACGATATGTAATACAGCTACAAGGATGCTGCGATATGAGCAAAAGTCGGAGCCTTAGTTGGTTGGGCATCGAACCAGCGATTTGCCTCACCGCGGGGTCACATGTTGTCCACCACACCAACCGTGGCCTTTGCTTTGTCTTTCTTTCGGCCACTCTCGTTCTTCAACGATGTGTCGATTTGTGCTATTCAGATTATTCCCGCCCGCGGATCATTGCTGATCGTACCGCTAGAATAAAAAAAACTGGTTGAAAGAAAAACAATGGCCTCCGTTGCTACGGTGGATAGCACTTCACCTCCGGAGAGGGTTATCGCTGTTTCAAATAGTGCCTGAGGTTCCAAGTTTTGCTAATATCTCATCATCTGTTTGACCGAAATAAAGGAATCTTAACAAAATCCAACAAGAATAAGGTTAACTAAAAGTCTTTTAAAAAACGGAGTAATTGAGAAAGGTGCATATGTTAAAAATCAGCCATCCTCTTTGGTACTCATAGGAGCCTCTGAACCGTCCTTCATCCAATCTCATTCCACTTTACTGCCACTCCCACTTCTGTCCATGTCGAACAATCCGGAGATAGAATATAAGCGCACATCTGCTGGCAGTTGACAAGACAGTTTTGCCGTTGAAACATTTCTAATAGATTTCAGTCCCATGGGTGATTTTAGCAATCTTCCAGTGATGCCGTCAAAATCGCAATGATGAAAAGAGCGGCAGCAAAATTTGCATACACAGCCTTGTCAATTCCATTCGCACTTGCCCACAAGACAGAAGCCGCTCATTCGTAATGATAAGCCTGGAAATTTCATCTTGAACGAAGAGTTGAGGAAATGAGGAAGCGAATAAACATATCGACAGATGGAGAAAGGAAGAGAGAGAGAGAGAGAATGAGAGATAAAAAAGGTAGCTAGAGTGAAAAGGTAAGCAGAAAGTATCACAGCAAATAGATGTTTAGAATGAAGACTGCTTTATGATACCAGATGAAGAAATGAAAGAGTGGCAAATGCATGGAAAAAGAGAGAGGCAAAGAGAAACAGAACAGAAATGAGAATGAGAAACTCTCATGGCAATTTAGTGATCCTTCATCAGATGAACACTTTAACACGCACTGTTTTTAAGGTTTTTCAAGTTCCTAAGCGTTCCTTTGGTATGATGTCTACAGTAATAAGTAAAGTAAACAGTCAATAAATTGGAATGAAAGGGGAAATAAGGACCATTTAAATTAGTGTTCGATGTAAATACGAACTAAAACAAGGACAAAATGCCCAGGACCAGCTTTTCATGAAACACGGCATTGTTCAATTAGGAAGTGCTATCTTTTTGAGCATACACGAGGTTGCTGATAACAAGATCTGCTCATTACTGCCTGACGTTTTGGTGGTTTCTCCTACTTCAGAACCTAGAACGGTTAAGCTCATATGCAATCTATTCAGCCAAGCATTTTTCATAACCCAGCAGAAAAGCTCAATGCATAAATTTCAATCTCACAGTGAACAGCTTCTTCCAAACATCGTGTTGCTCTTTGACCGCACTGAGTCCTATATGAGTGAGGATTAAGTCTAGGGTTCTAAATAACCCGTTTACTATGGGGATAAAACCAGAGCATTCAGTTTTTCTTCTTGACTTATGAAAGTGCTCGGCTGAGTAGTTTGCGTGGAACTTTGGCTCTTCAGGGTCTGATGAAGGCAAAGGCGCGAAAGGTGACTATCTGATGCGGAAGATAACACTAACTATCACAAGAATTATCCCAGTTTTAGAGTTGTTTTTATCCGTGTATTTTAAAAAAAAACAGTTTTTCATATTTGAAATCAAGAAAGCTCTGGATCTGAAAAACCTTAGTTTTCCTTTTTTCCTATCAGAAGATAAAGTTTGAAATGTCTGCTGTGATTAATCCATTAGGAGCGCACCATGAATTCAATTCCATTCGTAGCGTCGTAAAAGTGACTGAATGCATATCTAGCCTGTACAGACACCGTTGATGGCCCGTTGACATGTCGGCTTAGTGTTCTTATGGTGTCAAATAAGTTCAGTAGCATTTTGTACGCGACGGAGGGGTGAAGTGATTAGTTTTGGGAGTTGAATAGAACCACCTAAAAGCACGTCTAGCTTTCACTCCACATACCCATTTTACGCCTTGCTATTAGTACTAAAAAATTTTTCTCAACGATAGTACCATTAGGGTTGTTGACTAGAAAATATCTAGGCTTGTAATATCACTGAGCATCATTTGAGCTCTAACAGATGTATATATGTATATGTACATGTATATGCATACATATATATATATATATATACATGTGCGTGTATATGTATATGTGTATATATATATATATATATATATATATATACCAGTTACTTTAATAACTTCCAACTGGCTTTTTTATGCCAGTTTCAACCGATGAGTTCATTTTCTTGGTGTCAACATCAGTGATCTTGGGCTATTCGTTCTCGTTGTTTGTGAAGTTATCATAGAATGGATTTTTGAATTTTATGGTTAAACTTGTCCAACCAACGACAGAAATGGCTCGTTGTTGATGAAACTGTAGAGCACCAATTTTCTTTCAACTACACTTCATCCACGAAAAAGCTATCATACACGATTCTGGTGATCCATGCCGAATAGAACACGTTTGTGTACGGACATCTGAAATGGAAGAAATAAAAAGGAGCGTAAGAAGCTTTAAATGACACATAGAAGATTCGAGAACGAAGAAATATCGTGACTAAGGAAAAAGCAGAACTTGAAGCTTTCATATTGCAAAGTACGAGGTTTTGTTCGGGCGGCAACTTGGTCGGACTTTTTCTTAATTCCTTCTCAAAGAAGTTCCACTAAAAAATGACTTTATACGTTCCGTTTTATGACCCTTATGAAGATCGTTGATTTTAATAACGTTTTGAGATCGCGGTATTAACTAGAAACATGAACTGGAGGGACTACCAATAAATAAATAACAGTTGCTTAACTGAAGGAACTGGAGAAGGGAAAGTGCTTGCAGCGCAATAGGTATACGCCTCCAGCAATGCAAAAATTGTCACTGTGTCAATCCCGTGTGCTTGGCTAACCAGGCCTTTTTGAAGCTCTCATCCAAGGCAGCACAGCTGTGAAGAAAACATTTAAAACTACTCTTTAAGATTTTGACCAGTAAACTTTGGAATGTTCCATCTGTATCGCATTCCTTATCGGATGCCGTCTTTTATTAAAGATTTCCTAGAGACCGGAAAAGTGAAGACCTTAAGAAGAAGCGTTTTTCAAAGAAAGAATCCAAAGAGCCGACCGAAGAAATGTGAAATTAAAGTGGTGATCCATCTAAGCGTATTTCCTCTAGAGTTGAGAAATTCTAAGAGGAAGTATATTAAAGCAGTTTGATTTGCGAAATGTTGACTGATGATTACTGGTTTCAGTTTGGAATAATGTTTTTTCAATAAGACTCAAATACGTATCGCCAATATTTCTGTACACAGAGAGTGCAAAAGACCCAGAAACCACCATTTGTACGCGTTCACTGACATGTCGGAGTAAAAAAAATTAGGGACAAATCCTTCGAGTAATTAAGAAAGGTAACAACAGCATTGATGAAATCGGTGTGGAGAACACATTTAGTAGGGACTTGAGCAGAACGATATTGTATATGATAGCAAGCATCGAACATCAGCAACCTCATCGAAGAAATCATCTGTCGGAAGCCAACAGAAAAGCCCCCTATAATTCACTGAACTTCAGAACAAGGAAACAGTAAAGCAAACTGTAATTATAGATGTTGGGAGCACTAATCTTTTCGTTTTCGACTACCGTAATCGGCCACCACTGAGAGCCTGGTGTACGCCCTCCGGGCATTTCCCGAGAGGATACGCTTACGCAATGTGTTTCCTTATATTTGTTCATTCGCCATCATCAACAGCCATCGTCACGACAAGCTCATCTTTATTCTAGCCACTACAAAAATTTCTTATTTTTTCTCTGAATCTTGGCTGGAGAACAAAACATGAGATATTCGATGTTCATCAATCCCTTGAGATTGCACCATTTGTTTGGGTACATTCGCAGCATAGTAGGCGTAATTCAAGGCATGTTTGGTCCGAAAAGACAACTTGTAGGATCCTAATCGGTGAAGAAATCAGTGTCTTTATATTCTGCTATACAAGTCTGGCACCACTTGTTTCCACAAAGATGTACGATTTGGTTAGTCCAGTGCTGATGATTAGACCAAAGACCACGGCTGCACTTCTAACCACTACGCCACATCTGTGAATTCTAGTCATTGCTAGAAATTCGGTAATCCATCGATTTCATTCCTGATTCTCATGTCCCACGTCTTTTACGGTTTTCGAGATACTCTAAACATAAAAAATACGCTCGAAAGTTACAGTATGTCAGATTTAAACAGTATTGCTTGACTGCCTAATAGTCCTTATGAATGAATTTGTATTAGAGCGGCATTGATCAACAAGTTACTGTGCTCTTGATGACTTGAAATAAGGTTACATCAACTACATAAGTTTGTTAGAGTAACTTTATTCAGCAAGAGCCAGCATCTAGGGAGGAATTGCTTTTAGGTCCGGCAATCAACAAGTTACTGTGTTCTTGATGACTTGACATAAGGTTGCATTAACTACACAAGGTTGTTAGAGTAACTTTACTTAGCGACAGCCAGTATCTAGGAGGATTTTCTATTAGATCCGGGATTCATCAACAAGTTACTGCGCTCCTGATTACCCTAAATATAAAGTTGTTAGAATAACATTTATTCAGTATGAGCCAATATCTGAAGGAATTCATCGTGTTCAAAGCGGCCACTTTTGTCATCATTGAGACTAATCGCATGGAGACCGTATGGAATGAGGAATGCCGCGTCCTCATTCTCTCATTCCTTATCAATTTATTGAAAAAAACGAGTAAAGGAAGCAGGAAGAAAGGTCCTTCGAAAGAAGAGGAATCTCGCGAAACGTTAGCTTTCATGGGAAAAAAAATTATATTATGATTTCGCGCGGTCGTGTTTGAGAACACTGCAACCCGTTTGGTTAATAGTCATTCATCCATCCAACAACGAGCTTGTTTGTTACAATTATCTCTTAACTTTTAGTTGCTCTCTATTCTTTTTTTCATGACAGGGGTACCATGTGAAATACGCGCACAATGACGCTGAGATATAAACAAAACTCGGAACCGCAGGTGGGCTTTGAAGCCGGGACTACCCTTACCGCAAGCTCACGTGGGATCCACCAACTCCATTTGAGGCCATTGGTTTTCGTTTCGCTCAACCATGTTTCTACTTTATCGATCCTATCAGCAATCACCTATGAACGGGAATGAGTGATCGCGGTTTCGAAACCCATCTGAAGTTCCGAGTTTTTTCGTATCTCAACACCCTTGCGGTTAAATTTCATGGTGCTAGAGTGCAGCTTAGAGGTGCCCTGTAACATGTAGGTAGTCTTCGTTTTGACCTCACGTCTAGACTAAGCAACGCTGCTCATCCTCCGCGATGGGCAATTTAGTATCAGAAGTGTCTGGAAGAACAAAACACTGGTTTGCTTCATCACCGGCATCCGCAGTGCATTTTGTAGACCAAATATGCAATCAATCATCTCTATGACACTTAATGAACACGAACCCTAAGTGGTTGATCAACGCCAAACACTCTACCCTTTTGGCTTTATTTTAGAAATCTCCAAAATAGCTCATCTTTATTAGCAGACCTCATCCCTCTCTTCTGTAAAAAGACCGGAGCCACTACTAATCTCAAGAGGAATATATCTTCACTAAATCACTAAAGCCAAATCAAAGTGGAAATCTCTTCTAGTGTTACTCAAGGCCATGCACATTCTTATTTATAATTCTATAAGGTGCATATTTCCCTTCTTCCAGGGAATATGTTCGCATCCATTGATGCCTTGCTGTGTACCAGTCCACGAACGACTGAACCTCCTCTAGACCATTGTTTAGACGACGGTGGGTTCGAATATCATTAGATTTACTAGCATTAAATGGAAACCTGAAAAAATCAAGCTAAAAAAAACCTGTTGTAATTGTCGGAACTTACTGCCGAGCTTTTCAGGAAAAAATTCCACCACATCACTATAACTACCAAATCTCCTTAAGGCAACCCGCCAACGAGCGCTACCATGAGCCGACAACAAATCCATGCACGAAATCCGTTTCGGATCCAATGCATACCACAACTACCACCTCCGCACCGGGTTAGATTATCTGGCGTTTTTTACTATTACCATACAATGGCCTCTATCGATATATGTAATGGCGCTTTTGACTCAAAATAAATCAGATATACGGATGGCATGAGTGTATTCACATATCCGAACCATTTTTTCTTCTTATGACCATCAAACAACGAAAACCAAATCACAGATCCTTCAACTACTGCAGTTCCTCACTAAAGCCGTAATTGCTTTACTCCGAAGATAATTTGCGTATTTCAGTCTCCTCATTATTCTCTCCGCCACCGAACTTCCCAGCTGATCGTCTACAGTATCCTATCTTCACAAATAGTGTACACACATTTTATGACCAGTTGGCGTTGACGCGTGAGTTCAATATTTAAGCTCTTAGGGCTTTTTAGAAAAACACAAAACGATCTAATTACAGTAGGAGCGTGGCATACGTGGGGGAAAAAATACGACGACCACGTACCGCGTTTACCAGCGAACAACTTATCCAATTAGAACGTCAATTCAACGAGAATAAATACCTCAGCAGACCGAGACGTTACCAACTCGCACAAGAACTCTGTCTCACTGAGACCCAGGTGAGTACATTCGCTTCCTCGCACCAATACTTCAAGAAACGTGTTAGAAGTTCGTACATGGGTTCCGTTGCTACCTTTGGACTGGATATCTTTGAATGCTGATCGAATCAATTGTTTTTGAAATCCTCAAAGAGCCTTGCTAGGGGCGTTCCTAGATCGTTCTTAAATTTTTACCAAATTCAGTTACAATCTTTTTGTAGATTGGATAAAGCCTAGTGATCTCGGGCAAGTATGATATCAATTTCCCCACCCCCAGAGATGGGAGGTTTCGTTGGCCCTGAGCGCGATAGAACGAGAGCTTTGCTCGCATTACCAAACGGCATCACAAGCACTGTACCACCCAGTCATGGTTCTTCGTATCTACTGGGCGGTTTTGCTGCAGAATGGAAAGAGGCGGAGCGTAACTTTGCTAGCTAGAACTATTTGGTGATTAATGAGACCAAATATGATACCATCGCTAAACAAGTGACCTATCAGCATAGTGTAGCACTCACGAGCATACACGAGGTTGTGCCAAATCATCATTGTCGCCGTCGTTTCGGGCCATTCGTATTCTTCAAAGACGGATTTTTGCTCGAAACCGTCCATTCTTGCGATATGGATCTGTAGTCTCATCGAGTCGAATGCAACGGTGTAGAACATGCTCGAATAGAGTTACCTCACTCTACAGTGCCCATCTATCAGCTCCTTGCCAAGTATACCAAGTGCATCTATTTATTCGTATGGTGCATGGGTACGCTTGTGTGCAAATAGCTGCTATTCAGTCCAGGCTGAGTTCTCATGATATTGCCGGTGTTAAGCTGATCGTAAAAATGGCCACTTTTAATTAGCAAATTTGTATCTTAGATACAATGATAGTGACCAAAATAAGTTATTTTATACCCAGTCATTTGTACAACAAATTGCAACTTCATTTGCACCAGTATCAAAGAATTCTGACGTTCTAGAAGCGATGCTCTCTTCGAAGATATTTCCAGAAGTGGCTTGATTAGTGAAGATTTCTCTTTAAAGTAGCTGTCGGTATCATTTATGACGTGGCTGAGTTTGTAACCCAACAATTCCTCAAACTTCTACAGCGAAGTTGTGGAACATATGATGAGTCAAATTATCTTGTGCCGGACACGAAACTCTATTTTTCTTGTATTTCACTAATTCTACACTTCCTCTCTGCCATTTTTCTACCAGTGTTCAAGAAAGATCCTAAAACTACCCACGGAAATCAAATACGGTCATTGTTTTCGCAGTAATATATTGTTCGCTCACCATTGTCTAACGTTTCGGCAGAATCTATCTTCTAAAAAACCCTCCAAAGAGTTCTTTTTACCTTCTTCTGTGCCATGAAACTGAAATCCAGGTTTTGGGATATACTATTGAGATCATGAAAATTTTTGGCAAAGTCAGAGCTTAGAAAGTAATTATTTGGTCAATCCTGAGAGTGATAAAAAGTGCGTCTTGGAAACCATGTGGATTTGGTTCTACATGTCGATTCGATCAAATGCTAGCAGTCGAGTGAATTAAGTTCGGAATCGCCTCCAGTGGATGGGCCCATGTCAACAATGATAGAAGCTGTAAGCTTACCGATCCCCTTGCAGCAACCTATGTATGGTCAAATTTGCCGAAAGGCTGCAGGGCTACATTCGAACAGCCAACAAGTACAGTACTTTTGTTCTAAACCCGCCTTACACACCAAAAACTGACCATATATTCGTCAATCCTGAGAGTGATGAAATATACTATTGAGATCATCCATGAATTTTTCAGGTCAAGATCTGGTTCCAAAACCGTCGCATGAAGAACAAACGCTGCCAGGGACAAACAGTAAGCACTCATACGTCAGAACCACTTCAACGTTAGCGATATTCATCCTTTTCCGCTGAACATTTTCCAATACTTGTACAAATAACCGATAAAAAAGTAGCATACTAGCATACTGAAAAGTTATGTAAACTATATATCTAAGGGGTTTAGCATACCCGTTCTATTTATTTAATGAAGACTGTGATCCAAATGGTAAGAGCTAAAGATGAACGTCAATTAGACAAACCTCAAAATGAAATACAAAAAGTCCCGAGCCAATCTAATACGTACCAAGATATCTGTTAGCGGATGTACGCAAAAATGCACATGTTCCCAGCTAAGCAGTACGGTAGCATAAAAACAATTCATTATTGTATTTTTTTTAATTAATTTCATGTTGTATCGGTAAGCTTACACGAGGTTGTCACAATTTTCACTAGAACCAGAGTAAATGGAGTCGAATGCTTATGGCAGTTGTTTCTTGTGCTTTAGTCTTTGTCTTCGTTTCGAATCGAGTCTAGTGGAGTGGAGTACCACAAGAATGACGTTAATTCAGTTGGCAAAATTTCTATCACCGCATGATATCAAACGCCCAGGTTCATTACTCCAGCTACCGTAACCTTCCACGTTACCGTACACCAGTGCTGGAGCATTCTCTATAATTCGCAGCAATGACTTATAAACAACTCTCTGAAGGTTTGATGACGAATAATAGAAAAGCGGAGCAGTGCAAAACACATCACGCCGCATCAAAAGGTTTGCGCCAACGATCCCCGAGGGAAAACGGCACAACGCAAAACCGCACGCATGATATTCATTACTACGGTATACACAAGGGAATACCATAAAGCTTCGTAATCGTCTTAGAAAGCAGAGAAAACAAAGGAATAATTCGGTCTTCAACAAGAATTAAATGTATAGTGGTAAGGATCCCACATCTAGAGAGTTGTGCTGCTATCTTACTATTCGAAACTTCAACGCTCTATTATGTTTCGAACAAATCAAAAGCCTTGTTCTCCCGTTCTGTAGATACTGGACTAAGTGAACGTTTAAATTAACGTGAGACGTCAACAAGTTGGCACAAATGTAAATCTGGCAGAGAAATGATGCTGTGCATGATTAGGGAGTAAGTTCGTCTCACCGACATAGGAAATGGGGTTGAGCACTCGTCATTCTAATAGGAAAGCCCATCCAAGAGTAAACCAGTGCTACGAATTACCACCGTCCTCCCTAGAAAATCTATCCTAATGTGGGCAACCTTCACTCGATTCGTAAGCTACGACGACTGCACTGAAGATGTGCGGAAGCACTAGTACGGCTACTTTGGCAGTCTAGAAAAAAAAACCGATCGCGCAGCAATATAGAAGTTTTAGTATCCCATTTAAGATGTTAAGCATTAAGGTAACCGGCGACAAAAGAACGAATCTCGTATTGAATATAACGTCCTTCGAACAATACTGTAAAAGCACATCCATGATACGCCACAGAAAGTGTTTATTGCGTCGCATCAACAATACCAAGACTGTATTTCAACACAGATCATCATCTCTTCAAAAACCACAAATCCACACTAAATGTAAAGTGATTTCGCTACCACATACTATGTGTTGGTTAGTTCCTGTGGTAGTTGCTTCTCTTCATTCGGGCCTGCCACGCGAGACTTTTGTGAATGCCGCAGCCCGGAATCTCAAATTTGGGTAATTAGACCGTCTACAGCAATAACAGTACAATAATGATTATATGACAACACCTACACAATGCAAATGGCAAGAAGGCAACAACGGTGAGTAAACGAGGTCAACTGATGAGCGAGAGGTAACCCTTGAGACAGAAGAGTAGCTCTGCAAAGGCTGATAGGGCAATGCGATACGCAAGACACATGTGAGGTTATAATAACAGTCCAGTGAGGTAAACATATTAGAAGGCGCTTGTGGGGTTATAATAAAGTCAGCTTATACTAACAGTACGGCGATCGTATTGATCGTGAGATTGTAATAGGTTTGTTGGTGATTCTTAGGACCGTGGTTAGCGCAAGATAAAACAGTGACCATGTGGAAGTAGGTCTAAAAATTGGGATTTACTACATGAAATAAGTGACAAAAAGGATGTGATGAAAGCAAGGATGCTAGCGAAAGGAATAATAAAGAAGATCTAACAACGAAACATTGGCTACGAATGTTTTGTAATACATGCGTCTGCTGTTGACGGGTGGAACTATGCACTATCACCTTGTTTGACTATCCTCTATCTTTAAACTTCGACTTAAAAAAGCTGTAACGATGGCCTTGTGTCCATAGAGTGCTGCTTTCAAGGGAAAGCGTTTCTCAAGAAGGATTTTGCTCTCTGGCATAAGAATTCCGAACGGCATACGGCTGCCACCCTCACGAAGAAATGATGGTTACTCGATCAGACCCCCTCTGCCCCATCTTTCAATACTGAGCCTACCACTGCCTAATTTTGTAAAGATTCAATTCAGCCACAACCTAGAATACAATTCCTGTCATCAAACAAGGAAACAGTATCCATGAAATTCGTTTACTCCATGAAAAGCTGGTTTTAAAAATCTTTTCCAATTTAAATACTCCGGTCGCACCTTTACATAACCAAGGACTTGCTTGATAATAAAGAAAAACTGAAGCTATATTCGCATCCCGCACACCGCCTCATTGTGGCTAGGAGATGTTCCTGATGATGGGTTGCGATATAAAAGGGAATTCATCTCGCCAGTAGGATCTCCCGTTCTGAGAAGGATTCTGACGTTTCCATCCGGAAACCCGGCTAAGAATGAACCAATACCACGAATCACCACCGTTGTGGTGTCAAACTAGTCGCATGGTAGCAAATCCCCTCTGATCCACAAGGGCGGCGACTGCATGGGGTGGTGACGACCTGAGGAAGGTTTTGGCTAACCTGACCTCGGGACTTCAAAGGAGCCATAATGACTAAACCGGAAAAAATCCGGAAGCGAAATCATGCTGGGGCCCGCACAACCAGTGAAGACGGGCCATCCAAGTATCCAAGCCAATAAGGAGCTATATTCGACTGCAGAACAACTATCAAAGCTAATAAATACAAATTGCAGATCCTTCAATAGCTTTCAACAGTTCTGGCAGAAAAAAAAACTGCAGGAAACAAGAAAAGAACCGTTCTCAAGAACTGTACGCGGTATCTAATCAAAACCTAGTGTTCCACAACTTCCATATTCAAGTTTGAATCTTCCACTGAAGAAAAACCGCCTTAAATCACAGACTATCACTGGAGGAACTAACCCTTCTCAACAGTGAAAACTGGAGGAATTTGTACCTCTGCTGGTTCCACACTAAGATTATCCTACCAGGAACGTCCAATGAATCTTAACCAACGGTTCCGCAAACTGGATTTTGAAAGTAATTCTGCAGTATAGACCACACCTAGCTTATAACTTCAATCACTGAAATTTGTCACGAGTATTGTCCACCTTTTTTTGAACCTTTTCGACCATATAAAAGCTTTCGACAGCATCACAACGAACTCCATAATATCAGCGATGACCAACAAAGGAAACAATTCATCCTACGTAGGATCTTTTGTCAACATTTATCGCAGCTATACTACCGAAACAGAGACCTTCTACCGATTCCAGATGATTAAAAAAATGGGTCTGACAAGGCGACACTATCTTGTCCATGCTCTTCGTCGGGCATTGAAGCTGACAATGAAGCTGTGAGATCGGGATTAAAAGCATGAACATTGATAGAGAATTCATATCAACTTGCCGATGACATCTTCTTCTTGAGAAGCATAAGTGAGGTAAGGCCGATGCTCAAAGAGCTTGACATACATTGACATATCAATTACGATGAGAATGTTCGCCACAAAGCGCCTGATCGGTACTCTTACAACATTTGGCGGCATGAAGTTCAGGCTATTATCGGCAACCCCTCTGATACTCAGCGCAATATGAATCTAAAGAGAAGCACAGATCGATATGATGACAAGAAATGACAAGAAAGAAAGAGTGCTATTGGAGACGATAGGCTTTTGAGTCTACACCGAAAAATATTAGGGGAGAAGGGGACGTGGGGGAGAGGTGTGGTTCGGCTCACGTATTCCAACTCTGTTACGCGTTGAAAACGATATTACAGTTACAAATTTCCACGAATGCTTGAAACAGAGCCCCATTATGGAACGTGATTGCGAAGAAAAAAAAGTCGGAAATTTATCAGAACCCACACAACGCATGTAGATAGAAGGAAACCCAAATATTCATGAAACACCAAGGTAAGTCAACATGTTGTATTGTGTTTTTTTTAAAAACATGTGCAGAGCTTATCGAGCATAGGAACCAAAAAGGTGAGCAGTAATTCCAAGCCAAAATGAGTCTCTTCCTTCACTAAGCAGACTACTAGACGGGCCTTCATGTGAATTGCACTTCGAATTTTGAAAGATAACACAAGGTATGAATTAATGCAAGGAGTTTTCCAACCAACGCAGCGCCACGCTAGACCTCGAAGACTGAACTTGAGTGACTCAGGGATGCTTTCTTTGTGGTCATATGTCGAACAATGAGTATGTCTATCTCATTTCCCATTGAAGCTGTTTGTGACTCACCGTTCCACGAGGATCTAACAGGGTTAAAGTTAAAGGATGATTCGTAAGATTTACGGATTGCATATTAAAACTTACAGCCCCAGCTTAAGTGGGTTCGTTGCTGACTTGGGATCCCTAGATCAATCCCGTTGTTGGGTGACTGCTAATGACACTGGCAGATAGAATACTACCTGAGAGATAAGCGAAACGAAGAACCCGCATGGTGTGGTCGTGAACGCGTTAGCCCCTGGAAAGGGTAATAGCGCGTTCGTTCCCCATCACAGACACCTTCGGTCTGGAGTTTTTCAGATATCTCAGCATCACTGTGAAACGTATTTGTTTGAGTCAACTCTGAATAAGACTAATATTTCCACATATCCTTAAAACCGTTAAGGAAACCCTGGTTTGTCATCAAACAGAAAGTACACATAAAATCTGTTCATTGAATGTACATAAAATGGAGCAATTCAGTTTGCAAACATTTTAAAAAGCATAAAACATTACCATTATACTCTCAGAAAAAGAGAAAAACAACCATTACAACTAAACTGAGGTCACCTTCAAATAAGTTGCGCTTTACAAGTGAGAGGACAGAAAGGGTTAGACCAACAAAACAGAGTTGATACAACCGTCATTTTCCGGATTATTCGTCACCTGAGCAAACTTCCCCCAAACAACCTGAAAAATACTGTCCTTTACATAAAGTTTAGATTACAGAGTAACCCTAACTCGATGCAAGTGTCTCGAAAAGGGATGAGCACAATACCAAGAAGCCAAGTGATAAACTAGACTAACCTTTCCCCCCTTGTGTCACCATACCTAACTCTGACACATTAACTTCAATGATAGTACCCTTTGTTATCACACCTAATGACGTATACATCTGACTTGAAGGGTTTTTCTTCACTCCCACAATTGGAAGATAAAAAGTCGTCTGGAGTTCTGGATGAGTCACATGAGCCTAGGAAAGGAATTATAAGAACAAAAGCCCATAAAAAGGCTCACTTTGAACAAACAAAACGACGCACCTTTGTAAACCTTAATCCCATGGGGCGAATAAACCTCTCGAACTTTGCTGGCTTACGAGTGAACGACTCTCCCACATAAGTGACCTAGATGAAAGACATCACTGTGGTGGTACTTCACATAATACCCCCTTCCATGAAAAAAAGAATGGGCAGCAAGCAAAGTTCAAAACATGTAGATGAAAGTGTAAGAAGTATTTCGGATACAAATATTACATACTGATTCATAAACAGAAACTAAAAATCACCTTCGTAACCATTCTCTTCCAGCCTTTCCTATTTGTTTTGCCTGACTTGACCACTTTAAATGCTTCAGCATCACTGATAGCTTTGACTTGAGGAATAGGCACTTGATATTTCCCCTATAAGTCAGACAAACAACTGAAATGAATTGAAAAACTTTTGTAGACAGCAGGCTATTCGAGCATACAGCGACTGAATTTCGAGATTTTTTCAAAGGTCCAAGTTTCTTCATTTTTGAACAACGGAGGACAAAATGCAACCACAACGATGATGAGATATTTGCAAAACTGCGGACAGCAGGTGTCTGCAGTGAGGAACGAACGCGTTACTACCCTTTCTGGGGGCTAAGGCATTCACCACCATACCATACGGGTCTTTCGTTTCATTTTCATCTCAACTAGTTTTCCATCTAGCAGTGCCATCAGTAACCACCCGTCAACGGAATTGATCCGGGGAGCACAAATCGGCACTGAACCCAGTTAAATTGTTACAGGCAGTAAATAGAAAGTCAACATGGAGAGCGAAATATTTTCAATTTGAACAAAACCAACTAAATACAACCACAATGATGCTGAGATAATTGCAAAACTCCAGACCACAAGTGTTTGTGGTGGTCGAACGCGCTATTACCCTTTCTGGTGGCTAACGCGTTCACCACCACACCATTCGGGTCGTTCAAAACAACTCAAACGCATCAGCTAATCAACAAGGTAATACACAAAGCATGAATTCACAGTCGGATTTACTACTCACAGCTTTTTGCTTCCTCTTTTGCTTAATCATATTTGAAAGAACTGTTCCTGTTGTTTGTTGCCGACGATCCAAAAGGTACGCCGGAACAGCACCCTAAAGTCGAAATAACCTTTCAAGGTAAAAAACTCGATAGAAGATACTCAATTTCTATGAAATCAAAACCATACACTACAGTAATGTATGTCCGAATAGAAAAATACCTGATCAGGGGCTTCCACCGTGCCCTTTTGCTGCTTTTCTTCATGTTGTTTGAATAATTTACGCATTTCCACCTAAACGTCTTAACGGTACTATGAAGTCAGAGATCTTCCTACACATCTTATTCAGGTAAAATAGTAACCTTCTCAGAATATCTCTTCTTATGATAAAGTTTAGCTTTATGACCGCGGAGTTTCTTCGCCATTTGAGATCGTTCATGGCCAGCTCTAGCCAGCTTTTTACGCCTAAGCACGTAAAGCTTTGAAAAAAAGACAGTTGGCAAATCTCATAAAAAAAGGATAAAGCTCTCGGCGTTGATTAGTCCTTGTGGGATGCGTCATGCCCTCGACTTCATTGAGCCTCGTTGGACGTGATTGCATGCAAATGACTCTTTACAATGACTCGCGTTGGCCAACCGATGTATCGAACCAATGCTGATATCCTCCCAGACAAGTCTCATACCAATTTGGCGACTCCGGAGACATGGAAGGCTTGGTGAGCCTGGGACACAAGGACCGATCCCATGTATATTGCAGAGCGCCTCCGACCACTGCGCTACACGCACCATAACGAAAGTAACTACAAAAAAAACCAGAGACAGACCACTTACTGTCGTTCTTCATAATCGAGACGTCTTCCATGTCTTCTACGATGAAGCTCAATGTGCTCGTTTTGTGGCTGGAACAATAAACGACTAGAAATTAAGAAGAAAACTAAGACCACGTGCCGAACCAACAATGGAGTTCTACCTGTCCGGAACAACTCACCATTTTCCACCTCACAAAGACAACCGCAACAGAGAAGTACCTGCAAAAAATAGAAAAAAGTGTAACATAACAGGTAAAAATAAAGAAAAGATAATCGAACTCGGCTCACGATAACGGCACGCTGCAATTAAAGTCAAACCAGATAAGAAACTAGAACTAACAGAGTTCACACTCCCAGTCTAGCAGCCAGAATAAACTGATACAATTCTGAACAATGAGGAATCACTACGACTAAGAGAGGACACCCAAAAAAGTGCATCGGAAAATGTGCTCTAAAGTAACCGACGAAAAACTAACCGTAGTTGGCAAAGCGGTCCCGCACCGATTAACTGAGCAGCGCGAGAATTTGGAAATTGAATTCGCGGCGATTCTTATTGATTGATGGGATTGTCAAGAAACTGCATGGTATAGGACTTTTGTTTGTTCTGTTGTATTTGTGATATATTGTATTCCTTCATCCGTACTTCCAAATTTCGCCCTTGAAAGTCGTGTATCATTTGCTGTTTACGATTTCGCTTTTGATTGAATCGGAAGGTATTGGCTTCTCAAACATTTAAATTTCCCCTTCTTGCCTTTGGATTTACTACATTGTTCTTAGTGTTAAGCACTATGCTTAATGCTGTGTCGCTCCAAAAAGGGCTGTAAACATTCCTTTCACACGGTTTTACCAAATGGCCTTGATTCCTTTTACGAGTTCGTAATTGTTCGGGTGTTTTCTTTTTTCCTGTTAGGTAGGTTCAACTCATGTTTACCTTCACGAATACTCGGAAACTATTGTTCTTCAGGTTGCAGGGATTTCTATTTTCTCAGAAAATTCTTCTCTTTTGAGAACGCATGTGAATCGAGAGTGAGGTGGTGACTACTGTGATGCTTAGACACTTTCAAAACTCGGGCTCCAGGCCAGAAAAGCGGAGCAAAGACTCATTGGTGCAGTGAGTAAGATGTTAGCCCCCGGAAGCGTTGATCGCGGGCTCGAATTTTGTCTGGGGTCCAAGTTTTGCCAACATCTCAGCGTCACTGTGGTTGTATTCCACATCATACCCTACCGTGAAAGAACATACTTAAGTACACTTTTAGTTTTTCATTTTAACTCTCCTAAAGTATTACTATCCAATGGAAATAGGTCCTTTGTACCTGTCGTTGGAACTCTTTTTCTTGAAATCTGTGCCAGGACCAAATGTGGAAGTCCTCTATATCCTAGGATCTGGGAAGTTTCATTGTTCTGTGCTAAAATGAGGAAGGTACGGGTTGAATCGATTGAAATCTCGTATCTTTCCAACAAATGTACAGCGATCTCGATCCTACATTGTATGCTGTCCTCGATATTCTCGTTGAGCAAGCACAAGGTATTATTTTATTCTTGATTACGATGACGCTAACGTTTCGGCGGATTTCGCCTGCCTCAGGGCCTGGAATAGTTAGATTGACTGCAAGAAACTGGTGGTGTTTGGCTGGGTGGATTCCAGTCAACTTGACTTTTCCAGGCTTAAAGGAAGGCGAAGTGCTCCGAAACGTCAGCTGTAACGGAATAAAGAGTAGAGTAACACTACGTGTTTGCTCAACGAGGATATCGAGAACTATTTGATCAGTGCCGGTGTTAATAGAAAGTCGGTCGTGGGAATTACTACAGGACTGTATGCTTAATTAGTTAAAAACATCTCTTATGAGAATTTTCATTGATTGACTGACTGATTGATTGATTGATTCGCTTGTGTCTTTCATGTTATCTTAGTAGTGATGACAAAACGACGGTTTGAGTGTGTAACTTTGTCACAGTTGTTACAAGGAGAATTAACAACTGTTCGCACAAGTATAAGACTTTTCGTGACGTAAAGTACTTCTGTTTCCTCTTTACATGGTCCTGCTCGGTGTCTTCTATCTGAGTTGATGTAGTTTTGTTGTCTTCGACGAGAATCCATTATGTAAATGGTGGGGGTTGTCGATTGTACGCTGTCCGAACCCACCCGCCTCTCAATTGCCCATCCAGATGTCAATCTCCCTTGCAGCTGCGCAATTCCTCCTTCTATTGATTCGTACGACTGTGACTGTCGACCCTCTTTTCTTCACTTACGGTTCCAATACCAGTTTCATTCATAGAAATTTTCTTTTTTCAATACATCCTATCGATACTGGCAAGTGGTAAGACCCATCTCGTCACCGTTGTTGATTTCACGAAGAGAACATGCATTGGAGGAGAGGAGGTAATCAGTTAAGAAGGATAAAACTAAAGATTTCGGAAAAAAACAGATGTACCATGAACATCGATAAGGTAAATCCTTACGTGCTTAGTGGGCCAGTCCACACATGTCGTGTAGACTCCAATACAATTTCTGTTTGTCGCCTTCCATTAATCATCCCATCGATGTGGTCGGGGTCGTTTGTGGCTCCAACGGCGGTTGAGGGTCTGTCGTTTTCTGTTCTCGTTCACATTTCCATTGCTGACCGAATGCACTTTTTATTTGGCATCTCGATATTATAAATTGTTATCTACTAGGTGTTTACCATATGCAGTAGTTGGCCCTTTTGGTTAGTATGGTTTGCTGCCTTACGACTAGCTTTCTTCTAGCATAACAGCGATTACCGCGATTAGTTGACCTACTGATGATCCGTGATATAGTAGGCGGAATCTAACTACATAGCTTAGCAACTCAAAAGACCGATTTTTTTATTTTTTACTTTTATTTGGTCCGTCTTCACATCTACTGTGCGGATCCCTGCACTTCTCACATTCGATTTGTTTCCTCGCATCCATTGTCCACGAAAGTCTTCCAACATTTACGTGTGGCTTCGGTTGCTACTTGAGGATTTCCATTTTATCTTGAATGTCGTAGAATGCTGGTCGTGCGATTCTCCCTGGAGTCCTGACGTAGCAGATCTGGAGCGTTCTCATTTGGATTCCAGAGAGTGGTTTTTTCGCAGATAATTCCGGTACCAATTTCCCGACCTCGGAGGGATGAGAGGCTTGGTTGGCCCGGAGCGGAATCGAACGTCTGAGGTAGGCGAAATCATTAAGACGTTGACCATCGAGCTACAACAACAACGACGACAAATCGTACCAACCTCATATCGGCTCGACAAGATCAGTTCATAAGAATATATAAATGGATATATCGATTATGTAACTTAATGTTTCCCTAGTATCCCATCGTTTTACATTTCAATGGGTATTTCCAATCTACAATTTCTTTGATATAGGTCTTTTCCAATAGTGTCCTGTCCATTATTGAGATTTATGTTTGCAATAATAAATCAAAACATCGCAAGATGCGATCAGAACCTCAAGGTCCCCCGCTGAGACTTGTTGTTCATCTTTCTCTTACATAACCACTTCACCGCCGTTTTTTTTTCATCTAAAAGGCTGTTTCTATTTGAGCTTCTGCTGTTCCTTCGTAGTGGCAATGTGTGTCCCTAATCTTACCAACAATCCTGTGAAATATTGTTGTGGAAAACGCAATACTATGCCTTAAAACTTTTACTTCTTGAGTTGGTCCGTCTTTTGTTTTCAGCAATGAGTCGAGCTAAGCTCGACGAACCGCGCTCAGCACTCACGGAATCCCAGAATTACTGGGGTTTTGCCAACTTTCCCAATCAGGTCTTTCGTAGAGCGATTAAGGATGGCTTTAACTTTACTCTCATGGTAGTAGGGCGAAGTGGACTTGGAAAGTCCACTTTTATTAATACATTATTCTTGGCGGAAATTCACGATATGAAGGAGACACCAAGGCAAACTGGATCGACAGTCAGAATCGAAGAGAAACATGTAAGACAGACAAATAGCTCCACCACTTATGGGTTCTATATCTGGGATTTCCAAATAGCATCTAAAGATCTTTAATTCTTAGGTGATGCTGGTTGAAAATACTGTGAAGCTCAATTTAACGCTGGTTGACACACCCGGGTTTGGTGACGCTGTCAATAACACTCGATGGTGAGGCTTTTTAATTGGTTTAATATGCTTTATTTTTTGTACTTTCTGTCATCGATAGTGTTCTGAACACTAAAAGTCGGAATGAAGTCTATACGGTGTCTTATTCTCCATGAATGTTGTCGTGTACTGGTCGAGTCGATTCGCCTTTCATACCTGGGATAGCCGTGATAGCGCATTCGTAGGTCTTGGTTGGAAGCCTCTATGGATAATAAGGACTTATCAAACAAGCCTGGTACTAATTTCCCAACCGCTAGAGTGGTGGAAGGCCTGCTTGACCCAGAGCGGAGTCTAACTAAAGCTTTGTAGATCTCTTTTTCATTTGGTCACCATATGCGGCATCCATTTGCTTATTTGCGTCTTTTTTGACTCTTTACTTCGGTTCAGATTTCCTAAATCGGTTGTCTTCCATCACATATATGTGTGTACATATGTAAGTACATATATATGTGCAGAGGTACATATATATTGTATGCACGTGTATATATACACGTATATGTACATGCAGATTTCTTCACTTGTATGTGGACCTACTTTAATTATCGGCGTCCTGAAATGGTGACGATGGGTCATCCATGTCTCTCTGCCCCTAGGCTGTTGTTCGGACTTTAATGCATGATTTTAACCCGTATTTTCAAAGTGCATACCTCAATATAGAATAAATCTTATTAGTCGAAACAAGAACCATTAGAACCTAATTTTTTGCCAACAAGGAACAGGCTTATTATTCCGGTTGTTCAATACTCTGCACTTTCTGAGACCATAAAGTCCTTGATGACAGGTTCGGCCTCGACTTGATTTCTGAGGCATCCTTCACACAGAAAGTTGTCAAGATACTTGAAGAACTGGTAGCAGGTAAGTCAGAGGTCCAGCGAGCGAGTATAATGACTAAGCGAGTGTTTTGTGGCCACACTTCTTTTAAGCTTTGCGGTCTCAGTGCGACGTGTGGCCGCGCGTTGTCTAGACAGATTGGTCCCTCTCTGTTGACCAATGCCATATGTCGACGTTGAACTTTGTGGTGCATTTCATCGCCGTAATCGTTTCACGCAGATTGAGGAAACCTTGAAGGGTCACACCAGCAGGAGACCACCGAACGGTCAATATGACCGTTCGTTGCAATTTGGCTTTGCGACGCGCTGTTGAGCAGGTCGAATCACTGAAGTGACCGTATCCAGTTATAGGAGAGGTTCATTTCTCGTCCCTGGTCGCAATATGTTCAAGAAACCAGTTGTTCTTGTGCGGAGGAGCGCCGACGATACTTCAAAACGGCTATTTTTTTTCCTTCAAGTTGTACGGCATCCACTTGTCGAGCTTTTTCAGCTTTCCAGTTTTCTTTAGATGCCATGAAACACTTGAGGTGATTGAATCGAGCTCTTCTGCAAGTTTTTTGAATGGTTATGCATGCATTTGCTTCTACCATAACCTTCAGTTCATCGTCGTCAGTAGCAGATCGTCTTCGCTTTCGACGTCGAATTAGCCGCTACAACCGAGTTTGGATTCGTAAAAGTGGTTTTATTAGGATAACTGTCTTGATCTCTGAAATTCTAACCTTTAACGGCTGTTAAAACTAGTGCACATGTTATAATTCAACTATTCACGACGAAAGTGCAGAAAGTAAGCTTTCTGTTGGAACATAATGGTACAGCGTTCAAAGAAAGCATTGCTAAAAATGTAGGAAAAATGGAGTTGTGTGCATTAACTATCGAAAAACACAGTGTTTTCCACAATGATGCTGAGATATTATTTGAGACATTATTTGCAAAACTCCGGACTGCAAGTGCCTGCAGTGGGGAGCGGAGTGAACGCGCTATCACCCTTTCCGCATGCAGGTCTTTCGTTTGGCCTTTCAGCTAGTTTTCTATCTGCCTTGAGTTTATTCTCGAACAAACGATGTTTTCATTAGGAGTTTTTAAAAACAGCATTGTACCTTATCATAGATGAGGTTCTAAATGCAACGCAGTTACATCGCTCTAATATGCGTTTTCTCTATTTTTGTCACAATGACTCGATTTTAGTCCATCCCAGCAGAACATTAGGACGTTACCTTAACAATCTGAAGCAGAACACGCATTTTACGTTGATTTGTGGGGCGGTTTTTTATCGAAAATGATATTATTACATTTTACTGAGGATATTCGTACCTAGTGCGGTTCGTTTTTGGTGAAGCTGGGATGTTTCATTCGTCTTTTTTCAGCTGGGAGCCTATAATCAACTACGTCGATGGGAAATTCCTGGAATTTTTTTGTGAAGAGACTAAAATCGAGAGAAAAGATAGACCGGTGGACAAATGTGTTCATTTATGTCTGTATTTCATCGAACCAAGTGGTCATGGGTAGTTTTTTGGCTTTTTGGCTTGGTTTATTCAGTGAAGAGATATGCTGTTGGTAAGATCTCTTCTTTATTTTTTCCGTCAACAAATTTTTTTGTAGCTTAAAGCTACTGGATATCGAATTCATGAAACAACTTCATACACGAGTAAACATCGTTCCTGTTATTGCCAAGGCAGACTGTCTCACAAAAGACGAGTTAAAAAGGTTCAAGGCTCAGGTCAGCGGTGTACATGAACGCTTGGTTGTTTCATAGTCAAGGTCATGAAAAAAAAGTTAGATTACACTAACCAGCAAAATTCTATTATTGATTAGTTTTCCAGATCAATAAAGATATAACCGCAAACGATATTAAATTGTACAAGTTCCCTGAAAATGAGGACGAGAAGGACAAGGTACTAAGTAATCTTTCGTTTCAAGTTGTTAATGTTTAGTATTTACTGATGAGAAAGACTAGGTTTCTAGGATCATGATCCGTCATCGCTACGAATTCCTTGTAGATGGCGTTATCAACTCTCTTTCAGGCTGCCATTGAAAGGCTCAAGAGTTCGTTGCCATTTGCCATAGTTGGCAGTAATATGTTGAAAGAGGACGGTGGAAAGAAAATAAGATATAGGTTACTATGCTCTTCTTTCACCTTGTAATTGACATGTTGGGAACTAGTGATATAAGGCGATACTCTCTTAGTGTGGGTTTATGTGAAGCTTTCTAGGGAATACCCATGGGGAGTTGTTGAAGTCGAGAATATGGCGCATAACGATTTTCTCCTTCTACGAGACATGGTTGTTAGAACGAATCTGATCGATATGATTGATGTGACTCGCTCAGTGCACTATGAGAACTTCCGACTTCGTCAAATGGATAAGCTGCCGAAGCACGCCATGGATAGGTACATTTAGAAAGTGAAAGAACCTTCTGCCTCACGTTGTTGGGAGGTTCTATTTTAGGGAATTTTTGTATGAAAAGAGTTGTATAAGGCCCATCTTTGAGTTTACAGAGATCCATTCACGCAGATGGAAGAGGATCGAAAGAAGAAGGAAAATGAATTGGCTGAGAAAAAGCGAGCCTTTGAAAAGGTTTGCACCAGCCTTATATATTTTCTTTTAGAGAATCGATTACAACTTTGAAGTTAAGATAAACGATTCATTATATTTTTTAATACTCTTGTCCTTATTTTTCATGTTTATATTAATCTTATGAACAATTTCATAGGTTTTATAGTTTTGTTTAATTCGAACAATATTCTGAGTAATACCCAGTAAATAGGTACCACTGCAACAGAAGCAGGCTGGCTTCGAAGCACATCGCCATTGTGCCCAGAAAAATGAGTGCTAAGAAACCGTCATATCGTAAAACCTTGCATTGGGTGTGGGGTGTGTAGTGATCATACAGACTCTGATTGATTCTCGTCATATTAAGTAACATTTTCAGCCACACTTCAGGCTTTGCCATGTTACTGTCGGGAAATTGGGCTGCAAGATCAGCTGGTATTTGTAATGTGAATGTTCAGCTGCGCACGCAGATAACGCCATGTACCCATATCGCAAACAGCGCGTGTAGCGCAGTGGTGGGAGGCGCCCTGCAATACACATGGAATCGACCGCTGAACCAGGCCCATCAAGCCCTCCATCCCTCTGGGGTCGAAAAATTGGTATCAGACTTGTCTGAGAAGACAGTAGCAATGGATCAGTGCATCGGTGGGTCACTCCGGGTCATTGTGAAGGCCAGATATGCATTCAATCACCTCCAACGATGCTTAGTGAAGTCGAGTTCATGGCGTATCCCTAAGGGATTGATCAACGCAGGAGGCTTTATCCTTTATCCTTTTATCCATATCACCCGATTTTTAGCGAGTCATAGCAGATTGCGTTTTCTTGATCGTATAGGATTTCCGGGCAGTTTTTTCCCGTGGTTATTCAACTTTATCGTCAACGTCTTCTCTTCGTTTCTTTTCGTGGTTAAATCCAATCTCTTGCCATTCGACTGGAGAGCGTTTTGTTCTTACAAAACAATTGTTTCAATTCCAAGTTTTTTCTAGATGTTTGCTTCGCCATTGTTCAATATTATCAGTGCCAAACAATAGAGCAGTTTTTCCTCGATTTTTAAAAAACATTGCCAATGGGACGGGTTTCGCATTCAATTTTAAAAACTGTTAGTCTTAATGACTGTTTTTTGCATTAAGAAAAAATTGTTCGACATTTAGACCTACGAACTTATGTTATAGACATTCGCTGACAGGGTTAACGAACGAGAAGCCAAGATCAACGAAAGGGTAGCTAGATTGGACTTCCGTGAAAATGACTTGAAGAAGGAGATCGAGCTACGAAAAGCTGAGCTGGAAAAACTCAAACAAGAGGTTGATGATCTCCGACGAGGTTCCACTGGAGATTCGAAGATGTCATTGACAGCGACCAATGAAAACTGCGACAAGAGTTCACCGACGGAAAAGTTCAAGAAGAAGAGTGGAACTCTGGGTCTCTTCAATAGGAACTAAGATCTCTTCGAATATCTTCCAGTTATGCGTATATACGCCTATATTGAGGCAAAGAGATAAACCTTCTGATCCTGCGTTGATTTCCGCGTTCTTGCAGAGGTGAACAATTTAAATCCCCAGTAGGGGGTTAGTGCCAGGTACCCTATGTCCCTTTTTAATTTGGAAAAAAACGGCAATCATATATGATTGCTAAGGAGAGCGTTTCAGGTGTTCATGCGATTATGTCCATAACAAATATCCATTTTGGAAGCAATTTTTTCCCTAAGTCATGTGAAGATTTTTTTTTAAATTTTTAATATGTGGCTGTGTTGGACGATAATAAGATGGATCGTCAAACGACATGAGTGAACAAATTTCGAAGAGGAGAAATGATGGAAGTGAGGTGTCATGACATATCTTCTTGCAATTCTGCGCATTTGTTAAACTTGGTGCTATATTCTTCGTATTTACTCACTGTCTTCGGAGACAACTGTGAAGCGAATTTCTGAAATTCTGAAATCATGGTACGTTCACATGTAACAATGGAATCAAATGTAAAAAGGTAATCGACAAGTCTTATGATAAGCTCAGCAGTTTAACTATCGTTAAACAGCGCATAGGAAAGCCATATTTTTTATTGGTAACATGTACGGTCGTGGGACTCGTACAGCATAGTGGATAGGAGTGCCTTCCACTACACACTAGATCGGTCCGTGGTTCGATTCCACGCCCGAGGCTCACCAACCCTTCCATCCCTCTACAATCAAAAAAACTTTAGTAGACTTGCCTGCGAGGATAAAAACACTGACTTGAACGTTCATAGACTCCAACAAGTCGCCGTTCAGGACAAATACGCATTCAATCACCTCTGCTATGTGTAGTGAACTCGAACGCCTTGCACATAGCTAAGGGATTGGTCAACACTGGACGGTTCTATGCCCTCTAATACGATAAAAGGATAGAAAGGATGAAGCTGTCGGCGTTGATCAATCCCCGAGGGATGCGCAGTGCATTCGACTCCATTCAGCATCGTTTCGAGGTGATTGAATGCATACCTGGCCTTTACAATGATTCGCCGTTGCCTACCACTGTATCGAGCCAGTGCTGCTATCTTCTCAGAGAAGTCTGTTATCAGTTTGCCGACACCGGAGGGATTGAAGGCTTGGTGAACCATAGGCGCCTTTAACGGTAGAAAGTTAAAACTATACTTTGATGGCTTACAGTGGTCATAATGTGTTGCATAATGCAGGCATGTATCGTCTGCATTTGTGTAGGACGTTGTACGGCATGCATACGGCCATTGCGAGCTCGACATATACAATCATTGATGTTCACCTTAGTGAAGCTGTCCGAATGAAGACGTTCATGAGCGATCTAAAACAAATACGTTGAGGACTTCTTTCCTAGTGATTAGATATTTAGTTGGAATAAAAAAATTAATGAACGCGATCAAAGTCGCAGTAGAAGATCCACCCAAAGAGCACGCTGTTTTTGAAGCCATATAATACTAACAAGAATTTCATCGTTTGTGGATCAAGTTATGGCATCAGTCGGCTGTACTGTGGGTACAGTCATAATAAATGATGTCGGAATAATGATTCTTATTTAATCTCGATCTCGTAGGCCAATATCTTGTCTTATTGCTAAATTTGCACGACTCTGTTAGAAAACTTTATTGTGGCTAACATTTCGGAGCCGTCGCCTTCTTCAGAACCGCTACTATTCGAGTCGAGTGTCCGCAGTAGTGTGGAGTGGTACACCGCACGATCGTTTGACACGATGAGACTGCGAAGACTTACATCGTAAGTGGTAACTTATACTCGATAGTGATGCACTCCGAAAAAAGACGGTAGGACCATAGTAGTGCCATACCACGGGGGCCAAGTGGGTTGCTTTTCCGCTATAACTATTGCAATTTATGATCGAAGTCCTATTTCCTCCATTACTGCTTAGCGTAACACTAGTTCTACCCAAGGGTTTGAATACGTCCCTAACCCAAGTAACAAGGTTCTCCAGTGCTTTATATGCAAATGGATCGCTTAGTTCAACAGACCAGTTCTGCAGCTACAACCGATTTGTCGTTATATGCAATTACTGGAAGCTAGCTAACATCCACGAGAACTCTTCTTATGCGGTATAGAAGATCGACTTTCCTCTGTCGACATTCCAAGGATTGAACGGCAACTTACTGCTGTTAATGATTTCGAAATTGAAGTTTGATTCATTAGAAATGAGTGTCTCTTTGAATTCTGAGGTATACCTCGAATGCAGCATAGGTGCCGGCTCGACCACAACCAGACAAGCTCATGTAGACGTGCGGATAGGCATATTTTCTGAGACAAACGTGATACAAATTATTCAGAGTGTACTACAAAAATTAAGAAAAAGTTTTGGGTGTCCTTAAAAGGATATGTGACAAAGTATAAGAATTACTCTTAAGACTATTACTGAAAAAAAGAAAAATCCTACTAAGAACTGTGATGAATGTGAACCACCTAAATGTGGATTGAATCTGCCAAATGTCGAGAATTCGAGTCGGTTGTTTACCATGGGTCCACCCAGAGTAGTGATGCATATGTACAAACCTTAGAGCGAAGGTTTTCAGTTTAAATAAGGATTGGTATAAGTAAAGATGAACAAGAAAGTCAGAAGGCCTCACGATAACACGTGACTTGGCTCCTTTTTGCAAATAAGGAGTTTTCTCAATACTTTGAAAATGTAACCTTTTTAATGTCACCGGTTCGAACACATATCACATGCATTGTCCAGTCACGATCAATAACGACTCTTTTGAACTCGCCGACCCGTATGTGAGTTCCGTCGAAGTGAAGAAAATCTCTGAAATGAAGGACATCACCGCACGCGATAAGATCGTGTCACACATACGCTACAAAGGGCGGGCACAACTTTTTTCTTGTATTTCCTGAACAACTTCGAATACTGACCGAGAGCTTTAAAGTTGATAGTTGAGCGTATTCGAAAGAAATCGTTATGCTGATTTTATGGGACGCGCTGTCTTCACTCATTTGAATAGTGGAGAAATTCATTATGTGAGACATTCAGATCATTTCATTTTTAAAAAAGTGAGATGGGATAGTAACGCACTGCTCGGCGGGGAATACCCAATTCCCATGGAACATATTGTACTCGGCATGCGTGAGTATTAGGAGTATCGCCTGCACGTCTAGTTCAAGGATCATTTGCCAGAACTCTCCACCACTTTCACGAACAGGAAGTTGTGTGAGAATCACCTAAACGGTACTATTGAGAAGATTGGAAACAGCTTCCATAGACGAATGATGACTAGACATAGTCAATAATCTAAAAAGGTGTATATCGATCAGAGAAATGGATAGATTTCCTTGTTCTGCCAATGTTATGAACTACCACTGGTCAAGCGTAACAAGTACCTTGCATTCTGTATAAATAGTCATCTGGATCACCAGTAATCACGTTGGTCGTCCAGTAACTCAGGCGGGCACTAGTAAACTCCATTCGTCCTTGTGAGCATCAGGACTGCTTGAGGGATTACGTTGGCTCAAAAGATACGAACAGTATCGTGTTTTTTGACATGGTGCTCTTTTCGGCTATTTTCTGATGAAAAGTAGCCACGAGTCGCTCACCAACCCTTCTTGTTACATAGGTTTCTTAGATTATTTCCCAACCGAAAATTTCGAACTCTCGGCCTGGACTACGCTACAGTATGAATGAAACCATTGTTGTGAACCAGAGTTCAGCGCCCAGAATCTTCCATTCGTGATTAGGCGGTTAATTATTTGAAGACCAATTAAACCGTATTCATGTTCTCATTGGGATGACGTAATATATTAAATACGGCTAATATATTACATATAGAGATGTTTACCTTCTTGGTAGGCGAGATGTTCACCCAGCTGGCATGTATGTAGGAACCAGAGTTGAGTCGCACTCTAGTCTGGTCAATGCAGACAACGTCTGCAAGAGTGATGTTGTTGAAATGATTATCCGTGATAACTGAAGTTCTTTTACACTAGTAGGATACCCAACGTTGAGCTTTTGTAAGAATGTATGTTGAATGCCCTTCGATTATTTTTAACAAATTTTCAAACATTCTATGACCACATGTAATGTTGCAACGAAGTCGGATCCAGTACAATCGAATAAGCTTAGGGGTAAACTTGTTTCCTATGCTAATTTTCTGGATTTCTGGTGTTTCCGCTTCAACAATTAGGTACAGAGATATGAATCTCTCATGAGAGGGATAAATAATTTAGTGTTAATCAGATAGATATTATGTTGATTAAAGTTTTCAACCAGTATCAAGCAAGTTTTCACGATATTTAACTATACGATTGTCTTTGTATGCAAACTCTGAAGTTTGTGTTGCATTCAAACAGATACATACATAGCCGGTTTTCTTCGATACATATTTTCGATCAAATCAAACACTAAGGATCTGCAATTGGGAATATGCCGTAGGAACGGTTTAGGAATAGGGGAACTAGAGAAACTATGCAGTGTTTAACTCTACAGAGTTAATTCGTTAGATCTGACTGCCCAATATTGCATGATTGACGGATATCTCTGTAGGAATTGCTCTGAGGGTAAAACATTTTGGACATCTGAGATTAGCGGAATCCTTGGCCAATGTATCACTATATCTGAGTTTCATTCAACCTCCTAGAATGGCTCTACGATCAATCTTGAAAAGATGCGGATAAACAGTCACGATGGTTATGAAGTGAGAAATAGGAATAATACGACTTCGGTGTACTCGGATGGAAACCATGACAGTTTATACTCTTTTGTAGAAAACCAAGCACAGTTTCCACTTATTATTATTATTGCATGATCCGGCATCACATGTATTACAACTACTGAATCCCAGCAATTCTCTTGCACGTCATTCGTCTACTCGCATCCATCATCAACGAAAGTCTTCGAATGTTTTTTTCGCGCATGGTTTTCATTGCTGCTTAAGGATTTTCTGGCCTTCGTCACAAATGTCGTTGGGTGCTGGTCGAGTCGATGCTCACTAGAATCCGAGACGGCTGCACTGGGACGTCCCCACATAGATTATCAAGAGTGGACTGGTTCAGACAAGTATGGTACCAATTCCTCGACCCAGAAGAGGCGGAACGGAATCGAGCCATCTCCTCGATGGGTTAGGCATCTATGTAATGAACGGGATCATTTCCACTGTGCTATCCGCTTGCTATTCTTCTGCTAAAGGTTTTACTTGGTGTCTTTCGATAGTAGTATGGGTATTGTAGAGAAGTCACCACTGGCAGTTTCAGAACTTTCTAAGTAGATCGGAGACAGAGTTCCGTCATCCGACTAGATGTCCGCTAGGGACAACGGCAATTCGATCTAGTGACTTCTTGCTTGTTTACTAGTCATAGTGTGTTGCTTACGAATAAGTAGAAAGAATTCTATCTTGGAAACAGTTAATGCAACTTCAACTACAACTAACAGCAGGTCTCTCAATACCCCCTCCAACTCCTCACGGAATCTACTCGTAGGTCTGATACTTTCAAGACACAAAAACATGCGACACGGTGCAATGACAGCAATGCTTTTTATGTGATACTGGCTCATGACTGCAATCTAGAACAAACCTTCAAATCTGTTTTTCTCCATGTTCGCGTCAAAAGCAGTACGTGTCGCGGTGGGCGGGAGATATCCTCGAATCAAACGGAAATCAGCCTTAAAAGCCCAGCTGGAAGTCATAACAATTCGAAATATAAAAAAGTGTACGGTTAACCTGCATTGCTTCACTTCCACCTTCTATCGCCTTCTCCATATACGCCTTCCATTTCTGTGCTTTGTCACAGCCGGACTTTTCAGGATCTCCTTACAGTGTGAATATTTTCTCCCAACAACAGATTTTTCTAATTTATAAAAACGGTATGCGCTAGTATGGACTCCACCACAAATTTCAAAAGAAAAAGATTGCTCCAAACATAGATTCGCTACTATAGGTTTAATAATGTATTACTTCAACTTTGTTAACTTTCTATTTACTGCCTATTACAATCTTCAAGGCAGAATTATGTGCAATACAACCAAAATAGTGCTAAGATATTTGCCAAACTCCTGACCGCAGGTGTCTGCGGTGGGGAACGAACACGCTACTGCTCTTTCCGGGGGGCTAACGCGTTCGCCACGAGTGCCTTCAGCAATCATCCTTCAATGGAATTGATTTGGGGAGCACACGTTCGCCACGAGTGCGTCCAGCAATCATCCTTCAATGGAAGTGATTTGGGAAGCACAAATCGACGTAGAACCGAGTTAATCTGAGGCTGTTGTTGAAATCTCAATGTTCATCACCATGAAATTACGATCTGAGAGACGGGCGAAACGAAGGATCGGCATACTGCGGTGGTTAATGCATTAGCCACCAGAGTGACTAATAGCGCGTTCGTTCCCCACCGCAGACATCTGCTGTCCGGAGTTTTGCAAATATCTCAGCATCATTGTACTTGAACTTTGTTGTGAAAACCGTAGAGTGACCGTTTAGTGCATCTCACCCTCGAACCTCATTGCACTCTCTGTGTGTGGAAGTCTTCAACTACATATTTGTGCCTTTTTTCTACTTTCCTTTAACTTTTTGTTTATGTTTTTGCTTTATAAACAGAAATTTCCCCCCCATGACTACAGCTGACATCTTGCTGAAATGTAGCGACATAGCGATGACATAGTTGCATTCTCGTAAGACACTGGAACAACCTGAAGTGGTTGTCTCAAATCCTTTCAATTAGACGAACCGTCAGGAATCTCTCACTGTGAGGATATTCAGATAAAGGATATTGGTCGTATTAGTTGCTCTATTATTATTCTTAAAATATTTGTATCTTGCGTTATATTTCTACCAACCAGCGCCCCAGTTTTATTGACTTCACACCACGCTTCGGTTGTCTATCTTTATGGGCAGCACCATAAGCCAAAACACAATGAGTTGTCTTCTCGACCATGCTACCATCACCTTCCCAAATGAGCTCTATCGTTACTGTGCACTCATAAGCCTAATGCGCCGTATATTTAAGCCGAAATGTATTGAAAAGTAGTAAAATAATTACTCTGAACCGGATTGAAATAGCTTTTCTAACAGCCTGACGTTAATATCGACTGTAATATATGTTCCTCAAGCTTACCTACTTCCTTCCTCGTCAACTCATCAGTTTTCTCAACGGAAACACTCGAAGGTCGAGGTGCACTCGTTGTGGCAGCAGTCGTTCCAACGGTGGCCGTGCCAGTCGTTGTGGTAGCAAGAGGTGTAGTAGCACCGGTGGCGGGAGCTTCAGCTGTTGTCGATCCGGAAACACCTGATGATATCAGTGCCCTAGCAGTGGAAAGCGGTGTAGTTCTGGCGAATGGCACCATATTTACATTAGGCGGTGGATATCCAGATCCACACACGTGTTCTTAAACATCACAAAATGTTTCTTTTAATTATAGAAGACTTTACAACCGTCGTAACCTTTTCGTTTCGTTGTGGTGCTGGAAGATGTTACTGGGGTGTATCTAGTGATAGAAGTTGTTCTGGGCTGAAAAAGACCTTATGTCTGAGCGTATCTTTAACTACTTAAAGTTTGTTCATTTCTATCCAAAGCGTTTTTGACAAAGGTTTTTCCTGTTACTTTCTACCGTATGACCGCTTGTTTCCTTATCTTTGCGAATGATAAGCAACTACCCCCTGGTCCCTAGCTTTCAATCTCTGAGCCGCTGTTGTATCTGAACGAAGTGCCCCCCTGGTCTCTGGCTCTCAGTGTCCGAGCTGCTGTTGCATCTGAATGAAGAACATTGTTTTTAATAGTTGGGAGTTGATAGCACTCTACAAAATCATGTTCATTCCTATAAAAAAGAGCTCTCGACGTTGATCAATCACTGAAGGATGCGCCATGCATTCGACTTCATCAAGCATCTTTGGAGGTGAATGAATGCATATCTGGCCTTTACAATGACTCGCAGTGGCGTAGCGATGTATCGAGCTAATGCGCTATCTTCCCGAACAAGTCTGGTACCAATTTGCCGACCCCGGAGGGATGAAAAGCTTGGTGGGCCATGGGCGCGGGGATTGATTCCACATGTGTGTTGCACAGCGCGTCCGACCATTGCATCACAAGCGCTCTTTCATTCTTATATAAAACTTTGATTACAGTAAAACCAATACAACATGGAACGAGTTGCGATCCCCTACCAATGTATCAAGTCAGTGTTGTTTACATCCCTGACAAATCTGCTACCAATTTACCGATATCAGTGATAGGGGAGCTCAATTTCAGTGCGTGATCCTTAGTCAGACCTCTCGGAAATACTGTATCTAATTGTGCTGGAAGATGTGGTAATACACAGATCCTATTCGTGTGAAGGATCTTATGCCGGTTACTCACAAAGCTATGTGACCCCACTCCTCGGAAGATAAGGGAGATTGAATGCAGACCGAATGCAACCATGTACTTAGCCTGCAGTGAGAGTGGGTTTCAAAGGTGAAATCCTTCTCTCTTGTCTGGTGGAACGACTTATGGCTTTCAGATTTGTATAGTGCATAGACAGATGGATACGATTGCTTGTATACGAGCTTTATCATAAGCAGCCCTAAGGTGTTCGACAACTGATTGTCGGTTCCATTTTGTTACTGGGAATAGTTAAGTGCCCTTCTATAAACGAGGAAATCAAAACCGAAATACATACTAGTTGGCGTAGGTCCCTTTTGACGATCTGGACTGGTAGTATTTGTCTCAGAAGCACGTGGAGTTCTGCCTCGATTTCTCACCAGTACAACATTTCCAAGGTTCTAAAATGCAAAACTATATCGAATAACCATAAGCCTACATTGGAAACTCTTAGGTCCGCTCAACAAGAACTGAATAGGGTGTGCTCTAATACAAACAGCGTCCTACATCTTTCGGCAAGGTGAAACAGGCTCATATTGAACCTCTGCATTTACGAGTTCACTTATTTGACACTTGAATGGCCCGTCTTCACTGCTTGTGCGGGAACCAGAATAATTTCCATTTTTCGGAGATTTGCTGGCTAAGCCATTGTGAAGTGTGCCCCAGGTCGTCACCACCCCCAGGCAGTCGCCGCCCTTGTGGATCAGAGGGAGATTTGCCACCACACGACTTTCATACCAGGACGGTGGTGGATCCTTGTATTGGTTTACTCTTAGCTAGGCTTCCTGACGGAAACGCTAGACTCCTTCTCAGCTAGGGAGACCCTGCCTGGGGGACGAATCCTCCCACTGTACATCGCAGGCCGACACCCAGGAACACCTCCCAGCTACGACGAGGCGGTAAACCGTTGGGAGGTACGAGTTCACTAGTTGAAGTTATTTGATAAAGAGCGATAAGAAATTGTTTAATAACGTTCTAGGTTCCATATAATTTGGTGGTCGAGATAGTACAAACTACAAGGACATTTTTGGCCTTCAGTATTAGAAATGCAGTGGTTAGCGATGCAGCCCATCATGAAGCAAGGTCCTGGGTCACATGCTCTTCAGCGCCTCACCCCCCAGTCCACATGGGAATGCCTTATTTGCCTAATTGCATGGAGAATCGAATCGACCCGACCAGCATTCTACGAATTTCTTAAAGAAGACGAAATCCTCAAGCAGCAACCGAAATAACTCGCGAAATGTTCAAAGCCCTTTGTGGATGATGAAGACGTATAGAATGCAAGAAATGGTCCGCTCACGTAAAAATAAATGAAGTAAAGTATTAGAAGTTACTGCCGCCCATTCAGTCAACGAAAAGCATTCGCTCAAAGTCGATCCAAGCGACTGCGCTGTACATTGCGCTGTACATTTTTTCTTCGTTGGATAGCCTCATTGAGCACTGGTTCTATTCTCTTAGATTTGTGATCTATCTACATGATCTAAATCTACAACATGGGGTAGTATGATTGTTAAGAGATTTTCAAAAGTCACTGATTTCATCTAACGGGATCCCTAATTAAGTGTAAGCTGCTATCAGAACTTATCAGTAGATAGTTGGGACATAGTCACCAAACTGGGGCGTCAACCCAAACTACAAATGTTGCCAGGGCTCGCTGCAATAACTTAGGAATCCCTTAAGACTGAAAGATGAGCCTAAAAACCAAATCATTGTTGCACCTGCACTACTTGTTTTCACGTAGCAAAGCAAAAATGCTAAATAAGTTCGATGGTACGATGTCGACAATGATTCTACAGACCAAACGCGTACACGGGTTTTATAAACCTGCTGTGAGTACCATCTTTGCTTTGTCCTGATCTTGTTCAACTTCATATAAGCTTCTGACCTATCGAACAATAACTGGATACATTCTGTATAGGAATTTTAGCCACCGGAAATCGAAACCGAACGTCGACTACTCAGTTCTTCCATAATTTACTTCCAAAAATAAAAAAAAGATGGTACTGTGTGACACCATATAGCCATAGCTGTTGCTAATGCTATGCAATAAATGACGACGTCACGCAGTGAAGATTAAAAGGTCTTTTGATCTTAGTTCGGTAAAGATCTACTGAGCTTTCATTTTCTCTGGATTTCGCCACCATTTCAGGAAGTGAGACGTAGCCGGATCTTAGAGAATTTTTCAAAAAATTACAGAGTGATTTATGTCTTCAGATCGGACCGTTTGCTGGTTCAAAGTTTTCAATTAACACAAACACGATGTTATATTGAAAAAAAATAAAGTCTGAATATCTTTCCCTTTCTGCCAATGTCACTAAGGAACGAAGACGACCTTGGTGCCACCACTTTTAAAGTAGAGGAAGTGAATCCAACTTTCCGCTCTCAATCACTGCTACCATCAAGAGTGTATTGTAGTGTAGTGGTAGGACTAGATGCTTGGTATCTTAAACAAATTGCTACGTTGCGAAAACACAGCATATTTGACAGACCTCCAAAAATCCTCAGATACATAAACAGATAATCTTGCGAGCATTACTCCACCGCTGGGAATGCGTGGCTTGGCGTCATTCCTAGCGATTATAGTCGAAAAGATGCACGCACTAAACCAATACCATTGCAGTGAATCTCCTTATAAGGACATCACAGCGAAGTTGACTAAGACGAAAATGATACTTGTATAAGTGGAATATCGTTAGAGAACCTTCATTTTGCAGCCACTTATGGTTGTTCGTAAACCACGGGTGAAATCACTAAAGACTAGAACCACACGTGACAATTCACGCCCTAATCTAGGGAAATTTGATGGTATCCGTTCGCTACTTGCTTACTATTGAGTGTAAAGCAACACAGAAAATACAGAAAAAACATAGGGTATGGTGGACCGGAACATGAAGAGGTGACTTCAACGAATCTCTGAGTTTTAAACTTGTTAACCTCATTCATCGCCGCATTGGTCATGTCTGGATCTTTTTTTCATTGAAGGAGGTCGGTGTAGATCATGTTTCCTGTGTTTGCTGGTGTGGCCCTTCTGAAATTAAAGGCTAAGCCGAAGTAATCAAATCAATCTCAGCGATTTTGCGAAGCCAAACTTGACTTGGATTGTATAAACACCTTCAGGTGGGTAGGTATTGTGTAAACACGTTCAGGTATATGTATACTGAATTGCTCGGAAATTTCCCAGGTAAAACCTGACTGGCAAAAATGGGTCGATTGTTTATCTAGAGGGACTAGTAAAGGCTCTTGACCTTTCCCGGGCCCTGCCGTGTTGTACGAGACAGCAATCCACAAATTCCCAAAGAAACCAGCGTTTTAAACAAGAAAACTGCTTCTCGCTGATAAAGTAGAAATAAGGATATATTTATTTATATAGTCGTATAAACTGATCTTCTTTAACTGATGCGAGGTTGGTATAGGTTTTTCGTTGTCGTTGTTGTTAGTGCTGTTGGTCGATGGCCGACGTTTCGGCGATTTCGCCTTCCTCAGAGCTTGGACGTATTTTGTATAAGAATACTTTAATTATTCGATGGAAGAAAAAAAGGCTAAAATATTAATGAAGATCAAACTTTTAAATAGACGCCGTATTGAACAGAAAGGCTACTTGCCGTGATGTTATACATAAGACTACTTGAACTGATGACATTACGTCAACGAACCCATCATCATTTAAAGGTAGACCTATCATCAGTTGTATAGGCGGGCCAACGGATAGAATAACGTGGCTCCTAAACCTTATCCTGACCCAGTTACTGAAATTCATTCCAACCCATCTACCTAACACCAAAATATTTCTACACCACCTACGGTGCGCACAAATCAAACAGCACGCATGTAATGGAGTCCTTCGAAATGTTACTTCACTTTATACCAACGTGTCGAATGACTCCTCAATGCAAGCCATTCTCGAGTTGCTCGTAGAACACGAAAAGAAAATAAAAATGTACGGCTTATCGATTGCGCAACTAATGACTCTCTTAAAAACAGTGTCTTAGTTGTTCAGTCTTCAGGTGGTCTGGAAAATATTTTGCACAAATTAGAGGGCTGGCCATGGGACAAGGTTTACCACCAAGCCTTGCCATCGCTTTCATGTCTAAGGTGGAAGCTCCTGTTCTCGATCACCGACCCTTACTCTACTGTCGATACACAGACGACTGCTTCATCGCCTGTTCCACACAAGAACAGATGGATGGTGCTTTGAATTGTTAAACCGACCAACCGAAAACTGCTTCCATTCTTAAACATCCAAATAAAGCTCTCAGAAAGTGGCATATATAACAAAGTGGTATCGTAAGCCAAGTAGTAAAAGCATCCTGGTTCACTACCTCTCCTCTCATCCTTCACACATGAAAAAAGCACTTATCAAAAACATGTACCGTACGGCTAAAAATATGTGTACAGGAGAAAAGGAAAGGAAGGAATCGCAAAACCTGGCACTAAAAATAGCCATTTCCAATGGATACGAAGCAGAAGCCACTCAGGTCAGACAAAAACGTAGAGTTGTTCCTCAAAATAATGTTTCGAACGTAACTAAGATCCCTTTTAAGCTACCTTTCAAATCAAATGAAATATGTTACGCCATTAAGAGGTGCTTAAAAAAAAGCGGTCTTGAAAATTATGTGGCGATTACTGACGTCCGGCCCAATACCCTATGCCGTCAGTTAGTTCGCACCCGCTTCTAAGGTCGTTTGTGCAGTTTAGAAAACTGTATGATCTGTCCTAACAGGAGAGACGGAGACTGAATGAGTTCAGGTACAATATTGATCACGTGTAAGGCATGCGGTGAGGAATACATTGGTGAAACAGGTGGACCGCTTTATGTCCGCATAAAAGAATACCTAGATGAGAGAGGTAAAATTCCTCAAAACACTCCCTCTAGGTACGCATAGGGCACAAAAGCACAACGGCGATGATTTCGAAGTGACTGTGCGGATCCTGGCGCAGGAATCGAAAACATCAATGCGCAAGACTCTTGAGGCATTCTGGATAAACTTCAAAAATCCAAAGATGAACAGGAAAGACAAATGTCTCACTATCACACCTGACCTGGCGCCTTATTTTAAAATGACATTTTAACCCCTGGGTGGGTCTCGCTCGCGACACAAAGTGGACAACGCGTGGGCCAGTTCCACTCGTAACAGCACGGTGAGTAGCCTTTCTGGTCAAAATGGCGTTTGTTTTAAAGCTTGATCTTCATTAATACTATAAGTATTCCACCGAATATAAGACCACTGTTAGATAAAAATACATCCAAGCCCTGAGAAAGGCGAAATCGGCGAAAGGTCAGTCATCGACGAACAACACCAACAACAACGACAACGAAGACCTATACCAACCTCGCATTAGCTAAAGAAAGATCAGTTTATAAGACTATATAAATAAGTATATCAACCATCTATGCCGAGGTTTACAGAAAGTCGGTCTTTTGAGTCATTAGAAATAAGGAATTAGCCAAAAGAGTTGCCATTTCTGATTACCTTCCTTCCATCATCATGCCTTGATCTTCGCTTACGATCCTTCCTATGCGAACGCGGTGATCTCCTCGACTCGACTCTCTTTGCTTTCTGCTTTTTTTACTCTTCCTCTCTTTTCTGCGTTTTGATGACTTCCTACGGTGTTTCTCAGGCATCACAAGTATCTACTGCAAATAGAGGCCTTTCCATTTGTTCACACAAGAACTCTCTAAATTCCTAGAACACTAATTGCCATACACACGAAGCAACCTCGTAACCAAGTGAGCCGGATAAACTGTAAGTGGCAAAACTCCCCGTAGTAAAGAAAAAATGATTACTACTTTACCGTACCCGACAATCCATGGCATCTTTAAGCAACTTACTCAACTGACACGGCTCGTAAAATGACTTAACTCAACTACTTTGAACCTTTATATCCTCTTATATCAGTAAAAGACTATCTGAAAAACAATCCTATCACACCTCAGCCACTGTACTTCTTTAAATGAAACATCAACTGCGGTAGAACTATTTCATTACATCATATCATTCCAGAATATTTTTGCATGTTTCCCTTACTTCGTTTACAAGAAAAAAAAATCATTCTTCTATTCTTCAGCGCGCGTGTGGTGCAGTGCTCGGAGGCGCCCTGCAACACACACGTGGAATCGATCCTGGCTCCCATGGCCCACCAAACCTTCCATCTCTCCGGGGTCAAGAAATTGGTACCAGACTTGTCTGGGAGGATGGCAGCACTGGGTCGATACATCGGAAGGCCACCGGAGACCTTTATCCTTTATCCTCATATTCTTATGTCAAGTTGAGCTGAGGCCATGATGCCAACTAGAACTCCCTTCACAATTCCACACATAGCGTTAAAACTCTTTATACAACACGTTCACAAGAATTACTCGTCATTTGAATCTGTTGTAGTACATGAGTGTGAAGAATAACAAAGTAGTACTGAATAAATCACTGTTAAAGCATTCGATGTTTTACAGTGTTCTACTGCGAAGCAAATCACTGTCCACCTTGTAAGCCGTCGTCGATATCTTCTTCGGCAGCTAGAAAAGAAATGTTACCAGTATCTAACATAATAAAATGTCAACAGTCAAATATTTATCCATGACTTTGTGTTTAAATTATATTTACCTTTAAAGAATAATAGGGCGTGTGTGTGGCGCAGTGGTCGGAGGCGGCAACACACGTGGGATCGATCCCCGCGCCCATGGCCCACCAAGCCTTCCATCCCTCCGGGGACGGCAAATTGGTATCAGACTTGTCTGGGAAGATAGCAGCACTGGGTCGATACGTCGGCAGGCCACCGCGACTCATTGTAAAGGCCAGATTTGAATTCACTCACTTTCAACGATGCTTAGTGAAGTCGAGTGCATGGCGTATCCCTCAGGGACTGATCAACGCCAAGAGCTTTATCCTTGATCCTTTTATTTAAAAGACAAATTCACATACATTTCCATGTAAACAATCTCCTTTCCCATCAATTTCTACCTAATTAAGGAAACTGAAAGTAAAAAAGGCAAGATTGGATTATTTTTCGCAAGAAAACAATCTTGGATGTGAAACCACAAAATCCTGCTCACGACATTCGTGAGGAAGCTGGTTTTTGAACTATAGACGATAATTTCTCAATTAAAAAGCAGTGGAAGAGTTGAAGAATTGGCAGCCGCAAAAATTGGCTGTATATTGGGTAACGTTGTTGTGCCCTGCCGGACGGCATTCTGCTTTTGCAACTTCGTCCATGTTTGGAACATTCCTCATGATAAACTGAAGCACTAACCCTACTTCTTCCATTCTAATCCGTAAGTCTCAATGTGACGTCCTTCAGACGTTCTTCTGAGTCCAGTCTTAGCCCTCAAAGCTTCAGTGATCACCTTGAATAATGTACGGTCTTCTCTGTAGAACTTCCCATCCCCTGGAACCACTTGCGTCTCAGTGAAGCATAAGGTTGCTTTTGGTCCACGATCAACCCTATCTGCCACCTATGGACGCGCCATGTTGCCTCGCGATTAACCGGCACAAGACCCCTCTGTGAGGGAGATCCATGTTACGTGGGCTCCAGAAAATCAGGACCTCATTATGGTGGAACAAGAGAACTTGTACTTTGTGGTCAAAGGTCTGTAAATCCTGAAACTCTTTACTGCATTTTACACCTATAGCGATCACGTTATCGCGTAACTGTTAATCTTTCATTTCTCTAGCAAGCCTTCACGATCACACGGCATAACGTTGATATGAAAAGTTCCGTGTGAATATGAGGAAGTGAAAATACAAAAGGGTTACGACGAATTGTCACCATCCACAACAAGTTTTGAAAAGCTGACCGAAACAGATTCGTGTAGAAAGGTTCCAAAAGTTGAAGTTTAGGCGTAATTGAGACAAGGTTTCAGAACACCTCTGACTGACTGGAAAGGCAAAGATTGACAAATGAATGGTATGTGGATGTGTAAATAAAATCCCATGCGATAGAAACCATCCACAACATTCTGCTCAACTGTTTCATAAAGCACCGAAAGCGAAGTAGGCATCAGAAACAGATTATGAGGAGTTTCCTTTGCTTAGGAGATGGAATCACCCACTACAACTTCTCGAATAGTCATCGGACATATGGTCAAGTTTTTAAACGTTCATGAACCACTTTCATGGGAAACTCGGCAATTAACCTCTGCTGGAAATACCTCCAGAAGATTCATAAGCATCACAAATCATGAACTTTACCCGAGTGATAGCAAATTCATATTCCGTTGAGAAATAAGTGTAAATTTCAGTTTTTATTTAGCTTAATAAAGTTCTCTATGAATTGAGGTATGAAGGTTTGAATTTAATTGGAAAACAAATTGTTTTCTAACAACCTAACATAGTGTCTATCGCTTAGCAGTTCTTACAAAAGTGAAGAAGAAGAACTTTTTGACTGAAGTGGTAAGGTAGCTTCCAGTCCAACATTAACAGATTTGATCCAGAGCCGTTTTTTATGTTTGAGTAATCTATCAGGTTATCTTATAAACTAACATATGTTGTAGGCTTATGTAGGTTGTAGCTTAACTTAAACGAATTCGACGCCTACCGAACACAAGCAACTTACCGTCATAATTGCCGCCCTTCACAACCGGCTTATCATCCTTGCTGCGTTCATCAGCAGCAACAGCAAGCTTTACACGATCTCCAGGCTTTTGAGGTGGAACGTCTGGTCCATCTAATAAGAAATTCCTAGTAAGAAGACCAAAAAAAAACGATACAGACACTAACTCATTATTTGTATCGAGTGGACAGACTCTGTGCAAAAAACCGCACAAAGGCCACAATTAGGGACAGGTACTTTTATACATAAAAGTAGTTAACTAGCTTAGAGGACTTACGCTCATCTCCTATCATCTCTCTAGTTTCAGTTTTTTGCTTAACTGTCTGTACGTCACCTAAAAGAATCTGTATTGAGATTATGAAAAAAAAACAGAACACATTCCAACACACTTTCTACGATCATTGGAGCAGGAGCTTGATCAATCTGCTTGCCGTCAACAATTCTCCGTTGTTCTTGAGTTAGCTAGAAACTCCCATATCATTCATTCTGCTCAAAGTATGCAAACAAGTCGATTAAAATGGTTAAAAGCCTATTATAGTGAAAGTAAATTACTGTGAGAAACTCATTTACATTTAAAGCCCAAACCTACTGAAGAAAATAACCAAGTAAACAGTAGTAGTAGACAGTAAACATACTTCAACAGTTCTCTGAGTAGTGACTGCTTGGATAGAGCCAATTTTAGTAGTCCCACTTTGGTCAACAACAAAAGTACTGCCTTTGTCAGTAGAAACGAACTTCGTCCGGCTAATTTCAGCTTCCAGCCTATAATTCCATTAATATTTCCTGTGATGGTTAAGTAGAAAGGAAAACTGAAAGCTTAAACGGTGAAATTATCCAACATCTATGCATTTTTCTATGTTTCTATGCACAACAGTTATGTAAAACAGCATTTGTACAGTATAAGGAAATACTTACTTCAGGATTGTTCCCTTCAACTGATCGACAATGGCTTCCTGGTCTGATATGGCCTTCTTCAAACTCTCATTAATTTTAGTGAGTTCGTCCTGTTGATAAAAGAAATCATTTGAATCATCTGATTAAAAAAATAGTTCTAATGTTAGGTTGAGATCTCAGGTTTGAAAAAGGACTCACAATTTTCTGCTGAAGACCTTCATTAACCACATCTTTATTCCTAGAAATCATAACAAAAGTTCAGAATCCACACGTAAATCCACCGAAGCTTACTCAAATGAGTACATCCCACCTGGACTGCTTCTCCAACATCACATTTTCAGATTGAAGAGTTTCGGTACTCAACTTACATGAACGCAGCGCACTTGAACAAGTTCCAAAATCTCTGGAGAGTTTATCTTTTTCATTCTTCAATTCATTCTGCACAGCCTGAAGCCGCTCATTCTCTGCTTTCGCACCTATACAGAAAGTTAACATTAACAAATTTGTCGAAACTCTATTAAATCGAAGAAAACTAACAATTAATAAGGAACTGTATCACAATAACTACCTAGGAAGCAAAGGAAACTACCTTCTATCAATGGATACCATTTGTTGTTATTTACAATAGGTTACTTTCACGTACTACCATAATTTTTCATCTTTTTAGAATTCCTGTACAGATTTCATGGTCCCACCTCACCCCTTATTTTTTTTAACCACAATTTCTGATTTTCCACAGTGCATGACACAAGCCCAAAACTCATTGAAACTCAAAGTTACCAAATCGTTTCAAGTCAGTGAAACTGATAACTGGCAAGCACACTTCTGTATTTAAAAGTTTGATGCATCACCTTTTTGCTGCTCATAGTTTAGATATATACGGCTCTTCTTTCAAATTTATCGCTCAGACGTGTTTGGTGAGTGCGTGAAAGACCACAGTAGTGCGGACGTGCAGAAAAGCTCGATGAACGACCTTGAAGGATACCGATACTTGAATCACCTTCAAAATTCTACTGTTTCTGCGCCGTCGACTAATCACGTCGTAGAACGGACTGGTACTAGTGTCCAAAAATATTGAGTGTTCTACGTTACCAGAAGATGGCAAACATTCATGACATGTTGCAAATCATGTTAAGTAGGCCAACATATGCGTCAATTGCACTAAACATTACGGCTTAGATTATTTCAATAGTGTCAATTAAAAAGTTAAATTCCATTTAAAAAAAAAGTGCGGACTATAAAGACGACAATTTTAGAAATTGTAGAGCACAAAGGGCGGGTGTAGCACAGTAGTCGGTGGCCCTTGCAATACAAATGGGATCGATCCCTGCGCCCAAGGCTGACCAACCCCTCAATCCTTCCTGAGTCGTCAAATTGGTACCAGACTTGTATAGGAGGATAGCAACACTGGCTGATACTTCGGTAGGCCACCGCGAGTCATTGTAAAGGCCAGATATGCATTCAATCTCCTCCAACGATGCTTATCGAAGTCGAATGCATGGCAAATCCCTCAGGTATTGACCAATGCCAAGAATGTTTTTGAACACAATCTTTAAAATATCAATGGAAGCGTGGATAACAGCAGAGCATTATTTCAAAAAACACCTTTTCTAGCTTCTTTAGAAATTGAGATTGTGGTGAGGCCAAGTAAACATCTAAAATACAATTACAGTTACATGACTCTAGTGAATAGTTCACTTATATTATCGTGGTGTGGTGTCGTTGCATGTCGGACTTCTGTGTACATCCACAGCAGTAACCTCTCAGAAACCCCTAGCCCGAGAACAGTTCGAATACAACGAGTACACAAAAAAGAAACAAACTCTGAGGCAAAAGAAACACCCAGAAATAAGAAAGACTGAAATCAGCGCGCAGCGTCCGCTCCGCCCCAGTCATTATGGTCACTGATATCAATGCACGGCACCACCAACGTTACTAATGAGAAGAGAAGACAGAATTACGAAAAAAGAAAGACGAAAAGAACTCTTCTACGAAAAATCTTCATTATGAAGGGTGAAACGAAAACGAAAGACAACTCCTTGGATTTACCAATGGTGTTCAGCTAACGCATAAGACGACTTGAAGCAATCGATTAATTGGTTTTTCCAGATTTCTCTTAGCTTTATAAATCGACGCTTCTTCTAGCGCTCCGTAATGAAGTTGGTGATTATAAGGTCAACCAAATCGATGGATATCAGTTTTGACCATGGAATATCACATGCTCTCCCAACGGTTTACCGCCTCTTTGTAGCTGGGAGTTATTCCTGGGTGTCGGGCTGCGATGTACATGGGGGGATTGATCCTCCAAGCAGGGCCACCCAAGTTGAGAAGGAGTCCGGCGTTTCCATCAGGAAGCCCAGCAAACAGCAAACCAATACCAAGATCCACCACCGTCCTGGTAACAAACTAGTCGCATGGTGGCAAATCTCCCTTTGATCCACAAGGGCGGCGACTGCCTGTTTTGGTGACGACCTGGAGCAGAGTTCGGCTAGGCTGACATCGGGACTCTAGGGAACCACAAGAGCTAAACCAGCAAAACTCCGAAGAAGTGGAAATTATGATGGGGACCCGTACATCCAGCGAAGACGGGACATCTAAGTATCCAAGTAAATATATTACATGCTCTCACGCATGGAAGGAACTTTTTTTTTAATGAAAAGGGAAAACAAGAGAAAATGGGACAAGGGTTTGCAGAAGTAATTCTATTTGACGCCGAGGTCAAAGTTCTAAAAATAGGGAGTTTTGATAAGTAATAAATGAAAAAAAATTGAGAAGAACGATAAAACGAGGAACACTTTCAAAAAAACGTAAGAACTTCGATGACTTACTGACAAAATCTACTTTCAAGTCTTGGACTTTCTGTAGTTGATTCTCCAGTTGGGATCTGATGATTGCGTATTCAGTACTTTGTGCTTGATAAACATATAAGAAATAAAAAAAGAACACTAGACCGCCCAAGAACAGAAACAATGGCCAGTTACGCATGCCTCGAACCTCTGAGCCGACGCTGAAATACATGCGAATTTGGTCGCTGCGGAGAAATATTCAATTCTAAATCAATATAGCCCTTGAATATGAAAGCACTTTTACATTGATGGGACGATGTAAATCAATAAACAAAATCCCGTTGACGGGTGATTGCTGATGACACTGGTAGACAGAAAACTAGCTGAGACACGTGCGAAACGAACGACCCGCATAATGTGGTAGTGAACGCGTTAGCCCCTGGAAAGGGTAATAGCGCGTTCGTTCCCCACTGCGGACACCTACGGTCCAGAGTTTTGCAAATATCTCAGCAACATTGTGTTTGTACTTCACATAATACCATTCCATAAAAAATTGTAGTAGTCAGCAAACAGAAGGCTAATATGAGTGAATACACTTTCACTTCACCGATATTTTGTATTTCAAAAGATACTTCAAAGGTTAAGTCACCCAAGGACTGAAATTAGGGACTGCAGTGTACCGTACTTAGTTTCAAAGATGTTTAACTAAGTAAACACATTGCCACAACACCTAGTTCTTAGTGACTACTACTAAAATGACGTACAATTTCTTGCCACATGCAGGATACATCGAGTTAAACCCATATAGGTTGAAGAGCCTTCATCCTAAGATACCACGGTACCCTCCATATTACACTATCTGTACATTAAGTAAGAAATCCCTCATGGAGACAAACAAATTCGTCTCAAGAAATGCTCGTTCTTATGTAAACTACTAACTGTAGGCAACAACCACTCTCAACGATGAGTAGCATAGCATCCGTGGTAAGATCGCCATCGATTTAGTAGAGGAGGTATCGCACAGAAAATGAGTACAGCAAATCAAATGAAACAACAGGAGAGAAAACGCACTGAAATAAATGCATACGGTCCAACACGCCCAGTTATGCACTGAAGCCAATACATATCCTTCGTGCTCCGATAACAGCATAATTTACTTTAGAAACGAAACCCTTTACGAGCATTATTTCAAAACCTTCGCCAACAAAAAGAAAACTCTCTAATGTATGAAATAAAAAACGATATGGGAAGTCGTAAATTCATATGCAAACGAACAAAAACTGGATTGATAAAAAACTGTCCAATATAAAGCACCCAGTCATAAAAAAAACCTCGAAAGAGGTTCCAACCAGAAACAAATCTAGCCCGTTCCTTACAAGTTCCTTTCCTAAGAAATTGATATAACTCTCGATAAACGCAATGCTACATTCCTTATGTTCATAAGAGTTGACTTTTAATAAGCAATTCTACAGCAATTGTCAAATGGGGAAAACGATGATCAAAAATGACAACTAGGGCAAAGTTTCGAAAACAACAACGGAGGCTTCCCACAGATGAGGGGAGCCCTGTGTCGCATCTATACTTACTTCATATCCTACCCTGGATTTGTGAGGATAAAAAACCTGAAAAATCAGAAAGAACTCTACACTTCTCACCTCAGAAGAGACTTTCTGTCCGAGCTCATCTGTGAAACACTTCCTTATCTCCTGTACACCTATAAGTACACAAAATAGTACGTTTCATAGTTTCCCTACTTACGAGAAATCTAACAAAACGAAGAGGTGCTGAAAAACATCAATTGTATCATGTACACAATCTATAATCCCACTTACTTACCTGGATACTTGGATGGTCCGTCCTCACTGGTTGTGCGGGCCCCAGCAAAATTTCCACTGTTTCGGAGTTTTGCTGGTTTAGCCACTGTGTTTCCCTGAAATCCCGAGCTCAGCCAGGCCAAAGTCTGCTCCAGGTCGTCACCAGCACGGGCTACTATTGTGATATCAGGACGGTGGTGGATCCTTGTTTCTCAGCCCTAGGAGACCTGCTGGGAAAATGAACCCCCCCCCCGTCGTACATAGCTACATCGCAACCCGACACCCAGGAACACCTCTCAGCCACGAAGAGGCGGTAAACCGTTGAAAGGATAAACCCATTTAAAATCAAGAATCCTCAGCTGGATATTTGTAAAGCACAAGAAGTAAACTTACTACCAGAGTTCCATCCTTTCAACAACAATCAGCAACAGGTAGTGGGATATTCGCATGAAATGGTACCAACTACGTAGTCACACGTGGCTCGGCCGGATGTTCACAGATAAGCTTTCAGACTCCCACAGAGTAAATTCGATCACTTTGTCACAGGGTCATTTCGAGTTCAACTCCCAAGTCCCCTGATTCCAGCTTTTTGGCGGAACCCACTGTTTACATCATAATCCGCGTGTACACAAACACACACCCAGATGCAAATATGGATAGGTACAAAACACTGTAACTTAAAGCAAAGCAGTAAAGACTACAACCTCACCTAATGAGCCCAGCTGTTTCTGAGAAAGTCCACTACTTCTTTTTGTCAACGAGATCGCTTCCTGCAACGACATTGTCAGTGCTCGTCTAAGATGAACTTCCAACCGCATAAATAAATATATCTCGACAGAAACATAAATATCCCAACTGATGTTTGGCACATACGGATCTCCCTCATATGAGGGATCTCAAAGCCGGTTAGTCGCGAGGCTACGTGGCGCGTCCCCAGGTGGCCGATAGGGGGTTAATCGCGGACCAAAAGCGACCTTTGCTTCCCTGAGACGCAGGTGGATCCAGGGGATGGACTCCCTGTTTCTGCTGCGCCGATTTGGCACATACTTTCTGCATTTACGGGGCTTATTCATGCACGCGTGTGTGGGTGCGTTCTGGTTTGTGCAGATTGCATTCTACGAGTCAATTCGGCCAAAAGCCTGCAATCAAGTGACAGGGAAGTATATGGGAGGCGGTTAGGAGTCGCCTCCAACAAATAAGCTGCATGTCCACTCTGGGAGAGCCTGGCAAGCTACCCGTGAGTATAGCCCAGCCCCCAACGTTCAGCAGCCCAGCAATCTATGGCGTGGGTATCAAAAATGCTAAACACAGTAAAAAGAACGGGCCTCATTCCCCTGACCACGAAAGAGCCCCCAATTTCGCAGCGTTCGGGTAGGACGAGTACGGAGAGGCTGCTAAAATCTCAGGGCCAATGGAAGCTGCCTGGATTTCAAAGAACTATGGTGACGATCTGTACCTACAATGCACGTACACCTGCATCCGAGTGCTCGACAGAAGACATGCTCATGCAAGCAAGAAGGATAAAGTACGACGTCATCGGCCTGGCCGAGACGAGAAGACGCCAGCCTTTCAACGCCGTCTATGACACCGGAGAAGAACTGTTCCTGGGAACATGCGACAGTAGAGGAGTTGGCGGCGTCGGCGTCCTCGTCAACACGAGTTTGTCCATGAACATCGATTCATTCGAACAACTTACAACCCAAATCGGACGTTTACGATTAAAAAGATGTGGAACAATTCCGGCTTTGACAATCTTCGTCGTTTACGCGCCGACATCAAACTATGACGAAGAAGAAGTCGAAGCATTCTATATGGACTTGGAGAAGTTCTACAGAGAAGACCACACATTCTTAAAGGTCACCATTGGAGATTTCAACGGCAAGATTGGACCAAGAAGAACGTCTGAAGAACGTCAAATTGGGCCCCACGGATTAGAATAGAACGAACAGGGTGAGCTGCTGTCTGAGTTTATCATGGCGACCAAGGCAATCCATGGTAACTCACAATTCCAGAAGCCCCACCCTCAGCGCTGGACGTGGGAGTCTCCCAATGGAGAGTACCATAACGAAATAGACCACAACATAGTAAATAGAAGGTTTTGCCTAACCGATGTCGCTGTTGTCGCAAAACTCTGCACGAGATCAGACCACCATCTCCTTCGTGCAAGATTCTATTTCTCGCGCAAAGGAGAAAAAAGCCGCTAAATTCAAAAACCGAAGTCCCAAAAAGCACTATAAATTAGGATTTATTCAACTCATTAGTCGGCTGTTGGGAAGATGCCGTTGTCGGTAGCATCGACGAAGAACACGATCGGCTCATTCAACATCTTCACGTTAGCGCTATGAAAGCTGAGAGTTGGAAAGTCACCAAGGGACGTCTGTCTCCAGAAACTCTCGAGCTCATACGCCAGCGTGCAATCGCACGAGCTGCAGGCAACCACGAACTAGCGTCCGAACTTGCAAAACAATGCAGACAGGCGATAAAACAAGATCTGAAAGAGAGAAGAGCAGCAGTAATGGTCGAAGCTGCAGAGGCTGGGAAAAGCATTGGCAAAGCCCACCGAAACGTCGCCAATTACAAGACCAAGATGATTGCACTAAGACGCCCAGAAGGAACAGTTACAGCGTCCAGAAAGGCAATGGAGAAAATTATTCACGAATACTACTCGGATCTCTTCGATAGCCACGTCCACCGTCCGTCATATGAAATAAAGGAGGATGGATATGTTGTACCACCGGTTCTCCCTTCCGAAATCCGACATGCCATTTCGTCGGTGAAAAATCGAACAACACCAGGGCCGGACAGGATAAGACCAGAACACCTGAAGAACCTTCCGTCAATCCTCGTAAACACAATGGCTCGCCTCTTCACACGTTACCTGTCCGAATGCAAGGTCCCTACCCACTGGAACACCAGCAGAACCGTGTTATTGTTCAAGAAGGGTGACCTGCAGGATATCGGCAACTATCGCCCAATCTGCTTACTGTCTGTCGTCTACAAACTTTTCACTCGAGTCATCCTAAACAGGACTGACAGAACACTGGACGAAGGACAGCCATGTGAGCAAGCAGGGTTTCGAAAAGGATTTAGTACGATGGAATACATCCACACGGTAACAAGGCTCATTGAAGTATCACGAGAGTACAAAAGACCGCTCTGTCTCACCTTCATCGATTTACAAAAAGGCCTTTGATTCAGTCGAGATGGAAGCAATCTTGGAAGTCCTGGATAGTCAAGGAGTCCCTACTCAGTACATAAAGATTCTTCGTGAGCTGTACAGAAATTTCACAACCAAGGTATCACCATTCTACGACGATATTATCATTGACGTCAAAAGAGGAGTTAGGCAAGGCGATACCATCTCGCCAAAATTATTTACCGCCACCCTCCAGAACGTCATGCGAACATTGGAATGGGATAATATGGGAGTGAAAATCGATGGTCGGCAGTTACACCATCTTCGCTTTCGGAACGTATGCTTACCGACTTTGATAAAGCCTGTGGAAAAATTGGTGTTCGACAAAATTTCAAGAAAACGATGTTCATGAAGAAGGGATTGGTTTCGCATGCCCCATTCATGCTCAACGGAACGAATACCTCCGAATGCTTCAGTTATATCTATCTAGGTCGGGAAATCAATATGATGAACGACCTAGCTCCAGAGCTGAGCAGAAGGAAACGAGCGGCTTGGGGGTGCTTTCAAGAGCATCGAGGATGTAGTAAAGAGAACAAGGAACACCCGACTCCGTGCCCACCTTTTTCGACTCAACGGTACTTCCTGCCCTAACCTATGCGTCAGAAACTTGGTCGCTGCTTAAGCAGGATGAAAGGTCACTTAGCGTTATCGAACGCGCAGTCGAAAGAGCGATGTTAGGAGTACCCGTTCCACACAAGTAAGGGAAGGGATCCGAAGCTCCGATCTGCTTCGACGATCAAAAAATCAAAGATGCCGTTCTGTATGCCAAACAAGCGAAGATAAGGTGGGCCGGACAGGTAGTGCGTATGAATGACAACCGATGGACAAGAGCCATTAGTGACTGGATTCCTCGGGATGTCAAACCTACTGCAGGAAGACCACCGACCCGATGGTCAGAGTTCTTCACAAAGAGCGTTGAAGAAAGATAAGATGCTCGACGAGTCCCTAGAGCCAGCAGAACCCACTGGGCTACTCTTGCACGCGACAGTGAAAAATGGAAGACTTACTGGCGCCCGCTCGAGTCACTCGACGATCAACGGGACTACAGGTGACAGGTGATACAAGTGATGTTTGGCACAATGTAGTTATGACGTCATAAAAATCATCACTACGTCATAAATTCTCAGGAAATAATTCGATCATTTCGTAAGAGTTGTCAAGTAACTAAGGGCCGCTAACAAGTTAATGAACTCTTAGACATCTCTAGTAGAAATTACACAGTTTTTTAGCTACAAAGAAACGAACGAAACGATCCAAATAGACAAGAACTGAGCTACGCGACCCAGAAGAATCGATCGATTCGAACCCAGCAAAAAATTTTCTTGATGGTCATGTCGATATGAATCGCTGTCATTCCGGTTTCAATACATTGGCTCCTTGTTTGTTCGTTTTTTTCATTTTTTTTATTTGAATTATCGACTGAACAAACATACAGACCAGCAAAAAGCCTCTTTACATAAAGATTTTGTGTAAATTTGAAGTCATAAGAAGAACATACTTACCACTACTACGAGGAAAAATGAGAGAGATGAATTCTTTTTATAAAGAGATGTACTCAATACAGAACCTCCCAACAGCTGACCGCCTCATCGTGGCTGGGAGGTGTTCCTGGGTGTCGGGCTGCACTGCACAGCGGGGGATTCATCCTCACGAAAGGCTCTCCCAAGCTGAGAAGGAGTCCGCCGTTTCCATCAGAAGGCCCATCTAAGAGTAAACCAATACCAAGATCCACCACCGCACTGGTATCAAATTAGTCGCGTGGTGGCAAATCTCCCTCTGACCCACAAGGGTGGCGACTGTGTGTGGTGATGACGACCTGGGGCAGACTTTGACCTGGGTGACCTCGGGACTCCAGGGAACCACAATAGCTAAACCAGCAATACTCAGAAACAATGAAAATTATGGTGAGGCCCGCACAACCAGTCAGTACGGGCCATCCAAATATCCAAGTATTCAATACTCATTACAAAGAAAACAGCTGCAAAGCAAAGAAATATCCATTACTGAGCAGAAAATGGGAATGGAAATTTGTGTCTTAAACATCGTGGTGAACCAGATTCTTCGGAGTTCTTTAGAACAGTTTCTTATTCACAACAACTGAGGAATATGAATTATGAGACTGGTTGTACCAGGAAATGCAGGAAGCGTTAAAAGTATGCCATTCACTAAATACCAGAAACCTTCGTACGCTCCTAAAGCAGTGAACTCTAAAGCCTCTACCAGACATTAGGAATGAAATACGGAATAGTACTCAGGATGACTGACAAAGCGGAATGTATGGGAACTGAGGTGTAGAGCTTCGCTGAGGTAAACGTAGGACAGTTGTGCAAATATTCGTTAACAATACGGTAACTATCCAATTCTGCAATGAGCCCTACTGATCAAACACTGTTATCCATCGATTCAAGGTTTGAAAACTTTCCTTTTGACCGAAATTATACTGAGAAATTTGCAAAACCCCTGGAACGCAAGTATTTGCGATGGGGATCGAACTTGATATTATCCTTTCCAGGAGCTAACATGTCCACCACCACACCATGGGGGTCCTTTATTGAGCAATTAGCCGTCAATCCGTGCCATTCACTCTTTCTTTTCGTTCACTTTTTAAAAAAATCTATTTCGTTTGTGGCCGTTAACGATGTTTAATCTCCTGGATATGGACGTTTTACAATGATGCTGAGGTATTTGCAAAAGTCCGTACCGCAGGTGCCTGCGGTGGGGATCGAAAGCGCTATTACCCTTTCCGTGGGTTAACGCGTTAACTACCAGACCACGCGGGTCCTTCGTTTCGGCTGTCTCTCAGCTAGTTTTCGTGAAGGTTTTACTTATGAAAGAAGCTGCAAATACTACTGTACGCTGTCATCCATTTCGTGTTGCAGTGGAAAGTCGCAAGAGAATCCAAGTGTTGGTTCCCTATTCGTTACGATCTCAGTTACTTACTAAACCTTCTTTTCACATCTATGTGGGAAAAAAGCCACTTATAAGGGTTGCAACGAGTTTGTATTCGTTTTTGAGGATATTGTAAGGATGTAGTAAAGTCACCATGCAAGTAATTTATTGCTACAACTAGAAGAAACTACAACGATCTTGGAAAGTGTCGAACGAAACACCGTTCGGGTATAAAGAATGGGGAAATCCCGAGCACGAGCGCCTATGCGTGGTCGGGTTTGCATTCGCCTATCGGTCGAGAGGTCCTGGAGTCGCACTGGATGCAGTACAGAAGTTTCTTCTTCCAGTCTTTTGTTAGGACCAAATCTTTCTACCGGGTTGCTTTTCATTGATGTGACGTATCAAATTTTATCCGGCTGCCGATATGTTATTGTTGTTAAAGAAGATTCTACCACTTTAATGTAACCCAGAGAAGATTTCCAACAAGTTGGTAAGCGACTTCTTTTTCGAATTACCAATGTTAAGACGATTTTGATCCATGGATCTCCCTTACTAATGGATACCCAGCCGATTAGTTGTCGATCATATCCACACAGTCCCGAGATTCGTTGAAATATTGCGAGCGGACAACAGACCGCTCTTCATTGAACTATCCCGAACGTATAGGGGGAATGCTCTACCTCGCTTTTGTCGACGTAAGAAATGCTTGTGACTCAGATGAGACAGAAGCTGAAATGGAAGCTCTGGAGAGCAACGTCGCACCTATCCATTGCACAGAGATTTTCTCCAGTCTACAAAGATATTAACAACTGCGACCTAAATGAGTCCAGCTAAGCAACACAGTCTCACAATCTCAAACAATAGCTAGGCGGAACGAATTCTGATCGATTTCAAAGTGCCCTATGAAACGACTGGTTTCCAATTGAATCTCAACAACATGAAAAACAGATCTGTGTCTGATCTTTAGTTCCCCCATTTACACATAGAAAAATGAATATTTTCGGATGGAGCAGCTGTGTGATCTGGATTGAGAAGTGATGATGCTGATGAATGACTTCGCACCAGATCTTAAGGTAAGGAAGCGAGTGGCTTGTAGAGCTTAAAAGGGCGTCTAAGATGTTTTGAGAATGACGAGAAATCCCAGTATGTGCCCATCTTCTGAATTGGGTGATTTTCTCTACCTTAACTCACGCGTCGGAATTCTAGGCCTTTTGTAGACAGTATCGAGTATCAGTCGCCGTTATAAATGGCGAAGTCGAAAAGGCAGTGTTGGGAGTACCACTTTCGTTCAAACAGGGAACCCGACGTTGCAACCGGATGAACGATCAAAGATCGGAGGGGCCGCCAAATATGCTATGATATCAAGCAACAAGTGGGGTAGACATGCGACGTGTCTTGACGACAACCGCTGGATCAAAGCCCTTCATAACTATTGGTTAAAATCCATTCGAACCACATCTGTTTACGGCACGTGAAGGACGACTAAAAGATAAAGGATAAATCTCACGGCGTTTATCAATCCCCTGAGGGATGCGCCATGCATTCGACTTCATTAAGCATCGTTGAAAGTGAATGAATTCAAATCTGGCCTTTACAATGACTCGCAGTGGCCTACCGACATATCGAGCCAGTGCTGCTAACCTCCTAGACAAGTTTGGTACCAATTTACCGACCCCGGAGGGATGTAAGGCTTGGTGAGCCATGGGCGTGGGGATCGATCTCATGTGTATTGCAGGACACCTCCGACCACTGCGCTACACACGCTCTTGAAGGACGGCTATTAAAGCGAAAACTATTGTGGAATTATTACGATCGGTTACACGAGGAATTGAAATGGTAGATCCACAAAGCACCGAAGGATCCTACAGTTTTTTTTGTCTCACTTAGCTCCTCTGAATTGAAAGATAGCACCAAGCTGGTCCAAAATGCATAAAAGGTCCAGTTTATTAAAACTTCTGCATATGACATAAAATATGACTTATTTTTCTCTTCAGCTGTTTTTTTTTGTCACAATGAGTTTTTTGCCATAACACTCGTGCTTAACCGATATCTTTCTCCACGCATGTTATTTCAGGCATTAGTTGGTAAATCCTATATTTTACACCTATGATAATTTGGAGGGCACGTATAGTGCACTGGTTAGAGGTGGCCTGCAATACAAACGTAGCCGTAGGTTCGATCCCCCCGTATCGTGCCCATCAAGCTTTCCATCTATCCGGAGTCACCAAATTAGTATCGGACTTGTCTGCTAGGATAGTAACAGAGTTGATTCATCGGTAGAGCGCAGCAAGTTGTTGTATAGGTCAGATATGCATTAAGTCACCTTTAATGATACTTGATGAAGTCCAGTGCATGGCGTATCACTCAGGGATTGATCAGCGCCGAGCTTCATCCGTATCCTTTGGTGACAGTTTGCAAAGGACTGCACTTCGGACGAGTTAATTCGTCCCTTAGCACACGGTTGACATCATATCTCCGATTGTGCGCAAGGTAAAAAGAAAGCCAACGTAAACGTACTAAGTTTAACCATGGGTTAATTCACGATCGCTCAACATTTACACTTTATTTCTTGCATTCCATAATGTGATGTATGACTAAAACGTGTCTTGTCGTTTCCTCTCCTTTTCCTGAAGAGATTGTTCGCCATTCGTTTCCGATCTCAATGGATACGTACGGAATCAAAGCATGTTTACAGATCGCTACCAAGTTACTGTTTTGATTTTTTTCCTCTTTAAAAATATCCAAAATCCTTCGTATTTTTTCCTCTTCAGAAATATCCAAAATCCCTCGTTACAGTAACTTTGTTAGAGTAACCAATGCTGTTTTCTCTGCTGCTCAAGCAACGAACACAACGTTACCCGGTTATCGAAAACCATTAGGGTCACGAAAGTATTAAACCTTTATATAACTAACTGCGTTTATATAACAATGGTCGGAGGCGCCCTGCAACACACACGTGCACTCGATCCACGCATCCATGGTCCACCAAGCCCGCTATCCCTCCGAGGTCGGCAAATTGGTACCAGACTTGTCTGGGAGGATATCAGCATTGGCACGATACATCGGTAGGCCACCGCTAGTCATTGCAAAGGCTAGATATGCATTAAATCACCTTTGAACGATGCTTAATGAAGTCGAATTCATGGCGCATCCCTCAGGGATAATCAACGCCGAGAGCTTTATCTTTCATCCTTTTATCCAATGAATATACATACTCTGGGTGTAATGAGCATACAAATTCTGGAGTCCACTAACCCGAAAATAGACCTAGAAATAGTTTCTAAATTGCCGCAAATGGATAAGTAATTGACCAAAATTGGAACAGTAGGGGCTTGACTCCTGTTGGTTCAAAACTGACTCAAGTTCACTTTAATGGACTCTTCATCGAGAGTATACTTTTGAACTTCATATAATTTTACAGACAATGTATGGCGCTACGCTTATTCTCAAGTCGTTAAGTCGTGAAAGTGACCGAGGGTGCAGTTAGGAGAAGCTGTTCTTGGAAACAGTGAGCAGATGGTTGCCCATTCGCAGCTGTTAAAAAATTTAGTAAGCTGTGTCAGTGCCTATTTCTTCATGGTTTTGGCCTAGCTATTTTCACGAATAGTTTGTCTTCATGTGACTACTTCTCCATTTTTCGTGAGATGAACACATGAGAGATCTGCTGCGACAGTATAGTACGCAGGACACAAGAATGACTTCAAAGAGCAAGTGGATGTGAAACCTGTTCAAGTCGATAGTGTTCCTACGCCGTCGACTAATGTTCTGGAAAATATCAGTCCGATGTCAAAAAATTATATAACCTGCATCATTTTTTAGTCATTTGTGACGCGTCTGACCTATAGGTCAGTTTAGCGTAAAAATGTAATGCCCAAAACGCATTGACTTCAAGGCGTACGTGTCTAATGGCAAGGTGAACGAACTGCATTGGTTTAAGTACATTCCGTCGTCGTTGGTTTACCGTGCTGCATAGGGCTTCTTTGCTACAGTGGTTCTGTTCTAATGACAGTTCATCCATCGCAGATGTTATGCCATGCTTGGGCCTTGAAAACCTATTCATTACAATTGATGAACAAGATTTTTCGAAGCGATTAGTTGCTGCTGTTGAGGAGAGCACCCATCACAAAAATTGTTGAACAGAGTCTGAGATGTCTCGTCTGGCGTACTGTAGTGCTGAGGTTCGACACTTAATCACTAGCTTCCACCCAGATGGAGAATCTGTAAGAACTTCCCTTCAGAATTCCTCCTTAATTCCTTCTATTCCTTTCATTCCATTCCTTAGTCCTTGCTCACTTAAGATGTGTTCACCAATCTGTTTCAACATAAATTCTTCCTGCAGTCTTATTTAATCTTACCACAACTTTTTGCTGATGTTTGAGTCATTGTTGTCGAGAACATTTATTTTGCAGTCCACGTACACTCTATACACCATGCATGAAAATAACACGCTTTCCGTACATACTTCAGCTTTTCATTTGCTAATTTTAGCCTTCCTTCTTGGGAGCTTCCAAAACCCTCTCCGCTTGATGTTTTAGGCGAAACTAAATCGTCGTGAACAACAGAAACCATAGTAATGTCCTTCTTGTTTTTCCACCTCAACACCATTTCACCGCTCCGATTCCACTGCACTGGGTGTACCTCTCTTCGGCTTCAGGAAGATGGCCCATTTGGAAACTTCTTGCCTGTTGTTTCTATAGGTGCCAGTAGGATTGATTCTTTTCTGGACTGTGTTTTCGGCTAAAGAGAAACCTTTATAAAAAATTATATCTATAAAGCATTAATTTTGCAACCGACCGTCATTTAACCTCGGTTTCAAAATTATTGTCTTGATATTTGCTATGTGCTAGCTGATATAATACCGACTCCTGCAGGGTGGATTATCCGTTGAAAAACAAATTGTTATCAAGTATAGCAACTACTCCCAGAATAGTTTCTACTTCTTCCATATCTATTTCTATCTTTCTACTACTGTATGTTTCTGTAGTAAGGATCATATCTACTGTTTCGCAAGTTACCTAGCAAATGTCGTAATACGTAAATACTTTGATCCCATCCTAAGGAACTTCGATCGCTATAAACAGTCTTGTTATGCAAGCCTGTTTTTGCAATCTGAACTCGTTTGTTATTACTGTCCAAAAGTCATCATGCATACAATAACCAGAAGGGCATAAGGATGTTTACGAGAGCAGTCTTCCGCCAACTGATCTCTGGTTTTGAGACGATTTGGAAACGGTAGCCGACGAATGTTTTTCGGTAAAGATGCTGGACCTGTGCCAAATAACGCCTTCTCCAGAAGCATATAAATAGCCTCGTGAATTATTATCCTGGTTCGCCCCCTGTCCAGGTTCGTTGGCTATCCAGGCTCTTCTATCCTCGTTTGTCTCCCTATTGATCTCGTGTGTCACCTTCGTAGATTATCGTAGTTGTTAACCGATATTGCACGTGGTCATTATTGTATACTAGCTACCGTTATTACAGCACAGTCGCGGTACATTAACTTCTTTTCATCATTATTGAATGACAGTTGCGAATTGTGCGTTAACTTCGCATTACTGTTACTACATCACGCTTCCCATTAGCACAGTGTATCCTCATCATCATCCTGATCCTCATCCTCGTGTCAATGTTCATTGCTTATCAGTTGATCTGCGGTGCGTTGTCAGTAGCGGCGGCTATCCTCAAATGCGTTCTGTCTGCAGCGCCATCGGTGGCATGTACCATTCCTCCCACACTGTATGTCATGCGTACAAGACCGGTGACCAGCCAACTTATGCTATATGTTATGCCGCTATAGTCGGCTGTCAGTACTCAGTTGCATTATTTATGGCCTAAGTTATCTCTTAGGCAATGGTGGCACCCATCGATGATCAAACTTCACGCTGCAGACGTATCGTTATCCAAGACCAGTCGCCTGACCGTGTTCCTCAGACGTCTCATCTCGTTCGAAGTCATTTCTACCATCGATGCTTAGGTAACTTGTTATTCTCATCGATCAGTGTCAAAGTGCACCTAGCTGCTGTAGATGTGATCTCTAGTTTAGCCTAATACGCGGCTCGTCTGCATCTCACTGTGTTCTTCTAGCCCTCGGCATCCTGGCCAATGTACACGCCACTGTGGGCGCCATCACCCGCACCTCCTTAGTCATCATTGTTATCAAGTTGTTATTATCATTGTATTAATGTTATAATAGCATCCTAAACTGTCATGGCCTTATTAGCTTCACTTCATTAGTAGTTATCCTCCCAACGGTTTACCGCCCTATCGTGGCTGGGAGCTGTTCCTGGGTGTCCGACTGCGATGTACGACGGGGGGATTCATCCTCCCGGCAGGGTCTCCCAAGCCGAGAAGGAGTCCAGCGTTTCCATCAGGAAGCCTAGCTAAGAGTAAACCAATACCAGGATCCACCACCGTCTTGGTATAAAAGTCGCATGGTGGCAAATCTCCCTCTGATCCACAAAGGCTGCGACTGCCTGTCGCGGTGACGACCTGGGGCAGGCTTTGGCCAGGCTGTCCTCGGGACGGGATTCCAGGGAACCACAATGGCTTAACCAGCAAATCTCTGAAAAACGGTGATTATGCTTGCTGGGGCCCGCACAACTAGTGAGGACGGGTCGTTCAAGTATCAAGTATCAAGTAAATATTAGTAGTTACAGCGCCTCACAATCCTGGATTGCCTTGCTCGTGTGCCAGTATTTTTCTTTCGTTATTCCTGTTGTATTGGTGTTGCACATGTATATATAAACGGTTTGATTACCCAATTTTGAGGTGTTGTCCTGTGACAACTACGGAAAGTCCCGCTTGTCGTCTTCTCATGAAGTCGAGCATTCTGCTTAAAGGTAGTGGCTATTCGGTGCCGATAACTGACTCGAAGGCCTATTTTCCACATGCAAATGCATTATTAAGGGGTAACAATATCAACAACAACCGCGCTGTATAAAAGAGCATCGCCGGGTGAGTATGGCTCATTCGAGAAAGATGCTCTACTGAGGACAAACCAGCTCGATGCTCGACGATGACTCCACCTCGGGAACACGAACAACCGCGTACAATCGACTCGGATCATCGGCTCTGATAAAGGCGAAACCGTCGAAAGGTTCGACGAATAGATATCTTTATCAACATCGTGTAAGCTCAGCACTATAAACACATTATATAGAAATGTTTTTTTCCATCCACTGTGTCGTGCATATGCTTCACAACCGACTAACCCGCTTCTCCAGTTAACGACGGTTTTCTACCGGTATACACAAAAAATCCCTCCGGATCTCCCTCATATTGAGGGATCTCGAGACAGTTAGTCGCGAGGCTACGTGGCACGTCCCCAGGTGGCAGATAGAAGGTTAATTGCGGACCAAAAACGACCTTTGCTTCCCTGAGACGTAGGTGATCCAGGGGATGGACTCCCTGTTTCTGCTGCGCTAATTTGGCACGGAATTTCTGTATTTGCTAGGCGTATTCATGCATGCGTGTGTGGGTGCATTTTCGAGTCACTTCGGCCAAAAACCTGCAATCAAGTGACAGGGAAATGTATGTGAGGCCGTTAGGAGTCGCCTCCAACAAATAAGATCCATGTCCACTCTGGGAGAGCCTGAAAAGCTACCCGTGAGTATCAAAATGCTAAGCACAGTAAAAAAAAACGGGCCTCATTCCCCTGTCCCCGAAAAGAGCCCCCAATTTAGCAGCGTTCGGTAGGACGAGTACGAGGAGAAGCTGCTAAAATCTCAGAGCTAATGAAAGTTGCCTGGATCACGAAGAACTAAGGTGACGATCTGTACCTACAATGCACGTGCCCTTGCATCCGAGTCCTCTATAGAAGACTTGCTCATTCAAGCAAGAAGGATAGGGTACGACGTCATTGGCCTGGCCGAGACGAGACGACACCACCCATTCGACGCTGTTTATGACCCGGAGAAGAACTGTTCCTCGGAACATGCGACAACATGAGTTTATCACTGAACATATCGATTCACTCGGGCAACTTCCAGACCGAATAGGGCGTTTGCGATTAAAAAGATGTGAATCAATACCGCTTTGACAATCTTCGTCGTTTACGCGCCGACATCAAACTATGACGAAGAAGAAGTCGAAGCATTCTATATGGACTTGGAGAAGTTCTACGGAGAAGACCATACATTCTTCAAGGTCATCATAGGAGATTTCAACGGCAAGATTGGACCAAGAAGAACGTCATATTGGGACCCACGGATTAGAATGGAACGAGCAGGGTGAGCGCCTTTCCGAGTTTATCATGACGACCAAGACCACCCATGGTAACTAGCAATTACAGAAGCCCCACACTTAACGCTGGACATGGGAGTCTCCCATTGGAGAGTACCATAACAAAATAGACCACAACATAGTAAACAGAAGGTTTTGCCTAACCGACGTCGCTGTTGTCGCAAAACTCTGCACGGGATCAGACCGCCGCTTCCTTCGTGCAAGGTTCCATTTTTTCGTGGAAAGGAGAAAAAGCCGCTAAATTCAAAAAAACGAACTCCCAAAAGCACTATAAATTAGGATTTATTCAACTCATTAGTCGGCTGTTGGGAAGATGCCGTTGTCGGTAGCATCGACGAAGAACACGATCGGCTCATTCAACATCTTCACGTTAGCGCTATGAAAGCTGAGAGTTGGAAAGTCACCAAGGGACGTCTGTCTCCAGAAACTCTCGAGCTCATACGCCAGCGTGCAATCGCACGAGCTGCAGGCAACCACGAACTAGCGTCCGAACTTGCAAAACAATGCAGACAGGCGATAAAACAAGATCTGAAAGAGAGAAGAGCAGCAGTAATGGTCGAAGCTGCAGAGGCTGGGAAAAGCATTGGCAAAGCCCACCGAAACGTCGCCAATTACAAGACCAAGATGATTGCACTAAGACGCCCAGAAGGAACAGTTACAGCGTCCAGAAAGGCAATGGAGAAAATTATTCACGAATACTACTCGGATCTCTTCGATAGCCACGTCCACCGTCCGTCATATGAAATAAAGGAGGATGGATATGTTGTACCACCGGTTCTCCCTTCCGAAATCCGACATGCCATTTCGTCGGTGAAAAAATCGAACAACACCAGGGCCGGACAGGATAAGACCAGAACACCTGAAGAACCTTCCGTCAATCCTCGTAAACACAATGGCTCGCCTCTTCACACGTTACCTGTCCGAATGCAAGGTCCCTACCCACTGGAACACCAGCAGAACCGTGTTATTGTTCAAGAAGGGTGACCTGCAGGATATCGGCAACTATCGCCCAATCTGCTTACTGTCTGTCGTCTACAAACTTTTCACTCGAGTCATCCTAAACATGATTGACAGAACACTGGACGAAGGGCAGCCATGTGACCAAGCAGTGTTTCAAAAAGGATTTAGTACGTTGGACCACATGCACACGATAACGAGACTTATTGAAGTATCGCGAGAGTATAAAAGACCGCTCTATCTCACTTTGATCGGTTTGAAGAAAGGCCTTGCACTCAATTAAGATAGAAGCAGTCATGGAAGCCCTTGATAGTCAGGGAGTCCCTACTTAGTATATAAAGATTCTTCGTGAACTGTACAAAAACTTCACAACCAAGATATCACCATTCTGCAACGATGTTAACATCGACGTCAGAGGAGGGGTTAGGCAAGGCGATCCCATCTCGCCAAAATTATTTACCGCCACCCTCGAAATCGTCATGCGAACATTGGGATGGGGGTAATATGGGAGTGGAGATCGATGGTCGGCAATTACACCATCTTCGCTTTGCTGATGACATCGTCCTTATAACACCAAGCATCACCCAAGCGGGACGAATGCTGGCCGACTTTGATAAAGCCCGTGGAAAGATTGTCTTGACTAAATCTCACAAGATCGATGTTCATGGGGAACGGATTGGTTTCCTGTGCCCCATTCACGCTCAACGGAACGAATATCTCCGAATGCTTCAGCTATGTATACCTAGGTCGGGAAATCAACATGTTGAACCACTTAGCTCCAGAGCTGAGCCGAAGGAAACGATCGGTTTGGGGAGCTTTCAAGAGCATCGACGATGTAGTGAAGAGAACAAACAACCCCCGACTCCGTGCCCATCTTTTCGACTCAGCGGTACTTCCTGCCCTAACGTATGCGTCAGAAACTTGGTCGCTGCGTAAACAGGATGAAAAATCACTCAGCATAATTAAACGAGCAGTCGAAAGGGCGATGCCAGGTGTATCCCATGTCACGCAAGTAAGGGAAGGGATCTGAAGCTCCGATCTGCGTCAACGATGAAAAGTCAGAAATGACGTTCTGTACGCCAAACAGTCGAAGATAAGGTGGGCAGAACATGTAATGCGTATGAACGACAACCGGTGGACAGGAGCCGTTAGTTACTGGATTCCTCGGGATATTAAACGCACTGCAGGAAGACCACCGACCCCATGGTCAGAGTTGTTCACGAAAAGCGTAGATGAAAGATATGATTCTCAAGAGTTCCTAGAGCGAGCAGAACCCACTGGGCTACTTTTGCACTCGACAGGGAAAATGGAAGATTTACCGGTGCCCGCTCGAGTTGCTCGACGATTAATGGGACTACAGGTGATACAGGTGATAGAGGTGGTCGTTAAACCACATTCTTTGAGAGCTTCATTATTTCCGTTTGTTAAGCGAGAAATTGCTACGGTAATAACAATTGCTTAGGAACAACATGTAAAATTACGGTGAATCCTCTTCGACATTCTTTGAGAGATTGCTTTCATTAGTGTCGAATTTCTCCTGTAAGCGGAGCTGATGAGATCCGCGAAAATTTGATTTTGTGATTCCTTTAGGTAGTCGTCGTTTATTTCATCCGCGTAGCATTCCAACTGATGGCAGTATTGATGGATCAAAGTGTCATACGAGTGTCAGTGGACGTGAAGTTTAACTGCCAACCTCCTCCACCATTATCGCAACCACGGGTCATTGGAGAATATGCGGTATATCAACTTATTTTAAACTTTCTTTTACCCAACTAGTTTGTCCATCTACAATCCGTCCATAATGTGGTAAGTAGTCGATTTTTTTTCAGTATACGTAAAATACCCACTATAATTGAAACTGATTGGCAAAAAGCGAAAAAACCTAATTGAGGGTGAAATCTGTAAGTGACTAAATTCTTGATGAAGATTGTAGATTAAAGCGAAGATGTGGTATTATTAGGTGACTCGAGAGCGACGTTTAGTGCTAGATCGAGAAAAGGCCAGGTATTTATATGAAGACGCACTGGCTAACGGCGGCGTGGTACATTTTGACTTAAACAGAGGGTCCAGTAAGTTTGAAGATCTGGGAAGTTTTTTTTCAACCAAATTTGTTTAATAGAAAATATATGCTGCCAAAGAGATCTGGGACAGTTCACCACTAAGAAGAGAGTTATGTGAAAAATATGAGAAGAGAGAGTGTTTCTTATATGGTAAAGAATGGTCTCTATGCTCAGCACTCTGTGCTCTTCTTTTTTCTTTTTTTTTCACTTTTTCTTTTCAGGATGAAGACGACAAAATGGAATTCCTATTAGATTGGATTGTCAGTCAAGCTCCGTGCGGTGCTCCTTTAAAAAAAAGTACAGTGGTTTAGTTCGTTGTAATATTGCTTATAACTGGGATATCCTTCCTATTTGTGGAAGTCGTAGTACAACTGTCAAGGCTCCAGGGAAAAAAAAATTTTCGCAGCCCGAATACTTCCATTTTTATGGAAAATGTTCTTGCTGTGGTTGTCGTGATATCTTGTCATTCGTTAGTACGGGGCACCCATGTATCGTAGGATATGTTGTGGTTTGCCTTCCCTCCAATTAGGCATCTCCATTTCTCGACTTTCAAATCAAACTGGTGTAGTAAGACTTGCTTCGTGCTTGAATTAAATGCAAACTGAGGTTTGCTTAGTGACGTAGTGCCAGTGTTACAGGAAACTGCTAAGCGTTGCAGGAAATATTGTATTTATGAAAGTAAATGAAGTCAATTTATCTGATTTGCTAAATAGTCTAGGTACTACATGAAGCCGATTTTGTTTGCCGCCGTGGTGTTTTTGGTTCGGATAGCTTCAACAGCTTTCGATTGGGACGATACATGGGAATTTGTTGCAGCGCGAGTTAAAGGAGTTATTTTTTTTACGTGAAAGAGATATAGAGCTTTATTGCAAAGGTGAGAACAATAGTTAGTAATATCCTTTTGAAGTGCTCAAATGATGGGAAAAAATGTCGTGTGTTATCGAACTCGGTACGATTTGTCGTCCTTTCAAACGCATAGCTGCATCATGAGGAACAAAGCTGATTTTTTCGATAACGAACGGTGCCTCAGATACTTTGAAGGATTGAGAGCTCAACATATTCATACCTTTATCGGGAGACACTCAGTCTAGTCGTATTATTGGTCCGATAGTGGAGTCATCGTCACGCGGGTTACCCGGGTTCAATTATCGGTTTGATGCAGCAGTTCTGCCAGCTAGTTCAGCAGAAAGAATTGGTTCAGAGCAAATATATATTCTTCTACTCTTTACCTCTTGGGAGGTTCCTGTTTCTGTCGGAGAGAGGGCATGATGTGCGTAAATTGGATTGAATGAAGTAATGATGTCGAGTGGAATGAGGATGGAGTTGGAATGTTCTTATATTCAGTATTCATGGCATAAATAACAACAGTTCCGTGATAAGATGAGAAGTATTTTCTACGAGGTGGAAGAAACGGAAAAGGATAAAAGATAGGAAAGCTCTTGGCGTTGTTCAACCCCTTTTAGGGATCCGCTATGCATTCGACTTCATTAAGATCGTTGGAGGTGACTGAATGCATATTTGGCCTTTACAGTGACTCACGGTGGCCTACCGATGTATCGAGCCAGTGCTGCTATCCTCCCAAACAAGTCTGGTACCAATTTGCCGATCCCGGAGTGATAGAAGGCTTGGTGGGCCTTGGGCGCAGGATCGATTCCACGTGTGTCGCAGTGGCGCCTCCAACCACTACGCCATACGAGCCCTTGTCTCTATACTTAGGAGATATATATTTTACCGTTTATGAGTTCTTAGTATTTTTCACCATCCAACCGCTGCCAATTGTTTTGCGATTTATGTTGAAAATAAATGAGTTCAGTATTTTTCACACCCGTCCATTTTATATGATAATCGTTGAGTACTGGTGAAAAAATTGAACTTTACATCTCCTACATAATGAGCGACGCTGGTTTGCCCATAGCTAGGTATCCCGACGACTCTCTGCTCACGCTTGCTCATAAAAGCAACGGTTATCTATCGCTCTGAAGGTACATAGCCTTGCCATTCCCATATGTAAAGTGGAAGATGCACGTTACAATGCGAACTTTCCGTGCTCACCATCGATGAGTCCAAAAAATGTGAAATGGCCAGTGAATATGGCGATGGCGATAATGATTACGGTAAACTCGGAGGTATGTAGTCTAACCGTGTTGTGCTTTAGAAACAGTGGTTCTGAGTGAATAGCAGTTTAGGGTTGACAGAAAATTTCCGCTTCGTTGCACAAAATTGGTACTGTATGAATTATGTATGGCCGATGTCTGGGTGCTAATTGCAAATAAGACGACCGGATGTAGATTGAAGGGCACTTTATGAGAGACGACGAGGATTGATGACATGAAAAGATTCATCAGTTGTTACCCGTAAGATGGTCATCATTAGACTGCCACAGGTGAGGCAGTAATCCCTTCTTGGTTTTGCATGCAACAGTATTGGTTTCCACTTTATGAAGACACAGATTTGGCATCTTATTTGTCCAGTTCCATTTTGTCCTTGAAGAATGCATAACTTATGAGACAAGTTGTCCAGGATTAGAGCAGTAACCGAGATTTTAGTTAGGAATCATAACGAAAGGAATAACCCTGAGGAAACGTCGTTCAAGTCGCACAGTAGTAGAGAATGCTTCACTTATGAGAGACAGAATTTTTATTTGTACTGGTAGCAATCCCTTCTAGCTGGAGGTGTCGTCTCTTGTGCGGTGATGAGACTGTTGTATGACTGACTAGATGAAAGAATGTATCTGTGTATCAATAATTGATATACAAGTCTTGCTTTCCCGAGAACTTGGTGTAGAGAAACATCTTTTTGGTTTCTGTAGGAATAAGAGGAATGGACGAGGTGATCCAGGTGAAGAGAGATAGTCCCTCTAAAGCTCAAGAGATCTTAACAGGGAAAGCAGAACAATGCTATTTTTTGTTGAAATGGAAAGGTAAAAGGGACATCTGTAAGATGTCCGCAGTTCATGGCAAGATCCATCCCCGTACTTCGTCAAAGCAATTATTTTTTTCGAGGGGTACAACTAGGTAATTGGTCACTTGTTGTGTTTAAAGAATGTCAATTCTATGAAACACTTTTTTTCATTTTTTATATGACGCATCTTCGCATCTACTGTGCGGATCCCAGCACTTCCCACATTCGATTCGTTTCCTCGCATCCACTGTCCACGAATATCTGTCTTCTTTTACCCTTGGAGTCTTCCAGCTTTTACGTTTGGCTTCGGTTGCTGCTTGAGGATTTCCATTTCGTCTTGAATGTCATAGAATGCTGGTCGAGCAAATCTCCCTGGAGTCCTGAGATAGCCGAGCTGGAGGGTTCCCAATTGGATTGCAGAGAGTGAATTTTTTACAGACAAGTCCAGTACCAGTTTCCCGACCCCGGAGGGATGAGAGGCTTTGGTTGACCCCGAGTGGAATCGAGCTAGCACCATGTTCATGATGAATTATGAATTATGCTTAACTTATAGTATAGATTCTAATCTACTAGAAATATTGTAATCCACACGTTCTTTAATGTGGAATCGTGCAGAAATTTCCTTAATGCATCGTTTTTTTGTTCAGCAATCGCGAGTTTGTTATAAAGCGTAAATTTACTTCCATAGAAAAACAATACAATATAACAGTAGCTGACGTTTCGGCAGAATCTCCTTCTTCAGAGCCTGGAAGGGTATGCTGATATACAATTTACTAGGACAAACGCTTCAATAACACAAAAAGACTAAAAACTCTATGGTAATTACATGATCAACAGCTTCTCGAAAAAACTCACCGCTTTTTACGTGACTTCTAACGAGGAAGATTAGAACAGCAGATTATAGTCGCATATGGTTGATGACTGCACCATCCCACATCAGAAATTGATGCGAACATACGGGGGCCAGGTCGCGTGTGACCTCCGGGCATTCATCCCTGCTATTCATTGTAGGGTTTCTGCCATTTATCTAAAAAGCCTCAAGAAGTTTTCGCGCTGGTATTCTAGTCTCCTGCGCAAGGATATTGACTTCTGCTTCAAAATCGTCTCCGCTATGCTTTTGTATCCTATGCGTGCCTAGTGGGGTACTTTGTCTTAGTTTTCGTTTGCCATCTAGGTGTTCTTTTATACGGATACACAAAGGCTGCCCGTTTCGCCAATATATTCATCTCCGCAATTATTACAAGAGATCAGGTATATCGTACCTGAACTCATGCAATCACCATCTCTGCCGTAAGGGCAAATTACGCAATTTGTTGTTTCACATTAGACCTGCCCTTATTAAGCATCGTTTAATACCTACGCTTACTTCATCGCTAAAAAGGACAACATAAACAGACTTTGTTTTGGCCAAGTGTTTCGCTTGGGCGCGTCGCTCTCCTTCTAAACTTATCTCGTGCGGTAACCATTTCGTAGCTATTTGGAAATGGCTATTTGCCGAGCCAAGTCGCGCGATTCTTCCTTTAGTTCCCTGGTTGTGCACACAGAGGTGGCTGTTCGAAACATGTTTCTCACAAGCGCCATCTTTGTATGTGAAGGATGGGAAGAGAGGAAATGAACTAGGATGTTTTTGTTACTTGATTTTCGGTACCATTTTGTCATGCAGCCGCTACTTGATAAGTTGACTGAACGTTAAGAAATGGAACCCAGGTCTCTTACGGTTTCTCTCGGGTGAATTTAATATACTCAGACTGCTCATTCGCAAAGCATTTGTCCATCTCCGAGTAGAGAAGACGAAAAGCAATCATCTATATATCTGCAGTAGAGTAGCGGCCGGAGATCGATAACCGGGGCTTCTATTTGAGACATGAATGCAATGGCGAGAGTTGATGCCAACCGGTGTCCCATTGCCAGCCCTCTAATTTAAATATTTTAAATATAACAAATTGTATATCAGCATACCCTTCCAGGTCTGAAGAAGGCGATACTGCCGAAACGTCGGCAACTGTTGCATTGCGTTGTGTTTTTTTGTGGAAGTAAATGTATGCCGTTTAACAACTTCGCGATTGCTGAACACAACGCATTGAATATTCCTATGCCGAGGTTAATAGAAAGTCGATCTCGGGAAAGAACTCATCTTGTGAACAATTTTGTCAAGCCCTCAAGTGCTGTAGTTAAACCGGCACGTTCTTCAATAGGTTAAATTCAATAAATTAGGTACTTTTTACGGGAAAATTAATTTTGATGTCTTTTCTTGATTGCTCAGTTCTTACGTAAATATTCATCTTCAGGAAATATGGTATGAGTGAAATGGGAAAGTTGATGACTTACTGGGGTCATAAATTCGAGCAATACATGACGGTGGCACAAAAGGGCGTAAGTTTACATTCTTACATTTTCTGTGGGCAAAATCCTAAATTATTTTCCCACTAAAGCCTCCATTCTTTTTTTCTGTGATTTCCTTACTGCGCGGTGATTGCCGAGATGGGCAATGCACGGTTAAACGCGGACGAAGAATTCTCATTAATGCTTCGGTGTGCTCAACGGATAAGCAACTTTTCTGTATTATGTTTCATAGGCTTATATCTTACCCTTTAATCGTTTTCATGCATTCTTGCTTAGGTGAGCTTCTGTTTTTGTATGATTTTCGATTGCGTCCTAAATCCTGGTTCGACTAGAACCCTGTTACCAAGTGATTCGAAAACTGTTTAGAAGTTCTAAAAATCGGCTTTCTTTAACGCTCGGTAACAATAATCAGTAATTTTCTACATCATAGAGCTGACACGAAGTTGGTATAAAACTTCTTTGTCTAAGATTTCGACGTCTTTGTCTTCTTCAGCGCCGAATTGATCCGAATCGATGGTCCACAGCTGGTAGTTGTGGCGATGTGGGTGTTCGGTGTCGTATCGAGTGGAATCCAGGGACCACCACTCGAATGGTGAACTTCACTTGGCGATGCACTTCTGTGTAAGACGGATGTTGTTCAATTCCCGCAATCCAATATTTGCTTCCTGTATCAGTCAGTACTTTGGCACGTAGCGTGGCAGTTCCTTAAAAAATGGGCGGATGAATAGGCGAAGGCGCCGCGACATTAGCGGAATAAAAGTTTTTTATATCATCCCCGTGTCAGTTTAACCATGCAGTTTGTATGACACTTTGTTTGCAATTTCTTCCAGCACGTGCACCATGTTTATGCATTACTGGTCCCATTCAAACGTATGTAACATAAAAGATAGAGCGTTCAGCTTTGATCAATCCCTAGGGGATGCCGCATGAATTTGGCCTCACCAAGCATCGTTAGAGGTGACTGAATGCATATTTGGCCCACACAAGAATTCACAATGGCCTACCGATGTACAGAGTCAGTACTGCTGTCATCCCAGACGTGTGATACAAATTCGTCAGTCCCGGAATGATGGAGGGCTTGGTGGGCCAGAGGTGCGGGATCAAACCAACGACCATGTGTGTATTGACAAGCATCTCTAACCACTGCGCTAGATGCGCTCTATGCACAATCACCTGGGTCACCGGTCGTCCCATTAATCGTCGAGTGACTCAGTAAATTTCCTGTTTCTTCCTGCCGCGTGCAAGAGTAGCCGAGTGGGTTCTGCTCGTCCTGGGACTCGTTGAGAATCATACCTTTTTTGTAGGGTTTTCGTGAAGAACTCTAACCATCGGTTCGGTGATCTTCAGCAGTACATTTGACATCCTGAAAAATCCATTCACTAACGGCCCTTGTCCATCAGTTGACTCTCATACGCATCAGATGTCTGGCCCGTCTTACTTTCGACAATTTGGCGCATGGAGCCGCCTCTTTGATTTTTGATTGTTGGTGTACGTCAGAGCTTCAGGTCCTCCCTTTTAATTATCTGATGCGGGATACTCTTAGCATCGTCTGTCCGATTGCGCGTTCTAATAATACTAAGTGGTTTTTCCCACGACCGACTTTCTATTAACCTCGGCATTGATCAAATAGTTCTCGATATTCTTGTTGAGCAAACACGAGGTGTTGGTTTATGCTTTATTCCGTTAAAGCTGACGTTTCGGCGGATTTCGCCTTCTTCAGAGACTGGAAAGGTATATTGATAGGCAATTTACTAAGTCATACGCTCCGATAACACCTACAGAAAGAAGAAAATCTAAATCGCAAACACACGATCAACAGCTTCTCGAAAAAAACCCACCGTTTATTAGGTGCCTTCCACTGAGGAAGAACAGCTGATCAGAGTCGCATATGGTGGAAAAATGTACCACCCCACATCAAAAGTCGATGCGAGGGTACGGGGCCAGATCAAGTGTGATCTCCAGGCATTCCTCCCTGCTGTTCATTCTAGGATTCCTGGTATTTATCCAAAAAGCCTCTAGAATTTTGCGCTTTGGTGACTTTTCATTCTGATTGCGCAACGGCCAGTTTTTCTGACTCATACCTTAAAGCCGAAAGAATCGTGAATTCGAAAAGACGTCCACAGAATCGAGTGTTCTATATTCTCTTCACTACGTCGAAGTCCTTCAGGTGTTTAAGTCTTATCCTATGCAGACCATGTGTTGTTCGATTTTTTCACATGACGTGTCCGTCCTTTTTTATTTCATATGGTCGTGATTGTCGAAGTGCAGTCGTATTGGTCTTGTAATTAGCGAATTTTTGGTGCGCTTTGCGAATGCTGTTTCCAGCCTCTGCGACTTTTGCTGGAGCTGCCACTCTTTTCTCATCAAGATCTTGTTTTATCGCCTTTCTGCACTGATTTGCAAGTTCGAACAGGACGTCAGTTGGCGGTTATTTTCGGCTCGTGCTATTTATTCTTCATTGCGGTATTTCACCTTTCTGGAGACGAGCCTGTCTTTGTAAGTTCTGGACATTCGGCTTTTGTAGCGCTAACGTGGAGATTTCAAATGAGCCGATCGTGTTCCCTGTTGGTGTTAATAATAACGCAGTCTTCCCAACAGTGGGCTAATGAATTTAATAAATCATTGCTTATGGTTGTTTTGAGACTTGGTTTGTTGAACAAAGCAAGTTTCTCTCCTTTCCACTAGAAATTTAATCTTAAACGATGAAGGTTGTGTCTGTTCATGTGTAGAATTTTAGCACAACATCAAAATCGGTTAGGAAAAACCCTCGATTTACTACGATGTTAGTTGTTTCGTTATAGTACATTCCACTGGGAGACTCCCACTTCCACTGTTGAGAGTGATGCTTCTGGAATAGCGAGTTACCTTGGTTGCAATGATAAACTGGGACCTTAGTGGATGAGGAGTTCATTTGTTAGAGGAGACTCCTAACCGTCCTCGATGTACCTTCCAGTCACTTTATTACTGGGTACGCCGAATTGACTCCTAGAATGAAATCTGCATTAACGAGAACACATCACGCACGACCAAGCAGGCGATCACTCTAGGAGAGAGATCTTTTATCCTTTGTTTTTTGTTGAGCTAGTTTCTTCTGCGATTTTTGTGTCGATTGTTTCGATGGAAAGTGTGTTTTCTGATTTCTCATGCCGGACTGTTTAGTTTTCACAATTTGACCCTCAAACGTAGGGTTATTCACTATTTATTTAAGCAACAAACTAATGCAAGATACCACTGATAAATAAGAATAGTTTAAACAATGGTAGGTAGTGTTATACAGGCATGTCATGTGGAAGCAGCGTAGCACGATGTACAGTTGTTGCAAAGGATGTATAACTGTGGCTTTTGTAAAGAGCTAAAGAGCATACTCTTTGAGATATAGAGGCCTCTATAAATCATAGGCAGTCCTATGTTTTACCCCGCTTTATTGAGCTTCTTAAGCGTCACTTCCTCATTACCGTACTTTTTTCAAAAGTTGACTCAGTCAAACGAAGGTTTTGTAACAACCCACTGTTAATTTATAAACTTTTTCCGTCGTTACTCACAGCGGTATCGTGTTGGACACCTTCGGCGAAATTGTATTGAGCCTGATCCTGTAAGGCCCTTTGTCTTGGTGGTGGTAACGTTTGTTTGAAATAGCTACATTTTTGTGGCGCAGTCTTCACAGCCGTCGGATAGAGTGTTTATTTAAGGCGGTTGTACTCCTTGATTAACGAGTGTTAATAGATATGCTTTCACATCAACGATGTTGAATGCTTTTAATTAGTCAGCAAATGTTAGGAGAAAGGAAGAGTGAGACTTGTGGCTGACCTAATTGCTGTTAGAGATGCCCTAAGCAGCGTAATCCGAGTTGAATTCCTTCCTTCACAGTCGGTAAAGCTTCAACCAAATTTCTTGGTGTGCGTGATAGAACGATCTTCGTTAAACGCTTGTAGAGACTACAAAGCAGTATAATTGTGATCTAGTCATGAAGATTACTTCGATTACTCTTCTTCGCCGAAATGACTATGCTTGAAATCCTTTACTGACCTAGAATTTTTTTTTCTTGTGGAAACATTTCTTGTTCTGTTTATGGCTTAATCACAAGTGTCTTCTTAGGTTGCTACTTTGTCTGGAAAGCCGTCCCACTTTTTTGTATGTGTTCTCCTTCTTCGGTGGTCACACTTTTTTGCCGCTTGCAGACTAATCGAATCATCACACAATAGATCCTCTGGTCACATCCAATACAGAAAGATGGCACTGCGCAATTGTCAGAGTGAATCTCATCTGTCCTTTAAAATGTGATCCATCTCTGCATGATTTCTGCCGTTAGCTAGATCCCATCTCAGAAAGTGATTTCGTTTTTTAGTAAATGAATTCTTGTAGAACGTACTATGGACAAGAACTTAAGAAGAAGCTTTTCACTATCATTTTGGTCTCTTGTACAAAAATTCCCGATCCATCACTCAGTCACTTGGGTTTATTGTTTCGACGTTGAATTCTTTGAGGACGAATTTATGGAAGGTCTTTTCATAATGAATGCCATCCTCAAACTTTTCACTAGATGTGTTAAGAGGATGGTAAGGCTGAGCTTCTTTTGACGTGGAGATTGGAAACAGAGGATCGGCAAGCGAGAGGGTAGGATGATCTCTTGTGACTAGAAAGGGTGGATAGTGGAAGGCTGCATGACAGAAACCATGTTTTCTGGCGTAATCCTCCCGCTGTGGAATACAAGAGTTCCTCCTCCGCTTAATTGACGGATGTTGCTTTTCTTGTTCTTGGTGTCTTACAGGGCAATCACTTGGGATTCGATGTGTTGTGCAGGCTCAGAATAGGATGAAAATCGGCGTTGGAGATACCATCGTGACGTTTTTTAGGTACAGAGCATGATATTGTCTCCATGATTTCCATGCACAGATTAGGTTATTCGAATGGTAATGTGGAATTTGCAACTTCATCTTTCTTGTGTATGTTTTAGCAGTAGTTAATTTTCGAACCCTGTACTGTTTTATTTTGAAACCGACTCCCCATCTCAGTTGAGCATCTCGTACTATTTTATGTCAACGCAAAGCTTGTTCTATGCACTTTCATTGGGTGTAATTGAATTGTAGTATAAATTGTGATGTTGACAAGTCTTACAGGTTAGCATTACAGATGTCAAAACACCAATTTTGCCAACTCTACTTATAGGAATTCAAACCCCCAACATGGTGCACCTTAAATCGCTCGAAACATTACTGATGTGTTAATGAGCACATTGTGCAACGTTCGTTTCAAAGGTTTCGTCAGCGTGAGTTCCACTTTGCTGATGAACGGAGTCGCGGACGTGCCTCTAAGACGGTGAATTGAAAGGTTTTCTGAAAAAACATGCACAACGACTTGCTATAAACATCTCAGTTGTTGCGGAGTGTCTAAAGAAAATGAGAAGATCGAGGAAACTCGACAAATGGATGCCGCACGAATTGGATGAAAATCAGTGAAACTCCCGTTTTGAAGTACTTTCGGGATTCTGGAATGCAAAGAGAAGGATCCATTCTGGACCACTTTGTGACATGCAACGAGAAATGAATCCTCTACAATAGTCGGCGACGCTGGACTCCGTGATTAGATCACGACGAGGTTCCGCAGCGCTTTCCAAGCCTGAAACTACATTAAAGGAACGTTATGCTGACCATTTGGCGGCGGACTTCTCGTCTATCGAGTACCACTTCTCGAAGCATCTGGGCAACTTCCTGTGCAAGAAATGTTCCAGAAACCATGCCGAAATCGAAAGTGTCTTCAACGAATTTTGCGCACATGGTATAGATAAATTTACTCTTCGTTTGCAAAGTGTATATATTCTAGTTTCTTCCGCTTCGATCAATGATGCTTATTTTTTAACTCAAAGATGCCACTTTGAAAATACGGGTTGAAATCCAACATTAATTTCCCGGCAACCTAATATTGTTTCAATCTGATTGGGGTCCTACTAAACTCGAGGTTTGGTCTCTATCACCGGCTGTCTCACCGTTCTACTTCGTTTGTGCTAAATTTGCGTGAACTACTGAGGCTAATTACTTGATCGTTCAACTATGATATTTGCCTTAGCTTTCCTGAGTCTCAAAATAACCTTATCAGGTCGTTCCGAGATCTTTATCATAGGGTGTCGCTGACCCCTATAGACTGGAGAGTATTTTTGTTACATTTCATTTAGGTTTCTTTCTTCCACGACGGCGGTGATTTCTAGCAAAAAGGTTTTCTTAGTTGGACTTCAAACGTAAGTGTCAATTCCCCCACCTTAAAAAATTCTGATGAAGAGATGAACCTCGAACCTCTTGCTGTGTGTGACAAAAGTGTGACCTTCAGGGGATTAATTTTTAACTACTCTAATATTCTTTAGTTGAACAAGTACCAGCATGAGGATTATTTACTATATGATTGAAAACTGTATTATCTCCCTTGTATGGTCAAATTAATAAATGCAATTAATAAATTCGTTTTTTTCTAGGATAAGCCGAAGATCAACAAGCTGGTGACACGGCTTGAGGAATTTGACGTTGTGGTACGCTCAGAGCGTGGAGCCTCATTCGGGGAGCCACTGTGGTTGGTGTGTTGCGCAGAGGTGGACGCCATTGACAGAGGTGAAGTAATTTTTTTTGTTTCTTTTTGTTTTTCGCCATTTCTTGTTTTCTTTCTTGGAGGGTTTCTTTTTATCTGCGACAGGTGGTTGATTTTCTCAATATTTTGTTCCAGATGGGCGTCCTGTGGAATTGAAAACTCAACGCCACAAACTCAACAGTGACTTTTGGAAATACAAAAGCATGAGCTGGTGATTGCAGTCGTTTTTATTCGGTATCGAAGATATAATTGTTGGCTATCGTGACGATGAAGGAATAGTCAGGAAGGTCGATTATAACGAAACAGCTTTGGTGTTAGGTTCAACTGTAATATTTGTTATAATCACAATTTTAACCTTTTACTTACTGCCTACTCTTTTTGATGGCAGGGTATATTGCGAAATATAACTTCAACGAAGCTGAGATATTTGCAAAACTTTGGACCGCAGGTGCCTATGGTGGGGGAACGAACGCGCTATTGTCCTTTCCGGGGGAGTAACGCGTTCACCACCACACCATGCGGGTCCTTCGTTTCGCCTGTCTCTCAGCTAGTTCTATCGATCCCGTTGACGGGTGAAGCTGACAGACAGGCGAAACGAAGGACCCGCATGGTGTGGCGGTGAACGCGTTACAGGCACCTGCGGTCCAGAGTTTTGCAAATATCTCAGCTTCGTTGAAGTTGTAATATTTGTAATTTGGCTGTTATTTCGCAATTTGTCATGCATTAAACGAGGCGCAAATGTGGTGGCATATTTTAGTCCCTCATAAATGTTTTATCTATTTCAAAAATACTTTAGCAGGGCGGATAGCATAGTGGTAGCGATGCCCGTCATCACGAGCATATTGCTAGTTCGATTCCGCTCCGGGCCAATCAAGCCTCTCATCCCTCCGTGGTCGGGAAATTGGTGCCGGACTTGTCGGGAAAAAATCACTCTCTGCAATCCAGTTGGGAACGCTCCAGCCCGGCTATCTCAGGTTACAGGAAGAATTGCACGACCAGCATTCTACGGCATTCAAGATGAAATGAAAATCCTCAAGCAGCAACCGAAGCCACGCGTAAAAGTTAGATCTTCGTGGACAACGGATGCGAGGAAACGAATCGAATGTCAGAAGTGCTGGGATCCGCATAGTAGACGTGAAGATGGGTCAAATAAAAAGTAAAAAATAGAATATTTTATGTTGACCTGGTTAACGCTTAGTTGAAATTAGTACATACTCGAAATTTTTTACGAAACAGTGAAGCTCCTGAACCTAAGTGAAGTAAGCTCCTAAAAAAAGCAGTTGTTTTTGTAAACTAGCCATTATTGGCTAGCACATCATGCAGTACAAAGCTTCCGTTTCACTACCACTTCGGGGACATATCTTAAAATACAACACAACGGTAGCTAACGTTTCGGCAGTACCGCCTTCTTCAGAGCATGGAAGGGTACACTAATATGTAATTTACTAGGTCAAACGCTTCAACAACGCAAACAGAAAAATGAAAATCTGAACAATAATTACACGACCACCGGCTTGTCGAAAAAACCCACCGTTTTTTATCTGTTTTCCGCCGAGGAGGAACAGCCGCTTGTAGTCGCATATGGTTGATGACTGCGCCACCCCACATCAAAAGTCAGTTCGGAGATACGAGGCTAGATCACGCGTTACCTCAGGGCATTCTTCCCTGCTATTCATTCTCGGATTTTTTGGAGTTTATCCAAAAAGCCTCGAGAAATTTGCGCGTTGGTGTTTTACTCTCCCATGCGATGACAGCGACTTTTAACATCAAAATCTTCTCCGCTATGTTTTTTGTATCCTATGCGTGTCTAGTGGTGTGCCTTGTTTTGATTTTCGTTTGCCATCTAGGTGGATACATGAAAGTCTGCCCGTTTCGCCGACATATTCGTCTCCGCAAGTACTACTAGAAATCAGGTATATCGTACCTGAACTCATGCAGTCACCGTCTCTGTCGTAAGGGCAAATCACGTAATTTGTTGTTTCACATAGACGGTCATACAGGCGGTTACGAACTAACTGACGGCGTAGAGTAGCCGGTGGCATTTCAACTATCGCTACCGATTCCTCTAGACCTGCCCTTCTTAAGCATCGTTTAATCGCTACGCTTACTTCATCGCTAAAAAAGGACAACATAAACAGACTTTGTTTTGGCCAAGTGTTTCGCTTGAGCGCGTCGCTCTCCTTCTAAACTTATCTCGTGCGATAACCATTTCGTAGCTATTGGAGACGGCTATTTCCCGTGCCAAGTTGCTCGATTCTTCCTTTAGTTCCCTACTTGTGCACACAGAGGTGGCTGTTCGAAACATGTTTTTCACAAGCGCCATCTTTGTGTGTGAAGGGTGGGAAGAAAGGAAATGAACGAGGAATGAAGAAAAAAAATAAATGAAGAAACGAGTTATTGTTCAGATTTTCATCTTTCTGTTTGCGTTGTTGAGGCGTTTGACCTATTAAATTACATATTAGTGTACCCTTCCAGGCTCTGAAGAAGGCGATGCTGTCGAAGTGTCAGCTACCGTTGTGTTGTATGTGTTATATTTGTAAGGAAGTAAAGGTGTGCTGAATAACAACCTCGCGATTACTGTAAAAAAAAGAGAACAACAGATTTATAATCCAATGCCGAGGTTCATAGAAAGTCGATCTTGGGGACTTAGGAAACACTTTAATTTAGAGTTGTTTAGGTTGAATATTTACAAGTGTCTGCACTCCCAGGGTGTGGTAGATGGTCGGAAAATGTTTGTATGAATTTGTTTTCAACGATATTGAGTGAGGTAGGAAACGTTTTCTTTCGACTAAAAAAAATATGATGCGTCTTTTGTTTAATTTCAACACTTCCACGTGGTTCATCTTTTGCTGAATCTATACATTCAGAGGGAACTTTCAGATTCTATGCCGCTTCACGGCACGGTACAATTTTCTCATGTTCTTGCCGTGATGAATTGCTATCTCACTGTTGTTGGTTCTTTTTCTGTTCGTCTTTGTCATCGAGACGCAAGTTTGGAAGCAGCGAAGCGACTGAATAAACGCGATTAAGTGCTAGACTCACAAATCCCTTCCGCAATGTGGGCAGTTGCAGCGCTTCGCTAGAAATTTTTTTATTTTGATTCTTTCTTGTGTCGATTTGCCTCCATTTAGATTTCAAATAATGTGAAATAAAATGTTATATTAGCAAAAATCAAGATACCCTTAGACTTCTGCGGGACGAAGTTCACCTTGTGGGTGTGTCGAGTCCTTGGACCCTCCAACACTCCAGTTGTTGAGAAGTTCGCAAAACTTTGCGAAGCCTTAGCGCTCTTTTATACAAGGCGTTCACACATCGAGTGTAACTCTCTGCAACGAAAACAAACCTTGGCAAATTTTGTTTAGCCGCCAGAAAATGATTGCGTTCAAAAGGTAGCATATACGCGCTCTTGTAGCTTCTGAAAATGCTACACGATAGGCCTTACGATAGATTTACGATAACTTACTGTTTTCTTGGTGAGCAGATACGAGGTTCTTATTGCAATATTCATTCACAATAGGTGACGTTTTGGCGCTTTTGCCTTCTTCAGAATTTGGAAAGGTCAAATTGATCCGCATTATGCTCAGTCAAACTCTTTCATAACGCAGCAAAAAGCGAACTCAAAATACGATAATTTCATTGGCGTACTAAGCAGTTTCTTTCAAACATACACCGGTTTTTGTGTTTGTAACCCTTCCAGTTAGTTGTTCGAGACAAGCCGCATGGAATCCCTACACGTGTAAGAAAGGTGCCAGCCCCAGGTCAAAAATTAGACTGAAGTATGGCGCAAGGTTACGCGTGATCGCTCTATGCTCCTCTTTGAGGTTAAGTTTTGGATTTTTTGGAATTGATCCGAAACACTCCAGGTTTTGCGCGATGATCTTTTGGATTCTTGTGAGCGGATAATGCTTTAACTTCAAGGCCTTCTCCGATATGTCTCTGTATACTGTGCGCACCTAGTGTAGAGTTTAGTTTAGCTTTAAATTTACCGACTCATGTTCTTTTATACGGACGCACAGTGGCCGAACTGTTTCGCCAATGTAATCGTCTTTGCACGCTTTATAACTGATGGGATAAACCGTATCTGAGCTCCTGCATTTGCTCTCTTTACCATTAGAGCATATTGGACAATTGTGCCTTTTGCATGGGACGGTCATACAAGAGGTTACGGATTACTGATCAGCGCCGAGGTTAAGACAAAGTCGGTCCTTGGACTATCTTTACGATAGATCCATTTTTTGAGCATCATTTCAAACTTTTTGTTTAAACTCTGTTCTGCTTACCGTCTTTATGACAGTTCGGGACCTCGATGCTTTAGAAAGAAAACACCGTTGCTGGCCATGTTTTAAAACATTACCGCCACTATAACTGCTTACAACACATAAAGGACAAGGAAGAATAAAATATTTGACGTTGATCAATGAAAACTTGAAATGGATTCGACGTTGTTAAGCATCGTAGAGGTGGTTCAATACATAATTGGTCTACAAAATGACAGGGGCCTGCTGACGTATCGACTCAATGACTGTGTAGTCTCTCAGACAAGTCTGCTACCAATTTGCCGACCCTGGAAGCTAAGTGGTTAATGTGGCGCGTGCGAAATCAAACCATAGTCCACGTATGTATTGCAGGACATCTGGAACCACTGCGCTAAACGAATCGTTCATAGTACAAATTATCGCTTTGTTCGTTTGGTGGTTCTGTTCCAAAGTGCTTGTGATTAAGACACCCTCGTGTGTTTCATCGGTTTTTGCGTATTTTTAACATCACTATATCGTTACTTTTTTAATCCTGCGATAAAGTGAGTCTTAAATGGCTTCGTTGGTTCTTCAGAAGTTGAAAAACTTTGAACATCAAAAGTATATAAAATATAGGAATATAAAAGTGAATACCGAAAGCCAAACAATCAATGGGTCAGTGTGGCAAAGGCTGCAGGTTTAAAACCATCGGTTATTTCGCACTTTAAAATCGATAAACCAACATGTCCCGTCCTATACCTACTTATTAAAACACATAAGTTGGTATCACCTGATGATCTTGCGTCAACCAATCCGTCATCATTTAAGGTTAGACCCATAATTAGCTGTGTAGACGGGCCAACGGATAGAATAACCTGGTTTTTAAGCCTAATACTTACCCAGTTGCTTAACCACATTCCAGCTCACCTCACAAACACCCAAATGTTCCTAGAACGTCTACGTAACGCGTCTCCTAATAACGCGTACGTGATGGAGTCTTTCGACGTTACCGCGTTGTACACCAACGCATCGAATGATTCCGCAATGCAAGCCATCTTCGAACTTCTTGAACATGAAGGAAAAAATAATTATGCATGGCTTGCCATCCAGCAGCTAATGGATCTCTTAAAGGAGTGCCTAAACTGCTCGATTTTCACGTGGTCTGGGAAATATTTCGCGCAAATAATGGGGTTGGCAATGGGACAGCGACTCACACCAAGCCTTGCCGTTGTGTTTATGTCTGAGATAGAAGCCCATGTTCTCGATCTCCGACCACCAGATATGTAGATGATTGTTTTGTCATCTCCTCTACGCAGGACGAGGTGGACAAATGCTTTAAATTATTGAATGAGCAGTCTGAGTACATTAAGTTCAGCCGGGAGAAACCGAGAAAAAACTGGCTTCCGTTTTTAAACGTTTAAATAAACCTATCACGTAGCGGTTACATGACAAAGTGGTACCGAAGGCCAAGTAACAAGAACATCCTCGTTCATTTCCTTTCTTCACACCCTTCACACACAAAGAGGACGCTTGTGAGAAACATGTTTCGCACAGCCACCTCTGTGTGCACAAGTAGGGAACTAAAGGAAGAATCGCGCGACTTGGCTCGGCAAATAACCATCTCCAATAGCTGCGAAATGGTTACCGCACGAGATAAGTTTAGAAGGAGAGCGACGCGCCCAAGCGAAACACTTGGCCAAAAAAAAGTCCCGTTTATGTTGCCCTTTATTAGCGATGAAGTAAGCGTAGCGATTAAACGATGCTTAAGAAGAGCAGGTCTAGAGGAATCGGTAGCGATAGTTGAAATGCCACCGGCTACTCTACGCCGTCAGTTAGTTCGTAACCGCCTCTATGACCGTCTATGTGAAACAACAAATTACGTAATTTGCCCTTACGGCAGAGGCGGTGACTGCATGAGTTCAGGTACGATATACCTGATTTCTAGTAGTACTTGCGGAGACGAATATGTCGGCGAAACGGGCAAACTTTCATGTATCCAGCTAGATGGCAAACGAAAACTAAGACAAAGTATCCCACTAGGCACGCATAGGATACAAAAAGCAGGTAGACGATTTTGAAGTAGAAGTCAATATCCTTGCACAGGAGACTACAACACCAGCGCGGAAAATTCTTGAGGCTTTTTGGATAAATGCCAAAAACCCTACAATGAATAGCAGGGATGAATGCCCAGAGGTCATACGCGACCTGACCCCCTTGTGTTCGCATCAATTTCTGATGTGGGATGGTGCAGTCATCAACCTTATGCGACCATAGTCAGCTGTTCTAATACTCCTCATTAGAAGTCACGAAAAAAAGCGGTGAGTTTTTTTCGAGAAGTTGTTGATCATATAATTACCATAGAGTTTTTTTGGTCTTTTTATAAGCGTTATTGAAGCGTTTGGCCTAGTAAATTGCATATCAGTATACCCTTCCAGGCTCTGAAGAAGGCGATACTGCCGAAACATCAACTACTATTGTATTGTGTTGTGTTTTTCTATGCAAGTAAGTGTATGCTGTTTAACGACGCATCAAAATTGTTTTGGAACAACACCGTGTTCCTATTTGGATCGCGTATAGCCAGTGTTCGGAGGGGCCCTGCTATACACATGGGACCGATTTCTGCACCTCAAGTTCACCAAGACTTCCATCCCTTCGGGATCGGCAAATTGATGCCAGACTTGTCTGCGAGGATAGCAGCACCAACTCGATACATCGGTAGGCCACGGCGAGTCATTGTAAAGGCCAGATATGCATTCATTCACCTCTAACGATGCTTAATGATGTCGAATGCACGACGCATCCCTCAACGATTGATCAACGCCGAGAGCTTTATGGGCTTTTATGAGCCTTTATCCTGTTTTTATTCAAGATTCGCGAGCTGCTGGCACGTGACGGATGCATTGCCCGTTATGAGAGGAACGATAAAGAGATTACGATACGTCCGGTGGCAGTGCGTGAAATCGACTTCTTCACGCGTAATTTTCGTGATCATTTCAATTTGTAATGAAGTAAGCACTTGTTTTTTTTTCTTCTTCCAAATCTTTCATCTCTATTTCTTTCACTTCTACAAACGCGCTACCTTTTTCCTTCCCGTCCCTTCTCCTATTCATATCTAGCCATATTCTTTCCGACTTAGGGAAGAACTAAGTACCTCAGAGACTTATCAGGAATTATCATATTAGTCGAATACAAATGAATCATCATTTTACGAAGTTTTTTCTTTCTTCAATTTTCTTCGTTCAACATCTCCTATGCATTTGCCAATTACTCAACATCTCTGGACAGCCCATTCAGGCACTCCACCTCGAATCCAACAGTCCAGCATAGCCCATCCTGGCTATTCCTTGCATGTGTCGCGGTTGCATCGTACTTACCGTCACCAGATTTCATCACTATTTCATCTATGGGCTCTGTTTATTTCGGATATCTTTAAGGATTCTCACAAAACGAAAAAATATTTCTTTGTAGAGACTGTTTTGCACAATATGAAAGATCCAATGCTTTATTCGAATAAATCTTTAGTATTTTCCTTTCACGAGTACCTCGTATGCTTCGAGAATGATGAGTCCCAATGCAAGTGACATCTCAACAAGCGACACTAGTGTGAATAGGAATTTTATAACGGCATTATGTAAGTGTACGACAAAATATATAAGAATGCTTAGGACGGTCGGTGTGAACAACGCTGAAAATCGAAATTATACATTTTATGGACTACTGTTTTTCCGCTCTTTCTTGCTCGTGGAACGTTCTAGAATGAAGACTTTTTGTAAAGGGGTTAGGAGGTCATTATTGAAAAAAATTGCGGAAAACACAAATAGGTCAAGACGCTATCGAAGACCACGAGCTCGAGAGGCAACGGGAGGTTGCCCATCCCTAGATTGCCCTTCCGCAACTACTGCATTCACCAGCGCCGTTACCCATCGAATCCCAATGGTTTCGTGTCTGATGAGCTACCGACTATTTTGAGCGAGTGCTCATACTGTTATTTTCGCGCTACAAAATCTACTAACGGCTTTTTTGTTTGCATTTCCATTTATTTTGCCTACCATCACATAAAAAAGCCAATCTGACAGCTTGTAGTTGACACTTTCTGAGCTACAGATTACTAGGGAATCAATCAAAACGAACCATTTTGCGGGCTAGCTAAATTTTGTTTCGTCAAATGCGTACCTATCGAGTACTGTATCTTCACTGTGTGTTCCGGTTCACGTATCAGTTGATTCAAATCGAAGCGACCATCGATATTATAATACCTATATTTATTTAGTTTTCATTTGATTTTTTTCGTAACCCCTTTTAACAACAATGTTCTGCTTTCCTTTGTGTTTGATAACGGAAAGCTTTATTGCTGATAATAAGTTTCGCATGTATTTTGCTTTTGCCTTTAAAAATCCTAAAATGATTAGAGGTTCAAAATGGGCAGTTCAGGGGTTAGCCACCATCCCGTCAAACGCTTCCATTGTTCTTCACAGTTTTGTGAGAAACTCTTCTGATTTCGGCTGAAGGCAAAGGGAAAGTATACACTGAACTTGTTGCACCATGGCTGGCTACTGCTTAGATTTCACTCGTCTCGGTGACTTTCTCATTACGTGCTGATGGTGTATCTAACACGTTGATAAGTGCATGTTTCTGAATAAATGACTTTGAGAAGGGGGAGGTCGGTCGATATTACCGAGGTGGTTGTGCGGATTGGTTATGTGATAGACGATTGGCTGGTTTTCAAACCCTCTTGAGAGAGCTGTCATAACAGCAACGACTCGTGACTTTAATGAAATCCGTTAAACAGTTTTTAAGTGAAAGCAAGAAAAACATTCCAAAAGATCATTATGACGGGATCGCCTCCTGCCAGAAAGCGCTAAAAAGTTGTTTTGTCTTCAATTAATATACATCAGTCACAGGGGGTGCAGTGGTCTGGGGGTGCTCTGCAAAACACATGTGGAATCGATCTCGGCGCCCATGGCCCATCAAACCTTCCGGGATGGGCAAATTGGTACCAGACTTGTCTGAAAGGATAGCAGCACTGGCTCGATACATCGGTAGGCCACCTCGAGTCATTGTAAAGGCCAGATATGCATTCATTCACCTCTAACGATGCTTAATGATGTCGAATGCATGACGCATCCCTCAACGATTGATCAAGGCCGAGAGCTTTACCTTTTATCCTTTATACATCAGTCATAAACGTGTAGTACTGTAATTAGTGCGTCATACTGTAGCTATCACCTAGTCTTGTAGATCTGTGTACTGTAGTTTTCATTGATCGTAGATGTAATTGCAATGGGTTGTACTTTATTTATTATCGATTTTAGATCTGATTTGGACTTACCATCTCCTGAAGATGTGCATGGTGTACATAACACATATAATATTATAGTATATAAAACTGAACATGCCTATGCTTCCCGACTCGCTGTATATCATTAGAAGCTGAATTAAATGAGTTGTGATAAGTAAGAGGAAGTGGAGATGATGAATTGAGGATTCTTTCTTTCTAATTTTTTGTGACCAATTCCAGGATATGAAAGAAGAAAATGAGAGCATTGAAGCTTGAAAGTTGAAAAACTCTTTGTACAACGAAGCGTTGCATGAGTGTGAGAGTTTAATATTGGGGCTGCTTGGTTAATGCTTAAGTTTTCAAGTGAAAACTGATCGATATGTGTCATTTGTATGTGGACCGCAGTACCAGTTAACGAAATGATCGCTACAATGTAGTGATCAATGATTGTTAACGTGAAACTTTGCAGCACTGTGGTTTTCATTTGCGATCGATTCTCATGTATTGTGTTAGATCTGCATCCGACTTTTTCCTCACCTTCAGTCAATGACCGCAGTTTAGGTGAGCGATGAGGCCTTCGTTTTTCAGTACCATGTGTTTTAGAGAATTAAGTCGGCCATTGTACATTTCAGTGAAATTTTCTTTCTATGAAATTCCTACAGCCCTTGGTCGGAAAGAAGCTGTAAATCGATGCAGGTTAGCTAGCGTATATAAGGTATACCACGGCTCCTTTCCAAATTTTCGACCACATGATGCATCTTAATTAGAGGCGTTAGACAAAAAACCCCTTGCGACTAGATACAACGGAATATGAAACGCACAGCAGAAAGAACCGTTTGCCTGATGGTCAGAATTACTCACAGAAACCTTGAAGAAAAAATATACATCTCAGCGGGTCCCTAGAGCGAAGTGGCCCAGTTTTGTTTGCCACAGTGAACGAAAAGAACACTTTACTGGCTTCTGCTCGAATCTCTCAACGATCGACGGAGAGACATAGAGCTAAAGATAGGAAGGGTGCTCGTTATTTTTCTCTCAAGGAATAGTCTTTTCTTCTATTTAAGAGATTTTTACCAAGCTCCATTGTTGAGTGGTGAGAACTAGTTTGTAAAGATGTGTAACTGCTGACACTCACTTGCAATAAGCAGCAGCTGAATTGTGTAGCTCGTGATATGCCGACGATATAGGAGAAGTCGTAGCCGTCAAAAAGTCGAGACATTGACTAAAGCTGATCAGATGTCAGGTGCATGCAAAAGAAATCGTACCGACATTACCTCTCATCGGCGATGGCGTGAAGTATTTCCTGTTATTCCAGCTAGTCGGAGCAACCGTGAAGCAATGCTCGTAAAAAAATGAACCTACCTCTGCATGGTTTTCATTATTGACCTCGATGGAAGATAACGCTTGTGATTACGATAGATATGACTGCCGGTGTGACCCATTTCGACTACTTCGTAACTTATTGACAGTTACTGCTTGTGGCGTTTACGACATGTTCACTTTTCGTTCCTTTCTGATATCGCGTGAACTAAGACCAGTTTGAATTTCACTTATTAATAACAGGTAAAAGGACGCACGTAGCGCAATGGTTAAAAGTGGCCTACATTACAGGATTGATCCTTGGTTCGATCCCGCGCACGGCGCTCGCCAACCCTTGCATCACTACAAGGACTATAAATTGGTAGCAGAGTTGTCACGGAGAATAAAAACACTGACTTCGTACAGCCCACCATTGATGAAATAGAATGTGTGGTAAAGCCTTGAGAAATTGATGAACATCAAGTGTTCTGTGCTATAACCTCATAGCAACTCACGTACCTAAGATACTCAGCTGTGATAGCTTTGCCTAAATGACACTTTCTGCCTTCACACTCTTCTGCAATTGGAACTACTGAAGACCTACCCGTTTTTGTTCCATCTTATTCCCAAGGATGACAAGCTGTAAATCATTGACTCAAATCAGATCGGCTGTGAAGAAGACGAAGGCGTCAAATATTAGCCAAATAAATCTTTTTACCGACATCATGTTAGTTTAATAATTCAGGAAAGTAACGACAACGTTATTATCCTTTCCTATCGCGCTCACCACCACACCATGCAGGTCGTTCGTTTCACCCGTCTCTCAGCTAGTTCCATCGATCACTGCCATCAGCAATCACCCATCAGCGAGATTGATCTGGGGAGCCCAACTTGGCAATGGACCCACAGTTAAGCTGAGTTTGTTGTTGAAATCACAATGTTTTTATATTTATTTATATGGCCTTATAAACTGATCTTCTTTAGCTGATGCGTGGTTGGTATAGGTCTTCGTTGTCGTTGTCGTTGTTGTTGATGTTGTTGGTCGATGGCTGACGTTTCGACGATTTCGCCTTACTCAGAGCCTGGGCGTATTTTATATTAGAATATTTTGATTTTTCGGTGGAAAAAGGATAAAGTACTGATGTGAAAATCAAAGTTTTAAATAGACGCCATATTGAAAAGAAAGGCCTCTCACCGTGATGTTACGAGTGGGACTGGCCCACGCGTTGTTCACGTGGGGTCGCGAGCAAGACACACCCCGGGGTCGAAATATCATTTTGAATTAGGGCGCCAGGTCACGTGTGATAGTGAGGCGTTTGTCTTTCCGGTTCATCTTTGGATTTTTGAATTTTATCGAAAACGCTTCAAGAGTTTTGCGCGTTGATGTTTTCGATTCCTGCGCTAGGATCCGCACAGTCACTTCAGGATCAGGAATCATCGCCGTTGTGCTTTCGTGCCCTATGCGTACCTAGAGGAGTGCTTTAAGGAGTTTTAATTTTCCCATCTAGATGTTTTTTTATGCGGACACAAAGTGGTCTACCCGTTTCCCCAATATATTCCTCACCGCATGCGTTACATAAGATCAAGTATATTATACTTGAACTCATGCAATCCCCCGTCTCTCCCGTTAGGACAGATCATACAGTTTTCTGAGCTGCACAAACGATCATAGAGACGGTTGCGAGCTAACTGACGACGTAGGGCATTGGGTGGAATGTCAATAATCGCTGCATAATTTTCGAAAAAAACGATGGTTTTACTTTTTATTTGCTGCCTACTACAGTTTTTCGCGGCAGGGAATTATGCGAAATGCAACCACAAAGCTGCTGAGATATTTACAAAGCTCTGGACCGCAGGTGTTCGCGGTGGGGAATGAACGCGCTATTACCGTTTCCGGAGGCTAACGGGCTCACCACCACACCATCTGGGTCCTTCGTTTCGCCTGTCTCTCAGCTAGCTCTATCGACAATCTGTTGCTGATGGCACTGATCGATAGAACTAACCGAGAGACAGGCGAAACGAAGTGCCCGCATGGTGTGGTGGTGAACGCGTTACTCCCTGAAAAGGACAATAGCGCCTTCGTTCCCCACCGCGATCACCTGCGGTCCGGAGTTTTGCAAACACCTCAGCATCTTTGTGGTTGTATTTTGCACAATTCCCTGCCGTGGCATGTAGTAGGCAGAAAAAAATAAAAACATTGTGATCACGTTATCGTTTATACTGTTACATCTACCTTCTTGATATTTCCGTGTGGTTGTTGGAGTTATTGTATTAAATTGTTAAACAGAAGAGTTTATTTCACCCAAGTTTGAGCTACGCTCTGTGGCGAAGGCGAAAAGTCCAGCGTGGAAATATCGTACGAAGGCGAACACTATGTACTGAACTATGTGATTTTTTGGTACCTTGAGCGGACTGGACGAATGTTCAACGTCAATGAGACGACATAATGTTATAAAGGCTATATAAGAACGATATTTTTGAAATAACCCCACCTTTATGACATGACATCACGTATTAGGCGGATCCCAACATTTCCTTCATTTCGCTCATTTTTGCACATCCATTGTTTATGATGGTCTTCTGGATTGTGTGTGGCTTCAGGTTCCAAATCGTCTCGATCTTCTTCGCGAATTGTTTTTGAATGCTTCTCGATTAGATTCTCCTTACAATCCTCGAAGCTTCACAGTGCCGCTCCTAAGTATTTACCACAAGTGTTCACCGCCCTGTGTGGATTAGAAGGACATTGCGGGACAGTTTTGGAACTGAACTGCCACCCTGAAGAGATAGGAAGATTGGTCGGCCCAGGACGTAGCCGAATCGTGGTCTTGCGCGCATTATTTCTGTACCATACGTACCATTACACTACCCTGCCCAACTATCCATTTTGGTAGGCGTAAAGGACAGGGGGTATTCAGATGAAAATTACAATGTAGCGATTACGGTACAAAACACAAAAAAACTAAAATGGGTTATAAAACGCTGTTGTGATTTTAAATTTGCTGTAAAACCTGACGATTAAAAAAAAGATGAAGTGCTTGGCGCTTTCTATCCCTGACGAATGGGCCATGCATTTGACTTCATTAAGCATCGCTAGAGGTGAGGGTGCATATTTGGTCGATCGAAGGCTTGGTTAGCCTTGGGCGCGGGGATCGATCCCATGGGTATTGCAGAGCACCCCCGACCACTGCGCTACACGCTCTCTAGAAATCCAAGGACTGACCCGAAATGCCGGAGATTAACCTTTTTTAGAATTTTTCCACATTATTGATCGATAAATGAAAGTTAGACAAACATTAGTAGCGAGCCTACGGCTAATGATGGTTAAACTTTCTCGTGAAACCAACAATCACTACGGAAGAAGATTGGTAGCGGACCTCAATTTGATTGTTTGGTAACTATATGGTTAGAACTTAGATTGGTACGTACTTGTATTGTGTATTTGTTTTTGAACAGTGGTGGTAAATCGGTAACAATGCAGACTGGAAGAAAACTGGAAGGTGTCACACTATCGGAAAGAATTTGACACATTCTATGTGAGAAAAGGGTCATAATATGTAGATTTATTAGAAACAGAGCCAAATCAACAAGTAATATAGTTCCCACGTATTTTCGGTACATCAGGAACAAAATCGTACTTTAGAACAAGAATAAGACCTCTTATTTAGATTTCTATACAGCAACGATGAGAAAGAAGCTACCAATCATAGATCGATCGAACTTGATTCGACACCTCACCGTTAGGCAACAACCGTGGACTGTTTTCTGAGTAGAATTGCGAATACCATCTGTAAAATTATTTTGTACAATAAATACATTGATATTTTCTGTGAGAGAAAAGTATCCATCAACGATAATCATGGGAAACGTAGAGATTAAAGTTTGAAGGACGATAAAGTTTGTTAAAGGTCACCCTTGACCAGTCCGTCTACTATTCACATGAATCGCTCGTTGGCATGCTGGAAGGATCGGTGTCCTAGAGCATCGAACCCTCTCTGATCTATAACGATGGGTGACTTCCTGTGCCGTTGAACTGGGTACGCTCACGCATAACTATCTAAATTGGCATTCCAAGGAGAGCCACGCTCAAATATTATTCAATGTGACCTTGAGGAAAGAAGCCAACAGATATCCTCGAGCTCGCTCACGAACACAGCGACGCTCGTTGATAATTATGGCGAAGAAGAAACATCGATTTCCGTATAGTTCCTGACAGGCTGAATTACACGTGGAGACTTTCGCACTGACAACATTGTTCTCTCAAATCTTCTAAAGAGAAGCACGATCTACATCGTACTTCTCCATTCAACATGGTTCCAGTACACTTTTAACACCTCCGCCGTATTGAAGAAGAAGTTCCTGGCACTCAATCGTTCTGTGCTGCGATGGAAGACGACATAACAACTCTTAGGTCACGAATACCGTGATTGCTTTCCACGAAGTTAAAAGTTACTGATTAGTCTTAACCCACACATCATTGAAACTCTATTGCTCCGAAAAATGGCTCTAACTAGCACATAATATCGTTGCAAAAAGGTAGATGAAGAAAGAGATCTTCATAATTGTCTTCGACCCACTTTTAAAATTCGATCAATCTTTTTTGGCATGTATTAGGATATCCAGACATGGGATAGAATAAAAACGGACCATCCAAGTATTCAAACATCCAAGTATTAGGACACCCAAGTCACTGAAACTACGTACCTTCTGTGTTTTTGAATTGGTCCGTCGTTACGGACGACGATAGGATTCTTGATATACTTTTTGTTTGACCAAATAAATACATCGCGCTCAAACTAAAATTAAAAATAAACACCTGATTAAGCTAAGTGTTGTGAACTGACTTGAAAATGATCCCACGGATAATGTCAAATCAATACAAGGTTTTACAACCTTTTCCTTTTTATCATAGAAATCGTCCTTCTGCAATGTTGAAAGGATGATTTTTTTGTGTGATTCACGTTCGACAACAGGATAAGCCAGTAGTTCAGTGCATTAAAGGATAAAGGATAAAGCTATCGGCGTTGATCAATCCCTGAGAGATGCGCCATGAATTCGACTTCATTAAGCATCATTTGGAGGTGATTGAATGCATATCTGGCCTTTATAATGACTCGCGCCGGCTTACCGATGTATCGAGCCCGTGCTGCTGTCCTACCAGACAAGTCTGGTTCCAGTCTGCCGACCTCGGAAGGATGGAAGGTTTGGTGGGCCATGGGCACGAGGATCGATCCCGCGTGTGTGTTGCAGGGCGCCTCCAACCACTACGCCACACGTCATTTTGGACAAATTTCAAAAACCCAAGGACGAGCAGTAGGGAGGAATGCTTCGTCATCACGCATTTTCTCGCAGAATGGCTGATTTTTTGACCTCAGCTAGGCACACTTCTCACTCATGCAAACTGTCCGACTCGTCTCCATTAATAAGTGAAAGATTTAAAGAAAATCGTGACTAGTTTAAGAAAACTGCTTCCCATGTGGTTGGGGCCTAGTTTTTGAGTCCTTTTTTATCGGTTAGGGTTATAAAATTACTTAGCTACATGTATTGGCTGTCAGTGTGATCCTTTCCAGGCTTTGAAGAAGACGAAATGTCCCGAAACGTTAGCCACAACGGAGTAAGCAATATGTTAAGAACCTCCTGCCTGCTAATCAAGAAAACAACCTGCTTTTGCAAAAAGCTCTCTGAATCTGCTTTTCAGTGTTCTAATCCGCAAAAATTTAGAAATGCCGCACATGTTTCTTCATACCTGTGTTGCTTCCCCGATGAGGAAAAACTTTGCGAACCATGAAGGCACTGTGGAGAACATCTTGAAGCGAACCAACTGTAGAAGAGGTTCCTGAGGTGTGACATGATGCAGAACAACACCTTTACCAAGTATACCAAAATCGAAGAGCATGTGTACGATTCCTGGCCCGTGCTGAAAGAAAAGACAAAGTTACATTCTTAGGATCCTCAGCTTTAATGGCAACAGAAGAAGAAATGGAGCAACAATTATCCACTTTTCTAAAAGAACTGAATACCTTTTTGGAATATTTAATGGGAACGTAAAGGACTCTTATTACGACTACGAATGTGAAATGAAAGATAGTGAAAGAATTTGTTTACTGGGACTTGACTAATATCTGTAGTAAAACTAAAACCTTCGGATAAGGATGGAAAGGAAATTCTTCGCAGCCCATATGGGGTTCCGAATCTTGCTCATATCTCAGCATACTTGTGCTTATGCCCACCGCGTTGAAAAGATTTAATTGATCTTGGAATTACGGATTGAAATATTTCACTTCTAGAGTTACTGATCGACTTGCGTAAAGGATAGAGCGAGAAAGAGTTCGGCGTTGATGAATTTCTTATGAATGTGCTATGCATTCAGCACCATTCACAGTAGCACCGTTGAGGTGATTCAATGCATATTGTCTGCCCTTGTATCAATGCAGTGTTTTTTTATCTTCCCAGAGAAGTCTTGCTACTTCAGAGATATAGGGAACTTGGCAGTCCTAGTGCGCGGAATTGAACCAGTGACTATGTCTGCATAGCAGCACAATCCTAATCATTGTGTTACACTCGGCCAGATATGCATATTTAGAGAAATTTTATTCAGAACATTTCGTAGGTATCGGGAACGTCAAATGTAGTGTACACAAAAATTTTTTAGATATCAAAACAATTAAACAGTTATTAAAGGCGCGTGTGGCACAGTGGTCGGAGGCGACCTGCGACACAGATCCCCCCGTCCGTGGCTCACCAAGCCTTCCATTCCTCCGGGCTCGGCAAATTGGTACCAGATTTGCCTAGGAGGGTAGCAGCTCGATACATCGGTAGGCCACTGCAAGTCATTGTAAAGGCCAGATTCAATCACCTCCAATGATACTTAATGAAGTCGAAGGCACGGCGCATTCCTCAAGGATTGACCAACGCCGAGAGCATTTTATCCTTTAAATAGTTTTTGTCACAAATTTAAGCAACCCGTTATCAATTGGAAGATTCTCTACTTAACAGAATAATGGAAAATGTCTTCGTATTTAGTGCACCGATTACTTATTAGCCTAGTCATGAGTGCCATGAACGATTAGTTGGAGTATTGATGTTTAAACGTAATGCATGAAAACAGATAAGGAAAAATTTCCAGTTGTCTAAAATAAAAACCTGTTCAGCTTGAAGTCGACTGCTTGTTAGAGGAATTTTGTAACCGCCAATAGTTAAGTACTGATCGAGATACATTACGGATACATGGGACTCATCATGCGATTTCGGTGCCCAATTTCCGTCCCATACGTGCCGAATCCAATGCTTGCTGTTGTCGAGATCGATATTGAACAGATTGCTCCCTGGAATTTTCGAATGGAAAACACTGTATAGGTGAATCTTAGGGGTCGTTCCGATGGCTTTCGCTTATTTTTCAAGAGTATGGGTCAATTATGCTGCCATCACACCTCTTCTCCCCATGGAGCATTATGACTGAGTGGTGCTTCTGGGTGTCGTACAGATGGAAGTCCTTTTCAGCACAGCCACCGAAATTGTTAGGAAATTTGGCATTTCGAAAGGGATTACAAGCTAAGTGAGGCCTACTGTTACGGCAGAGCTCAGCTAGATATCGATGTCTACATTCTCACAGTCATGGAATTCATTTATTTACTTAATTATGGCCATGAAGTCATTCAAAGAAGAGGATTACACGGCCCAGATTATTGCCACGCACCTGCTAATGTGTTTGAGGTATAAAAGTGTTACAGCTGACAGAAACAGAAGAGAAGATTTTTCTATCCCGATTACTTATGGTTCATCTGGTAAAAGAGCGAAATGCTTATAAATTTCTTGCAATTGGAAGTGCATCCGATGGTTAAATAAGGCATGGTTAGTGGTTCGATCCCTCTTAGACCAATCAAGGTTACCTTTCAGATCGATAAACTGGTACCGAATATGAGTAGGATATAACTTCTGTGAAGCTGAGATATTTCCAAAACTCCGGACCGCAGGTGTCTACTGTGGGGGAACGAACGCGCTATTACCGTTTCCGGTGCTAACGCGTTCACCACCACACCATGCAGGTCGTTCGTTTCACCTGTATCTCAGCTAGTTCCATCGATCACTGCCATCAGCAGTGACCCGTCAGCGGGATTGATTTGGACAGCCAAAATCGGCAATGAACCCAGTTAAGCAGAGGCTGTAGTTATAATCACAATCTTAACCTTTTTTATTAACTGCCTACTCTTTTTAACGGCAGGGTATTTTGAGAAATAAAACTTGTATGATACTAGAGCCTCAGCTTAATTAGGCTCATTGCTGATTTGTGCTCCCCAGGTCAATCGTGCTGACGGGTGATTGCTGATGGCAGTGATCGATGGAACTAGCTGAGAGACAGGCGAAACGAAAATCCTGCATGGTGTGGTGGTGAACGCGTTAGCCCCTGGAAAGGGTAATAGCGCGTTCGTTCCCCACCGTAGACACCTGCGTTCCGGAGTTTTGCAAATATCTCAGCATCATAGAAGTTACATTCCGCAAAATACCCTACCATTAAAAAGAGTAGGCAATAAATAAAAAGGTTAAGATTATGAGGAGGAAAAGCCTCCCTCTGATGCACAAAGGGTACCGACTGATTGTGGTGAAGACATGGAAACGCTCCAGTACGGTTATACCAAGACTCTAAGGAGGATGAATTAGACATAGCATTCAGCAATATTCATGAAGCAGACATAGTCTTCAATAGTGAAACCTTCGCGCAACTCGGAAGCCCTTCATGGATAACGCATAAGAAACAAAGAGCCGAATAAGGGAAGTGCTGGGATTAGCACGATATCTGTGGATGGGTCATGGAAATAAATAAAAGAATAAGTGTTGGAAAGACATAGTAGAGGTGAATCTACCTCGATTTGGTCCAGAAAGGTGCAAATAGTTGAGATGAGCAATGTCAGCGCCATTTTCCGGTATCTCCTGACAATGGCACATCACTTCGTGTTCCGTCCGTCCACCGTATTTCCATTCTTCGTTGAGGATCTCATCAAATTCCGGGATATTCCATTCTGGTTCTTTACCATCGCAGTGGTACCTGAACGTCTAGTATAAGAGCATGATGAAATATATTGAAAAAGCCTTAATACACTGAAATATAGAAAGCCTCTCACCAAACGTAGATGTGCTGATTTCTTTCTAGGACTGGCCAGACGGCGACCTAGAGAAAATGCTTAAAAGAATAGTGTTTAAACGAACAAAACATAGGAAAAGCCGAGAATTTAGGATACACACCTAACACAGAGGTCATTTCCTGACTTTAGCACTAAAATTTCCCCCCAGAGAATCTCCGTACGATAAAAAAGGAAAATGGAATAGAAGGCAGTGCAAACGAAAACCACTAAGAACATATTACTCGATGATTAGGCTGCAATTTCTCCATGGTATTCTTTCAATTTTACATTTCTTTAAAATTTCAAAAAGAATTTGAAACGAAAACTAACGTTTTAAGTCTAAAGTTGTATTTGTTTGTATGTTGGAATTCCTAAATTTTATTTAACGCAAACGTGGCGTTCATAATTGCTAACCAAACATTGGGAAACATGATCACATCCTGTGGGATAAATAATGCTTGTTGAATCGCTCAATCGTTTAAGGTGAGGGCTATGTAGAGAAAAAAGACCTGTTGCCCTGAAAAAAACAGGATTTGATCTAATAAAAAAGGCAAGCTTTACAAGCAATAATTTGGAGGTTCGAACGGTTGTAGGTGCGCATGTGGCGCAGTGATCAGAGGCGGCCTGCAACACACACGTGGAATCAATTTCCGCACCCATGGCCCACCAAGCTTTCCATCCCTTCGGGGTCGGCAAATTGGTGTTGGAAAATTGGTACCAGACTTATCTGGGAGGATACCAGCACTGGCTCGACACATCGGTAGGCCACCGCGAGTCATTGTAAATGCCAGATATACTTTCAATAACCTCCGAACCATGCTTAATGTAGTCCAACGCATGGTGTATTCCTCCCCGAGAGCTTTATCCTTTATTATTTATTACCTAACGGTTGTTATAGCATTGGTAGAGTTTACTATAAGCCGAGATGGCTTCAGCGAATGTTGGTAGGTTCAGTTATTTTAGAGCTGTTCACATAGTTTACTCATAGAAGCCAACCTGCCTTACATTCGTGAATTGAAATCAACCTATTTTACGAAAATGTGCCAAGAAAACAAGAAGTAGCCAGAGATCGAATGACACTGCTAGAAGAGGAAAACCATGAGAAATACGATCTAGTGATTTTCATTACAAGACTCTTTTCTTGAAAAAAAAAAAGAACTTTCCTGCTTTTGAATACATGGAGTGTCAAAGAGATCATTTTTTCGGAACTCTTCAAATTTATATCCAACATACAACGTGTTTAGAGATACATTTAATATCTTCGTGGTGTCAGTTGCAATCAGGGACCTCTATCACAGGAGGAGTCTCGACCATTACGCTGCTGAGAGAACGTAACGGATTCTTAGGTGGCGACTAAGGGTTTAGATGTGCGCCAAAAGCGACACGTACTTTGCTAGCGCGTGCAAGGACTCGGAAGTATAATATAGAAAGCGGTTCGAGCTTTTGTGCCACGAACAAATCCCACATGTGCTCTAAGAGCTCGTGTAAAGATGCAGTACCTATAACAGAGCCCTGTCAGGAGACTAAGGCCAGATCTCGAAAAAAAAAAGCCTCACACCAAAGTATTGCGCTCTCCGTGCCACTTGTCTCAGTCTAAGGTCCTAGATAGGTCCGGTGCACGTGACAAGAATGAACAAGTACTCTACTAGCGCCCGCTGCTTTCACTGAATTATTAATGGGATTGCAGGATCACAAATGATGGTGATACCTGTCTAGATTTTTTTCGTTTCATTCCCGCTGGCATTTCCCGCTTTTTCAAGTGTTCAGCGGTTCAATAATTTTCTATATGATTGAGCTCACACAAAGATAGTAGGACGAGGTTAAGACTTCCAACGATTCTCTATCGCAGTGTTGCAAATAAACGACAAGGTCAAATCCCGAAGTCACAGATGTTTCAACAAACCTGTGCTTGTTGTGGAATACTGCCTTCATTGTAAGGTATTCGTGTGCATTTTCCCGTTTCTGCAGAAAACACCCAACCATGAAAAGGACATTGAACGCAGTTGTCATCTACAACCTAAAGTACAAAGTCGGACCTTTGTATTAGAGAAAATCGCTAGAAAAACGAAAAAAATCATGCACGAATACAACCGCAATGGTGCTGAGATATTGCAAAACTTTGGACCGCAGGTGTCTGCGGTGGAGAGCGAGCACCCTTTTACCCTTTCCGGGGGTTAACTCGCTTTCGCCACCACACCATGCGGATCCCTGGCTTCGGCTTTCTCTCATCTAGTTCTATCAATCATGTTTACGAGTGATTGCTGATGGAACTGATAGAAAGGACCAGTTGAGAGACAAGAGAAACAAGGTACCCGCATGGTGTGGTGGTGAATGCGTCAGCCCGTGGAAGGGGTAATAGCGTTTTCGTTCTCTGTCGTGGACACCTGGGGTCCAGAGTTTTGCAAACATCTCATCACCACTGTGGTTGTATTTCGCATAATACCCCTGCCATGAAAAATTGTATTAAGAAGCAAATAAAAAGTTAATATCATGCATAAGTACTTCAACAAAGTTGCTATACAAAGTATTCAGCTAATATTTCGTCTTACAGTTTCAGTTTTCACGGCAGCTTATTCCAATATTTTTGATTTACAGTCCTACTGCGATAACTATTCGCTTGGAAAACGCACTTGGGCTGTGGACGGTTGCATGTGTTATTCTGGTAGGAAATTGGAATGCGTCTCATAATAGAGTCTTCGCAAAGGATGGACGGAAAGAAATAGTTTAGTGAATCCCCAGAGAATCAGAACAACCTCGAAAGAGACGACGAAGAAGATGGAACGACGTGTTGGCTAAACGACTAAGTCAGCTTCATTCATAGCTGGAATTAATTTTCAGATTTTCAAACCATACAACAGTGCAAGAACCCGACCACGTCCATAATCGTATGAGAGCGAAAAGAATGGAAGTGCTAAGACCCACAGTACACGTGATGACGGGTCATCCAATCATCTAGCTAAATAGTAAAATTCCATTTCCGATCCGCTGACATACCACAGGTCACGTTATCTATTATTCGTCCATTCTAGACGCAAGAAACCAAGAAACTGGTGTGAATAATCGCATTAGTAATCTTTATTATCGGTGGAACAAGGGCCTCGCTTCCAAATATCTATGACGTAGTGCTTCTCGCACATATCAATCTCCGCTATATTGGCTGATATATGTCATTTCGTTCTCCTAACGTCAGTTCCCCATCTTTCCATCAAAAGAATAACATGATATGCTGCTACTCACCGGCAACAGACATGAAGGTGGTCGTAGTCACACAGCTAGCCTAAAGAGAATTGCAGAATCAAAAGCTTTGGAATAAATGACGAAAGTCAGAAAGTTTATCCAAGTTGATAACATCTCGGGCCAAGGAACTTGGCAGGTGGACAATGATTCCAGGTAGCCAAATTCATGGAATAGTTGACAACGATTCTAAAAAATAGAATGCTAGAAGAAAGAGAAGATGAAAGACAAGTCGCAACGAAAGACCTGAACCGAAATGCGAGTTTTTTGGCTAAGTTCTTCAGAACTGCTTATATGCCTATATTTCCCATTATTTAAGCGCAACCAATATATCACACTGAAGAATTCGTTGAGAAGAGCAAGTATGAGCTTTGAAAGCTAAAAATCAGATTTTCGGGAAATCGAAATAGATTTGTACCCCTAACTTTAAACACATACGTCTCATTTATTCATAATAGTAAACTGGGAGCAAAAATAAGGTGTCCCATAAGAAAAGCATGATGTTCGTTCCATTCCTCAGCAACAGCAGAGTTTACTAGGAACCTCATTAGCTCATCATTACAAGAGTCAGCTGAGAATTCGGTGCAACTCGCTTGAGTAGTGCAATGGATCGATGATGAATGTTAAGTACTATATAAATATAAACACATTTCTATGGGTGTTCTATGTTTACATAAAGTTGGTTGGAGAAAGTGGAATACAGTTTTCAAGTCTTACTTTTCCGCCAACGTTAAAATTAGCGCCAAGATGTGGACAGTAGGAGTCAATCAAGTAGACTTGACCGCTTTCGGACCTCACAAGTGTAAGAAACTGCCCTGAAACTCTAAACTGTCAATGAAGAAAAACTAAGTAAATCGAGAACGACAATATCCAAATTGATCTAATAGAGAATATCTCATTCTACATAGTCACTGAAACAATGTATTAGGTGTCGAATTTATTTTCCACTGAGTTATCTGTAAGTATCAAACATGGAAAAGGCTGTGTTGTTTTTCTCAACGCTTCATAACGGGAATCATCGAAAATGTTCCTCGGTCGAACAAAGAAAGAAGACCTGCATAGAATTTTCCCATTTAAGCGATAGGATTTAACTTCACTTCGTAGAGCATTCTCAATACACGATTAGGCTTGTTCCACGAGTTTATGTATACTGGAACACTACCATTTGTGAAGTTGACCAGATGCTCAAGCTAGGTAATAAACTTAAGCCGACTGGGAGTATACGAAATATTCATGGAGAATATTCTCTATAATACTCTATAGGGCGGATAGCACAGTGGTAGTGATATCGGTCATCACGAGCATGGTGCTAGTTTGATTCCGCTCCGGGTCAATCAACCCTCTCATTCCTCCGGGGTCGACAAATTGGTACCAGGCTTGTCCGGGAAAAATCACTCTCTGCAATCCAATTGGGAACGCTCCAGCCCGGCTATCTCAGGACTCCAGGAAAAATAGACTCAAACAACATTCTACGACATTCAAAATGAAATGGAAATCTTCAAGCAGTAGCCGAAGCCACACGCAAAAGTTGGAAGGTCTCAGTGGACAATGGATGCGAGCAGGTGAATCGAATATGAGAAGTGCGGGGCTCCGCACAGTAGCCGTGCACAACAGACGTGAAGACGGATCATATAGAACAAAAAAAAAAACACTCTATAACTTTTCACATCACCATATGTTCCTAATTTTACTAGTTATTGTTCTTAATAGCACTTACCCTATCTTCCCATGTATTGCGAAATACTTGCTCTTGCGTCACATGGACTTGCGCAAAGCATGCAACAATTTCATAACATATATTTTTGAATGTGCAACAAAATCCATTCACTCTACAACCTCTTTCCAAGAAACAATAACTCTAATAAAGGTTGCTTTAAATTTTCAACCTATCCTTGCTAGCAGTCCGCACCCGACTTTGGTCCTTCTTGGCTTCCGAGGATGATATCTCTCTTTTTGCTTACACTATTTAAGCAGTCCATTGAAGGAATTATTTCCCTAGTGTTGATGCTCTTCTTTGTACCATATTTGTGTATTAATCACATTATTACTTGTATTATTCATACCCCTCCCAACGGTTTACCGGCTCATCGTGGCTGGGAGGCGTTCCTGGGTGCCGGACTACGATGTACAGCGGAGGGATTCGTCCCCCCGGCATGGTCTCCTAAGCTGAAAAGGAGTCCGGCATTTCCATCAGGAAGCCTAGTTAAGAGTAAACCAATACCAGGATTCGCCATCACCTTGATATTGAAGTCGCATGGTGGCAAATCTCCTTCTGATCAGCAATGACTGCGACTGCCTGTGGTGGTGAAGACCTAGAGTAGACTTTGGCCAGGCTGACCTCGGGATTCCAGAGAACCACAATGGCTTAACCAGCAAATCTCCGAAAAATGGTGATTATGCTGGGGCCCGCACAACCACTGAGGACGGGCCGTTCAAGTAACAAGTATCAAGCATTATTCATACCTACAGTGGTCAAATCGCTGTGCTGTTACTGTTGTGTAAATGGTTTATACGAATGTTTAATAACGCAAGGTTTCGGCTTGGAATGTAAAATTAATAAAAGCCTCCTTTAGTGAGGCAGAAGAAGAAGACTGCAAATGCATTCGAATTAGCATATGAACTAGTCGAATTCATCCGAACTATAGGTTGAAAAAAGAAGGAAGCTATGCACGCAGGTAAGACTTTAATGACGATTAAGATAAAAGATGGTTTGTTTTTCATAGTGTTGATTAAGTTCATTCAGACATCGAACAATGAGCACTATCGTAATTAGCTAAGTGATGTCCAACCGTATCGACTGGTGCCTAGCCGCTTACCGAACACAGTTACCTCTCGTATACTTTTCAGTTTCAATTGATCGGACTCTGCAATACAGTACCATCCATTCGGATAAACAGGTGGCAAAGCACCGACTCGCCGAAGTTTTGTGAGTCGACTAATTTGACGTTCACGATAGACGCCTTTCAGCTAAAAAGAAATGTGTGATTTATAAATCGAACGTCACTTTCGATATGAAAATAAAAACTTGTCAAAGTTTGTTTTTCACGGTTTTTCAGCCAAGGACTAAAAAAATTTGGAAACTAATCAATCATCAGTGAACTAATCGATAAATGCTGTTGAAAAAATTTTATCCCGAGTGCAAGCATAAAATAAATAGCCATTTTCGTCAACGCATTCTGAACAAAGACCATGGAAGCAAAGCACATAGGACGACAATAAGAACTTTTGCCTCTTTGCAGTATGAGTTGGTTTTTTCGACCACTGATGACAATTTCATGATTACTAGAGTATTTTAAGAGAACAGAACGTGCGTTTAGGAATGAGACACTGACCTATCATACTAATCTCATAAAAAAATTTCAAAAGTTCTTTCAAAGTTAAGTTTAGAGTTTCTTTCCCAAAAAAAAGCACATTCCCCATCTACCTACTTCGAAACATGAGCCCTGACATGAAAAATTGGAAAAAATACTTGTAGTGGGCCCAGAAAAGCATGTTTTTCATCGTAGTTAGCTATAGAACTTTCATTACGTGTGAAAAAAAACTTTTCATTTTAGTAGTTTTTAATAGCACTAATTAATGAAATTCGCTAAGTGCTGAGATAAGCCGAGAAGGCCGGGAGTTGAATTCATTTTCACAGTATAAGACCCATAGAAGTTCTTCCACGTAATTTTAGATTGGACCATACATTGAAGATATACAACTTTTTGCAGCACGCATCTAGTGCAGTAGCTATTGGATAGCTCGAATGGATGCATGATCATTGGTCTGACCACGAGGGTTGCGATAACTGGGACCTTCACGCCTCTAGTCTCGCCAACTTAGTCCTCTGGTCTCTCACTACTAGTTAATGTATGTGTTAAAAAGCGCACCAGAAGTGACTAGGCAATATAAGACCAGTACCTTTATGGGTTACCATATTCTACTTTGTTTAGTGAGTGAGAAAGCCCTCCTGTATAAAAAACTCTTTGGTGTGCTTCTTACAATATCAAGGTGTTAGGCAGGAACGAACAGAACCACGTAATACACTATGCAAACGGATGTTCCCATTAAATAACATGGATAAGCAGTAAATTTTATCCCTCTCTTCTCCCACCGTCACAAAATCAAGATAAAAAAAGTAAAAAATTGCACCTACACCGAGAGAAGGAATGGTTGGGGGACAATCGATTCGGACCAACCCAGCTCTATAGAAAGCGAATGCGCCAAAATGTTGGCCGAATAAAATTTTTTTTATCAACCCCGTGTTAACCTAATCACTCAGGAAATTACGGCAACTATATTCACCAGCTTTTTTTCATCCCGTCAACAAGGTTCATTGGACACTAGCCTCAGTCACTCAAGTGCGATGGTTGGCCAGCTGAAAACCAGTATAAGCTTCTCATGTAAGTTCGCCACCCTACCAACTATGACATTCAGGAACGGTAAGGGAGCTCTCGCAGTTCTTCTCAACAGAAGTGCGGTAGTTTTTGTGCCGGTCTTACGAGCAGATTGCAATGAATAGCTCACATGCGTGACCATACATGATAAACGGGATTGCAAGCGACACAGGCCAAGCAATTTAAAGGATACCAGTATCTGATATATGACTATCTGAAATATCTAGAGCATGTTCAGCACTATTTTTTTAAAGCTTGTCTCTTGTTTAAACTTCATAAGAAGATCGTCTGAATTCCGGAACTGTGCATTTGTAAAGAGGAGTCCAAAAAAGTTCTCGAGTTCCAAGCATGAAATACCTATGGTTTTCAAATAAATTTGTCGATTTTTCCAAAAACTAGACAACCCAAACCACGTGTGAATTTCAGTTAGTCGGATTTCTTGTACTAAATGTAATAATAGGAACGGAACCCGAAAAAAGAACACAAAATCACAAATGTTAAGTCACACCTCTATGAATAACGTCACAAACGTTCTCTATTTACTCTTGATTGAACCAAAAATAAGTTTATGCTATTCAATGGTTTTATGACGTAAAATAATTGAAAAACTTCCAATAAACAAAAAAAAAGACAGGCTCTGGGAAATCTGGCAAAATCTGGAAAAGGAAGGACTGCTGACCTCCGGATCACCGAGGAATAATCCGACATCACCGAGTTTGCGAATTCGATTGCATGGCTGGAGAATTTTGCGAACGAGAAGAAAAACTTTAATGATTACGATCACTGATATTATCAATGTGAACATCTGAAATAGTAGAGTAAAATAATGAAGCGGCGTTCCTAGTTCCAATAATTTTTTTTTGCATCGCAAGAATTCTGTTGTTGGAAAAATCGGTAGACAGATGATCACTATACCAGCAAGAAATGAGATCTGGAGGATAATCACTTAGCGAGGCTGCATAATTTACAGCTTCAACCAGCGCTAATCATTTCACTAGGGTGCCAGATGAATAGGAGAACACAGGAAGGTAAGTTAAGAGAGAAAGACTTTCACATATACTTTACCATCATAGTGGAAAAGTTCTTAGAAAAAATGTTCTAATAGTGTTCCTTACGTGACTAAATATGGCAGTTTTCCACTCGGAGACAGTACTTAGGCGATATAAAAAAAGCACAGTTTTCTTCATGGGAAGAATTGAAAAATATTGAAACGCCTGAAAATTCTAACTTCCAATTCGGAAAGAATTGGATCACCAATTGAATTTTTGTTGAAGAGAAAGCTTATACGTCTTGATTCGCAGTCATTATGAAGATTAAAAAGTGTCGATTTCGCAAGACCAAAAGCGAATCTTTGTGGTCCACCTGTCTACTCATCAGTTGCGCACTAAAACGGTTGTTTTAGCTGGAGCAAATCAAAGCGAATGTTTGTTGAGTATCTCAATGAAGCGAGTGTATTTGTTAGACTATTGGAATATGAAGTAGGTTGATAAAGTAGCAAATGTACCATTCAGTTTAGTATAGAGTCCTTGACATTCTACGTCTTTCCACGGAAAAGCTGTAGTGGAACACTGCTCAAACATGGGTAACCAAACATTTATGTGCAGATGTAAGGACAACGACAAAGTAAGGCTCATAATAGTGTGCAGCGTGTGTACGAGAACTTAAGAGTACTTCCAATAGATTAGTAATACAAGCAGTGGATGCAATTCAGAGCGACAGTAAGCGTTTTTATTCCTAGACAGTGCTCTTATGATTAAGATGCAGAACACAGGTGTAGAAGAGACAAAACGAAACTAACACTCTACAGATAGGAACTGCACCTAGGGACATTATGCAATTGATATAAAAACAAGTAACAACATGCAGAAATAGAGTGTTCGCTACGAAGTATATAATAGTCGTTACACTTCCCAGTTGCCAAAAGCTATGGCGTGGTTGTTGGGCGCGCAACGAAATATTATGCCAAATTCCCGACAAATATCATGAGAAGCATGAAATATGACAAGGAAAGCTGTAGATAAAGATTGAGAGTCCTCTCTGTAGGATAGACTGGTCTCTATAGGAGTTATTACTTAGCAGAACATTGTTTCTTTAATTGTTATCGAAGCTTGAGATGTTGTAAATGGAATTTGAAATTATTCACGAGCTTATAAATTAAGTGTTCACAAAAATCCACAGAATATGGATGCATAAATGTTGCAGACTCATTAGAACCTCATGTCACATCACCGGATCATACTAAAGTTCACTTCCATACACTGCTTTTATTCGGCAGGTCAAGCCATCTTAGCGCAATCGCTGTTAACCCAGCAGGATTTCAGTCTAAAGGAAGCAAAAGTCTTTTCGATTCAAAAATTGCCGACGACTTCCACAGCTAAAAACCTAAAGGCAAAATAGCCTAACGTGCTCAAGATTCCAAGAAACAGCACAATCGATTAGCATTCAGGATGTGACTGAGAAGTGAAGGAGACATCTTATCTCGACTATAAACTCGTACACGACCCTGACCACCCACCTGGATGGCGACTGCATTACTGCAAATCAAATTAAAGAAGTAACTGGGCCCACAAGACGTGTGTTCACGGGTTATCTAAGTATTTTAATAAGTCACATGGATGCCGAGTTATTTGCAAAACACGGATCTCAGCCCAGATTTGAATCTGCGATTGTCCTTCGCTGGAGTCCACGTGTTTCAGTGAGCTCCTTGCTTTGCCTTTCTCTCATAAGACCCTGCCATTAAAAAAATAATAGGCAGTAAATAAAAAAGCTATCCATTGCAATTTCGACTACCGCATCAGCTTAATGGGGTTCAGTGCCGATTTGTGCTGTCACGATCATTCCCATCGAAGAGTGAATGCTGACGGCAACGTTAAGGTGAAATACTGACTGAGAGAAATGAAAAGCGAGGTCTGCAATGGTGCAATGGTGCAGTGAGAGGTCTGCAACAAGTGAGCTCCCGGGAAGGATAGTTGAGGGTTCAGATCTGAATTGGAGTCTGTGTTTTGCAGATATCCCAGCACCTTCGTAGTTGTATTGCAAATAATACCCTGCCGTTAAAAAAATAAGAGACAGTAAATAAAAAACCTATTCATTATCTTAGTAGGTATTTGGACGTGAGATACTTCAACATCCTTTTTAACTCTTTATCTTCTTTTCGCTAAGATTTCAATTAACATCTAAGCTTCTATATTTCAGTAGTTCCTGTTGGGCAGAAACTGGTTTCGGGAATGCACAACTTTGACTGCGGCAAGCGTTGGAATGTATTTACATTGAGAAAATAGTGACATACGGTTGCAATGTTGCAGAAAAATGTCATAAAGCTGAGATGGAGGACTCTAGTGAAAAGTTAAACCGGAAGTTAGAAGAAATCAGTTACAGTCTCATCACACAACGGATGATTACTTTCTTCAGTACTGTGAATTCTTTGTAGAATTTTTGGAGTCCAACAATTCTAAAGATGCCTGTGAACAAGGAAAGCGTACAACAAAGTCGGAGGTCTTCAATTCCTTGAAAATCTCCTCTACTTCCTAAAATTATGGATCTTTCTGTTACTACTTACTACTCTGAGCGCGTGTGGCCCAGCGGTCGCAGGCGCGTTGCAACACACACGTGGAATCAATCCGCCGCCCCCCATGGCCCACCAGTCCTTTCATCCCTCCAAGGTCGGCAAATTGGTGCCAGACTTGTTTAGGAGGATGGCAGCACTGGCTCAATACATCGGTAGGTCACAGGAGTCATTACAAGGTCAGATATGCATTCAATGACCTCCAAATGCTCAATGAAGTCGAATGCATAGCGTATCCCTAAGGGATTGATCAACGCTGAGAGCTTTTAGCTTTTTACTATTCCGAGTAGCCAAACGTGTTTGTATTCAAAGGGAATGTTCATGGAAGCATAAAACTGCTAATACATCTGACATCTGAAAACTGTTATTGCACATATAACACTGGTGGCGAAGAACAACACACATAACGAATTTGATTTGTGGTCTCACTGTAGTGTTGGATTACGGTAGTGACCGCATTTATAAGGTTGAGGAATCGATAACATGACTTCATGAAATTGAAGATTTAGATAACTCGTATGTCATTCAACCACATCCTTATCAGCAGCTAATGGTCGATGCTAGTTTTTGCTAATGATAATTTTCTGACAACTGAAGGCCTTGAAGGATTGAGGAAATGACAGACTAAGGAAAAAAATTTTGATCTGGCTTTCTATACGTGTGCATCACATTTGTGCTAATCTTTCTATATGTCGTGCTCTGCAGTTACACTCTAAGAGTATACATATTATAACGTAGAACAGAGGCGACCATTGGTCAAATCTACATCGAAGATGGCAGCGAAGAATATGGAGATGAGAAGGGCAATGTGGAAGCTCATGTGTTTACCGTCGAAGAGTTTGAAAGAGGTGAATCAGAAAACGGGAGTGGGGTAGTTAATGTGAAGCTAGCGGTAAATGGTTTAGTAATATAATGACTGACAACTATTAGGTACTCGATGATGGTGAATACAACGTGGATGGAGTTTTTTTTTCGGTACACAGAACGCAGAGATTCTTATCAACTATTTATGGCCGACATTTGGCTGGGAGATGAAGAGATACGCACTACAGAAAGGGGGCGTTGTAAAGGTGCACCTGTATAATAACTTCTTCTAGTCAAATGTGACAGCAAAATGGCAATAGTGAAGCGACGGAGAGTACGGTTTACTCTCGAAGTGAGATTGAACCACTGACCATGCATTGTAGGACGCTCCTAACCACTGTTCTACAAGCGCCCTTAATCCAATTAGAATTATTCTAGAGAAATAGATGTGATACCCTGGTCTCACTGCGATCGTACGTATAACTGACGTATTTCACAAACTTATTCATATACTTACTGCAAATCCTCTTTTGTTTGTGGTTTTTATGAAACCACTTTATAAAGCTGAGAAATAAGGCGAAGGATTTAAATCTGGTAATTGGAATAGGAGAGTGTGGCGCAGTGGTCGGAAGCGCACTGCAACACACGTGGGTTCGATCGCTGTGCCCATGGCCCACCAAGCCTTCCATCCCTCCGGTGTCGGCAAATTGATACCAGACTTGTGTTGGAGGATAGCAGCACTGGCTCGATATATCGGTAGGCCACCATGAGTCACTTTAAAGGCCAGATATGCATCCAATCACCTCCAAACGATGCTTAGTGAAGTCGAATGCATGGCGCATTCTTCAGGGATTCATCAACGCCGACAGCTTTATCCTTTATCCTTTTAAATGGAGTAGAACTTACTCATTAGAGAAAAAAACCAATCTATATAATAGTATCTGTGCGTTCTAGACAAAAATTTAAACAGTTTATAAGCATCAAACATTAAAATAAAGCTTCTAAACACATCAACTTTTATAAAAGAACCGGGGATTTTTTTATTCGCGAATCAACTGCGTCTGCAACGGATAACTCGCATATCAACCACGTAATCAAACAAATTAGCCAAATAGACCGAAGTCTCGTTAACTATGGGACAAACTCATGATGTATCCTACAAAGGCGGCCCTTTTAACAAAAACGAAAAAAAAAAAAGATGTTTAGAGTGGACGTTGAGAAATCGGCCCGAAAGGAAAAGTAGCAGTCGAAAACAAAGACTGTGCTCGACATGAGAGTAATGACCACTCAGCAGCATAAACGGATGAACCGACTGAGTTTGGACAATGTCCTGGGTGCAGGCGAGTACGAGAAAACCTGCTGTCGAGACGTTCCTCGACAGCGATAGTGATGAACCTTGTTTCCAAATCCGTCAAAAAAGTCAAAAACTCCAGGAAAAAAAATAGCTATTTAAGTATCGGTAGATCCCTCGCCGTATAGAAATCTTAATACATTTCCTAAAAAAAACTGCTTTCTTTTCAAACAGCCTAAGCTATTGCACTGGTAACTAATGCACAAGTACTCCTTTCAGCAAAACGAGATGCAGGTTTTCAACAGAATTCCCACTTGGTGTGCTAATATTTGTGTGTTTAATATTTCGCTTTTTGGGATTCCCAAGATAGCCGACCCATGCGTGTCCTATTCGCCGCCTGTCTCCTGTCGTTCAGAAAAAGATTTGTCGCTTTGCAAACAGATCTTCTCTGGAACGGTAGCATTTTTGCTAAGACGGGTGTAACGTCATAATTTTACTCTAAGCATTTTTTGGTAAGATGGATGTTACGGCTATAATTATGCCCCACTTCTATGCTAAACAAATCGAGAACAAAGCAGTTCAAAACTCTTTTTTTTTAGGTATTTGAGCAAAGCGGATTAGGAAGACATAATGAAACGCTGGAGAAAGCACTAAGAGAGGCTTCAAGAAATCTTTTTTATACAATTTTTTTTCAAAGAACAAGACATCCCATGTTGTGCGAACCTCAGCTTTTCTTCCATTCAATTCATTTCCTCTCATACAGCATTCGCGAAGATCTTCGGTTTCCTTTCCATACGAGTTCCTTGGGAGTTTTTGGTCTTCTTTATGAATACTGGTCGATTTGATTTTCTTTGAGCAGATCTTAAGATAGACGTGCTATGACTTTCCTAGGCTTTGCAGTTCAGAGTGAGTGAGCATTGCAGACAAAGCTGGCATCGGTTTCTCGATCCCGGACGGATGGCGTGCCGAGGCAGGACCAAGCCAGGGATTTGAGTGAATTGAACTACATTACTACCATGATTAGCTCCGTGGAATGCAATAGTCCAGCTTAGTTGCCAACACCGAATAATCACCACTTACAAATAGAATGCTCAACATCGTACAAATTTGTCATGCTAGACCTTTTGTTGACATCACAGATCAATCTCAAACATGGGTGATAAACCGTTTGTACCAATAATAATACAATAATAAAGATATAACAATACCAAAAGTGTAAACAGCGTAAGCGTGAAGATGACAACGGAATTAGCAAACAAAACTAAACCAGTGAGCATGGCGTTACATTAATAAGTTCTGCAGTAAACTGATAATATATGAGAATTAGGTATCACGTGCAATACAATCTGAACAAGAAAAGCAGTGAACACATGATAGTGTGGGAAGAAATGAAACCAATTGGAAGAAAGAGATGTAGGAGTGTAGCTTATTTAATAGAGTGAAGTAATAAGAAGAACCGTTGCAAGGAATACCTGAGACGTCGGTGATTGGAGCGGAAAAGGCATAACGTACCATAATATCTATTTTGGGGTGCGTGTAATGCAGTGATTAGAGGTGGCCTGCAATGTACACGAGTTCCATCTCGCACCCAGGCTAACCAAGTCATTCATCAGCCCGGGGTCCGAAAATTGGTACTCGACCTATCTGGGAGGGAAGCAGCACTGACTCGGTACATCGGCAGGTCATGGCGAGTCATTGTGTAGGCTAGATATGCATTCAGTCACCTCTAACGATGCTTTGTGAAGTCGAATGCATGGCGCTCCTTTCAGGGATTAACCAACTTCGAGAGCTTCATCCCTTTATCCTTCTAACGTCCATTTGATACTAAGGTTTTTTTTATACCAGTGGTGGTTGGCACTCGAATTCTACTGCGTGGGATAAGATGTCGAAGATGGAGATTGCAAAGAGCGCTATATGAGCAAAGTAAAAGATGTCTCACTGTTTTCCTTCATGGGCAAACACGAGGTTGGTATTACAGCATTTATTATTAAAGAATAGCTGACGTGTCGGCCGACGGCCGAGCTGCTCTTTAATAATAAATGCTGCAACTGAAGGTGACTCATGATATGGCTTATCTTCTTTCTGTAATTGCAAAGCTTTGATCGAAGAAACTACAGTTAATGCTCAAAAGTACATTCTAGAAAGTCTCTCGTAGCATGATCTGATAGAGCTGCATGCAAAGAAATTTCGCTTGAAGGCGTTACAATAGCTTGCACATAAAGTTCATACAAAGGCGATATAACAGCTTGTACAGAAAGTACTTTCGGATGCGACACAGTAGCTTACACAGGAAGTTTATGTGAATGTGATTGAAAAGCAACCGACAACGTTCACTATTTTGTGGAGAATGTTTCCTATAACCACTACCACCTATTGATGAGCTAGACACTGGGTGGTTGGTTAGATCTCACACCCCTTAGACAAATCAAGCCTTTCGTTCATCAATTCGGGAAAAGCTGTATGAAATTTGCTCTAAAGGATAAAAGCGCCGACTTGGTACATCGGTAGAACTTAACAAGTCATTGTATTAACCAGATCCGCATTCATCACGTCTACAATGCTTAATACAGTTGAATATCCCTAAAACAACCACAATGATGTTGAGATATTTGCAAAACTTGGACACCAGGCCAGATTCGAACTTGCGATTACCTTTGCGGGGGCTCACCCGCCGCATCACTGGGGGCCTGAGCTCTGCCTTCCTTTCAGCCAGTTTTTACCTAACGGTGCTATCAGCAGTCACCCATCAACGGGAATGATCAGGGAAGCACAAATCACCATTGAATTCAGTTAAGCTGAGGATGCAGCCAAAATCACAGTTCCAAGGTTTTTTATTTATTAGTTATTACTTTTTCACTGCAGAGCATTAAGCGAAATCTGGCCTGGCGTCCAAGTTTTGAAAATATTATAGCATCCCTAGGTCAGATTTCGCCTGATTGCTGATAGCGCCTATAGGTCAATAACAGGGCTGAGAGACAGGCGAAACGAAGGACTCGCATGGCGTGGTGGTGAACACGTTAGACACCGGAAAGGGTAATAGCGTGTTTGGGCAGACACCAGCCGCCTGGAGTTTTGTAAATATCTCAGCAACATTACAGTTATATCTTAGCATCAGTGTAGTTTTTATTTCACATAATACCCTGCTGTGAATAAATAATAGGATATAAATAAAAAGTTAAGTATTTTAGTTTCTAAGACAGGTGAATACACTGCAGATCTCACAGGGAATGACGAACAGGGAGGGACTGACCAAAGCTGGTGCTTCATCCTTTATCGTTAATGATTGCAATATAAGCGATAATTATTACGCAATCTTAGAGTGGTCTAACATCGGATCCAACATTTTCTTTGATTATTCATCATAAAGGATAAGGCTCTCGGCGTTGATCAATCCCTGAGGGATGCGCCACGCATTCGAATTCATTAATCATCGTTTGGAGGTGATTCGATGCATATCTGGCTTTTACAATGACTCGCTTTGGCCTGCCAATATATCGAGTCAGTGCTACTATCTTCTCAGACAAGTCTGGTACCAATTTGCCGACCCCGGAGGCATGAAAGGCTTGGTGGGCCATGGCCGAGGATCTATTCCACCTGTGTGTTGCAGGGCGCCTCTGACCACTGCGCCGCACGCGCCCTAGATTATTCATCATAGGTTTGGTAAAAGTCAGATTCATGAAATAACCTCATGATTCGATGTAAAGGCAGGAATGGCTGTAGTCCTGGAATAACCAAGGTGGGAAAGCAGAAAGCTTTCCTTTTGTTGGCAAAGCTCACTGCAAATGGCTGTGGTATTCGCGAACGTCCATTCATAAGTACCACTAAAATCCAGGAATAGTCATCCTTGACCACAATTCAGCAACGTTAGTGAGGGATGCAAAATCTTTAGGAATAGCTCAGCGTCGCTCCCTAAACCTTATCTTGACCCAGTTGCTGAAGTTCATTCTAACCCATCTACCTAAAATATTTCTAGACCCCCTACAGTGCACGCAACCAAACAGCACGCATGTAGTGGAGTCATTCGATGTTACTTCACTTTATACCAACGTGTCGAATGACTCCGCAATGCAAGCCATTCTCGAGCTGCTCGTAGAGCACGAAAAGAAAATAAAAATGTACGGCTTTGTCGATTGCGCAACTAATGACTCTCTTAAAACAGTGTCTTAGTTACTCAAATGACCGATTTTTCATAAACCTCGGCGCAAATAATAGATATGTTTATTTTTACAACCTTATAAACTGATCTTTTTGAGCCGATGCGGGGTTGGTATAGGTCTTCGTTGTCGCTGTCGTTGTCGTTGTCGTTGTCGTTGTTGTTGTTGTTGTTGTTGTTTTTGTTGTTGTGGTACTCCTACTCGTAACAGCACAGCTCTGAGGAAGGCGAAATCGCCGAAACCCATAGACCAACAACACCAACAACAACAGCAACAGCAACAGCAACAACGACAACAACAACAACAACAACGACAAAGACCTATGGCAACCTAGCATCGGCTCAATAAGATCAGTTTACAACATCGCATAAATAAATATATCCTTAGGAATAATTCGGACCAACATACGAACCCGACCCGCCTTTGCGACTGAGGCGGTTCCACGTCAGTGGAAACAGACAATTTAAGCATCTAAGTAAGTCTGTTTGAAAAGATTACTGTACGAATGTACGACCTACCTCGCCTTAACGTATTTATTCACGACTAATAGCAGAATTCAGACACGAGCTCTCTTCTTACATCATTTTTCTTCTTTACAAAAAACTAAAGAATTCTGGATGTGTGGCAAATCAACAACCAGTTGCAAAAGTCCTTAAAACATCAAAAAACGAGAAGTAAAAGAGGAAAATGTAATTGCAGTGAAGTGCAAGGAATAAAGGTCATTGACAACGCAATGGTCTACAGGCAGCATGGATTCTATGTGGAGGCTTTGGTGGCTTATCAGTGTTCTGGAACAAAAAAGAGAGTTATGAGAATTAACATTCTACAGGATAGAGACTGTTACGTTTTTTTTCACGGATCCTCCTCATAGACGGATCTGAGCGGATAGGGAGTTAATCACAGACTAAAAGCTTCACTAAGACATAGATGGTTGTAGTGGATTGACTCCTTGTTTCTGCAGAGTTAGTTTGGCTCACGCCATCTATATTTACGGGAAGTATTATGCATCCGTTTATAGGTGTGTTCTCGTTTATGTGGATTGCATTCTACGAGGCAATTCGACCAAAAACCTGCAATCGAGTGACCGAGAAGTATACGAGAAGCGGTTAGGAGTCGCGCCCAACAAATAAGCTCCATGTCTACTCTGAGAGACAGTGTCAAGCTACGCGTGAGTATATCTAACCTTTCCGTTCAGAGCTCATCAAGTTATACGAAGAATACGTGGATATCAAACACTAAACACAGTAATAAAAGTGGGTTTGATTCTCCCAACCCCCAATGATCCCCTGACAAGGCAGGCGCTTGGTAGGACGAGCGTGAACAGGCTGATAAAATCTCAGGGTTATTCTAGACTGCCTAAATCGAAGTGCGCTGAGGTGGCGATCTGCACTTAGAACGCTCGCACATTTACATCTGAGTCATTGATAGAGGGTTTGATATGCAAGCAAGAAGGATAAGGCATGTCGTTATCGGAGTGGTGAAGACAAGAATACCCCCACAAATTGAATGCCATTTGTGACACCGGAAAACAACTATTCTTCGCAACATACGACAGTAGATGAGCCGGCGGGATCGGTGTTCTCATCAACACGAGTTTGGCCATGAACATCCATTCATTTGACCAACTAACAACCTGAATCGGGCGTTTAGAATTGAAGAGATGTAGATCAGTCCCGAGTTTGAAATCTTTGTCGTTTACGCATCGGCATTAAGCAATGACGAAGACCAAATCGAAGAGTTGTATATGGATTTGGAGAAGTTCGACAGAGAAGAGCATTAATTCTTTAAAGTAATCATTGGAGGTTTTAACGCTAACATTAGATCAGAGGAACTTCCTAACTTCTGAAGATTGACATACAAGGACACACGGGTTACAATTAAACGAACAGAGTAAGCGGGTGCCCGTGTTCATCATGACCACCAAGACTATTCATAGTAACTCGACATTCCAGAAGCCGCTATCTAAGTACTTAACGTGGAGGTCTTTCATTGCACACTACCATAACACGAAATAGACCACATAGTAAATAAAAAGGTTTTGTCTAACCGGTGTCGTTGATCTCCCAAAATTCTACATAGCATCATACCATTGCCTCCTTTGTGCAAGATCTCATTTTTCGTGGAAAGGAGAAAAAAGCCGCTGGATCCAAAAAAACGAGGTTCCAAAACCACTACAAACTGGGATTTATTCAGTTCATTAGTCGGCTGTTGCAGAGATGCCGTTTGTGAATACAATGAGTATTACGAGGAATACAATCGGCTCACTCTTCATCTTTCGAAAGTCGCCAAGAGACGTCTGCCTCTAGAAACACTCGAACTGCTACGCCAGCGTGGAATCGCAGAGTTACAGGCAACCGCCAACTCACGTTCGAAATTACAAATCAGTGCGGAAAGGCGATAAAATAAGATCTTAAAAAGAGAAGAGTAGCAGTTATGGCCGAAGCTGTAGAGGTGGTGAAAAGCATTCGAAAGTCCACAGAAGCGTCGCCAATTACAAAACCAAGATGGTTGCACTCCGACACTCAGGAAGAACAGTTACAGCTTCCAGAAAGGCAATGGAGAAAGCCATTTAAGATTAGTGTTTGGATCTCTTCAATAGCCAATTAGTTCTGCTTTCATATAAAACGAAAGAGAGTGGACAAATCGTTCCACCTGTTCTAGCTTCTGAAATCCAACATGCTATTTCATCGGTGAAGGATCGAGCAACATCTGGTACGAATAGCATAGTGTATCAGAATCTGAAGAACCCTCCCTCATAAAACACTGGCTCTGCTCTACACATTCCACATTAGCTGTCTGAATGCAGGATTCCTATTTGACCAACAAGACTGTTGTTGTTCAAGAAGGGAGACCTCTACGACATTGGCAAATATCGCCTAATTTGCTTGCTGTCTGTCGTCCACAAACTTTCCACTCGGGTCACCCCCAAACAGGATTGACAGAACACTCCTCGAATGACAGTCATGTGAGGGAACAAGGTTTCAAGAAGTGTTCAGTACGATGGGCCACATTTACACGATAACGAGATTCAGTGAAGTGTCGCGAGAGTACAAGAGACCGCTCTGTCTTACTTCTACAGATTCAAGTGGGGCTTCTGACTCAGTTGAGACAGAAACAGCCATGCTAGTCCTGGAGCGCCAGGTCATCCCTACGCAGTATATATAGGTCCTTCGTGAGCTATACAGAAATTTCACAACCAAAATATCACCATTCCACAACGATGTTAATATCGACGTCAAAAGAGGGGTTAGGCAAAGCGATACCATCCCATCAAAACTATTTGCCGCCACCTTCGAGAACGTCGTGGGAACATTGGAATGGGATAATATGAGTGGAAATCGATGGTCGGCAATTGCACCACCTTCGCTTTGCTGATGATATTGTTCTTATAATACAAAAACATTGGCCAGACGGAACGAATTCTTTCCATCTTTGATGACGCCTGTAGAAAGAGTGGTCGTCGGCTAGATCTCACAAAAATGATGTCCACGAGGAACGAGGTGGTTTCGTAAGCCGCATTCGCGTTCAACGATACGAATATCTCCAAACGCTCCAGCTACGTCTATGTAGGTCGGGAAATCAACATAATAAACGACCTAACCCCAGAGTTGAGCAGAATCAAGCTTACGGCTTGAACAGCCTACAAAAAACATCGAGGACATAGTGTAGAGAACAAAGAACGCCCTACTTCGTGCCCATCTTTTCGACTCCACAATTCTTCCTGCCTTAACGTATGCCTAAGAAACCTGGTCGCTACGTAGACAAGATGAAAAAACAGATCACTCAACGTTGCTGAACGAATAGTCGAAAGGACGATGCTAGGAGTATATCGTATCACGCTAGTGAGAGAAGATATCCCAAGCTCCGATCTACGTCAACGGTCAAAAATCGAGGACGCCGTTCTAAACGCCAAACACTCGAACATAGGTACACGGGCCACACATGGGCACGGGGGTAGGTGGAGCCGGACACGTAATGCGTATGAATGGCAACCGATCGACGAGAGGGATTAGTGATTCGATTCCTCGGTATGCCAAACGTACTGCATGGAGACTAGCGACACGACGATCAGAGTTCTTCAGAAGACTAGAGAAAAGATATGATGCTCTACGAGTTGCTTGGGCAAGCAGGTCGTAGTGGGATACTTTTGTATGCGACCTGGTAGCAGGGGATGTTTCTTTTTCATTGGGAATGGATAAAAGACCATCATGTAATATTCCTCAACATTTTCGGCAAAGCAGAATGGTAATAATGAAGCGGTTGCTAATAATCAATTTTTAGATGAAAAACAACACCGCTAGGTTTAGGATTGTTCATGAAAACATCCAAGAAACTGGGTGTGAACATCGGGTGCTAAATTCTGTACGGCAGTCAGAAGATACAGAAAATAACACGTATCCCTCACGCATAGGCTTTCTAATAGTGAATCACTCATGGAATGGCCTTGCTGTGCCAGACAGAAAACACCAAAGCAGAGAGTCCTTAGCAACGGAACGATACTAAAGGGCACGACGATATTTTCTGATTGATAAATCTTGTTGAAATGGGTCAACGCGATGACGGAAGAAACACGAAATGTTACCAAAATCCATATAAGACTGAAAGAGAGGTTTCAAATTAGAGCCGGGTTATAAAAGCATTTGCGCCAACTCTGTTGTTATCAATGGACCTTACACGAAGTTGTATCTGCTAATTTTTACCTTTTTTGGCATTTAACAAAACGATAAACGTCAGCTTATTAATATATAAAGGATAAAGCTCTCCGCGTTGATCAGTCTATGAGGGATGCGCCATGCATTAGGCTTCATTAAGCATCGTATGGGGGTGATTGAATGCATATCTGGTCTTTACAATGACTCGCGGTGGCCTACCGATGTATCGAGCCAGTGCTGCTATCCTCCCAGACAAGTCTGGTACCAATTTGCCAACTCCGGATGCATAGAAGGCTTGGTGGGCCATGGGAACGGGGATCGATTCCACGTGTGTGTTGCAGAGCGCCTCCGACCATTGTGCCACACGCGTCCTTGTGATCCTATTGTACTGGATAAAGTGGTGAAAAAAAGAGTTAGCTAAACGGTACCGATAGCTAAAATATAATAAAAAAAATATTAGTTGCAGAATAGTGTCAGACTAGGGGAAATTGATGAACTACTAGAAAGTTGGACAGGAGAGTTACGATTGAAGGGATATTAACCACTACCCGGTTCTGACTGCATCTCTGGGTTTTTTTTCGTTATCAACCTGTTACGGTGACATTGAGACGTATATCAAAGAGTTTTCTACACGAAGATACTTTAAAAAAGATCGAACCCTTTCAGAATATTATCAACATCGATTTCAATGTCCATATTGGCTCCACGACAACTTTGGCTTAGGACAACTTGTTGTCAACACCAGCAAATAGTAATGGATTAAACAGGGGAGAGGTCGAGTTCACCAAGAGAAGGAAGAGGTCGAGTTCACTATGAGAACCGTGACTGTCCACGATAACTCATAGTTTCAAGAGACCACCTATGAATGTGAAAATTCACCGGAGAAAAGTGGTGTGATGAGAAAGACTACGTCAACTTCGGTCCAAGGCTATATCATGTCTATCCAATAGCAGCTGTACTGAATTTCTGCGCAGGACACACCATAGACTCCTTAAAAGATTCGCCTTCGCGAACGAAGAAGAACTACCATGCTCATTGAACGAAGGTAGAAACCACTTTAAAAACAAGTTTATAATTACCATTCTTACAATCAGAATTACTACTTTCTTATTATTACTATTACTATTGTATTTACTATTACTATAATTATTATAATTATTACTATTATTACTATTGTTATTATTATTATTATTATTGTTATTATTATCATTGCTGTCGAAGACATGTAAGGACCTACTTAAAGCGTATAAGAAAAAAGGGGGTGAAAAAAATGCTTAAAAGACAAAGTAGCAACTGTAATGTGGAGAAGGGTGGCTTGCCCAAATATCCCTATGAAACAGTCATAAGAAAGGGTCATCCATAGATGCAACTTCGAATCTCACAAAAAACCACGTCCTCTTCATTTTGCTTCATCTCACGGAGTACGGATATATCATCCTTTCTGTCTTCTCCAATGTATGATAACTTAGCTCATCCACAAAGAACTCCTACACTGTCCAAATGCGAATCGATCCAGCAAACATCAAAGGAGGTTACTGTAATCGCTTATCAGCAGAATGTTACGGGTTATTGCATATTGTTTATAAGAATACAAAATTCTTAAGCTCTGCGAAAACCAAGAGCGTTTCGTTGTCTATCCTTCACAAGATCCGACAGGCTACGGCGGTTAAGCACAGTGGCAGTCATGACTGGACGACAGGCTAAACCCATCAAATTGTCATTAGTTAGAAAGACGACGCTATTTCTAGCATTCATACAATTGAGAAATGGTTTCGTTAACGAACGATTAGTCCCAGAAGCCTTGGAAATCAACATTCCTCACAGAGACATTGCCATTCCGCTCTTACCTTCTGTATTTGTAAACTCTTATGCACTATATAGTTACCATGACATTATGACCAAACTAAGGAGAGAGATTTGAAAATATAACATTATCATACGAAAGCTATTCTATGTTGTTGTCGAATACATCACACTGTATTGGAAACATGATAAGTTGAAAGTAAAAAGTAGAAATGAAATAAGAGTTGATGGCGTGATTTTACGGGCACCATCTACGCAATCTCTAAAACCTCAAACGTTTTCTTGCCGATATGCATGCTCATTGGTAGAAATAAGAAAGTTGCTCTTCAGTTAGATCCGGCACACTGAGGGGTTATCGTGTTCGAAGCTCACCTGGGGTTCTGAGTTTCCACATGACACCTTCCCTATAAAAAAGTAATAGGCAGTAAATGAAGGTTAAAGGTCATCGTGAAACTGTCACAAACTCCTGGTGCACACCAAAGTTCCGATGACTGATTATGTCCCTTTCATGCCGCGTACCATCGAAGAATGGTCCATAGATGTGCTTCTGCTCAAATGTAAGCATATCAGGGTTCTGTTCGACAGCAGCGACACGAGCTTGAATTACGTCCGAACTTCAGCGAATATGACATGAAAAAGCACTGCTTCTGTGTGTCTATCGTACCTGCGAACCACTGCTTCTTCAGCCCCACCAAAAATCTTTCTAAAGAAGAGTGAAATTGGAAATGTGACCTGAATCAGCTACGAGAACATGCGCTACACCATTTGGTTGCCAAACTACTTAGATTGTGATAACTGACGGCTATTCAGAGTGGCTCTAGAAGCTCATGGATGCTTTGAATGAAAAACGACTCAAAGTTTCGCTCAGCCACGTCCGCCCACTTCATCACTCATTATGCACTTTGGGTATAGCACTTTCAGATTTTCACTTGTTCCCTGAAAATCCCTATGAGGAAAGCCCTGAAACTCATCTCCGGTACAGGAAGTTCTACGAGTACGACGACTTTAAAAAACGCCTTCACCGAATCCTTCGAGTCGTAGTTCATGTTTTTTTTAAATGGTGGTGTCTAAGACCTACGCGAAAATTGGCGCGCAATTCATGGGTGGAGAATGTGATAACATCAGTGACTAAAGCTACGTTCTGAAGAATAAATTCATAATAACTATGTTGGCAAGACCAAGAAGAACATGAGTTTTGAATAAGCGAAAAGTGTTTTAAAGTTTTGTCATGAGGAAATATGTAGCAATATTTTTTTACAACACCGGTATTCTCTAGAAAAACAATACAATACAACAGTAGCTGACGTTTCGGCGTCATCAACCTTATGCGACTATAATCAGCTGTTCTAATCTTCCTCATTGGAAGGCACGTAAAAAAAAGCGGCTCTGAAGAAGGCGATACTGCCGAAACGTCAGCTACTGTTGTATTGTATTGTTTTTCTATGGAAGTAAATGAATGCTGTTTAACAACCTCGCGATTGCTGAACAAGAAAACGACGCATTCATATTCCAATGCCGAGGTTAATAGAAAGTCGACCCTGGGAACCGGTATTCTCATCAACTATGCTGATCCCGACATTTCTTTTATTCGACTCGTTCCTGTACATCCGTCATCAAGAAGTTTGGATACCGTTGTGAGGTCGGCTGATACTTGAGGATTTTTAGGAATCTTTATCAATGTCTCCACGAGTCCAGTAAAGGCCAGATATGCATTCAATCACCTCCAACGATACTTAGTGAAGTCGATTGCACGGCTCATCTCTAAGGGATTGATCAACGCCAAGAGCTCTTTATCCTTTTTTATTTATGATAAAAGCAATAGGAAAAAATCAAGAAGAGGAAAGAAGATTCTAAATTCTACATACCTACAGTTTTTATGTCAAGGTTTTTTTTAGCAAGAGGCCGAATTTTTTTGTACATTATTTAAGGCAACCAGAGAAATGCAATAGTTTCCATCATTACTGATTATCATGGATCGTCAACGATCTCATAAAACGCCGTAGAGGATTACGAGCGAAAAAAATTAGGGACAAGGAAGGCAGTCCTGGTTTTTATCGTTTTAAACAAGAGAAGTGGAAACGAAGGACGTGCTCGACTAAGGAATTCATAATCGCTATCATTTCTAAGCCTTTCGTGACCCAAACAATGTCATAAATCTGATAGTGGGAACCATAATCACTGAAATTACCAGGAATTATTTAATGAAAACAAATCGACAAGGACAGGAAGCAACAACTAACTTTCAATTACGAACATAAACTAAATAATGGCACCTATCCTTGATTTATATGGTTTATGTAATAAGCAAAAATAACGTAGAGGGCGCGTGTAGCGGGGTGAACTCGGGAGTACACATGGGATCGATCTTCGCGCCCCCAGGCTCACCAACCCTTTCATCTTTCCGTGGTTGGCAAATTGGCACCAGACCTGTCCGGGAGGATAGCGAGACAGGGTCGATGCATCGGTACGGCGAGTCATTGTAAAGGCCAGATATGTGTTCAATCACCTACAAACGGTGCTTAGTGAAGTCGAATGCATGGCGCATCCAACAGGGGATTGATCAACACCCAGAGCTTTATCCTTTTTTTATTTTATTTAGAGATGCAGTTTTTCTCAATTCTCTTGTTTTGTTGCTGTTTTTCTGTGAAGTACTTGTGGTTTCTAACAGTCCAGTGGCGATTTTAAACGAATCACAGTGGTGGTTTCGTCTTCCAATTTTAAACCTTCATCTGCAGTTTTAGCAGTGTAAAAAATAGATCTTCTAGCACCGAAAATATCATCGAAAGATTTTTATCATCTAAAAGAGAGTTTCAGAGTTTGGGAACTGACTGGAAAAAATCGACAAAGTTGAAAATAAATTATGAGGTTTGTTTTAAACGGTTTTTTTTTCTATCACATCGATCAGTGACTATTTGGGAAGGTCGTGGAAGGCTCCAGTTAATTAACTCGTTTGTTGTCCTTAGATTTGCCTGCGGAAAAACCCAACAAATCAGCACCATTGTGGATGTACCACAAATAATACCTTGCCGTGGAAAATTGCTGTAATAGGCAGTAACTAAAATGTTAACATTGCGATTTCGACTACAGTCTCAGCTTAACTGGGTTCATTGCCGATTTGGGCTGCCCAAATCAATCCCGTTGACGGATGATTCCTGATGGCCTGATCGATAGGGACTAGCTGAGAGACAGGCGAAAGAAAAGATTCGCGTGGTGTGGTGGTGAACGCATTAGCCCTCGAAAAGGGTAATAGCATTATCGTTTTTCACCGGAAACACCTGCGGTCTGGATTATTGCAAATATCTCAGCATCATTGTGCTTGTATCAGACATAGTACACTGCCGTGAAAAAAATATAATAGCCAATAAATAAAATACTAGCAAACCAATAAATGTTTCTAATAAAATTAAAGTTCTAAGAACTTGTACCTAAGAGTTAAGTTGTCTACAATTTATTTCAATGATTTCTCGGAAGAATTTCAGGAATAAGCATTTTGGCTGACTCGATAGTTTTTTGTTGTAATAATAATGAGATAATGAAAAAGAGACCTTTTAAAGGTTCAAAAAATCAATTATTGACTGATTTTTAATTTGATCGCAAGGTGACTTCATCAAACCTGAATACTACGGATTTATTTTCAGTGAGGTAATAAATAATGGATAACAAAGTGATCCCAGATAGACACCGTCGAAATGGTTAAGAAAAGTAACTCAATTAAATATCTAATTATTTAAGGACCTAACCATAAATTCCAAAGGAAAAAGAGGTCTCTCATGAACATTCACAATGACAAAGTGGAAAGGATTAGTTCTAGTTCCCTGATTGCGCAAAGTTTTACCTGAATTCTCGAAAGTCGCGCTAGAACTTCTCACAGATCTTTACAGCTCTCCAGCTAGTGATTATTTTGTTGCCAGAATGGTAGTGGTTCTTGGCACAGATTTATTCTCCCATCCGTTCTTTTGAATTGAAATGTCGAATCCGTTTTCCGACTGGGAGACCTCTCTTTGGGATGGGTCTCTCACTTTGCACAGCACACCGAGTTTCACACCGAGAAACACTTCCATTCAAGATGAAGGAAAACCACTTCCTTATAAGGATTGTTACAAAACAATGTTGATTTGAAACTTTTTTACCTTATTAATCCATTCAAATCAAAAACCAGAGCTGTTACACTATTTACTAATGTCGGTTAGTGCACTAGTCGCAAGAACCAGTATCGTCATGAAAGAGGTTGCCGATCAGGAAGAAATTTGGTCGCAAGACAGAAGAATGCCGGCGACTGAATATGGTTAAATATTTGAGAACACTCTATCACGGATATCTATGATCCTCAGGAAAATGAAGGTGAAGAAGAGTTCGACGAGAAATGACGAAAGATGGTCCAGTCTACGCTCTATCCTTGTATGAACCCTATGGATGACAGTTCAAGGAAAGCGAATCATATAAAACTGATGGGATGACATGAGGCTTGAAGATGGATCAACAGCAATATATAAAGGTGCCTAATTCTCAAAACAAAATTAGTAAGAGAAAATGTGGATACGAATGACTGTGCGAAAAGAAGACAATAGTACGTAGACACGTCAATCGGTAAATACACATGTGGGAAAGAACGAAGGAAGGAACCGAAACAAATGGAAAAAGAACTTGGGAGTAGAGTAATAATCTTGAGAATCATGTCGTCGAAACTTTTTTAAAGCTTTGCTCTATGTATTCTTCCATTGATAAGTTAACACCAGGTTGATAAAGAGGTCTATTCGGCTAACATTTCAAAGTCCTCATCTTCTTCCAGAGCCGATGTTCCGAGTCGATGTTGCGCAGTCTTTCGTCCTTTCAATGTTGTGCCTTCATCGTTGTATAGAGTCGGATCTTCTTCAGTAGACCATCCCTCGAATAAGGCAATCTCACCTCACAGCGCTCTTTTATGTAGGGTTGTTGTTGATACTGGTTGCACTTCGATAATAATTTGTTTTTCAACGGACAATCCATCCGTCAGCAGACGGTATTATTCTAGCTAGTACAAGGCGAATCAATATTTCAAAAACCTACTATCCTTCAACCTTGGCATGACTAGTCAATAGGTTATGTTCCACTGATTTTCGTTCTCATTATTGATAGTTTTTTTATTTCACACCTTCCGCTCTCACATATATTGTGCAGATGCCAGCATTTCTTGTGTTCGACTCCTTTACTTCCGCTTACCATCCACGGAAGCGTTTGACCCTTTTGCGTGTGGATTCGGTTGCTGCTTGAGGATTTTTATCTTCTTCATGGACTTCGTTAAATTCTGCTCGAATCGACTCTTGTTACTACTGACATATCAAGACTAGAGTGTTCCCATACGGATTACAAGGGGTGAACTGTTTCCCTGACAAGTCCGATACGAATTATCCGATTCAGGAGGAATGAGAGGCATGGTGATCCTAAGGGTTGAACCCGCACCGTGCAGATCATGAATAGCGTCACTACCATTGCACTTGCCGCTCTCTACTTTCTTGTAAACGCCGAAAAACATCTGGTCACAGTAAGCGTTGCTGGCCGCTAAATTGCGAAGAAACGTAAAATGGTCATAGCGGCGCGTCTAATCATTCCTACAATTCCAAATTAAACTGAAAAAAAATATTAAACAGAACGGAAGCTGAGTGGCGTTCCTTCGAACAGGCTAATTCATTTGTGATGGAGGACAGGATCAATCAAATCTACATCTTCTTCTGGACACCAACAGCAAATTCATTATCCCTTCATTTTCTATTCTTTTTTCAAGTATTTACTTACTTGCGAACTTTTTGCCGAGAATTCGTAACGTTTTCAAGAATTAAAAAAAAAGACAAACAAAAAAAACTTATCTCAGCTATTTTTTCTATTTACCAATGCCGTCAGCAATCATCCGTCAACGGGAATGACCTGGGAAGCCCAAATTGGCATCGAACCCACTAAGGTGAGGATGCAGTCGAAATCACAATATTGACTTTATCTATTGCCTACTAGAATTTTTCAAGGCAAGGTAATATGCGAAATCAACCACAATGATGCTGAGATATTTGCAAAACTCCTGACCGTGTGTCTGCAATGGGGATCGAGCACCCTATTACGCCTTCCGAGGGCTAACGCGTTCACAACCACACCATGCGCATTCTTCGTTTCGCCTGTCTCTCAGTTTTCTGTTGACCTGTGTCACCGGCAACAATCCGTCAACGGGATTGATCTGGGGAGCCCAAATTGGCATTGAACCCAGTAAAGCTGAAGCTATAGTTGAAATCACAATCACATTGTCTCAATCCCGTTGACGTGTGATTGCTGATGACATTGATAGTTAGAAAAGTAGCTGAGAGAAAAGCAAAACGAAGTACGGGCATGGTGCGGTGATGAACCCGTTAACTCCCGGAAAAGGGTAACAGCGTGTTCGATCCCCACCGCAGACACCTGCCATCCGGACTTTTGCAAATATCTCAGCATCATTGTGCTTGATTTTGCATAATACTTCACAGTGAAATTTGTAGTTAGCGATAGATAAAAAAGTTGACAACAAACTTATTTTTTTCTCTTAAAATATTAATTTGGCTGTGAACTGAGTTTGATATCTACTAGAACATTTAGAATCTCTAAAGACATTTGGAGATCTATAAGCGTTGTAAAGAAAACTTATACCACAGATAATAGAGTGAGATCCGGGAAGGAGAGGCTCAGTGTTTAGGGTTTACGTACAATAATAATACATAGTCACCAGTTGAATTCCGCTCCAGAACAATCTAGTTTCCCATTTCTTGGTTGTCAGCAACAAACTGCTATAAAATTAATCTGGGAAAAGCTGTGTCTGCCCCCAGCAAGGGCAGCTTCCTATGACGAGAGACATAGGGACGCTCTATAAGATGCCTCCCAGGTGTGCAGATAGAGTCAGTTCAGAAAATCTTACAAACTGATTTTTTTTAGCTCATGTGAGGTTGGTATAGGTTTTCGTTGTCGTTAGGTGTGAAAGTTAAAATTCGCCAAAGCACTCCCCCTAGGTACACATAGGGCACAAGTACACAATGGCAATGATTTCGAAGTGACAGTGCGGATCCCAGCGCAGAAATCAAAAACATCTACGTGCAAGAATTGTGAACCGTTTTGGATAAATCTCAAGAATCCAGAGATGAAACGGAAAGACGAATGCCTCACCATCACACGTGACCTGGCGCCTTATTTCAAAATAATATTTTGACCCCCTCAGTGACTCCTGCGCTCGCCGTCCCAAGTGAACAACGCGAGCGCAGTCCCACTCCTAACGGTACGGTAAGTATTTCACTGTTTTATTTTCTGCCTTCTATACTTTTTTATGGCAGGTTATTAAGCGAAATACAACCACAAGATTACTGAGATCTTTGCAAAACTCCGGACCGCAGATGTTTGCGGTGGGGAACGAACGCGCTATTGTCTTTCCGGGGAGTAACGCGTTCACCACTACACCATGCGGGTCCTTCGTTTCGCTTGTCTCTCAGCTAGTTCTATCGATCTGTGCCGTCAACAATCACCCGTCAACGGGATTGATCTGGTGAGCCCACATCGGCATTGAACCCAGTTATGCTGAGGCTGTAGTTGAATTCACAATGTTTACCTTTTATTATCTGCCTTCTATAATTTCTATGGCAGGATAGTATGAGAGACAGGCAAAACAAAGAACCCACATGGTGTGGTGGTGAACGCGTTACTCCCCGGAAAGGACAATAGCGCACTCGTTCCCCACCGCAAACACCTGCGGTCCGGAGTTTTGCAAATATCTTAGTACGGTGAGTAGTTTTCTGATCAATATGACGTTTATTTTTCATGTTAGATTTTCTTTGATTCTTTTCCACCGATTAGTTAAACTATCCTTGTATAAACTACGTCCAGGCTTTGAGGAAGGCGAAATCGCTAAAACGTCAGCCATCGACCAACAACACCAACAACGACGACAACGACAACGAAGACATTGAAAAACCTCGCATCAGCTAAAGAAGATCAGTTTATAAGATCATATAAATAAACATATCAGCTATTTATGCCGAGGTTCATAGGAAGTCGGTCTTTTGAATTATTAAGATAAAATCTCTCCTCCCAAAAAAAGCAAAAAAAAGAAAAAAAGAAAAAGAAAACTAAGGAAAAAACAGAAATGAAGAAAAAAGTAAGGGATGAGTGCATTTTCTTTTGCTGTTTGCAACGAAATGAGCTGCTAAAATAAAGAAAAATCAACAGAAACTGCTATAATCTGGAGCAAAATATCCTCCGAAGGTAGTGAACTGCAGTTGAATTCATTGGGTTTTTAACGTAAAACATCGCAAACAACGAAAATTAAGGATGGGCATTGAAAAATAAAAAAAACGCTGATCTTTCATGGTACACAATTAAAGGTCGACTAAATAGAATTTTGCTGAAGGAGGATGCTGTGCCACGTTGAAGCTCCCGAAGTGTGGGCGAAATTTCGGTGAAGGTCTAACCACTTAAGAGTCATTGATTGATAACGTCTCCGTCCTCGGAATTAGAAATCAAACTTCTGCTGGTCAATTCAGAAGTTCGCGGGCAAACGGTCTCTTTTGGCCCTTTAGTATATGTGCAATTCGTTTGTCGTAAAAAAGAAAAAAAGTGACTAAATCTCTTTGGTAAAACTTTTGGTCATTTCAATGCTAAATCGAAGTAGTCAGTAGGTTTGCAAAGACAGAAAGCATTTCTCGATCGCACAAATACGTAGTAATTCATGCTAACGTCTTGTTTCTCGATTATTCATTCCTCTTCATGAGAAGTACAAAGTCAAGAGGTTATTTTTAAAAAACTACTCATCAGCATTTTTCCTCATTAGTTTCTAGAGATCTATCAGTTCATCAAAAACTTTAGGGAAATAGAACCACAATGGTGCTGAGATATTTGCAAAACTCCAGACCGCGGGTGTCTGCGGTTGGGAATGAACGCGCTATTACCCTTTCCGTGGGCTAACGCATTCACCACCACACCATGCGGCTCCTTTTTTCTTTTTTTCGCATCGATCAGTGTCTATATCTCGGCACCATTGTGGTTGTATTTCGCATAATACCCTGCCATGAAAAGATTGTAGAGAGCTCCAAAGAAACAGTTAACTTCAGGAAAATTCACATAGGCGAACGGTTGCTTGTGAAACAACTTGCGAAATAGAAAGCGAAGTCAAAAAATGAATTGTCTTTTGTTTAATCAGCACCATTTCTCCTTTGTTTAGAATCAAGTGAATTTAGTAATGAACAAAGTGTGCTTAATTCTTACTGACGATTGCATGCAAAACATTATTGCACTTTCAAGAATCCAGTTCAAAAATGCCAAGATCATTACCAGTTTTCCTTACTGTATAGCGTTCAGCAGGGTTTTTATTATTCCTTATAATGCTTAAAAAGAGCGAGAGGAGTGCAGTACTTGGAGGTGCTATGTAAAACAAAGGAGCCTTTTGTTCAATCCCCAGTACCACATGGATACTCCAACCCTCTATTCTCATAGAGTCAGCAGATTGTTATCAGAGTTGTCGTATATCAGAAGAGCAATACTGAGTTGATAAATGTGTTTGCTCCAGGATGCGAATGGAGTGACATACAAGGCGCATCTTGTAAGATCGATAAACGCGGAAAGCTTTTTGGCTGTGTTAATCGGATATAGATACATGCATCCCAACGCTGTACCTCTTCATCGTGGCTAAGAGGTGTTTCTGGGTGTTGGATTGCCATGTACAGCAAGGGATTCATTCCTCCAGTAGGGCCTCCTAAGCTGAGAGGTCCGATATTTCCATCTGGAAGCCAGCTAAGAGTAAACCAATAGTAGGAGGCACGAAGGCCTGGTATGAAACTAGCCGCATGGTGGGGAATTTTTCCTCTGATTCACAAGACAGGCAACTGTATGGGGTGGTGACGACATGAGAAGGCGTCGACTAGGTTGATCTGAGGACTCTAGAGAACAACAATGGTAAATTATGCTGATGCCCGCACAATCAGTGAAGACCGACCATCTAAGCAAGTAAGGATTTATACACATGAGCCGCTGTCTTCACGGGTAGTAAATGTTTATTACATCGTCCATGTGTTTCGTTCTTGCGTCTCGTTATTCACAGCTGTGAATTGCTTTAAAAAATGGTGACGTCAGCTAGTACTGTCACATAATTTTCAAATCGTTTTCATCTGAGAATGGAAATGGTTGGCGTTAGCCATGAACACGTCCGTTCATTGTTTGGGTAGTCTTCTAAGAAGGCGCTTGCATTCCCTCTGAGTCCACTTCATTGTTATTTTCGTCCATTTATCACCTGTTCTTCTTATTACGTGACGCGCCTATCTGTGTTTCGCTATCGACGTATATTCTCATGGGGCCTCTAAGGGATAGGTGTCGAAGATCTGCGCTGCAAATTCCGGCTAGACGTAGGTGGTCAAGACTTCAAAGAATGACGTCCGAGTGTCCTGTGGATGGTATGAAACGTTTCCTACCTGATTGAAGTGTCAGCTCACCTCTCTGTCTCAAAGAACAGCGCTGAGAGAACCACAGAGTCGAAGAGATATATGCACCAAATTCCTGCTCCGTAGGTTGGTGGCTTACCAGAGAATAATAATCATTAACCAAAGGACCACCCATTTCAATTTTCCCACCATCCCAACATAGGTGTTCCACGAGAAGAGGGATAGAAAACCCGTAGCCATTGCTATTTTGGCAAGGATTTGGTTCATTTATAGACAACTTCATATTTTAACATGAAAGTTGTCCAGACTACGAAAGCAATTTCATGCAAAATTCTGGAAATACGACGCGTACCTTGCAAACTGTTTTCTATTCCGTGCTACATGGTCGTTCTCGCTGGTTATTCCTGCCAAGAATGTTCATGAGCCACACTACTGGGAGGCAGTGTTCTACTTTGTCTTCATTCTTGCCCATGGAACATACCAAACATTCATAATCCAATGTAATAACGTCCAAAGGCCACGATGGTGGCAAGGTTTCCTTGACTCTTAGCACTGCCCCCTTCTGACGTTTCAGATTTCCTCAGAAAGAAAAGCACCCAAACTTCAGTTCATCCTCATGCGATGGTGACCTGTTCTAGAAAAAACCTTCTGTTTTCATCCAGCCAAAGAGACAGTAAACTAAAACTGAACTAAACCAAGGCCAGAAGGTTCGATCTTTTTTCGTTTACACCAATTGTCTGAGGACCTTTATAAAACTGAAGAACTAACGATGGAGGGAAAAAATGTATACTCCCTTCAGAAGATGAGGGAAAGTAATTTGAATAGTAGCTGCGCACTATCCAAATCCGATGTAAGTAAATACGATTGGAAGGAAAAAAAAGTAACACAGCATCCACTGAAAGGATGTTGCTGGCCTATACTCGATATCATTGGGTACTTTAAAAAATTAAGACTCTAAGTACTTTTTATGTTCAGGAAGAGGACATCAGATCCCAAAACACAAATAAGCATTTTATAAGTTTTATTCATTCAGGTACTTTCCATATATGATTGAGCAATATACACATTAAAATTGGCAAATCTCTTCAACTCGCTTGAAATGTCAGTCAACAGAGCATAACAACATGAATTTTAGCTTGTAACTAATGTTACATGTACATGTTCTAAATAAATAATCTTTTATGTCGTAAGTAGAACAATCTGAAAACGAATGCTGAATGTAGGGAAGCTTTCAGAGTTGACGATGGAAACAAATAAGAACGCCGACTGGTAAACTACCGTTGTGCTCTAGCGAACAATCGACACTCATCTTGCACGCAGGCGCACTGTTCAATGTCACGAACGTCGTCGAAAACTCTGAAAGCTACCCATGGGAAACGCTGGAGCTGAAGAACATTATCTATCAGAATTCGACGAATCCTGAGATACCGTACCCGTGTCATACCTACCGTAGCTAACATGGAAATGTTGAGAATAGCATGTCATTGTCAGCGTGCACCCACGTAAAACGTGAACTATTTTTAACACAACAGAGAAAAAAGCGAGATTATTCATGGTCGAGTCAGTCCAGTGGTAAGAGCGAACTTTTCTAGAACTTATGTCTACTTTCTTCGTCTCGGATGTTCCGCTAAATTTACAAAATGAATATAGGGATAAAGTGAAGCGAAAATTTTAAATCTTTGAGTACGAGCTCTTAAAAACACAGTGATCAAATCCTGATAGCTTCATACCACAGGATATGAGATTTGGACCTATCATAGGATAAAAGGTGACAGCTTTCGAGCTAGCAGCTTTGATCGCATAAGAAACGCGTGTCTGAATTTCTATTAAGCATCTCCATCATAGGCCTAACAAGCCAATTCTGATTCGCCAACAAACATATTGGCTTCGTTTCACTACGGTTGGAGGACTCTCTGGCGACGGAAACTGCAATGGTAACTTAGCGCCATAGGGAACAATTGCGCATGAAGAGGATATCGCATTGGAAGTGATTACAGCAACAGTTGCCTCTATAAAAACTTCTTTTTGTGTAGCGCATTAAATGACGATTGACTCAGAGCTGCTTGCAGCTTCATGCCGAGCTCCTATTCCTTCGAAAAGCGGTGCTAGAGGTGGCCGCTTCTGCGGCGGTCGAAGGCTTGGACAACCTTGTCCGTCAGTGTCAAAGAAGTGTCGGAACGTGAATTCATAGAATGCCGGATTGTTTGGCGCCCGCTTACCCAGCGTTTCGAATGGCGACTCGCTTATCTGGAAAGAGTGGCACATGAGGCAAAAAGTTGATGATCATTTTTCGAGAAAAGAAAAATAAAAGAAGGTCACAGCCTCTAATTTTACACTCGTTTCACCTATAGACAGGCGAAAACCAGAAGGCCATCAGAAAAAGATGATCCGGAAAGCTCATTCATCAATAATCAGCCTTCCTTATTCCCGAAACCCTCATTTCACTGTTTTCAATAGTCAAAGAAGTGGATGAGAACAGGAATTACGGTTTAAAAACATCGAGGTTGAAAAGCGTGAATAACGATAATTAGGAGAACCATTCGAACGTTAACAGACCTCAATTGCCTCAAAATTGGACGTATCCTCGGCGTGTTCAACTCTAGGAATGAACTCAGCACGTGTGGATCGCAGATTTTTAAAGTCAATCCCCCTGTAAAAAAAGAAATACAAACCGAAAATTTAAAAACTTCCATTGCATGCAACTCTGTTTCCCATAGCAGTCGATATGCCATATGATGGTTAAATTAGAACTCATACGAAAATGGCGGAAGGCGCCAATTCGGGCTTACACGGTTGCACCTGTTGATAGATCTCACACCCAACTAATTAAGTCATCTATCACGCCAGTGATAGCTAATCTAGGACGGTCTGCGAAGAATGTAATAAACTTTGCTATCAAATGACAACCGTGAATCATTCTACCCAAAGAATACACATTCATTTAATGCGACGAGGAATTCCATTACGATATGTTACTGTTGAGGATTTTGTCTTCCATACTTCATGACTCACGTCACTCAAAACGATGTGGAGAACATTTAAATATATACTTATGTGTGTAAATATATCTAGAGAACATTTTGTATATACATATATACATACATACACATATATATATACGTATATATATATATATATATATATATATATATATATATATATATGTAGAGAGAGATGTTATCCAGTGGAAAAAAGAACCTGTCAAACTTCAACTGTTATATTTCACTGGAAAAAAATAAAAAAAGACACTAACCCGAAACCATGGATGGTCCATCACTTCACGAGCTCCATTCGATCCAATTCGATTACTCCGATCACAACAAAGACGTTGAATGAACAAAATGCAATCGCATGACAGATGTCCACCCCCTGCACGAGGCGAGACGTCCAAGAACCGTGACCAGTTGATGATCTGAATGAATTTCATGGTTCACACACACGACTGACATTGACATCAAATTTTGTACTCAACATGTTTTTAAAAAATAGAGGTTATACGTTCCAAGTGGGTGAAAACTGCATTTGAATATGGGAACTATTAAAAAGACACTAATTTGAAGAATTCGACGAGACTGAGATTCTGGTTACCTGTATGAGAACACTACCTTTTGTGCTTCATAAAGTTGGGGCAAGTCCAGGAAACCCATTTATCAGCATCCAGCTCACAATTTCACCACTGTTCATCATTATTAGCAATTTTCAGAACTTCAGGGAACCGACTGATGACTAGTCAGAACTTTCGTATGAAGAAACCACGAACGACAACGAAAATATACACAGTTTTGTATCAAATTAAATAGTACCAGACGCTTCCGAAAACAACCATATAACCGTTTGCCACTATGTCAACAGCATTAAATTACACAAAAGTTGCCATTCTTCTCTTTTATATCATACTCTTTTATAAAGTACTAAATATATATTTATACATATATATATATATGTATATATATATATATATATATATATATATATAATATACATAATACGGTTACAAAGGTTTACCGTTTTATCTCACCCGGGTCGAATTCAGTGGTGTAAAGTAAGGGTTTTATCCCTTATTCAGGGTCCCACAATCTGAGATAGAACCCAAAACTTCTATAATATACATTGGCCGAACTAAAGTGAACCAATACCGGGAATTACTTCATGGTAACAAGACAGAATCGCAACGTGACAAATCCCCATCCGACTCGAAGACTTCAAGTGGTGTCGACATTAAAAAATCCTATTACAGCCACCTCAGGACTCCAAGCTAAGGAGATCTTGCCTAACCAGCAAACCGTCAACCAGGTAGAGGATGTGTTGAAACCCGCACGATTCTTCGTGATGATGGGCCATTCAACTATCGAATGAGGTCCAAGTCATCATTCCTTATGAACAGTCCTTGACGAACAGACAGCATTGTCAACGCGTTTTTCGGTTCACAATCGGCGAATTCGTCTTCTTCATAGCTGTTTTTCCATTGTCAGGGTTTTTAGGGAGCGAAACAACCCGTACGTTGTTCACATATAGGGTTATAAAAATCGGAATAACCGTCAGCTCTTCAGTTAGTCAGCTCTTTAAGGGCGATTCTAAAAAACAATATAAGTCGCCCACTAATGGCGAGATTACCTAAAAGGAATTTTCAAAATTGTTACAAAAGCTATGGCTCACAAGCACCAGCACCTTATACTGTGTCTCTGCTGGATCATCATTCATGGACATGAACGGTGGCCGTCCAAAGACCATCTCGTACAGTATAACACCTACTGACCACCAGTCACAGAGCTGTGTATGACCTGAAACAATGCTGTTCACGTTCCAATTACTGGATTTTTCCTCATTATTCAACTTAACGTTCTCTTTTTGCATCTACTAGGAAAAATGGATGAAAAATTTACTCCATTTATTCGCTCACGTTTCTATACTTCCGCTGCTTCACCGATGGGAAGCCATCAGCTTCGCTGCCACAAAAAAGCTATTTTGCACAAGAAGCCTCATTTTCAACTTGATAACTCAATCCATTTCTTTCCACGAAAATAAAAGGATAAAACGATAACGCTCTCGGCGTTTATCAATCCTTGAGGGATACGCCATGCATTCGACTTCATTAAGTATCGTTGGAGGTGACTGAATGCATATCCGGCCTTTACAATGACTCGCGGTGGCCTACCGACGTATCGAGCAAGTGCTGCTATCCTTCCAGACAAGTTTGATACCAATTTGCCGACTCCGGAAGGATGGAAAGCTTGGCGAACCATTGGCGCGGGGATCGATTCCACGTCTGTGTCGCAGTAGCGCCTCCAACCACTGCGCCACACGCGCCCGTTCCGCAACTATAGTCAACTTTAATTGCATCATAAGACATTTTTCACATTAAAATTCAAACTAAGCAGAAGAATATATTAACTCACGTGTCTACGGTAGAAAAAATATACGCACAAAATTACACTTGAAAATAAAAAAAAAGAGTAATAAAGAAGGTAAATGTACAGCGCTAAAGGACACTGCGCTAATTTAGGATAATTATTGGACACAGAATGCCTGAAGCAATTAAAACGAAAAGTGCTGTCGAACAGAGTTTCAATCCGGTGGAACTTACCGATCTTCAAAATGACTTCCGGCGCCATGTAGTTTCCTGTTCCAACGACTGAATGCGCCTGGTCACGCTTTTTTTGATGACGAATATTGAGCACCTTAAATTACTACGAATCAACATATCTGTTGGAGATTTTTTGGATTACAAATCGTATAGATTACAGTGAAGGAATAGAGCAAGCCCAGCCATTTATTTAGTAGCAAAACTTGTAATTAATGAAAACCTTGTTCATTTTCTGAAGGACACATTACTGCAGACAGTTCAACAACACAGTAAAGTCAATTTTAAATCATGGATAAAACTACATAAGTCATGAGTACCATCCACTTTAGTACCACTATATTCTCAATAAAAATCATTCTAAGCATCTCTTCATTAACCACACGTAATACCTTCATGTTTTGCTCAACAGCAGCAACATCAGGTGGCAGCGAAAATGAATCAACTCGAACATGCGATGGCTCTGAGTCGTTTTCGGGACCGTAATACCTTGAATGAGCAAGGATATTGCTCAAAAACAGCAAAATGTCCGATTTTTTAGCTTTGTCACTCAAGAAATAATCTGGAAAGCTCGCCATACTACCTACATCCAAGAACTACACAAGATCAGAGAAAGTGTATGACATATTGTGTTTCAGTGAACGTTAAATGTTCATGGATTAGGTTTGATTCGAGTGTTAACAACCATAATTTATACTTAAAAATGATCTGCCTTCGAAGAAAACTTCGAGGCCCAACAATTTTTTTAAAATAGAACCAGGAGATGTAAATCGACAGAAGAATCAACGTAATCGACACACTTTCACTTACGAGCTACTAGTGTAAACGTTTTATATACATGAAAACTTTGTTTTCAAGACCGAACTAAAGTCATCGAAGCACTTCTTCTTTTAAGCACTTCTTGACTGAAGAGTGATTTCTCGTTGCAGCAATTATCCGAATGTCTGAAGATGGCAGTGATCTGATGATATAGTGTTTGAATATGAAAGCGGGTGAGGCAGGCTCTTATCTTCCAACTTATTCAGCTCCTGAAAAACCAGCTGGGAACCCCGCACAATGTTGTGCAGCAGACCAGGTTGACCCTCCTACTTTCGGTTCATTACTAAGTCTATTTCTCAACGCATAGTTTCGATTTCAATGCAACACTATTGTAGTGTCAAGTTTCCAAACATTTTGAAAGTCGTCGTGGATGTCGCCGACTATCGACCACTAAATAGAGACCATCGTCAACTACGCCGTAAGTTCACCTTAGTCTTCATCGTGGGCTGCCCTCGGAATGCAACTGTTACGCTCAGGACCGCCGATCGTTGTCCAACATCTATTTCTCATCAGAAATAGTAATTTGATGCAAACATAGTTTTCTGGTAACCCCCAAGAAACAATGAGTTTTAGCTTCCTCAGTGTCATGGTCTCTGGCAGTTTTAAGACCGTGTGAAATACACTTAACAAACTTTATCGTTTTCCAATCAACTTGAGATGGAGCGATATCGTTCCAGTGCCTTGACCAAACTTTTCTCAAAACCGTTCTAGTGAAGATTCTAAACTCCTTTTACGTGGAAAACATTTCGTCGTGGTTCCTTTGAACGAAGATATTAAATAGGTCGACATCAATAAAACATTCCATTATCCATGCTTATTCGACGAAGTGGCTCGCAATACAGCGCAATGGTAGTGACGTTGTCTAACAGGCGCAGGGGCCTGGCTCGGCTCCGCAAGAGACCAAACAAATCTCTTATCCCTCTGGGGTCAGGGAATTTGCATCAGATATATCTCAGAAGATCCTCTCAAATCACTGATTACTGCAAATAGTGATGACCTGGGAACGCCGTAACACGGCTATTTTAGGATTTTGAAAGGAATCCACACCAGAAGCATTCAAGAACATTCGTACAGAAAACCAAGATCTTCAAGGAGTCGAACCCACAACCAAATTCAAAGACTTCTGTTGACGATAGATACGATGAAACGGATTGCTTTCACAAACTATTAGAAATTTGAATTAAGTAAGAATGAGAAAAAAGACAAAACAAGAATCGGAGATTATATAATGGAATGGATATTGAAACATAATAGCAAAAGAGCTCGGTGAGGACTGGATGAGAGTAGCGATGAGGAACAAACTACGCTCTGGGTGAGGCTTTGTTGATTCACAGATTCCACTCAAGTATTGTACGTACCTTCTGTCGTGCGTCCAGCGCAGTCCGGTACAAAGTCCGAAGTCGGTTAGTTTTATATGGCCTTGTTGATCAATTAAAATGTTGTCTGGCTTAATATCACGATGGATGAATCCTAATGAATGCACATAATCGATGGCGCACGTAAGTTCAGCAATGTAGAATCTGGAAAATACCATAAATTTCAAAACATCCAACTTATGGACACAACATGCTTCAAAATCTCGAACTTGGAAAAACACTGATGTAATGCTTATCTTTATCAAAGATATATAAGATAAAGAAATAGGGAGAAATATGAATGAGATGAAGAGATAGTGATGATGAAAATAACAACGGCACATGGAGTATGAGAGCTTTTCCAGTATATAAGCCCGAAGCTCTCCATACCACAGAAGATATGAAAGTTCGTCATCGAATCAACTTTCTGCCCTCATCCAAAAATGGAAATATGAATTTTATATGAGAAAATCTCCGTAACAGAGTACTCAAAAGTTTGAAGGAAAAAAAATAGTAGAGTCTTAACATCAGTTTTTATAATAGGTTAAGCTAAAAAATTAGCGGTCGAGTTGTGGAATTCCAGAAAAGAAAGTTTATACACAAATATTACCAACCGTGCCAGCTTTTCTTCAAACACTCCTTTGTTGATGAGTAATTGCATCATATCGCCTCCCGGTACATATTCCATAACAAAATATAGACATCGATCATCTTGAAACGAAAAGAACAGTTTCACAATCCATGGAGAGTCGGCTTCGGCAAGTATGTCGCGTTCTGCTTTCACATGCGCTGCCTTAATCGAGTTAAAACATGACAATCTCCAATAAGAAGCACTGTATTTCTCGTATAATAGTCATACTTGAAATCACTGGCAAGAAGTAAATATACAGAGAAACTGAACACAACTGGTAAAAAAAAAGTTCCGAAATACAATTTTAAAAATTGGGGCAGACTTTGGCCAAGCTGTCCTCGGGACTCCAGGGAACAGCAACGCTTAAACCAGCAAATCTCCGGCGAATGGAAATTATGCTGGGGCCGGCAAATCCAGTGAAAACGGGCCATCCAACCAAGTATCCAAATAAGTAATAATTTTCAAAGTAGCTTTTGAACGAAACAGCTTGTATTGATGCTATGGTCATCTAAGGACAAGTGGAGCCCTCCTGGCATACCGTTGTTTTCGAAATGTTGCTATAGGTCCTCCAGCCATACTGTGCCTGCAGTTCCCAGCCGTACCCTCTCTAGTCGTCCTGATTACGGTGAAATCAGCTAGGAAACGCGTTTACGTATTATGCCTCGTCGTTTACTCTACAAAATAAGAAAAGGATCTAATAAGAACATGATAAAACACATGCTTTCTCCAACTCGTCTGTGGAACTATACTTATAATGGTGAAGACTAAACAGCAACAAAAAACCGAAAACCACGATGGATTTCTCAACTAGTTAACGGGGCGTTCTGCACAATAGTCGTGATGAGGATCACCGCGAGCACGGTGCCGCTTCGATCTACCTCCAGCCCCACAACTCACTAAGTTCCTCATGTCTCCGTGGTCGTGAAATTGGTACCGGACTTGTCCAGCAAAAAATCACTTTCTGCAGTCGAACTGGGAATGCTCCAGTCTGGCTATCTCAGGAGTCCAGGAAGACGACATTCAGGATGAAATGAAGATCCTCAAGCAGTAGCCGAAGTCACACGTAAAAGTTGGAAAATCATAGTGGATGATGGATGCGAGGAAACGAATCAAATGTGAGAAGTGCTGCGATCCGCACAGTAGACGTGAAGACAGGTTGTATAAAAATAAAACAAAAACAATCTAGTTAGCATTTCACCAATAAAACGAACGGTTAACATCGGCAAGGAATAAATTTGTTGCCTAACACTAAATGAAGATATTGCTTACGAACAGGTTAGATTCTCGCCATTGAAAGTAGAATGGATAAAATCTTGCTCATTTTTTTTCACTTAAAAATTAAATAGTGCAAGCACGAACAGTTTCTACCATAACAGGTAATCAAATTCTCCACAGTACAGTCCCATACCTGTTGTTTCATGATCACATCTTGCTTCAGTAAGCTCTTCATAGCATAAACTTGGCCAGAATCTTTCTAAAAGAAGGAGAGCAAAAAAAATTTCGATAACTGTGGAAATCTCTTTTAACAAGAACGGATGAATGATAACAGGAATGAAATAAAAATGGTACAATCATAAAAAATTGCAAAAAGAATATCAATGAGTAGTCTATTTCATAAATTACCTTCCTAACGAGGGAAACTCGTCCAAAAGCACCGACACCAATATGCTGTAGAACTTCGAACATGTCCTTGTTCATCTTCTGTCGTCGAAGTCGCATATACCTTTAAATAGATGCTAAATGTTGATAATATCAATTATTACACTAATAGAAGGAATTACAATAACTACTGCAGGTATACGTTCATTGAAGGTATACAAAATGAGTACTAAAACTGAATTAGGGCAGTCCAGCGCTGTCCTAACAAACCACTAAGAATCTTAAACTATTGGGCACTTCTTTATAACATGTTCTATTTTCATGAGTTACAATTACATATCCTTAACGATTAACGACCACTGAAGCCAATCAATGGAACAACAACTCTTCAACCCATAAGGGTCGGCGATTACCTGTGGCAAACACCTGGAAAGCTCATTTCAGATGGAAATAAGGAAAACCACGTTCAACCAGCACTGGACATTGTGGCAAGGTTAAAAGGCGGGAGAGGCAAACTTCAGTCGGGCTTCTATACAAATCGCACTACTTACCTCTGTGTATGGCGGTTGAAACAACGAATCGAAGGAATTGTTAAATATCTCTCTCATCTCAGAGTTTATGAAAGAAGTGCCAAGACCAGAACGAGATGTAAATACGAGTTACCTAACTATTAGTACACTTAACTAGATTACTTCCATGTTTTTCTTTTTCCTTCAACAGCTAAGTATTCCCTTCAAGACTCGACTACTTATGATAGGACCATGTGATACAAACCCACAGAAAATCTAGACCCATGCTAGAGATCCTATTCCTGCTTCAAGAACTCTAAAGAAATGTGAAAAAGAGGAGCCTCTCACTCAAGAGTTCATGGTTACTTCTTAACCAGTCCACCCATGATGTGCGCACTTCTAGTCAGCTGGTCGAAAAGCGATAGAAGAAAAGGACTGACTGATCAGACCAATCGTATACATAAGTCATTGTTTACTTTATATTGGTTGCAGTTATTTTTTTTAACTTTATTAGTTATACTTTTCTAAACTACTCAGCTTAAACGAAGTTGCCATAGAAGTTTTTGATAAGAACATAGGAACTCATTACTATAGTATTTATTTATCCATAACAAATGACATTACTGCGAATTTCGGTTTCTTAATAGCCTGGAAAGTTCAGGTCAACTGCAACATTGTCAACCAAATACCTCCATAACTTCAACAGAAAAAATTCGAAACGTAAAATTAATCGCGTCTTCTCCACTGAGTGTTCCACGTGGACATCAACCGCACAAAGTCCACATGGAAAGATAATAAGACTCCCTCACGTTAAAATATCAATCTGAGATATTGTGTGAGACCACGACTGATCAAAAGGCGCTCCTCTTTGCTGCTCATTTTTGGTGGTGATCTTTTATTCTCACACAGATTAGCCTACCCCCTTTTACAAAATATACATCACCGCAAGCTTTATAAAAGTTAAAACAGAACGTACCTGAGCTTACGCAATCATCATTTCTACCGTTTGGCAAAAATTATGCAATTTTGCATTGTGCATAGATCATATAGGTTATTGCGGACCGGACGGCATCTGACTGTCTCGTAGTATTTCTATCACTGGTGCCGAATTCTCCATAAAGGATAAATGGATAAAGCTCTCGGAGTTGATCAGTCCCTGAGGGACGCATCACGCATTCGCCCTTATTAAGCATTGTTGGAGATAAATGAATGCATATTTGGCCTTTACAATGACTCGCTGTGGTCCATCGATATGTCGAGCAAGTACTGCTATCCTCCCAGACAAGTCTGATAACTAATTTGTCAACCCCGGAAGAATGAAGGGCTTAGTGAGCCAAGGGCGCGGGGACCGATCCCATGTGTGTGTCGCATGGTGCCTCCGACATCTGCGCCACACGTGCAATATCAGTTTGAGATATTGTGAGAGAATTCTCCACGCCGGCCCTTTTTAAGCAACGTTCGATAGCTGCATTAGTTTAGATATAAATGAAGGATAGGAGAAACGGGACCTTAATACATATTCCGAGGAGCTACAGCTTCGTAGCCATTGGAAATGGCTATTTGATGCACCAATTTCCGGGATTACTCAGTCTGCTCTCTTCCTGTATACATGCTGGTGACTTTTAGAAACCTGTTTCTCATTAGCACGCTTTTTTGTTTGTAAAGTGTGAGAGGAGACGTGATGAACCAATGTTTTGTTACCTTCGCCACCATTTGCTGATGTAACCGTTTCCGGAAGGGTTAATTTTAGCATTCAAAAAATGGAAGCCAATTTCCCTTCGGTTTCTGTTGGATGCATTTATGCACTCCAGTTGTTCGTTCAATAACTCAAAAAATTTGGTCATCCGTTCCTGTGTGGAACAGACGATAAAACAATCGTCTATACATCTACAGCAGAGTAATGACCGATGGTGGGGTGATGGTGCGCAGTGGTTTGTGATGCCGTTGATCAGGAAGCAAAGGCGCTATTTCAATCCACTCCACAGCGTTCTCTTCTAGTACACTTGGGGCATCTTAGCTTGGTTACTTCTAAGATTGCAAGGAGAATCAACTCAACCAGCATTCTACGACATTCATAAACAAGGCGAAATCCTCAAGCCGCAGCCGCAACAAGACGCGTAATTCTTTGTATTCTTGTTGAGCAAACACGAGGTGTTGGTGACCTATGACATGACATTGTGTTTGCTCAACAAAAATACAAAAAAATTATTTGGTCAATGCCGAGGTTAACAGAAAGTTGTTGCTCGTGGTAATTAAAACGAGCAATGTTCGGAGAGCACTGCGGACGACGAAAGCGAGGAAAACGAATCGAATGCGAGAAGTGTTGGGATACGCATAGTAAATGTGATGACAAGTCATCATGTAAAGTAAAGTAAGCAAGAGTAAAGCTAAAGGAAAAAAAACTCTCGGCGTTGATCAGTCCCTGAGGGATGTGCCATGCATTCGACCTCATAACTATCGTTGGAGGTGACTGAATGCATATCTGGCCTTTATAATGACACGCAGTGGCCTACCGATGTATCGAGCCAATGCTGCTATCTTCCCAGACAAGCCTGGCACGAATTTGCCGACCCCGAAGAGATGGAAGGCTTGGTGAGCTATGGGCGTGGAGATCGATTCCACGTGTGTGTCGCAGTGGTGCGCCCAACCACTGCGCCACACGCAAGCAAGACTAATGGCCAGAAAATGATTAATGGAGCTTTTCTTTTAGACATAAATGCAATGGTAAGTATTGTTGGTAGTCGCCATCCCGTTGCCAACTTCTCACCTGTGCGAAATACTTCCTGGACCACCTAACAACCACCCTAACAACTGCGCAGCTTAGGGACTCCTTCAGGAAGGCTGAGAACTGCCGAATGGAGAATTACATGTACGTTTATAGATGTATCCGGTTCCACAGAGGGTTTGTAGATGGCTTGCATTGCAAAGTCATTTGACACGTTCGTATTAAGGGCGGTAACGTCGAAAGACACCATCACGTACATACTGCTGGGCGGAGCATTACGGAGACGGTCTACGAACATTTGAGTAATCATGAGATTGGCTGGGATGTGTCTCGGTATCTGGATGAGTATTAGATCAAGAAACCAAACTATGTTACTTAGTAGTTCAAACATGAGCGTTGATAGACGGAAGATTATCGGTGTACACTACTTTACATGTAATTCCTCGTATTCTTGTTGAGCAAACTCGAGGTGTTGTTTTTACTCTTTATTCATTCGGCCAAACACCTCCATAACCAAACAGAGAAAACGCTAAACCAAGATCTCAATCACATTGAACACAGAATAGCTTCTTTGCAAATCACCGCTTTCTATGAGTCCACTCCCACTGATATGCCGCGTGAAGACGAACCGCACAGAATTCACATGGAAGCGTAATGTGCCCCTCCCATCAGAATAACAGGCTTATATACCGCCCAATATCACGCGTGATAATGAGGCATTTTCCCTGCGGTTCATTTTCGGATTTCTGGAATTAATACAGAACACCTAGAGAGTTTTGTGCGCTTGTGTTCTCGATTCCTGTGCGAGGATGGTGACCCGTACTTCAAAGTCCTCCCCATTATGTCTCTGGGTACTATGCGTGCCTTGTGGGGTATTTGGTTTACGTTTACCAACTAGGTATTCTTTTTATGAGGACACAGAGTGGTCCGGACAGCGGACACGGACACACACAACAAAAAAAGCTAGACATGGAACGCAAAATAGGTGCGAACAACACCAAGTGAGGGCCCTACCAATAGCACTTCTTCAGCCGTTCTTTAGACAACAAGAGCCCAACAATGTAGTTGATGTTAAATTTCGGATGTTTACGAATGAAACTTTCAAAGTCCTTAATCACTATCGCGCGAAAAAGATACAGCTTCAACCACACCGAAGTGCAAAAACGTGGTATGCGACAGGTACGAGAATTGATAACGTTGAAAAACATAAGACTATCCGTTAGCGATAAGGGTGGAGAGTTTGTCGTAATTCCCCATCAGTCAGATGTTGAGCTTATGAAAAAAGCATCTCGAAGATGCTTCATTTTATCGCCCATCATTTGAGAAGGTGTTTAAAAGCAAATACCGAAAATTGAACCACGAATAGCTCAAAATGTCAAGGGCTGCTGGGTTAAAACAATCAGTTATCTCTCAACTAAAAGTTGAGTTACCAACATGTCCCATCTTGTACTTGCTTATAAAAAGTCATAAGCTAGTATCCAGCGATGACATTGCGTCTACCGATCCATCATTGTTTAAGGTTAGACCAATCATTAGCTGTGTAGACGGGCTAACGGATAGGATAACATGATTTTAACCCTAATATTTAACAGTTGTTGAAACACATTCCAGCCCGTCTTACCAATACCCAGATGTTTCTGGATCGTCTACGTACTGCGCAGCGCAACAGCGCGTACGTGATGGAGTCCTTAAACATTACCGCCCTTTATACAAACGTGTCGAATGACTCCTCAATGCAAGCCATATTCGAACTCGTTATAAACACGAAGGGAAAAATAAATATGTATGGCTTCAAGACAGAGCAGTTGATGGCACTCTTAAAAGAATGCTTGAACTGCTCAATCTTCAGATGGTCTGGAAAGTACTACGCTCAAATAAGAGGGTTGGCAATGGGACAACGACTGGCACCAAGCATTGCCATTGCGTTTATGTCTAAGGTGGAAGCACCGGTGACCGATCTCGGGCCGCTACTCTACTGTAGATACATAGATGACTGCTTTGTCATATGCTCAGTACAAGATAAAATGAGATAAAATGGACAAATGTTTCAAGCTACTGAATCAACAGTCAGAGTATACTAAGTTTACCCGATAGAAACCGAGAGAAAACTGGCTTCCATTCCTGAACGTCCAAATTAGCCTGTCAGAAAATGGCTACATTACGAAGTGGTATCGAAAGCCAAGTAGTAAAAACATCTTGGTTCATTACCTCTCCTCTCACCCCCCTCAAAAGAAAAGGGCGCTTGTGAGAAACATGTTTCGAACAGCTACCAGCGTGTGCACAGGAAGGGAACAGAGAGAGGAGTCCCGGAACTTGGCGCGGCAAATAGCCATTTTTAATGGCTAGGAAACTGTAGCTCGGGATAGGTGTAGGGGAAATCCTAGAACCCTAAACGACAACTCTAGCGACAACAAGGTCCTGTTTATCCTACCCTTCATCTCAAATGATGTAAGTGCAGCTATAAAACGCTGCTTAAGAACGGTAGATCTTGAGGATTCGGTAAACGTAGTTGAAATGCCACCGAGTACTTTTAGGCACCAGATAGTTCTCAACCGCCTATATGACCGTCTATGCGCAACGCAAAATTGCATAATTTACCCTAATGGTAGAGACGATGACTGCATGAGCTTGGGTAGTTTACGATCTCCTGTAAGACATGCGGTGTCGAATGCATTGGCGAAACGGGTAGTTCACTCTTTGTCCTCATAAAACAACATCTAGTCGGTAAACGTAAACCAAATACCCCACTAGGCACGCATAGGACCCAGACACATAACGGGGAGCACTTTGAAGTACGGGTCACGATCCTCGCACAGGAATCAAGAACACAAGCGTGCAAAACTCTCGAGGAGTTCTGGGTTAATTTCAGAAATCCGAAAATGAACCGCAGGGAAGAATGCCTCATTTTCACGCGTGATATTGGGCAGTATATAAGCCTATTATTCTGATGGGAGGTGCACTTTACGCTTCCATGTGAATTCTGTGCGGTTGGTCTCCACGCGACATACTCAGTGGAAGCCTCATAGAAAGCGGTGAGTGTGCAAAGCTGTGTTCAATGTGATTGAAATCTTGGTTTAGCGTTTTCTCTACTTGGTTATGGAAGTGTTTGGCCGAACAGATTGCTGTCAACTTGATCTTTCCATGCTCTGAAGAAGGAGAAACCCGCCGAAACGTCAGCTTCTTCGTGAAAAAAGAATAAAATAACACCTCGCGTTTGCTCCACAAGAATACGAAGAATTAGTTGATCAATGTTAATAGAAAGTAGGTCGTGGGATTAACTACCTTACACGTTTTAAAGCGAGTACAAGACATGGAAGATGCTGGTAATTCAGTTTAAGTTAATGAATAACTGATGGCTTTAAAACTACCGCTTTTGCCACTTTGACCCATCGTTCAATTTAATGTTTTGACTTTTCAATTTCTTTTGCAATGATGGAGGACAGAGTGAGGCATCTTCAAGATGCTTTTTCGTCATCTCAACATCTTGCGAGGAATCACTGCAATCTCTCCACCTCATGGTGTTTGCATTGAGGTTACAGAGATGTCTAACTGACTAGGCTGCAGTTAACTTAGTTTCCAAGCCCTGAAGAAAAAAAACCCTCCGAAACATTAGATTTTGTGGATAAATAAATAATATAGTAACAAACTCGTGTGTGCTTATCAAGAAAACAGTGAACTATTGACCAATGCCAAGGTTAACAGAAAGTCCGTCTTAGGAATTACTGGAAGATTTAGTCAGTTACTTATTGGTTAGTCATTTTTTTTACTTACAACTTTTTTAATCTTATAAATGGATATATTCGCAGATTCACTACAATGGCTTACCGCCTCATAGTGGGTAATGGTAGAAGTGTTCTTTGATGTCGAACTGTTATGTACAACGTCAGACCATTCCCAGCAGGATTGACAAGGACAGATGTTAAACATTCTCATCAGAAAGCCCAGCTAAGAGTAAACCGTGTGAGAAGTGCCGTCATGGCGCGATCTTAGTAAGCTGATAAGCAGTGACGAAAACCTGGTGCGCTTTTTGGAGACTCCAGGGGAAGAAAATCAGGCCTAATCAACAAACTGTGAGTCAAGTGGAAAATGTTCCGACTTGCAGTGAGTAGCGAAGACAGGCCACGCAAGAATTCAAAAAAGTACATTATAGAATGCATTACCTGGACTCCTTTTGTTGCAAAAAGTCGAGCATCTTTTGTTTCATTGGCTCAGGCAGATTCGCAGCTTCCATTTCGCGTTGTAACTAAAACAAAACAAACATAGCTAGGAGCGACTAGTCTAGGCCCCTCATTCCCCCTATGGGAAATTTCAAATACACCAACACCAACACCAAATTTACAGGATTGATTCAATTTACAGTGGGAAGTAATAAGTCTTACGAAACATGAAATTGGAACAGGAAAAATTACTAACACAGAAAACGATCATAACGCAGTGAGCCAACAAGATGTTATGAAGTCATATAAACCACCTAAAAACCCATAACCACCTTTAGACCATCTTAAAATAGTACAAATGCTACAATGTTGCTGAAATATTTGCATAACTCCGGACCGCAGATGTTTGCGGAGGGAACCGAACCTCGCTATTACGCTCTCTGGGGGCTAACGTATTCATCAACATACCATGCGCTGGTTCACTCAAACTTATCCCAGTCCCACTTGTAACAGCACGGCTCTGAGGAAGGCGAAATCGCCGAGACGTCAGCCATCGACCAACCAACACCAATAAGAACAACGACAACTTATACCAACTTCGCATCAGCTCAACAAGATTAGTTCATGAGAACACATAAATAAATACATCGATTTTTTTATGCAGAGATTTATAAAAAGTCGGTTTTTTGAGGTATCTCAGTATCACTGTAGTTGTATTTCACATCATATCCTGCCATGAGAAAAGAACAAACGTTGCCCAAATTATTTTTGATCACTCGACTATCCAACCAAAAAGGGACAGAAGGATGATGGATTCCGCACTGCTAAACCCCCCAAGGATGCACTACATATCCGACTCTATTTGCACGACAGACGTGAATTAATACATATTTGGCCTATATTACAATTTGTGGTGGCTTGACGATGTAAGTGTTTTTAGCCTCCCAGACATTAAGACCGGTACCAATTTCCCCACTGAAGAGGAACGAAGGATTTAATCTGTGCAGGGCACGGGATCGAACCAACGACAGCGTATTCGTTGCAGCACACTTTTAACCGCCACACTGCCCCACGCTTCCAATTGAGCGGGTACTTCATCGATTCAAAGCGTTCAACGAAATTGCGTTCGACAGCTTTGCGAGGTTAAAAAGTTCTCAGAACTTTTCTAAACACAATAGCGTCGAAATAAAAAATTATCAATAACCTTGGTTACCTTATTACTCCAGTGTTACTTTCGCTCTATTAGAATTATAACCCCGGTCAACACTGCTTAACAACTCAAGCTACTGGTACATCTTGTAGTAACTCCCATAACCGACTGTCTATTAACCTCGGCATTGATCGAACTTTATATTCTTTATATTACACTTCTTTATATTCTTGTTTAGCAAACATGATGTGTTATTTTATTCCTTTAGTTACGCAGAAGCTGACGTGTCGGCGGATTTCGCCTTCCTCAGAGTCTTGAGAGGTCAAGTTGATTGCAATCTACCCAGCCAAACACCTCCATAACCATACTGAAAAAACGCTAAACCAAGATTTTAATCACATTGAACACAGAGTAGCTTCTTTGCACACTCACCGCTTTCTATGAGTCTTCCACTGAATATGTCACGTGGAGGCTAACCGCACAGTTCATATTGAAGCGTAATGTGTCCATCCCATCAAAATAACACGCTTATCAACTGCCCAATATCACGCGTAATTATGAGGCATTCCTCTCGGCGGTTCATTTTCGGATTCTTGGAATTGATCCAGACTGCCCCGAGAGTTTTGCGCGCTTGTGTTTGTTTGTTTTCCATTCCTGTGCGAGGATCGTAACCTCTACTTCAAAAATCCTCCCTGTTTTGTCTCTGCCTTCTATGCGTACCTAGTGGAGTATTTGGTTTAAATTTATCGACTAAATATTTTTTTATACGGGCATAGAGTGGTCTACCCATTTCGCCAATGTATTTGTCCCCCGCACACTTTACAAGAGATCAGATAAACTGCACCCGAACTCATGCACAGGACGCAGAGATATAACGGGGAGGATTTTGAAGTAGGAGTCATGATTCTAGCACAGGAATCGAAAACACAAGCGCGCAAAACTCTCGAAGCATTCTAGATTAATTCCAAGAATCGGAAAATGAAGCGCAGGAAGGTATTCCTCACAATCACGGGTGATAGTGGGCAGTATATAAACCTGTTATTCTGATGGGATTGGCACATCACGCTTCCATGTGAACTCTGCGCGGTTGGTCTCCAAGTGACATATTCAGTGGAAGACTCATAGAAAGTGGTGAGTGGGCAAAGAAGCTATTATGTGTTCAACGTGATTGAAATCGTGGATTAGCACTTTCTCTGTTTGGTTATGGAGGTGTTTGGCCGGGTAGACTGCGGTCAACTTGACCCTTCCAGACTCTGAGAAAGGCGAAATCCGCCAAAACGTCAGTTTCTGCGTAAACAAAGAAAAAAAACAACACCTCATCATTGCTAAACAAGAATGTAAAGAATTGTTCAAGTTATTGGGTTAATGACTTCACCTTGAAGACAATCTTTTTTCTTACTTTAAATAGCTCTTAAACGTTTTTCCTATTTCGATAGCGCAGCTGTTAGTGGTGCAGTCTATCAGGAAGCATGGTGGTGGTTCGACGCTCTCACCAACGCTCTCCTCCTATCCATCTGGGAACGCCTCAGCTCAGGTACCTCCAAGACTGCAAGGCGAGTCCACCGAACCAGAATTCTATAACATTTACAAAAGAAGACGAAATCCTCAAGAAGCAGCAAACAACACGTGAAATATTCGAAGACCTTTGTGGACGATGAACGCATGGAAAATGTCTCGAATGCAAGAAGTGCTGGGATCCGCACAGTAGATTTGATGACGGCTCAAATAAAACAAAAAAAAATGAAATCTTGCTTATTGCATAGCTACCCAGATTTACACCAAAAAGTATGAAAAGGTGTGGGTTTGTGAAGAAAAGCAGCATCGGAAATAAAGCGAAGAAATATGAAGCCTGAGCTGAACATTACGCGCATCGCCATCGCTGAGGTTGAGCGCATGATCCCACAGTTCCTCGTTGTTTTTCGCAGCTTGAACAACATCTGAGCAGACACAAGCGAGTTAACAGAAGTGCTCGGCTACTACCATTACAATGTCGAAAAGTACTCGTCCGGCTAACACTGAGTGAGGATCTGATGGACTCATACTGGTGTACGGTCATGTTCCCGGCGACTTCGACAACAGTCTGTTAATAACTGCTTGCTCTTGTACATTCAAATAATTTCTCGAAGGATAGATACAGCTACGCTAGGTCGATGGCTGGTTACTCTGATACACGCCTTCTGATTTGGCGTCGACAGACGAAACCGAGTTTGTCTCCATGAAAACACTCAGACCATATGTTTTGGACCGTAAGTCAGCAGATGTGGAAAAAAACTCATGCTGAAAACACTACGATGTCCTGGATAAAGGATAAAGGATAAAGCTTTCGACGTTGATCAATCCTTGAGGGATGCGCCAAGAATTCGACTTCATTATGCATCGCTGAAGGTGACTGAATGCATATCTGGCCTTTACTATGACTCGCGGTGGCCTACCGATGTATCGAGCCAGTGTTGCTATCCTCCCAGACAAATCTCGTGCCAATATACCGACCCCGGAGGGATGAAAGGCTTGGTGGGCTATGGGCGCGGGGATCGATTCCACGTGTATGTCGCAGTGGCGCCTCCAACCACTGCGCCACACACGCCTTAGTGTCCAGGATAAAGCCAAGAACTCTTTTCCAAGTTTTGAAAAAGATCACTCAGCGGTATGTTGCAACCTTCAACGAATTTGTAGCAGTACTTCTTCGAGTCGCAACAGTTTCAATTCAGCGATAAAAGCATATAGCTTCTAGCAAATCTCTGGGCTCAAGAAACTGATCAATCGATGGTTAACCATAACTTGATACTTGATACTTGAACGGCCCGTCACTAGTTGTGCGAACCCCAGCATAATCACCATTTTTCGGAGATTTGCTGGTTAAGCCATTGTGGTTCGCTGGAATCCCGAGGACAGCCTGGCTAAAAGTCTGCCCCAGTTCGTCACCACGACACGCAGTCGCAGCCCTTGTGGATCAGAAGGAAATTTAGCACGAAGCGACTTTGATACTAAGATGGTGGTGGATCCTGGTATCGGTTTACTCTTAGCTAGCCTCCTGATAGAAACGCCGGATTCCTTCTCAGCTTGGGAGACCCTGCCGGGAGGACGAATCTCCCGCTCTACATCGCAGTCCGACACCTAGGAACTCCTCCCAACGACGATGAGGCGGGTTAACCATAAACTGAGATTAAGTCTTGTTGAGAGGAATTTGTAGAAAAAGAACGCTAAAATAGTGTACTACTTTCTCATCAATGAGTATTTCAGATGTAGCAGTTGATTTCGTAGATCGTCAGAATCACGTCTACTAGTGAATCTGTCAATTTTCTATTAATGTTGTAATGTTTCTTATCACATACAACGAATCAACTAGGAAAATTCTAGGAACAGTAGTGCTTAGGAGGTTCTTAGTCCTATGAAGGAAAAGGAAGAACGCGATGTCAGACTTTCTTCACAAATCATGCACTAAATTTCAAAAGATGACCAAAAAAGTTGCTTTTAACAAACCTGATGAGCTCTTTTCATGCGTTCTTTGTACTGCGCTAAAAGCCGCTCAACATGTTGCTCCATGAAAAAGCAGAACATTCGCGGCTTGCAGGGCTTCACATATTTCTCATATTTCTGCTGCTTAAGCCGGTTTGAAATCGATTCAGGCAATGGAGATGTACAGCGGTTCACCGTAGGATGCGATGTTTCACCTCTATAACACAAATTTCGCTAAATGATGTACAGATGTAGTTTGTTATAATAACAGGATCTCGTTCATATCTACAACGATTATTTTTTTGATATTACACTTGTCGCTACTACTTGTACTACTACAGGAAAAGGATAAAAGGATGAAGTAGTAGGCATTGCTCAATTAGTAGGCACTGGTCAACCACGTAGGGATGCATCATCTATTCGCCTTCATTAAGCATTATAGATGTGATTAAATGCAAGTTTGCACTATTCAGTGAGTTGAGGGGGCATTAGCTGTGAACCAATTCAATATTTTAAGCCTTCCGAAGATGTCTGGTACCAATTTTCCAACCACGTGAAACTTGATTTACCCAAGATGCGGGATCGAGCCAACCGATTACGTGCGCCTTGAAAGGGACCTTTAACCGCAGCGCTCCATAATCGGAAATGCGCTTCTAGCACGTGTAGGTAAACAAAGTAATGGCACCGTGAATGAGGCGATTACAGCTGATATCGTTGACATAACTATGAATAATGCTGCTGTATTTTTAATTCATGAATACAGATTTTAGTATAGGAAAATAGGAGATATGCGATTTAAAGTCGAAAAACCAGAAAAGGCAAAGATGATATTTAACATGTTTTGCTCTTCATTACATTACTTTAAATCGGTGCAATGTGCTAAAAATATTAACATAAAACAGTGGGACCTTGATGGGGTATACTGTGATGAGACTCCATAGGTCCTATCTAATCGTTCGTGCTTCACTGGATGTGGCTGTTCTTTTGAAGTTGATGGCACAACATCGACACAAGGAGGGTTATGTCGGAGCTCGTCCTCATAGGCAACAAAACCTCGATGGGATTTATCAGGGTCCACAATGATATTTTGGACTCCGGTAACGGAGCCAGGAATCCCATGTACCGATGACACGCCGTCTCGTCCAGTCACATCGAGTCGATAAGTACGAGTTTCTGTGGCCTGCAAATTATACGGTTATACTAAACGTGAAGGTTTAATGAAAGAGATCTTTCAAAACATTTGATTGGAACATAAGATCTATATATACCTTGTTGCAGCATGTTTTGGAAAAGTCTAGCAGGGAGATGGAAAGGCAAGAGCGCAATAGAGAAGGTACTAATATGTACAATATCGAATCGATGACAATAAACAATTTCAAACATCACATTCTACTGGCACCTGATCTGCACCGGAGTGAAGACGACCGCGTACATCATCAAGCACTACTTAGGCGGGCAGCATTGGTGAATGGACGATGTAGCTCTTATCTAAGCGCTTCGATACAACGAAGCAGGTTAAGATTCGCCTCAATCAAGAACGGCCAGGAAGGAGGACACTCAGTCGGCCCAAACCATGCCCAAACTCGAACACCTGTGACATACATGGAAGAATCACTTCGCTTCGCTCACATCACTATAGAACAACACTTCAACTTAAGGCGCTGCCATCAAACGTTGTCTTGTTTCTCGTATAATCCAACCGACACTATGCTCAACTTCATTAAAGACATTTAGAGTGAGAATGCGACAAGAATTGAAAGCTGGATCAGCAACAACTCGAGCCTCAGCTTCTCCTTCCAGAACAACGAGTAGCTATCAGCTCAGCTAAATTCCGATCTATATGGTCCACAAGCCGATGATGTCCTATTTCTATGGTTAACAAAGTATGATGTTCTGTAATTTGCTGCAGACAAACCAGATGGTCAGCACCACGAGATCGTAAGTCACCTCAAGAAGCTCATTGCTAAGGTAAAGGAAAAGCGACGAAAAGGACTCAAAATCCTACTAATGCACAATTCTACCTCACGCCGTGAAGTTAAGGTTGAAGGAAATTGAAACTGAATAGACTATCAAAGCAAACCCTTTGCACAGTCTGGACGTAGCACACCTATCACCTACTTCGGGTTGAACGACAACAGACTTGACAATCACAACAATGCCAACGATGAGCCGATGTCGAGTCACACCGCTTGTCTTTCTAAGAGAAGGGATCCTGTTCTATCCAAAAATTGACACATTGTTCTTGATAATCACAGCGAATATATCGTTACCTAAATTTCTGTTCTCAGTAAATAAAGTTGCAAGTGGAAAGGTTGTGTTGTGAAGACCGGCAAGGGCTTCTGTCCCGAGCTAATATGTAAGGTGGAATGGTGAGAAAATACAAAATGAAACATCTGAAACAAGATTTAAAATATTGGCGAGGTTCGTCATGCATTCCGGTTCTAAAAATAAATGTCCAGTGAATGCGATCTAGAAGACGCAGGTAGATAGTCAGATTTGATCAACTTATCATTACTTATTTATTCGAATCACTACTGAAATGAGTTCACACATAATCATAGGTTTTGTGCAGATTCTCGACCTCAGTTCCAGCTATCATAAAAATGACTTTACGGACCTTATTGATAGGGGACACTTTGATGTTGACCATACTCTTCAGCGGCGCAGCGCTGAACGTGGTCCTTATGACAGCGTGTGGCGGCTGCTGGCCGTATCGCGCCAGAGGCGACGCACCTAGGCCGCCGATCTGCACGTGTGACGTCGACTGTCCCATTGGCGCCGAAATCGAGGAGTCCAGCGGACTCTTGTATGTATCGCGTACCACGTAGTGCTGTTTCATCATGTCACTGGGTCTGAAGAAAAGGCGATGAAATATCAGACTGTTATCATTATTCCTCAATATTAGATAGAATGAGAACCAGTTTTGTATGACTACACCGGGAATTCTTTTGCTGTCGACGACCTTCACTTAAACTTAACCAGTTCTCCCAAGGAACGTGTAAAATTGTGGATTTCACGACAGATTCAAGAATATGTTGACTTTTTTATTTACTGCCCATTACCATTTTTCACGACAGGATATGTGTGGTACAACTACAATGGTGCTGAGATATTTGCAAACCACATGGTGTGGTGGTGAACGCGTTAGCCCCGGAAAGGGTAATAGCGCGTTCGTTCCTCACCGCAGACAGCTGCGGTCCGGAGTTTTGCAAATATCTCAGCACCATTGTGGTTCATTCAAGAATAGATTGTATTAGCTTCGCAACTATCTTCACAAACATATTTAATTTCTAATCTACACAGCAATATTCCAGATAACAGCTCTACCAAATCGGAAACTTTAACCGCGAGCGACCTTAAGTGAAAAACTCTGCATATTTGAGCAAATTTTGCAGATCTAACAGTAATTCTGAGAAATTTTGGCTTCATCTTACAACAGACAGGGCCACAGTTCAAAAAAAGCTCCCAAGAAGCACAGTATACCGACGATAACACCTAAGGACAATACGAAAAAAACATCATGAGAGTTCCAAGAGTTTTTTATACTAATGAAAATCCTCTTTTAATTGCCTTTTCCTTCATACAAGACGATCTTCCGTTTTTTTCTCGAAATTGACGAACCGTTGCGCTCCACGCTCGATGTAAATCGACGGCTTGTAATTGCTTTTCTGAGGGCGAACTTGCTGTTGGTAGAAATCTTGGGCGTATGGTGTTCTAAAAATGAAAATACTAAGTCATCAATCATATAACAGCTCCAGCATTATCTCATCTATCCTGGAGCGCGTATGGCGCAGTGGTGGAGGCGCCTTGCAACACGCATGGGATCGATCCCTGCGCCCATAGCTCACCAAGCCTTTCATCCCTTCGTGGTGGGAACACTGGTACCAGATTTGTCTGGGAGGATAGCAGGACTGGCTCCATACATCGTAGGCCACCGCGAGTCATTGTACAGGCCAGATATGCACTCAATCACCTCCAAACGATGCTGAATGAAGTCGAATGCATGGCGCATTCCTCAGGGATTGATCAACGCCGACAGCTTTATCCTTATTCTTTATTATCTCATCTATTCTAAGCCATCAGTTAGGATGAAACCAAATTTTCACCAAACTGAAACGAAACGATAGTGACAACGGGGCAGTTTTATGATATCTTCTCACTGAAAATGTTTATAACCTATAGCCAAAAGGTTCCTTTATATTTTGTGCACATTCTTCTTCGTTCCGTAAAAGTTCCTCGTTCTTCCAAGACAGAGAAAAAGTGTAAAAGTGAAATAAAAGTTGCGAATTAAAAAAGCATCATGTCGTTAATGTAATAAAGATAGTAACAGTAAAGCAGCTTAATGAACTAATAACAATTTCCCCAAAGAAAATACACGAAGGATAAAAACAATCCAAGTCGTGAAAGGGATGTGTATCACATATGAGATATCCTTACGAAGGAGTTTTGGAGTGCAAAATTCAAGCGAAAAATAAGGGAGTGCAAACAGCTTTTGGAAATTATAGAGAACATAGAATACAGTAAAGATCTCACACAAATGTGGTTCTCTGGTCGACCATGACCTCTAGTCAATAGAGTAGTTCCCTATAGCGTCGTTTAGCATGATTAGAACACATTCTGTAGATCTTTACAAAGCTTGAATACCATTTCAGCGCTTCGATGAATTTATAAATGAGACAAGAAGGTTGCAGAACTTTATCAGATTGATCCACGACTGATGTTTACTTCACCATTGTTGATAGAAATTTAAAACTACTTCGAGATTTCTGATCCATTAATGTGCATTGTGACTGGATCTGGGTTCCAATACTTGTTTTTTATCGTTTTATTACACCAGCCTTCGTCACATATTATGTCGATCCAAACAGTTTTGCATTCGGTTTTTTTTTCTTTCATTCACCACCGAAAAAGGTGTCAAGATTTATATCATGGTTCTACTGAACTTGAAAAAACTTGTCTTCTTCATGATGTCATTGAATACCAGCAGAACGTAATCCTTCTCGGAATTCCGAGATGGCTCTGCTAGAGCGTTCTCAGATCATCGCCAGAGACATTAGCGGATCTTAATGGATCAGGAGCTTCCGCCAGACAAATCTGGTATCAATTTGCCATCAGGGAGCCAGGTTGGTCCGATACAGCGTCGAACATAGAGACAATCTACGCATTGCAGAGCTACTTCGCTACAGTGGCCTCTGACTAGTAATTCTTAGAAAGGTAGAAGCAAATCTAATGGATTCTTATCAAACTGAATTCCATTAGTATATGAAAAGATATACCAAAAATCTGAAGTTTCAGCTTTACTTACGTAGAAATATGGACATGCGTTCTGTGATAGTCCGGAGCTACAGGCACATACTGGCGCATGAGTGCTTTTTGCGACGGCGAGTTGGATGGCACTGAAGACGTTGCTGCAGTTGAGCCGGCCGAATGTGGCGACGTCATGATTGTCGAAGAGCCAGCCATTGAAACTAACGACGATGTTGATGGCACCACAAGGCCAGACGAAGTGACAAAAGGCTGAATCGCTGCCGTAGGAGAAGGCAACTGAGGAGGTAATGGTGACGTTGAACGTGATGAGGCGCTAAAAATCGAAAATCTGCTTGAATGTCAGAGTAACCTTCTTCTTGGGTAATACGACGGATTTTTCTAGTAAGATAAAACAAATCTTTGCAATACTTGTCATTACTGAATACCCACACTTCAAGATATTGGAGTGTTAAATACGTAGGAATTTGTGAGTAAATCACAAAAAAACCAAAGGCTTAAAAGATTTGCAATCTTGGCCGAGATTCATGTGCGATTACTAAAGTGTTACATTGTCAGCGAATAAGCAGCACAATGTGGGTCAAATGGATTTCAGCTACACTCAGTGAGTTTTGAGAATGTTAATCCAATGAATACCTGTCTTCATTAGAGACAAATGGTGCTGGATACAAGTTCCCATTTGTTACGCCGTTTGGTATCTGAAACGATGAGACTAATAAAACTACTAGGAACATCGAGCTCTCTGATTCTACGCTAACTACCTTAGAGTTTTTGCACAGCATGATTTCCATTAATTGAGGATGAACCAGCTGACGCCGGAAGGACAGAAAGTAGCCGGTCCTGACAAATAAGTTTCCTCAGAAACACTCATTTCTAGGAGACTAAAAGAAAGATTGGGATAAAACATTCGAAAAAAAAAGAAGGATAGGAAGCCATATTACCTTAAAAACTCGTAATAAGGCGAAAAACAGTGATCGGGAAGGTGGTCCAAATATTTCGAAAGTTTTATGTCTTTACAACTACTTTCATATTTCCTACATTCCCCATTCCCTCCTCTTGAACACATTCGCGACGATGCCCACGATGCCCACGAATCCGATGAGATAATAGTGATCTGATCGCCTTCAGCTTTAAACCATCATATCTCAGCTCATACTGAACTTTATTTTTAAATTAATGGATTCAAATAAGCAACACTGGAATAGATCATACGCAAATTTCTATGTTTTTCCTTTCGTTAATGTTCATATTTCGAACAAGAATGCAAGTGAACAGGCCAGATTTCGTCCAGCACGACATGGTGGTCTTTCCTAGTGCACCTCTTGGTTTTTTCAGCTGTTGTGCTTACGTGGGAATTTTAAACTCTGCAAAGTTTTCCAATCGTATTTTATGAAACTTTACGGATCAGTTGCTTTTTCGATAATGGAAGGCTCTTGATGACCACAAAACATGAGTTGGGAAAACCACAGAATTATAGAAGACATACGGCAATAAGTGTGTGTATGCTACTATTTAACCTATTTTACCATGGTCTGGGATATACACACATTGCTCCCAGCACTTCGCAGTGTTTTGCCGCTCATGTTGAGTCCATTGATGCATTTTTTTGTACCCGCCTATTCGATACGATATCAGCGACTCAACATAGCAATTAGGATTGAAACAGCAGTCAATTTCCACTTAAAATGGCAGTCAATGAACTCGTTTCAGAAAAGGGCTTTTGTAATTTGCCGAGCGCAGAACAGAGCTCTCCCCACGCTCGTCAAAACATCTATATTGAATAACCACTGCTTTTTTGAAAGAAGTGATGGAAAACAGTCTTTTGCGCCAAAATAAACCACCAAAAACAAAATGACCTCTACAGAGATCATATTGTTCCTGGTGTTTCCTAAATGACTCCTACAGTGGTCACGCCGCCACGTAAGTGATAATGAGAAAATTATTATTTGTTGTCGAGAAACCAGCTTTGTCGGGAATACTTTAAGATATTTGACATGCTCTTTTTCCTACCTAAAAATTGTTCACTGCAATAAACAATATCTTTTCTACTTTGAAAAGAAGACGAAGATGAAGACACGACATGCTCTCATGAAGATTTTAAAGAAAACAAGGAAAGGTCCATAACTGTACTAAAACATTAAAAATAAGATATCGGCAATTGAGTAGAACTGTACTAAACACAGAGTGGAAAATAAAAAAGTCTTCAAAACTTTAAACTAACACTCTTTCCTTCCATGTTCGCATGGTCGTGATTGATGTGCTTGAGGACATCCACGGCGGCGGCCGTGCTGGCGAATTTAACCAACTTCAATGCATAGAAAGCAGCGTCCTGGAAGTCAATTAACTGGTGCAGTTTTATTGTACTTTTTGAAGTAATGACACTGGGATAAGATAAAACTACTGCCGCTATATGCTTTTATCCTTCGAGGTTTACCGCCTCACAGTAAATCGGGGTACCTCACAGTAATTCGGAGTAATGTTAACTTCGAATTCTTTCAATATACACCAGGTTTTCATACTCACAGGAGTTCATCCAAGCTGAGAACAAACTCGACATTTCATCCTGAAGCACAATAACAGGAATGATTACGCTGCGGTAGAGACTTGCGAGCATGGTAACTTTATTTCCAGGAAAAGTAAAAATGAAGGATACCTGCAGAAAATGTGATGTTATCCAATTCCAGTAAATAAATATAGTCTACCTAGTAGCTCTGGGGAGCGATAGAGAAGAATTGAGGTTTTAGACGAGCCGCTTTTGTTCTTCAAATATTAACCGAATTATAGTTGATACATGTGAAGCAGATATCTGTATATGTGTTCTTACGATGTGCTTGAGAAAATCCAAGGCGGCGGCCGTGCTGCGAATTTACCCAACTTTAACACGTAGAAAGCGGCGTCCTGAGAGTCAAGTAACTGGTGCAGTTTTATTATACTTTCTGAAGTGATGATGACTCATCATCCCTCGTGAACAACACATGGTGGTCCAAAAGCAAAGCTCTGAGGAAGGCGAAGTCACCGAAACGTCAGCCATTGTTGAACAAAGAGAGCAAAAACCACATAAACCACATGAACATCTATACCAACTTCGCGTCAGCTAAAAAAATGGCAGTTTGTAAGAACATATATACAGATATATCGACTATTATACCGAGGTCTTATGATGCAGATACTCAACCAGTAAAACTCTCTCAACGATGAAAGTAAGAGAACTTGCACAACTACTCGGGTATGCTCCAATTCAAATACTCGCTAATTGAACCCTCATGCGAATCGAATCAAGCACTAATTTAAACCGGTGGTAATAGAGGGCGGAAAAAATCATTTGCAAAGAATTATTTCGAAAGCTTAGGAGATAAAGAATAAAGCCAAAAAGATGTCGAGGTACGAGTAAAACTCGAAGCCTCAGTTGGGCTTCGAATCCGCAATTACTATTTCCGAAAGTTCACGTGTTATACAGCACACCAACCGAGGCCTCTGCTTTGCCTTTCTCTGTCATGTTTTTACTCTATAGGTGCCATCAGCAGTCACCCATTCACGAGAATGATCTAGGGAGCACAAACTAGCATTGAACGCAGTTAAGTTGGAGCTGCAGTCAAAGTCACAATGTTTTAACTTTTATTTTCTGCCGATTCTTTTTTCCAAGACAGGGATAGATATCATGTGAAAACATGGCTGAGAAAAAGGCTAAACTCGGTTGGTGTGGTGGATAGCACGTCAGCCTCGGAAAAAGTAATCGCGGGTTCGAAGTCCTATTGAGGTTCCCAGTTTTGTTCAGATCTCAGCATCCCTACGGTTGTATTTTACACCATATCCTGCCATGAAAAAAAGAATACGCAAAAAATAAAAGTTAAAACATATTAAAGAATAAAGTGTTCGGCGATGATCAGTCCCTTAGAGTGTGGATGCATATTTGCCCCATACAGTGAATCAAGGAGGTCCACCGATTAACGGTGCCTGCGTTTCTTACCCTTCTAGATAGATCTAGCTGATTTTCCAACGAAAGCATTTCTAACTACTGCGCTACATGCGCCCGTTTACAAAGAGTAAAACACATAAATGTTATCGGTTGAGTACTTAAAGCGAAAACAACGCTATAAAATGAAATGCGAATATAGTGTTATATCGCTAAATGACTAATTTATGCTTTTTAGTGTATAATTTTTACATAACCACCTTGCTATTCGGTTCCTTGTAATCCTGAATGATTTGCGATAACATCACTTCAAAACCATTACGACCTACATTCCACGCTACAAAAGGCACATCAAAAACGATCGTCTACTACAATTAGCGAAAAAAACTATCCATAACCCAAATACCGAAACTGTGTTTGGTTCAAAGAAAAAAGAAATAATTGAAAAGCGATCAGTCGCGGAGTTTTAACGACGGGGCAGGATCTGTTTCTGTTCATAGCCGCTTGCTTCTCATCGATTCTAGAAAGATTCTATTAAGCTGAACGACATACGTTTTCCTATTCGTCGACTCCAATGTGCGTGGGTTTCGCATGGTCGTTTGTTTTTATGAAAGCGCTAGCACTTCAAAGGATTCTTTCGGATGAAAATGTCGTATTTTGTAGACATTTTTCCGAGCATTAGTAATGCTGTTAACATTTTTTTGGAATTTCGGAATGCCATGAGTCAAAGAAATTCCATCAGTCAACAACGGTCACCAAAAATTCGGAAAATTCCTCCACGCAATGATATCATTAGAAACGAAGTCAGCTGATGCGAACATAGCTCGTATATTTTCTTGTTGAGAAACTTTTCATCACTAGTAAGAAAGATGAACGAGCTTTTACCAAAGAGTCTAGATCGAACTAAATAACTGAAGCCTGTAAGCTTATTCTCAGAAAGGAAAACGCACCATCCTTACAGCGCTTTTATTTTTCTAGTCATCTTGGTGTTGTTCATCATTTCATCTTTTTCTCTCCTACATAGTGGCATTACAATAAACAGCTCCATAATTTACAGTGTGGCTGGTCCATTGAAAAGCTCAGGAAAATCACGCTATCATTCCTTTCGTGATGAATTTAATGACTGGAAATGACAAGAACTTTACGATATCTGCTTCCTCCTGTATCGGCAATGTATAAAAAAACATTAGCATAAGTAAAACGAAGAGTAATATTTGTTTGGTAAACCCATGTATCTTGGATGTGATGTTTGCTCTAAGTTTAACAAAACGTTATATCGCTGAACAACAAAAACGGACTACTAGAATACCGAACAAGTGGGAGTTATATAAAAAAAAAAAACATCAGATATGAATGAGATGCATCAACTGGGTAGTAACTTGATGAACTGGATCGAGCAGTAAACGATGTAGGGCTTGATGATCGAATTTACGAAGAAAGGATTATGCTAACAGTTTAGCTAAATTTTCAAGTAGTTTTCAAGTAAGTACACGATGATGAGCAAGCTAGTGGACAACTCGGCATGATCACCGATGTTTGGATGGCATTCTTCGTTACGTACAAAGTGCTACTGTGTCACTGATGTTTCCGTAAAGTCATCATTACATCGGAAATCTGATACATTATCACGAACCTGATCGTAGCCCTGAGCTATGAGGCTGTCGACCATAGCTCGTTGCTGTCCAAGTCCTCCAGAATTCGTCGCCGACTCGACCACTGTTAGGTGCGTTTCACTGTGTTGCACGTTCTGCTCCGCGGCTGTTACCGGCACGATATCCCCAACAGTCTGCTCAAACGGTCGTAGTGAATCACGTATTAGCTCAAGTTTATCGCGATGTCGACCAACACGGACGTCCTATAAGCGTGGAAGATTAACAAATCAACGACCAAAAATACGCCTTAAGTAAGAAATGCTGGGAGAAATTAGGAACATAAAAAAGGAAACAATCATGATGAAAAGACAACGTGAACACCACTGAATGAATGACCTGCAAGCTCAATCGCCAAACCCGACAACCTGAAGATAGATAGTAACCTAGAAAAATTGTATTATCCTACCAAAAATAACGAGCTCACAAGATCACTAATGAATTTCATCGTCGAAAAAAGTGAAGACTACTTGTGCACTCCCAAATTATTAAAATTAGCAAAGCAATAGGATGGGATGGGATTCCCAAACAAGTTCTATTTCGAAAGTATAACAAACCAACCTACAAAGTCTCACTAGTATAGTTCGATACTTGGACGGCCCGTCTTCACTAGTAGTGCGGGCGCCAGCACAGTCTCCACTTTTTTTCATTTTTAGAGACTTGCTGACTGAGCCATTGTGGCTCTCTGGGATCCCGTGGTCAACCTGGCCAAGGTCTGCCCTGGGCTCACTAGTATAATACTACTAATACTGTTTCCGCCATGAGAAAACATCTATGACTCTTTGAAAACTGGAAACGCTCGACACCACACTTTCAACACTGTTCTATAATTTCTCTGAGTATGAACGACTGTTTCTTTGGTATATCTCTGGCTTTTTTCCCTTATTATTTGGACATCGACACATGTAAACTGAGACGTTTTATGCCAGGTATTATATTTACCCTAGCCAACCGGCCCTCTTTTCACATTCCAATAGTCCAGTATAATTCATCACATCCAGACCATTAAACCTTCCGGAATGACAGTCAATACGCATTCTAAAGTTTATGTCTGAGACAGCACATCTTGCAAAGGGCAATCGGGTGACTCACTAGACTCATTCATTCTCAGTGGAAATTCACACCGCATCCAATCTACACGTCAATGCGGCAATCAAATGTCCTCAAATGTTCTTATCACTGACTTTTATGACTTTCGAATGACCCATTGTGTGTAATTCTGAAGGTGATTCGGTAAGCAAACAGAGCTTACTTTGCGATGATTCCCCATATTTCTCACTTTTACGACGAACAACCAAAAGAAGATGTAACTAAGGGTATCATTATATCCTCTTGGCCTCCAGTCCTTTGAAACACTCTGCAGACGTCACTAGGAAAAGCAAACTTCACACATTAGTGACTCATTAAATGATGAAGAAATAGTGAACGATACACGATACAGCGTTCGAAGTTGATCAATACCTGAGGAATGCGCCATGCATTCGACTTCGTCAACTTTTGTTGAAAGCGAATGAATAGATGTATGGCCTACAGAATGACTTGCGGTCACCTGTCGTTGTATCAAGTCATTGTTGCCATCCTCCCTGACACTAGTGGTACCAATTTGTTGACACCGAACGAATGGAGTGCTCCGTGAGCCCGGGACGCCAGACTGAACCAACGGCCACGTATGTATTGCAAGGAATCTCTAAACACTGCGCTACACGCCCTATGAAGAAATACTAATAACAATCGTATGCCAAATGGTTGATTTCGAAACTTCCCCATTGGTTCCCCCTACAACTACTGCAATACTATTAGAATCCAAACCAAAAAAAGCGCATGGAAAAAATGATATCCCAGGGCCTACCTCGGCATTGATCAATAATTCATTGTTTTCTTGAAATGCAAACACAAAGTTGTTATTACAGCATTTATTTATTCACAACAGCTGAAGTTTAGGCAGTTCCGCATTATCCATAGCCCAGAAAGGTTAAATTTCCGTGCAATCTACTCAGCCAAACACTTTCATAACCTCAGCATATAGCACCTAATACATGTATTTTCATTCGCATGATAAACAGCTTCTCCTAAACAATAATCTTTATGTTCTTTATAAGTCATCCAGTTACTTGGTGGAAACTAGCCGCAAAAAGTCTTACATGGGTGAGAAAGGAACCCGGCCCAGGTCAAAAAACCAACCCGGGGTCTGCAGCGAGGTAACGCGTTACGACAAGGCACTCTTCCGTTCATTGTGGCGGATGGTCATGGATGAGTAAATCCATGGCTTATGAATTCAGTGGACATTTGTCGTCTCCTTCCACCCCATCCGGACTCAAAAAATAAGCTCTGAGGATTTGGGATTTGCTTAATGCGTTATAATATTCCATCGTCACAGTGTGCATCATGGGAAACTATTGAAAGACATTCGTTATCACTGTCTCGTTTCTAAAAAGATTCATAAAAGAACAAAAAAAACTGGGACTCGATTTAGATAACAGTGCAAGCACGTGCCTGAACTACCATGTCCTACGATTTAATCGCCGTAATCAAGTTGGCATTTGTTTTCCGAATTCCAGTCCAAGACCAAGATGATTGATGCACGAGCGATAAGTCATCTAGTAGATTACTAGTAACTAAGACCTTGGGAAAAAAACATGATCGTAATCTCCGCCTTGATCTCATCCAAAAATTCCAAACGATAAGTGTTGAAATCATTAAGTTCGAATCGCATCGAGTTGATCGCTACGACAGACGGTCGTAGTATCACAGTGTTGAAAAACCAGCTAGGTTTTAACCCAAACAACATGAAAGTGACAGGAGTAGGCATGAATAGATGGAAATAACCTAAAAGGTGGCAAATCGACAATGCCATAGATGTATGTCAGTTTCCTAGAATTCGTTGCTGACATAATACGTCCTTGCCATCAATGGCTTACAACATCATCATGGCCGAGCACTGCCATGTACGGTTAGGGTTCCTCATCTTTACGTAACGTCACTAAAGATTAGAGGGAGTTCACAATTTCCACCTGGAAGTAAAGCCGAGGGTAAGCCGATGCCATAGCAGAACCCATTCAGCTATCGTGAGTGCCCTTGCAGTGCAAACAGTTTTAGAAAAAAGCATCGTACTAGAAGTGTGAAGCTCTTCGTTTCTTCTGAACGATGGGAAACAAGGGACTACCTTTGCAGCTCTTTGGAACGAATGGAGATAACTGCTGCCTGTTTGAGTTACCAAATGAATAATGGTATTAAAAGTGATACAAGTCAAAAATTAGTAAGATCTTTAAAACAAGCACGAGTTTTTCCCAACTTGAAAAAATCGTCCCTCAACTTAACTCCAGACCTTTTTTTGTTCATTCTCCCTACTCTCTCTTCGAGAACAAACTTTCCTTTGATATCCTGAACTTAAAGGAGATTTTCAAATAAAAATTCCCATCAGAAGTAACTTAGGAATGGTTCACAAAGGGACAGAAAAACAGCCATTCGCTCTTTTTCTACGGCGTTTGGAGATAACTACAATCACACCCAACGCTGGCATTCGAATTCTCCTCGTGACGCGCTGTCAGAGAGAGGGACTGTGAGAAAAAATGGATGACTATTTCGATGAGAAGCTGTAGAAGAAAGAAGGCGGAAAATTTAAAATCAACGGATCAATACAGTGGATCAATAGGAGAACCGATACAAGATAGCTGCAGATGTCACTGACAAGATTTATTGGCTTATTTATTCCATTTCCCATCCTTTTAGTGGCTAATCCAAACGCAAAAAATGCGTTGAACACTTGAAAGGAACAGCAGAATCGCATCATTTCTCCCATAATCGAGTTTTTCAGGACTTCAGAACTCAAAAGAAGAATGGGAACGGATGGCCTGGAAAGAAACCCAGGATGCATTTTCTCACAGTTTTTAGAGTTCCTTTAGTTCCCATGTGATTTTATATCCATTTATAACTAATGGTACTTTAATTTGTACTAAGGCAAGTTAAGAGAAAACCGGACTAAAGATAAATCCCTTAACTTCTGAGGAAAACGATTGTTTCCCTTTAGCCCAGGAAATCAAGCAAAGTCCATAATTTCTAATAAACAGCATCAACCAGTATAAAAACTTAGTGATCCCTTATTTTTTTCACTCGAACCCCACAAAGACAACTGACTACAACCTTCTACGCCGACTATACACCTCTTCACGATCACATCTGATTTTTCTCTAAACAGCTGACCATCGCACACATCGATCGATTAACCAGGCCATTCGGTTAACGGTAGCCAATATAGTGCTTTACAGTTTGACTTAAGTTCTTTTTCAATAAATAACACATTTGTAATGGAGGCAAAGGTCAATTATGATGAGAAAAATACCACGCACTGCTGATCTTCGACGATAGAAATCGCCGTGTTCATGATGATGTGCTTATCGATCGCCGGATCAGCTAATTGTTGATTTATCGATCGGTACGGAGAGATGCACCACAATGACCGAGATGGAATCAAAATGGCAAGATGTGTGATGACTCACGCCCAGATATCGATTGATGTGACAAGGAATGTTACGACGCTACTATGCCGGCTACTAGAGAATCGCCTAGTGATTGATTAATCGGAGAAAAATCGAGAAAACGTTAAGAAATCAAAAATCAGCGAAGAAGACGAACATGAAGAAAACACCGGATAGAAGAGACGAGATGACGCAAACTTTTAGTTTTGAATGACTACTGCCTAGGAAATGACAACATTTTTTAAACAGGTTACGGAAGAATAACATTGACGAGCGAAGTGCAGAAAAACACTCAAGTTCGGACGAGTTTTCCGGTTTCAGTTGTTTCGGGAAAGAAGAAAAAAATGATGAAAATCGGCTTAGAACTATGAATTACTAACGAATGAGCTCCATGAGAAGCAAAAATTTGGATTCATTCATAAAGAAAGAGGGAAACTAGTAGTAAAATGTGTTGAGCCAACAGACGGAGGGTTGCCTTAAGAACAAGAAGAAATCAGGATGAGACATCATATTGAGCACTTATTTAGCACCAAAGTACTTCAAAGAATTTGTGGATGACCCTAGCACGAACGAGTAAAGCCCCTTCTCCAGCTGAAATAGCGCAAGAAGGAAAGGATTTGGTAGCACAAAAATGTTTGAGAATGAAAGAAGATCGGAAAAAACAGTTGTAAAGAAATAACAACCACATTATTGTGAACTAGAATTACCTGCATGTTATTGTCGTTGCGTTGATATCGTTCATGACCATTCGCCCGCATGGCATGACTTACTACGGAGTGGATTCGATCTCCAGCAGTACTCCTACTGTTGTCGTCGTCGTCGTTGTCGTCTTCAAGTCAAGTCGAGGCGTTCAGTACGCGTCTAGCGGTCGCCGCTGCTGCTGCCGCTGCTGCTGTTCCCGATGACGGCCGGTACCGTCGCCGCTGTCGCTCGCTATCGCCCCGCGTCGACGCCGCCCGAACACGTTCGCGCCGCCGCACGCGGCGCCCCTTGGCCGCATTCCTGCGGCTGAGTCTCCGCGCCCACGTCGGCTGTCGTGTCGTCGTAATGCGGCCGAATTCCAGAAGCTGCGTTTCCGCACACCACGTTGTACTCCTTGTCGTCGTCGTTCTGCGTCTTCCGCTCCGTCAACGTACACTCGACGGCGCTGGCGATTCTCGCCGCTTACTGTCAGATCACCGTCGGTGCTGACAGGTCAGGGCGCAGCACTTTTGATCGCTGCCGCCGCCGCCGCCGCCGCCGCCGCTGCTATCAACAGCCGTTTTTGATCTCCGCCGCCTTCCGCCTGTCAGCGGCGGCACCGCCGCGCATAACCACGAATTCCAGTAACTTAACAGTGGTCAAAGGAAAACCTCTGACGGATTTTTTTCTCGTTTACTTGCTGCTTCCCTCATCTACAGGATAGCACCGATGGTTGATAGAATCAGCCATTTGACTAGGTGCGATGTGAATCACGTTGCGGTAACATGCGTTGATTTTAGTATTGAGTAAAGGTGCTGTGCAGATTCGGTATATTCGGTGCCTACCTACCTACCACAGGTGCTGAATGAGTCGTGGGAACAGATATTTTCGGCACATCACCAATGAAACTCGTGGAAAAAAATGTGCAAGTTCTGGATTACGAATATTTGATAATAATCGACTTGAAGAGTGAATAATTTGACTCGTTTGAAAACACGAGTGCGTCATCGACTGGTTCGAAAATATGCGAACTATTCCTCTCTACTCCTGTAAAGTCAGCACAACAAAGCGCTAATCTTCTAAAAACCCCCAAACGAAAGAGGTATTCTACTGTGGTTGTACATTTCAGTTACTGGCGTGTAATCTTGTTTAATTCGAATATCGAATATTCGAATTATTCGGATACTTTCTGGATAAAGGATAAAGGATAAAGCTCTCGGCGTTGATCAATCCCTGAGGGATGCGCCATGCATTGGATTTCATAAAGCACGGTTCGGAGCTGATTGAATGCATATCTGGTCTTTACCTTGACTCGCGCTGGCCTACCGATATATCGAGCCAGTGCTGCTATTCTCCCAGACAAGACTGGTACCAATTTCCCGACCTCTGGAGGGACGGAAGGCTTGGTGGCCCACAGGCGCCGGGATCGATTCCACGTGTGTTGCAGGTCGCCTGCGACCACTGCGCCACACGCGTCCTACTTTCTGGAATGGATTTAAATATATGTTTGTCGAAAGTGTTCAGCCTACATCTCAGTTACTGACGTGTAATCTTGTTCAATTCGAATATCGAATATTCGAATTATTCGCATACTTTCTGCAATGTATTTAAATTATGCTTGTCCAAAGTGTCCAAACCTTCTGCATCATTTACGCCATAGCTAAACTCAAAGTAAACTTCGCCAGTCGTGGTAAAGAACATTCCTTTAGAGAGGCTTTTTCGTATCCGGATTTACTAAAAGGACCATATCTCGTCGAAAAGTCTAGTGATCAACATGGATTCGTGTACAATAACTAGTACCTATCAATAAACAATGTATGACAATTGCTTGCAGGAAGTTTGGCTGTCACGTTATTGTGCACTTTCACCAAAGGGGTTAGGGGTTTTCAATAAGTTACGGTCTATGGCGACAGTTCCATCTGAATCTGGCGGAGCATTCCGATGGTGGCGTCAGTAAAATACGCTTTGAGCCACATCTTAAGCAAGTCAGCTCTGTTAACTGGTCTAGAATCATGTTGGAAGGTTCAGAATCTAATAGCAAAATGACTTCCAATCCAGGAAAGTCTTCCCTTCTTCAAAATTTCGTCGGAGTTTTGTGTGTTGATTTCCACTCAGAAATCCGAGAAAATCCAGGCCCTCATAGCATCTGATTCATACTGAAGGCGTTATTGAAGTCGTCCGCTTTTCTGGACACATTTCTAGTCATTGTTGTCCCCTTAATGCTTTAAAGTGAGCTTCAGTTTCTCAGCTTGAAGAACGGCACATATGATGGAGGCCTTCAAGCAAAACACAAGGTCGGGGGATCGAAATTTTCCACTCGATTCTGTCTCATTAAATCTGTCAGTGAATGGACATTTTTGGAAACCGTAATTAGCAGCTACAAAGTAGGCTCTTCTACAGGTTGAACGGAACTTCGGCTGACATTCAGCTGTCAGCTTAATTCTGCGCTCTCTGGGGCTTCTAGGTCGAGATTTGAACTTGTGCTAAAACCACTCCTCAGAATACTTTGCTACTTTACAATCTTGTTTCTTAAGAATCTTCAACTGGAAATGAAAAGAAATGAAGACGAAAACGATAACAGAAAGCGTAACCATAGAAATCTCAATATGTGCTTTGAAATGTTATATTATATAAACAAAAAGGCACGAAATATTTTTTTCAAAGTTCAAGTGTTTCAAAAAGAGATAAAACTGACGTTGATTTTTTTGACAGCGGGCTGAACATGGTAGTAAGAATTTTTTTGTTAACATGCTAGTGATAACAAATTTTTGGCGTGAATGCTGTAGGAGTAAAATTCGGTATTCCGTTGGTGGCAACGATCCAGTGGGTTTCTGATCCAGTTGGTTCACTAGCTGAATAAAATGGGGTTACGTGATCCCACAACTTTCTATCTGCTTGTTTAAATCCTTTCTTTTCTTTCATTACTACCTTTCTCTATTTATCGATCTGTTATATCTCTAATACAATAAAACTCTTTTTGATTCAACAGACTTCACATTTACGGATCCCAGCACTTCCATTCGATTGGTTTCTTCGCATTCACCATCCACGAAAGCCTTTGAACTTTACACATGTGGGCTTTGCTGATGCTTGCGGACTTCCGTCATCGTTACACGAATGTCGTTTAAGGTCGTTGCTGGTCGTCTCGTATCTCCCTGCAGTCCTGGGACAGCGTGCTAGAGCATTCACACTAAGATTAGCGAGAGGGAATTGTTCCCAGGCAACTCTGGTACAATTTCCCGATCCTGGAGCAATGAGAGGGCTGTTAAGCCCGAGGGTCGAACCAGCACCGTGCTCGTAATGGACGGCATCACTATCACTGCATTATCTGCCTCTAGAACTATTTCGGATAATTCCTTTCGTGCTTCATGGCTTTGCTACTTTAAAAAACCTGGTAAGGTGCTGATAGTACACATTTTGAAGCACCACAAACTTGAAGGAGGGAAATACGTCAAGTTTGTATTCGTTTTAGTTTTTATCACGATTTCTGGCATGAATCAGGAGGAGAGCAACTGCGATATGCAATTTGCAAAGATAGTAGATAGAGAAAGATTTTCTTGTTCTTTTTTATTAAAATTATCTTAAACTATCAAATTTCGTCATTGGCATGTCAACGTTACCTGAGCGTTGAGTTGACCAGTCACGGACGTGGCTGTCCTTTCGGGAGAATCGTGGTCGCAATACAGCAAGCTACCATCCGATGTACAAGGCTAATTACGTGAAAACTTGGGACAAGTGCAAATCACCCACAACAAGCAGTCATGATGTTAGTGAGGAGACAGGACGACTTGTCACATCCACAAGCTCCGGCCCAACATACTCATGAGTCACTCTACGAATGAAGAATTCAAGACAACGAATCTAGTCGAAGCACTACTTCGGGCCGTGCACCATATGAAGACGGACCATCTGGTCATGTAAATTAGCCAGGTATGTGACCCTTCGGTTCTGCATGAATTCGAACTGAATGCAGTGGAACACTGCAGAAATTTTATACTTCCACTTGTTCTACAAGAGATTTAGACGCATTTTCAACATGCTGACTTCATTGCTTCAATCCTATTCAATAAGTTTGCTTTGCTGTCATGCTGATCATGGTCAGCTCTGTGTTCAGGTTCTTATTAAAGTATAAGTATTTCTTCCATAGTTTGCGTTTCAGTAACTTGATCTTATCATATCAGATGGTTCTGTGCCATTGCTCAACAAGCTAACCCTCACTACTTTTTTTTAGTCAAAAGTGGTGTAAGTTATCCTATAATACCACGCTACCGCATTTCGTACTTGGCCCAACCGATTACGAGTAATTTTTTGATCGGCTGTGGACTTTCCGGCTTCTTGACAATTTAAAATAATTTTTCAATAACTACAGTGCTTTAGTTTTGAACATGACAGGATTGTAGAAGGGACATTCATTTATCGTTCCGTGAGTTTCAATCCCATGTACTCTACTAGTTATTGTGCTTTACTATGGTCCATTACGCAAGTGTGTTGCTGTCAGCGTGGTATTTTCCACTCCAAATTGAGTCCAGTTCCCTCTTTTTTACATCTACACATTCTATACGTTGATTATAGCGATTAAAATGAAGCCCTCCCAACGGTTTGCCGCATAATCGTGGCTGGGAGGTGTTCCTGGGTGTCAGACTGCGATGTACAGCGGGTGGATTCGTCCCCCAGCAGGGTCTTCCAAGCTGAGAAGAAGTCCGGCGTTTCTATAAGAAATCTTAGCTAAGAGTAAACCAATACCAAGATCCACCACCGTAGTGGTATCAAAGTCGCGTGGTGGCAAATCTCTCTCTGTTCCACAAGGGCTGCAACTACCTGTCGTGGTGACGACCTCGGGCAGAGTTTGGCCATGCTGTCCTCGGGATTCCAGGGAACCACAGTGGCTTAACCAGCAACTCTCCGAAAAATGGTGATTATGCTGGGGGCCCGCACAACTAGTAAGGACGGGCAGTTCGAGTGTCAAGTAAGTAAGTAAAATGAAAGAACAGTTAATTCTCAGTCAATTTATCAGCTAGCGAACTTTCTCGAAAAATAAGTTTTCTGTAAATCATCAGGTGTAGAGAGTGAGTTTTCTGGGCTCACACCTGCCATTTTGATCAACTTTTGATTAGCTATCGAGTGGGTATACATAGGACGGAGCGAAAAACTCCGGAACCCACCAAACTCAATGTGGACACTGAAGTGTCCATACAGTCTTTTGGTTCAGACCGGTGTGGACACTACAGTATCCACAGGGGACGTCATGGATTAAGGAGTAGAACGCTGACGTGATCGTTAGCTAGATTCTGGAACCCAGTATCATTTAGTGTAGTGCCAATTTCCTCATCGCTACTTCGGCAAAATTAGGGATTCTTAAGTTACCGGTTCTCTTGGATAAAAATTGAAATTCTATGCCGAGGATTTGTTCTGTTTTCTACTTACTTTGGTCTGTTTGGTAGAAAGCGGTTTTATTCGTCATGCCTGACCAGTTCGCACCCAAGAAAGCACGCAAAACGCGACAAACGCTCATTTAACATTAAAGGCTTTGGCATTGCTTAGATACTTGAACGGAAATGGTCGATAGAGCGCAAAATTTCTATTCGATTAGCATTTTATTGGTTGAGAGACTTTTTTTTTCTTAGAGTCTCAAAATAGTCGTACCAGGATGTTCTTAGGTCGCAGCCGCAGTAAGTGGCTCGGCTTTGTGATTGGAGGGACACTTGCTGCCTTGCGATTAATGTTCTTCCAGATCGGGTTCATAGATCTACTCTTAGCCGATTTTCCGAATAGATATATGGAATTTCTTAAAATGGGCAACTGTAGCGAGATCAACACTTTGGTGCACATCGTAGTACGACACTGAAGAACACTTCGTGGCCGAGGTAAGGCGGCATGTTATAGAGGAGGAAGCCTGTGTCAAGTTTTTCAAACTCCTCCAAGACACACTTTATTCCAATAAATATCTTGATTTAACTACTTCGTGAACGGGCGCGTGTGGCGCAGTGGTCGGAGGCGCCCTGCAACACACACATGGGATCGATCCCTGCGCCCATGGCTCACCAAGCCTTCCATTCCGACGGCGTTGGCAAATTACCACCCGACTTGTCTAGGAGGATAGCAGCACTGGGTCAATACAATACATCGGTGGGCCACCGCAAGTCATTATAAAGGCCAGATATGCATTCAATCACCTCCAAACGATGCTTAATGAAGTCGAATGCACGGCACATCCCTCCGGGATTGATCAACGTCAAGAGCTTCAAGTATTTCGTGGCGAAGCTAGTTTTTCTATAACCGTTGACAATTCCTTGATAAGTTGCAAGCTTGAGATTCAGGGAATCAGAAGACTAATAGGACATATTTTGCTCTATTGCTTTAATGATACTTGATACTTAGTTCATACTTGAATGGCCTGTCCTCACTGGTTGTGCAGGCGCTAGCGTAGTCTCCATTTTTCGGAGATTTGCTGGTTAAGCCATTGTGGTTCCCTGGGGTCCAGAGGTCAGCCTGGCCAAAATCTGCCACAGGTCTTCACCATCACAGGCAGTCGCAGCCCTTGTGGATCATAGGTAGATTTACCACCATGCGGCTTTGATACCAGGACGGTGGTGGGTCCTGGTATTTGGTTTGCTCTATTTGGTTTACTCTTAACTAGTCTTACTGAAGGAAACGCCGGACTCCTCCTCAGGTTGGGAGACGCTGCCAGGGGATGAATCCCCCCGCTGTACATCGCAGTCCGACACGCAGGAACAGCTCACAGCCACGATGTGGCGGTAAACCGTTGGGAGGTGCTTTAATGATGTGTTTCATTTTTTATGTCTATTTTAAATTCTAAACATCTTTAGAGCTAAAATCCTATCTAATCAATTGCTTTAATTGCCAGTAGCGAAAAAAATGCATCTTGGCGACTTCAGAAAATCAGTACTTCACCAAAGCAATAAGGAAGCTTGCATCTTCAAAAAATGATATTAGGCAGTAAATAAAAAAGTTAATGTTGTGGTATCAATTACAGCCTCAGCTTAATTAGGTTCGTTACCGTTTTGAACCTCCTAGATCAATCCCGTTGACAGGTGAATTCTGACGGCACTCATCGATAGAACTACCTGAGAGACAGGCGAAACGAAGAACCAGCATGGTGTGGTGGTGGCCGTGTTATCCCCCCGGAAAGGGTATTAGCGCGCTCGTTCTCCACCGCAGACACCTGCGGTCCGGAGTTTTGCAAATATCTCAGCGTCAATGTGCTTGCATCTTATTAGCAAAGATCTGTAAATTCTAGCGGCTTTATTTCAATGTTGAACTTTTTGTTCACCGCCTATGACTATTTTCAACGGCAGTGTATTACGTGAAATCCAACCACAGTGATGCTGAGATACAATCACATTGATGCCAAGATAATTTCAAAACCTGGATCCCAGGCCAGATTCGAACCCGCGATTACCGTCTCCGGAGGCTCACGTGTTACTCACCGCACCACTGAAGCCTTCCTTTTCTCTCTGCTAGTTTTTTATCCTGACGATGCCATCAGCAATCATCCGTCGACGGGCATGATCTTGCAAGCACAAATCAGCATTGAACCCAGTTAAGCCGAGGTTATAGTAGGAATTACAATATTTAACTTTTTTATTTACTGTCTATTGTTTACTATATTGCCCTGGGGTTCAAGTTTTGCAAATGTCTCAGCTTCACTGGTTGGTTTTTATTTCAATAAATGAGGCTGGATATAAGTCGCTTTACAGTATGAAGGCAAATCAACGCGTATGGGCGGTAATGCATTAAAAAGTAGGAGATATGGAAGGGTCATTCATCAAAAATGTTTTGGATTTTTTTGCATTGAACAAATTTCAGATTCTGTGAAAAAAATCGAGTTCTCCCTCTCCTCTGTTGCACGTCCAGTAGACCGGACATCGATCACCAAACAAATTCTTCGGATGTTTGTTACTGACTATTGTATTTGTTGATGGAACGTGGAGCAATGATTATTCTTTGTAAAAGATTATTCAGAAGAAAGAACTCCTTTCATCTACGTAAGATTCGATTTCTGGAAGACTATCAGAGTTACAGTAACCAAGGAGATTGACAGAGAGTTATGAAGGGCGGATTGAGCAATAATGACTTGCCGAGTGCTACTAAAAATTAGTAAAATGTATGGCTGTGACCGGTGATTCAAATCTTTCGACTCATTCGATTTCATTCGAATTCGAACGATCGATTGCTTGTACTCCAACTAGTGAGGAGTATCGAATACAAAAGCATTTTAATGGATCTGTTAAGCATTAGGTTAAAAAACCATAAGTGCTTTTCAATGTTTGTAAAAAATCAATCGCCGACTGCCAGTACCAATAATTCCACCATTTTACAGTTTTTAAACTGGTCGATATTTTTTCTTGATGTCTTTTTCTACTTCTTTTTCATTCTTCAAGTGCCATCGATTTACGCTACATCGACTGCGCAAGGACAACTCCTCATCGAAAACTTTTTTAACGACTTATTTGCACTAGAATGCCATAAACTAATACGGAAGAAAACGACTTTTGACCCTACATAACATTCGGTCTAATAGTTCGTCTATTTGAACTGTTCGAATTCGAATACTCGAGTTCTCATATTATCGAACATTTCCAAGGTAAATATGTTCCCCCCAGAGATTTTATTACTACTTCATTTTTGTTTTATTTTATATGATCTGTCCTCACGTCTACTCTGTGGATCCCAGCACTTCTCACATTCGATTCGTTTCCTCGCATCCATTGTTCACGAAGATCTTCTTACTTTTACGTGTGGCTTCGGTTCCTTCTTGAGGATTTTCATTTCATCTTCAATGCCGTAGAACGCTGCTGAAGCAATTCTTCGTGGAGTTCGGAGGTAGCAGAGCTAGAGCGTTCCCAATTGGATTGCAGAGAGTGATGTTTTTCCCAGACAAGTCCGGTACCAATTTCTCGAGCCCGGAGGAATGAGAGGCTTGGTTGGCCGGGGCGGAATCGAACGAGCACTATGCTCGCGAAGACGGGCACTACTACCACTGTGCTAACCGCTCCCTCCAGGAAATTTGTAAGGGTTAAAGTGCCACTGAGAACTTTTGAGAAAGGTTCTTCACTGCAGTGCAAAAATATTTCCTCTTGATATTTTTATTTTGCAAATGAGACAAATTTACATTGTCGTATTCGCTGGGTAATCGGCGATTCATGTATTACTTTAGTACGCCGATTAAGAATGTTTAGAAAAAGTCTGACCTTTGTATATTTTCGTCGATTTATCTGGAAAGATCGGTCAGCACTTGGAAAACAAGATCGGAGTCTATGAACAGAGCGCTGGTGAGAAGAATTTCAAATCGATCATCGACTACAGCTTGATGAGGCCGATTTGATAGATGCTCTATCTGCAGTCGTCGTTCATAAGTAGAAAGTATTGAATCGGTGTCGTTGAATTTGTGGATTGATCCAGAATATCATGAATGATTAGGTGAATACATCCAGCAAAGTTTGTTGGAAAATCCATATCTACGCATAAACATACTGATTGTCATAAATCCTAAATTCACTCATGCCCTGCTTCATCCTATCCTAAGAAGCTATTTCTTAATAGTGAAAATCTGTTACATCTTATCATGAAAAGGAGGAAGATAAGAGATCTATTTCAGTTAAATAGCTGCTTGAACGGCGCGCATAGTGCAATGCTTGGAGGTACACTGAAGTTCACATATGGTTTTTGGCTCGACCCTTCACAATGTTATACCCGGCCTCTCAATGCTCCAAAATCAGGAAATTGATCAAATTGATACCAACTTGTGCGAGAGGATAAAAAACTGATATGATTCTTAGGTAGGCTCCCTTAAGTTATCGTTCAGCTTCTTCATGCAAGCACCCCTACGATGCTTAGCCGAATGCACAGTAGAGGATCCCTCGAGGAGCAATGAACGCTTAATGTTTTATCCAATATTAGCCTTACTCCATTGAATAGTATGTGATGTTCCCTGTGAATACACAATTCATCGTACACAACTTAATACTCGTCAATATCAGCAAAAATTTTGCGATGAATCGCAAGAACTTGTCCGATCAGTCACACAGGTGCCAGAACAGATTCCGATGATTGCGTTTCACACATCTGTCATATAGCCAGACGCACACCTTTTGGGTGTTCCGAAGTCGTAATCGTCATAACAATGCTTAATACGACATCGAACGATTGAATGAATCAGTTCATTATTTAACAGGGTAGACGACGTCTCAAAGAAACGCTATCTCAGTTGCTGACTACTTTGGTGGTTCTAAAATGTTAGGAAGTGTAACCAACTTGTACTATCATCTTTCGTTTCCGCTAATGTATTTATTGTCTTAATCCTTTTTTCATGGGGCGTGTGGCGAAGTGGTAGGAGGTGCCCTGTATCACACACATAGGGTCGATTCCCGTGTCCGTGGCTCAATAAGCCATCCATCAGGGGTCGGCAAATTGGTACCAGACTTGTCTGGAACGATAGCAGCACTGGCTCGATATATCGGTAGGCCATCGCGAGTCATTGTAAAGGCCAGATATGCGTTCAATCACCTCCGAACGATGATTAATGAAGTCGAATGCATGGCTCATCCCTCAGGGATTGATCAACGCTGAGAGGTTTATTTTTTTGATCCCTTAATAGTTTTATCATCGTTTCTTTTTTCGCGGGTCTTAAGTTGGGTACTGAAATACATACAGGGTCAAGTATTTCAGTACATAAATGAAACCAATCGAAAATTCAGCGAGCCCAACAATAATTTATAATGAAATGCGATAGTGCTCCTTTTCCGTCGCAGATCTTTTTCCCATAGGACGTCTTCGCCAACTGTATAAACTTGCTTAGGCACAAATGTTGATTTGTTCAGCAGTGCAGCGACTTTCGGCATCAATCAGCCACCAGATACATTCTGGTTCTATTTTTTGGTATCATATGACCATAAAAACCGAAACAGTAACTATAACAGTTTGTTTATCATTATATGTTTCTATGACATGTTACCAAATATCTTGCTTATCAATTATTTCATTCCGTTCGTGGTCTCGCGTCCTTAATCGGCGAAAAACTTAGGGTTTTGCGTTTGAGTTCGGTCGCCACTTGACAACTTTCTATTGCTCATGAATGTCGCTGAAAGCTGTTAGACGGTTGATCAGGGCGCAGTTTTCCTGGACAAGCCTCGTACCAATTTTGTGGTTGAAGAAGGTCTCTCTGGTACGATTCTGAGTAGAACGAGTGGGCTTGCCTGTGTTGTGTGGCATCTCCAACTTCTGCACTTGTTCTAAGTACAGCAATAGAATTAGTAACAAAGGAAAACAATGAGTAAAAGTTATTGTCAAGAAAGTGATGCCCTCGTATCAGTTAGGTGGCTAAGTGCGATTTGTTCTGTGCGATTTCCAACGACACTGTGAACATTCTTCAATTAGCTGCGTTTCGTAATGAAGTACAAAGCCGGAGGTATGGAGACGAGGAACTGGAGACATGGGGATATGGAGGTTGGTTTACCGTGGAAATCGAGTAGTAAATTTAAGAGGGTTTAATTATTGTTGTTCACATCGAAAGGTCGCCATCGCCTTGATATAAGCGACGTGTCCGTCATTCTGTTTAGCATAAAGTCTCTGTGCTAAGAAGCCAGATCCATTTAAAATAAAATGCCGTAACAAAAGGGTTTTAGCTTGAACACTTTGAATGGGTAGATTTTTAAAGAATACTAGATAAGCGAGCAAAACTAAGCCCCAATAAACCTTTGATTTATCGGTACAGGCAATTTTGTTGACTTTGTCTCTGACCCCCAACCAACTATGGTCTTCATTTCCGTACAGGACACTCCAATGATGGAATATTTCTGTATGAAAAATAAGTCGTCAATTATTGCATTATCGTCCGATCGCAACTAATCAGAATACTGAGTACGACTTTTCTCCACTTATTGAACCAGTGAATTCGCAAGCGAAACATTAATCCGACTCTGCATATCGATGAGGTTGTTCAGCACCGTGAATAGTTAATCTTCCTACCTTTTATATTATGCCGTAGATTGGTTTATGACAGTTCCTCGCGACGGATTCCGCAACATAGCACTGAAGAAATTATCACTTTGTTCTACTAAGCAATAAAAAGATAAGGGATAAAGTTCTCGGCGTTGATAAATTCCTGAGGGATGCGCCATGCATTCGACTTCGTTAAGCATTATTTACAGTTGCTTGAATGCATATCTGGCCTTTGAAATGACTCGCGGTGGCCTACCGATGAATCGAGCCAATGCTGCGATCCTCCCATACAAGTCTGGTACCAATTTGCCGATCCCGGGGGGATGGAAGGCTTGGTTTGCCGTGGGTGTGGGGATCGATTCCACGCCTGTGGTACAGGACGCCTTCGACCACTGAGCCACACCCGCCCTCTCCTACTGAGCAAGAGACTAATGAAATTAAATGGTCGGTCACAAAACTTTTCTATTGTGTTGTGTTTGCGATAATATAACATTGATAAATATAATCACCCTTTGTTTCCTGTAACGCCAGTAATTTTGCTGTTATTGAAACTACTTGCATAGGGACCAGAAACGTCTTCATTCTTCTTGTTCTATATAGCAACAGCAAGAATGTACGAAGCGTATGAGTTCAAAGGTACTTGTAATAAACGCATGGTCGCTATCTTGGCTCCACGCTACAGCAACATAATATTCTCATTCTTCCGGGACCTGAAAAAGGCTACGGACTTGTATGGGAAAGCTATTTGAGTTCCGGTACGTCCAGCAAGATCCTATGATGTAGAGAAGAGAATGCTTGAGTAGAGCTATCTCTAGGAGTCCATAAAAATTGTGTACAACCAGCATTCAACAACATTCATAGAGACGAAGTCCTCATGTAGCAGTGGAACCAATACACAAATCCGAAAGCCTTCCTGAATGAAGAACGAGAGGCAGCGAATCAACTGAAAGAAGTGCTACTATGTGCAATAGGGCACACGTGGTGACAAGTCATATAAACGTAAATGGGTTAAAGTGGAACAGAAACCACAAAATGATAAAGCTCTCGGCGTTGATCAATCCTTGAGGGATGCACCATGCACTCAACTTCATTATCGTTGTAGGTGATTAAATGCATATCTGGCCCATAGATTAGACTTGCGGTGGCCTACCGATGTATAGATCCAGTTCTGCTATCCTCCCAGACAAGTCTGGTACCAATTTGCTGACCCCGGAGGGATAGAAGGCTTGGTGGGCCATGGACGCGGGGATCGACTCCACGTGTGTGTCGCAGTGGTGCCTCCAACCGCCGCGCCACATGCGCCCCTAAAGGAACCATACTTTCGGAAATTGATTTCCATCTAGCTTCGCCATAAATAATCGAAATTTTGCTGCATTCTTGAGCGTACATGAGACCGATATCAAAAATTCTCTGTTGTGGCCAACGTTTCAGCGCCTTCACCTTTGTTAAAAAAGCAATGATACGAATCGCATGTCCACGAAATTCTTCTACAATGCGGGTCTTCGTAGTGTCATCTAGTCGAAGTCAGTGGAGTGGAGAGCACCGTTCAGCTGTGAAGGAGAAGACGCTGAAATATTGGCCAAAATAAGGAGTTCTACTTATAACTTCGTCTAAGCACATGAATGCAACAAAGGCTGGTGGTAGGTTTGCTGGCTTCGGGGATACAAAAGCAATAAGAAAACTGGCTTCCATTCCTGAACGTCCAAATTAGCATGTCAGAAAATGGCTACATTACGAAGTGGTACCGAAAGCCAAGTAATAAAAACATCTTGAACCTCCCGTCAACGGGTGATTGCTGATGGCAAAAAGATCGATAGAACTAGCTGAGAGACAGGCGAAACAAAGGACCCGCATGGTGTGGTGGTGAACGCGTTACTCCCCGGAAAGGACAATAGCGCGTTCGTTCCCCACCATAGGCACCTGCGGTCCAGAGTTTTGCAAATATCTCAGCTTCGTTGAAGTTATATTTCGCAATATACCCTGCCATCAAAAAATAGTAGGCAGTAGCAAAAAGGTTAAAAACATCTTGGTTCATTACCTCTCCTCTCACCCCTCTCACACGAAAAGGGCGCTGGTAAGAAACATGTTTCGAACAGCAACCAACGTGTGCACGGGAAGAGAGCAGAGAGAGGAGTCTTGGAACTTGGTGCGGCAAGTAACAATTTCTAATGGCTACGAAATTGTAGCTCGGGATAGGTGTAGAGGAAATCCTAGGCCTCCAAACGACAACTCTAGCGGTAAAATGGTCCCGTTTATCCTACCCTTCATCTCAAATGATGTAAGTGCAGCTATAAAACGCTGCTTAAGAAGGGCAGGTCTAGAGAATTCGGTAAACGTAGTTGAAATGCCACCGAGTAATCTTAGGCGCCAACTAGTTCGTAACTGCCTATATGACAGTCTATGTGCAACGCAAAATTGCATAGTTTGCCCTAATGGTAGAGACGGTGATTGCATGAGCTCGGGTACAGTTTATCTGATCTCATGTAAGGCGTGCGGAGACGAATACATTGGCGAAACGGGCAGACCCCTCTGTGTCCGCATAAAAGAACACCTAGTCGGCAAACGTAAACCAAATACCCCACTAGGCACGCATAGGACCCAGAGACATAGCGGGGAGGACTTTGAGGCACGTGACACGATCCTCGCGCAGGAATCGAGAATACAAGCGCGCAAAACTCTCGAGACGTTCTGGATTATTTCCAGAAATCCGAAAATGAACCGCAGGGAAGAATGCCTCATTATCACGCGTGATAATGGGCAGTATATAAGGCTGTTATTTTGATGGGAGGGGGCATATTACGCTTCCATGTGAGCTCTGTGGGGTTGGTCTCCACGCGACATACTCAGTGGAAGCCTCATAGAAAGCGGTGAGTGTGTAAAGCTGTGTTCAATGTGATTGAAACCTTGGTTCAGCGTTTTCTCTGTTTGGTTATGGAGGTGTTTGGCCGAATAGATTGCTGTCAACTTGACCTTTCCAGGCTCTGAGGAAGGTGAAATCCGCCGAAGCGTCAACTTGTTCGTGAATAAAGAATAAAAATAACACCTCGTGTTTGCTCAACAAGAATACGAAGAATTACGAAAGCAATAGTAATAAAACTAGGTTCTTCCCACGGTGCACTTTAATTTTGCTGTCTTTCATTGCCAATATTTCCCTCCCATCTGCAAACTGGGGTTATACCTTCTTTTGCGCGATTCAACATGCACACGTTCTCAACATTGCCGGTTTTTCGACAACTGTCAATAATGTGTCGATGAATCGAGGGTAGTAGTCCAGAACGTGAGGAGTTAACAGGCTTATAGAAGAAATGTCGTCATATTCTCCTAAGAATATATATATATATATATAAATGTATATATATATATATACATATATATATATATATATATATATATATATATATATATATATATGCGTCCTACAGGTTGAAGTTCAGCTTATGCAGTCGTTCCATGCAGTAGGTAGGTAGGACCTTTGTTGGCAAAGTTTGTTGGGTTGATAAGATTAGAACCTCACCGTAAAAGAATTAAAGTACCTATTTCACATTGGGAATAAAAAAATAAAAGCTATGAAGCTCTCGGCGTTGATCAATCCCTGAGGGATGCGCCACGCATTCGACTTCATTACGCATCGTTGGAGGTGATTGAATGCATATTTGACCTTTACAATAACTTGCGGTGGCCTACCGATGTATCGAGCCAGTGCTGCTATCCTCCCAGACAAGTCTGGTACCAATTTGCCGACCCCGGAGTGATGGAAGGATTGGTGGGCCATGGGCCGAGGATCGATTTCACGTGTGTGTCGCAGTGGCGCCTCCAACCAGTGCGCCACACGCGCCCCTCACATTGGGAAAGGTCTACGAATTTTCATGTTTTTTATTTGATTTAATAAAGTCACTACGAACTGCAATATGTTTGTTTTCAATGGTGAAGGGGTGTTGCCCATTTAGGCTAAACATGACTTATAAATGACCCATATCACCTAGGATGCCTGAACGTGGCCGTTTATTGGGCTCTTATGAAGTGATATACCTTTTTATCATAATTTTCTCGGGTCATGAGTCAATTTCTATTCTTAACAATTCGACTTCTATCAAGTCTTCTTAAGGATAAGCCTAAAGAAACAGCTCTGTGACGCAATTCTCCTTTTTTAAAACCTCAATGTTTTTGGCGCTATTAAAAAACAAGAGAAAAAGTTAATAAGGAACTAGTAGATCTACCATCCCAAAAAAGCAGACCATTCGTCTCACTTCTGCAATGGATTCCATAGTGTTTTATTCCTATCAATAAATAACTAGTAAAAACTAGCGTTAATAATGACAATTGCCTCGTGAACAACAATCATAAGGGTAAAGCGCGAAGAAGTATTTGATTCATTTCGTACTGCCGATAGCTCTAGTGTTTTCCGCGAAATTTTGTTTGATGTTTATCTACATCTGTTAGAGACCAACAGACGAGTGATGAATCTACTTTTGCTCGCCTCTTCGTTTCGGTGATGAATTGCAGAGCACTCAAGGAACAAATAAGGTGATGAGCGATAAGAATGTTGAAAATCACTTGGTAGTGATTCTGCTTGCAAAACCTTTTGTGAGAATAGAAACAGTTCCATTTCGGCTTCTTTTCTTTCTTTGTGCTGACATGTGACATTTGTCTGGATAGCTGGACAGGTTACCTTCTCTTCATGGTTCGAGTGAGAAGCAACACTTTCCACAATATTATTAGTACTGTTCTCGCCTCGGAAGCCCTTTCTTCTTCTGTAGTTTTGCAAGAGCCGTGTTAAGGTACACACCCAGATCTTCCCACAAATAGTTGTAAATATAGTTGCTGGTCGGAGAAGGAACTGGCGACTTGAGAGTGAGTTTCTACCAGAAAGACGTGAAATACTGACATTTGTTCATCCTCAGTTTCACCAGTGGAACTCAGCATAGATGACCTCGCCCATGTTATGAACTTTTTTGTTACTGTACAGTACAATTTGAATTGGAGGGAGTAAGGGGGGTTGGGTGGTATTATCAAGGGTATTTGGTGACGAACCATACAGAAAACAAGAGATTTTCAACGAACAATATAAAGGAGAAACACATTCAACTTTACGACAAAAGTTAAATAGAAGTTTGGAACAAAGCATCGGCGAGAAGGAATGTAAGCATTTCTAACTGATCAATCATCACTAGCAGTTGAACGCGGTTACAACATCAAACGACAAGACTCCTTATGGAAAATAACCAAAAATATATGACTACCAAATCTTCAGTAACCATTGTTTTGATCTTCAGCGGAGTGAATATGTACAATAAAGACAGATAAGCTCAAACAAGACACTTCATTGTCGATCCCCCAAGCAAGTGGAGCTAGTAGCTCAAGCGTGACGGCTGCGAAAAGCAGGACCCTTGGTACCATCCGAGTCACCCGCTTACAGACATAAAATGTAATTTGGAATCGCTTAAAGCGTCTATATGTAGCCTTATCTGTGTATTTTTCTCGATGTCCTCACGTGAGGCTTGTTATGACCACCTTTCCTCGGCAACACGTCGAACTCACACAAGCGACAGTCACGGCCGACTCGTACAGCGTTGTTTTTTTTTACGCAAATCGATAGTTATAAATCAAAAAAAGTCGGAGGAACCGTTCACTTTTGTCATATCTATAGTTGTCACGCAGAACCATGTTTACTGCGTGGCATGATGAGTAATGAGACACTATGATCGTCAAGGAGATTGCATGGACTTAAAGTCAAGTCGAAGTTATGTTCGCACAAAATGCGTTGATGGTGATAGGTGCAGGGGAAGGAATCGAACACGGGAAGTGCTGGGAAATGAGGAGAATTTGTGAAGCACACTGCTGGTGGTTTGACCACGGTCTCTAACATGGTGCAAGGTCTCCACTAATGGCTCAAAACGCGAGTCTTTCGTAAATTTGTTTTTCAAACCATTACTCTATTCTAACCATACTCTACTCTATTTCTACTGGTCGGTTTTGGAATCTTTGTCATACTTCAGTATATCTGTTATGTCTCAGGGTCATGAAAAAAAATCTGCAAGTATATCCGTGCCAAGAACTGTTAAACATCAACGGCAAACAAAGTACGGTACCAGAACTAGAGTGACGTCAATGACCACTGGTTCGAGATCACGAGTTCAGTGATAAGACATTTGAGGGAAGTCGTTGAACGATTTCCGCTCCGGAACGGACAGCAACATTGTGGTGCTCGTTGCTGGTGCGATCGCTCTCATCGTAGCCGAAACGAGTTTCTTGCACTGGCGTAGTTCCCCACCAACCCCAGTTCAACAGCCTCGACAGTACAACAACTGCATATCTAAACACGAAGACGTCTCGCTAAAAACTATAGCCATTTACTTTCCGAAAGCAGACCGCATCATCGTTGCGACTACACTTACTACTAAAATTTTGGTTTTATTATCACTTTTTAATCGTTGTTGCCACAGTTGCGCTAAGAACAGGGTCGTGGAGGTGGGATCTCATCGAAACAATGTTGTGCTCCCATAATGTCCGATTCCATTTAAGGCATTAAGTTAGTAAAACAATTTCAGTTTTTCTTCTAATTTGTTAATCAATAGATTTACAACGACATTTCATCTCTAATGTGAAACCGTAGATAACTAGAAATGAGTAACTCGGGATTTCATGCACCTCCAGGTTAACGTTGAGTGGTAGTTTGCGTTATTTCCTATTATGAATTCGTTTCCCATCATTCTCTATCGGTACGAAGAACGATCATAGGAATCGTTGCCGCGAAAGGATTTGCTGCCGTCCTGGAAAAATGTGAGTCGTGAGGCAGTAGGTCACTTTCCAAATTGTACAGGTTGGCGGTAACTACAGAAATGTGGAAGTGCCAAGAAGGGGCATTCTCTGATGTGTTGAGAAATCCAGACTCAAACATTATTGAACATATCAATGAGATCGGAAGCCAACAAATAACGCAATTGTAGCTGAATACACATAAAACGCCGACCATATCCATGGAAATATCGAGATGAGGTCCACAGTTTGAAGAAGGACCATCAAAGAATCGTAGCTTTTTGGTAAGAAACAAAGTGAACCTAAGGAGAATTTCTTCTGCACTAAAATAATGTTCTGAACACATTGTACAATTCCAATCTGGAAGCTAAGCTACGACTTTTTGAGGTCTTTCACCTTTGGTGATCAGGGGTTCGTCGGATATGTAAGCTTCTTCTTGACGCCAGACTTTTTACTGATTAACAGAATATATAGTGGCCCGCAATTTTTTTCTCTTTCCTTTATTATTTATGTATTCCATTCCGCGTGATTCTCGATTGTTTTTTTATCGTAATCGACTCTTTCTCGTTTCTTTGATCGGTGTCTCATTCTTTATTCTTGACGTGAAATAAAAGAGGCGGACGTAGCGTGGTCGTTACAGGAGCCATGCAATGTACATGGATTCGATCCTGCGACCTATGCTCACCCAGTGTTCCATACCCCTGGGGTTGGCAAATTGGCGCCGGACTTATCTGAGAGGATAGTAGCACTGACCCGATACATTGCTAGGTCACCTCGAGTCATTTTTATAGGTCCGACATGCTTTCACTCACCTCCGACGATACTTAAGGAAGTCGAAGGCATGGCTCTCCACTCAGGGGATTTATCAACGCCGAGAGTTCTATCCTTTTTTTTAAGGTGAATAAACTAAATAACTGCATGAATAAACTCTGGAAAGTGCTTGAGACTCGCTGTAAGTACGAATTGGTCTTTTGATATATCGCTTTCGAGGAAAGGAGTGCCTTTTCTCCAGCCCATGTCATGAAGACCTGAGGAAAAAAAGCAGAAAGAAGAAAATGTGACAACTATCCTATTACTAAACCAGTTTATATCGAGAAAGCTTCTAATATAAACAGGCGTCAACATAATGTCTTCTTTATCGAAAGTCTTTCGACAATTTTCGTAAAGCAAACTGGTTTGAGTCTTATTGAACTAACAACAGCGCTATGGTCGTGACATCTGCATGTATCTCGTTGAGAGGAGGTATGCCGTAGGTGGCGGGCAGTGTTATAGAAAACAGGTTCTCGGCATCAATACCACCATTGAATGATTAAATGTTGCGATGTTTCTTCTGTGATTAGTGCTGGTTTCAGTTTCATTGCTCATAGCAGGGGGGCTTACGATAATGGTTTTTGATCCTGCTTCTATCTTATTCACAGCTAACTAAATGAGTGGTAAGGAATGATTGGGAGTGGTGATAGTTAGGATTCCAAGGACTTTCGAGCAACGATTTCTACGCTAATCATGCACGGGCACACACATGTCCTATCACTGACAAGCAATAAACAGACATAAAACCACACCCACACACCCACCCACCCACACACACACCCACACACACACACACAAACACGTACACATACACACCCACACACACACACACACACACACACGACCACACACACACACGTACACATACACACACACACACACACACACACACACACACACACACACACACACACACACACACACAGATACGCACACCCATGCGCAATGCGGCGATGCACTGTAATTGTTTTCCGCTCTGGAATACTTATTCCGATTGTGCGTGACCGGCAGCCGAATGAATCGACATCACCTTTGTTCACCGACCGTATCATCTCATCATGTGGTCGTGTTGTTGGTGACCCGTATTAATCGCAAAACAACGGAAAGTAAACGACGAACATGGGACGAACGCGGCGGTTTCAGCGTATCCTACGAAAAGGCCGGCACGGAGTGCAGCAGATGGATTGAAGGGGCGGACTCAACGACGGGCGTACAATTGCTCGTATAGTTGGATTGGTCGGTGTGATTTGCATGACCGAAATTATTCAGCGATCCGTTGTTGATATCCTCATATACGATGACTGTACGAAGTGAGACACCAATTCTCTCTTGTTCTATAACAAGTTACAAATAGTAACTAATAAAATAATGAATGTCAATCACATAAATAGTAAAATCAGCGGGATTCCCAGTTTAAGTCGAAAGCTGTCGGTTCATGAAGTGAAGTGCATACATTATTCTTGAGGATTCCGGCAGTGGAAGTGGTTGTTTCTGGGAAGAAAAATTATAGATTGTTATCACAACGAAGCTGATATAATCGCAAAACTCGGACCCCGAGCCAGATCGAACCACGACTTCCCTTTCCGAGGGCTCGCGCATTACACACTGGACTACGGACGGACAACCTTGCTGTGCGTTTCTCTCAGTTAGTTTTCTGCCTGACATTGCCATCAGTAATCACCTGTCAGTGGAATTGATTTGGAGAGTACAAATCAGCATTGAACCCCGTTAAGCTGAGGTTGTAGTCGAAATCACAATGTTAACCTCTTATTTTCTGCCTACTGTAATTTTTCACGGCAAGGTATGATTTGAATTACAACGACAGCGAAGTTAAGATATTCACAAAACTTGGACCCAGTGCTAGATCGAACCACGATTTCCCTTTCTAGCCGCTCTATATCATGGATTATTGTTTTCCTATCGTTTATCTGGCTGTCAAACATTGTCTACTTGTTGTTTTTTTGTTTGCTGTTCTTCTTTTCTAATTTTTTTTATAGGACTGTTTGTCTTACAGTATTTATCTGCATTTTTTCCGAAAATGCTACTGTCCTAACCCACAATGTGATGTGCTTCCACTTCTACCGTACCTCATGGTGGACCAAATGCTTTCAGAAAAGGAAAAAAAAAGCTGTTTTGCAAGACGTTTTGCCAGCGTTCAATCAGATTCAAACAAGATTTATTTAATTTTCTGTCAAAAAATCAATTCATGGCTTATTTTTGAAATTGGCGCGGGATAAAGCTAAATGTAAAACGAACGGTACGGTTGATTTACTTAGACAATCCGGAATATTTAAGCGTTGGGATGAAAAATGAAACGAAATAAAGGAAACAAATGAATGAAACCAACGGAACTAAGCGAAATAAGTGCTCATCGTGCTAAATTTAATTTCTCACTAATTTCTCTTCGTACTGATTTTTTTCCTTTAAAAAATTTTTGTTTTTCCTTCCGTTCTATTATGGCTCAATATCTCGAAGTCGCTGTACCGTATACGAAATTTCTATCGATAACTGGGCTGTTCTTCTCCCCTGTTTGCTATAAAACAGTCAATATTTCTTAGTTTTCTAGATTCAGCTAAACTTGTCAGTGGTTTGAAGCCGTAGAGAATCGAAAGACAAATAAAGGAACGAACATGAAAAGCCGAGACCAGTTTAGATAAGAAAAAAAGTGATAAATCGGCTAACACGCCAACACATTGATCTGAGTGGACGGCGGACAACGATCAATCATAATCAACGACATCAGATCATCGGAGAAGTCGACAGTTCATGAAGGATTAAGGAGAAAGCGTCGAGCGATTGTCAACAGGTTAAGGATACGCTATGCATTTGATCCCATTCGTAGCATAGTAGAGGCTATTAAGTGCATAATAACCCATGAAATGACTTTCGATGCTCTCCTACTGATGTGCCAAAATAGCGTTTTTCTATTCTCCCAAAACAAACTTTTTGCCGACTTGGAGTTTTGACAGACGGAAGGCTTTAGCTAGACCAAAGCGCGAGATCGAACCAACGACCAAGTGCGCATTGCAAGGCCCTTCTAACTAGCACGTTACAAACTATTCTAGTTTGTTCAGCAGTTAATCTCGATTTTCCGATCTATGCAAATTTACATGTCATGCGGATTGATCGTAGCTGACAAAATCCTAACGACGGAATCCGATTGAACACCTGCTGTACAATCGCATTACAACATAGAATTGCCACTACTTGTGGTCGTGATGGTGGTGGTATTGATCACCATGAGGATTAGCGACAACAATAAACTAATTGCACTAAGCCATTTTTTGCATCTTGTGTTGATTTACTGATCATCGGAGAACGTTGTTTCCCCACTCCTGGAGCGAATGGGACCAGTTATCTCGTGACAAGCCACTCAGTATTTTCCATGCGTTTCGATTTAGTTTGGTAGACATAACAATAACAGTAACAGTACTAGAACCAGTGTTTTACACTTTTGTTTCCTATTCATGAACCTAGTTTTTTTTACGGTATAACTGTTTAAGGAGTTATGAAGTTGCTTGTGCTCCATGGATGCGAAGGACAAATAGTGGGTTTTTTTAGAGTAACAATAAAAAATTGGAGTGAGTTTATGGAATACAGTTTGTCCTAGCATTCTCTTTACTTCAATATGGTTTTGATAGCTCATTATATTCTAAGGGCAATGTGTAGCGCAGTGGTTAGAGGAGCCTTGTAATACACATGGGATCCATCCCGCGCCCCAGGCTCATAAATCCATCCATCTCTTCGGGCTAGGGCAAATTAGCACCAGACTTGTCTGGGAAGATAGCAGCACTGGCTCGACACATCGGTAGGCCACCGCGTCTCATTGTATAGACCAGTAATGCACTCAATTACCTCTAACGGCACTAATGAAGTCGAATGCATAGCGCATCCCTTAGGGATTGATCTACACTGAGAGCTTTTTCCTTTATCCTTTTCATCACATTCTTCTTATCAGGTTTAATAAAACTTTATAAGTCGCCTAATTGAAAAATTGGATGAGTGTCGTTCTACACTTTTGCCAAATACCATCGTAATATCCACTTGTTTTGCTTCCAAAGTATTCTAATTTTTGCTTTTCGACGAATAAAATCTTCGAGTAAATTCGATGACAAACATGTGTGCATTGTATTCTTTCCTACTTTGAAGGAAAAGCTATTACTGAAGTAACCACAGTGACGCCGAGATATTTGCAAAACTCCGGACCGCAGGTGTCTGTAGTGCGGAATGAGCACGCTGTTACCCTTTTCGAGGGTTAACGCCACCACCACACCGTGCGAGTCCTTCGTTCCGCCTGTCTCTCAGCTAGTTCTATCGACCAACGCCATTAGCAATCCCCTGTCAACGGGATTGATCCGGAGTAGCTTACTGAAGTGACTGAAGAAGAAAGTTGGTTTATTCCGATGTACTTTATGTCACCGATGTTGTCGGCATACAGGATTAGAGTTTTCCTACAACGAATTTTAAAAGCGGTCGTGTACGTTTTGATAACTGAACGAAATCCTTGGTGCAGTAATGCTTCGTTTTATCCAACAGCAAATCAGAAATGTTCATCCTCTTTGTTACTCCTTCTTTCTTTCCATTTTTTCTTCTCCCTCCAAAAATTTGCCGCTAGAAACTCCTTTTGCTTTACCTTGAACTTCTACCTGGAAATAATAGCAGCTATGGATAAAGTTTCTGAATCTAATGGAACAGATGAGGAACGAAGTAGATCACTCCCTACGTTAGTTAATTAGTACCGTTAGGATCAAGATATGTCTGACATACAGTGACTGTCTGAATCAGTCAAATGTAAGCGTCAACGGGGTCGCCACTACACTATCTGTTGTCGAACACCCGTCGAGGCTCAATCGAGTTGAACCAGCCTTCTCGTCAGTGTGGCGCCACCGCCGAGCAGTTGCGTTCACCACGACACCAAATGACTGGTTCATTTCAGTAGTGGCTGTCTGGTGGCGTTTTGTTGTCTCTGATGCCAAATGCTTCGTGTAGAATACGTGTTCAGGTAATGTTACGACACTCCTACGGCCGTTTTGCTTGTAATCCTTCTTTTGATTGTAACTGTGATAGCGTTTTCGTTTTCGAGCACTTTTGTCCACACACACAGTGGGCAGTTCGCCTCCGTGACTGCTTAGTGACGTTTTGTTGTCACTAAAGATCAGCACTTCATGTAGACGAAGCCTTAGGTGGATAATCAACGTGTTCTCAGCTGTTTTTGCTTTTTTTCTGTTTTTTTTTGTTATTTATCACTTCACTGAAACTTGGAGCAGAACTTGCGGAAGAAGTAAGTGAATTGTGGCCTTTAATCTTATTTGCTCTTTCATTCGAAGAAACCGTTGTACTTGTTTTTTTTAAGTGTTTGGTCGTTATCTTTTTCTTTGCACACCTCGATGACTTCCTCTAGTGCTCTCACATTCACTTCGCTACTGGTTCAGTAACATCACCAGCAGCGACTGAGTCTCTTATGTGGGTGACGCCTGCCATTGCTAAAGCCGTTTCAGCGGACTGAAACATTCATAATCGTTCTTTCAAGAGTTAATGTATACAACAAAAATTCGCCGGCGTGCTATTCTGCCTGATTCATTAACGTCGTAATGTTTTCCTGTCATCATCAGTCGGATCATGCCTGTTCTTTGTGCCTATTTCATCTGAACGTTGTTCTACACGATGCTTCTTTTGTTCTTTGTTGCCTGCTCGTTCATTTTACCATTTTTTTCGAACATTTGTTTTTCTGTTTCTTTTAAAGGCAAAAAATATTTTCTCTACATGATCCGTTAAGTCCATTGCAGGCTTTACTTAGTTACTTGATACTTGAGTGGTCCGTCGTCAGTGGTTGTGCGGGCCCCAGTATAATCTCCATTTTTCGGGGATTTGCTGGTTAAGCCATTGTGGTTCCCCAGAATCCTTTGGTCAGCCTGACCAAAGTCTGGCCCAGGTCCTCACCATCAGTCAGGCAGTCGCAGGCTTTGTGGATCAGAGAGAGATTTGCCTCCATGCCACTTTAATACCAGAACGGTCGTGGACCCTGGTGTCGATTTACTCTTAGCTAGGCTTCCTGATTGAAACGATTACAAGCTTTGCCTTTTGAAAGTTCAACAACTTCGAATTCTTAATTTACACTATCTAAATCAAATCCTATAAGATACTGTAATATCATCATACTAATTTTAACACCAGAAAACTCGTTTCTATTCGATTTCCAGCATTGCTTGGCTATCTCGTCTCAAACTTTCCTATCGGCTTTATTAATTACCTTTTGATGTTCAAGAATAATCGTTTTCCTACAGTCCTGTTTATCCTGAATTCTGCACGTTTCCTCGCTGCTGTGTAACATCTCAAATGAGGTCAAGTCATTTGTCAAGATGTCCTGATTTCCGTTTAGCCTTAACAATTTTTTTACTTTTCTTTTAGTTATTTTTCGACCTTCAATTAATCCTGGAATGAGTAATCTAAATATTCCCTTATGTTGTCCAACCTACACGAATTTGTTGCAGGTTTTTTCTTCTGTCATCTACTCATCTTCTCTTCATTTCCATTATCGCAAAGTTACGACGGATCAGACTTTTTCAGTTAAGAGCTTCAAATGGACCATTTCCAGTGGACCATTTCCAACGGAGAATCATGGAGAATACTGTTGTCTGTCAAATTTCTCTATTACAATGTTATCACTAATTGTAAGTTTCAGCACGTATTTCTCTTGAGAAGCGGATATTTTTGGAAACAAATCTGGTGCGTTTTCGTTTTGTCGTCGTTTAAGCTATAATCTTTCCCTATTCTCAATCCATTCTACTGCTAAACATCAAGTGGTCGACGCCAGTGAAGTTTCTTCAATTTCTTCAAGTTCCCTGCTAATTCCGTTGAGGAAGGAACACGAAGTATTTCGTCATTAACTTGGCAACCTATTTATACCTAATGTGCAGTTGTTATGGTGTGGCACTCAGTCTGGCAAAAGCAGGCGCTGGTCCTCAGTCCATTCCGTAGATCGGAACCCAAATTTCCTCTCTCATCCCTTTAAACAGAGTCTCGTGGAATCGCGCTTTCTGCAGTTTTTCTACTTTTTGTGCTCGAAAGTGACGCAATATACGAATTTTTAGGGCCGCTATAAATATGCATGAGTGTTTTTATTAATTCGTCTAGCACCAATGCAATTAGTATTCGTTTCCATACACATATATTTATGCATATATGTGTATATATACGCATATACATGCATATGTATATGCATGTATATCTAAATATACACGTATACGTATATATATATATATATATATATATATATATATGTATATATATGCATACATATGTATATATGCGTATACATATATATGTTTTTACGAACTGCCCTTGTTTAGCTGACTCGGGGTTGGTATAGATGTTTCTATTGTTGTTGTTTTTGTTGTTGTTGCCCACTAGCTGACGTTTCGGCGACCTTCCTCAGAGCCTGGACGTATTGTGTGTGACAATAGCCCCATAATTCAGTGAAATCTAAAGTACTAATGAAGTATCAGCATATGACTAAAGGCAAATTTTTCGAAAACTACTCATCGTGCTGTTGGACCACCGATGTGTTGTTCACGAGGGATGATGAGTGAAATCCATCTATGGGGATGTGTATCAAAAAATCATTCCGAGATAAGGTGCCATATCACGTGTGATGATAGTGTACTATTCGCTTATACTAATCACTTTGCTTTTTGGATGCTTGTATGGACTCTTTCCACATGTCGTTAGAACGCCAGAGGTTTTTCCAAAGGTTGTTATCGATTATTGGCATTGGAATTTCTACGTTGCGACTAGGATATGTCGAGAGTAATAGCAATTCTTCTAGAGGCAGGCGGTTATTCTTGCAACTGATCTTCTGACCGACCGAAGCCACTGTAACTACAAATTCAACATTCTATATAGTGTACGCTTTTATTTGTCCTTGTAATCATACGGCCTGTCGTACGTGTTGCGCAAATCACAGCATGTCGTTCATTCGATTTATTGCCTTGTACGATGCTCTTCGGATTTAAGGGTGGATTGTGCTTCCACATAAGGAGTTTAGTCTCTTCATGAACTCTGTCATATGGTGGTTGAGCTAGTTCTCAATGGAATTCTGAAATACTTCTCATATAGCGTTCCCAGGTCATCACCACACATAGTGGATGCATTGGATGGAGTTTTTCCCAGACAAGCCTGGTGCCATTCTGCCTCAGGGAGATGAAGTCTGAATGAATGAGCCCGGTGCATACTCAAACAAATTACCATGCGGTTTTTCGGTCACTATGTAGAATTGAAGCAAGACATAGACATTGCTGTCGACTAGTAACGAAGACGTTCCAGAAATTCTTCCGTTGAGACTGCATTCCATTCGGAATGTGGTTCGGAACACACTGAAGACACGTTGGTTATTTTTCACCTCATATTCTTTACTGCGTCATTTCTTCATGTTTTGTAATAAAATTCGGACTAGGTAGCTATTATTATCACTAGTTTTCGTGTCCAATACTTATCCCGTCACAATCTGTTCATAAATATTGTACTTTTGCCAGTTGATTTCTTATCTATTCGAGTTTAAGTAAGTTGTCTACTTAGCTAGTGGATTTGAAAATAAAAGATAAACCGTTCAGCGTTGATTAATCCCTTAACGGGATGCTCCAGGTAGTCAACTCAATTCGTAGTAGGTTAGAGGTTACTGAGTGCATACCTGGCCCGTATAATAACTCGCAGTGGAATGCCGATGTCTCAGGTCAATGGTTTTTTTTCTATTTTCCCAAAATAATTGGGCGTAGGGATGCATGGCCCATCTTTCTGTTGATTAAACCCGCTAGCCATGTGCTTGTTGCAGGACACCTCTAACCATTGCGCTACGTGAGTTCGCTCATTAAAAAAGTGTAATATTGTTTTCGTTCATTATAGTATCTATCAGAAGTTTAAGACTTTGCTTTGCTACAGTGATATGTCAAAATTCTTGAAAGATGTAAAATTCACTGTGAAATTTTACAATTGATTGCTTAGTCCTTCTGAAAAATTAATCGATTTCGTAGGGTCCTTTAAGAACCACCGAAAAAAGTTATGCGTTCGTCCGGCTTACATCTACTTTACTTTTCAAAATTGCTTAGATCTCTTGTGAGAAAAGAACATTGGAAGTATTGGTGATGATTCTGTGCTGTTTTCTAATCGGACGTCTTTCTCATATATTATTCTTCCTTCTTTTTTTTTCTCTGAAATCACTGCAAACACATCGCAGTCATCTATCATGGACACTTGCATGATGAACGACGCGGTCAAAAAAACTCTCGCCTACAGACATCCCGGGCATTCCACTTGATGAACGATTGCCGTCGTTCACTGCAATGTGGCGAAATCCAGGAACTTCCTGCAAGAAAAGAACCCCGTTCACTTGCAATTCTTGTGGCTGTGCCTGCTCATAACTAGCAAGGGTTCACGTTTATAAGTGAATTGTTGGAATACATGGTGAGCCATCAGTGACAAAAAGCTGGAAAATTCGAACTCCTCGTTAACGTGGCGGTCATCGATTTGTCATCAAAGCGCATTGTGATTCATTCAGTGGTTTAAAACATTACTGTAGCGTTAAACAGTGGAATGAACTAGTTCAAGAGAAAAAAAAACGCAGAACCGAATATTATATATCTCTTATCACATCGTTTGCTAGCGTGTAGTGCGGTGGCTAGAGGTGTCCTGCATTATACACATGGTAGATGGTTCAATCCTTTGGTTAGGGGGAAAACCAAGAGTTTCATCCCTCTATGGTCCGTAAATTGGCACCAGACATGTCTGGCAGAACACGAACACTGAATTGATATATCGGTAAGCAACCACAAGTCGTTGTACAGGCCAGATATGGAGTCGGTCACCTTTGCGAGGTCATAAATGGATTCCAGTGCATGCCGCTTTGTTTAAAATGACCATTTTATTAAGTGTGCTTGGTGGGAAAAGATTGTGGCTATGCTGTTCGTTAGGAAATGTGCATAGTGAGAAAAGAGTAGTGCTACTAAGTGAGATTGCGTTTCAGTAGAACAGTTTTCGTGGCGTCTCCATGCCAGATCATGCTCTTTTTTCCTGGACGACGGATTTATTTGGAAGAGTCGAGATATCTGCTATTTTCCACAGAGTGTCGTCAGAGACATTCCCTGGATCAAAGCGCGCTATTAACGTTTGAGCGCTTATTACCACAGTCCGTAGGTTCTTCTTCGACTGCAATTTTTTTTCCTTTAGAAGCGATTTTTCGTTTAATTCAATACCCCTTCTCTCCTATTTTGCTAATCCAAATCATACCTTCTAATCAAACTTAGTTCATATGGCGAGTTCAGAACGGCAACTGCTTCGACAGCTAAGCGCTCTTGCCTTCAGACCATGGAGCTGAGCATTCATATTTTTTTCAAATCGCCATAATTGCATGCCTGACAAGATAATTTTGCACAGCCGACGGTTTTTTAGCGGATTTCAAGAGCACACAGCTGTTCGTTTGACCGTTTATGATTTCAGCAACCGTAGATTTATGAGTCGTTCCTCCGTTCTCGGTGTTCGCCCATTCATTGCTCAACCTAAATATCATTACACGACGCAGTTCACAGGCAACTGACTGGACAAACTTCCCATATTTTGGCGAAACACATCTTTATACCATCACCATCACCAAATTTTTTACTCATCGTAGATTTAACTTCAACGAAGCTGAGATATTTGCAAAACTCTGGACCGCAGGTGCCTATGGTGGGGAACGAACGCGCTATTGTCCTTTGCGGGGAGTAACGCGTTCACCACCACACCATGCAGGTCCTTCGTTTCGCCTGTCTCTCAGCTAGTTCTATCGATCTTTTGCCATCAGCAATCACCCGTCAACGGGATTGATCTGGGGAGCCCAAATCGGCATTGAACCCAGTTAAGCTGACGCTATAGTCATAATCACAATTTTAACCTTTTTATTTACTGCCTACTCTTTTTAATGGTAGGGTGTATTGCGAAGTATAACTTCAATGAAGCTGAGATATTTTAGAACTAGCTGAGAGACAGGCGAAACGAAGGACCCGCATGGTGTGGTTGTGAACGCTTTACTCCCCGGAAAGGACAATAGCGCGTTCGTTCCCCACCATGGGCACCTGCGGTCCAGAGTTTTGCAAATATCTCAGCTTCATTGAAGTTATATTTCGCAATACACCCTGCCATTAAAGAGAATAGGCAGCAAATAAAAAGGTTAAAAAAGACATCGTAGATTTACCTACACTGAGGTCTTCAATCACCTATCCATATCTGGATATATATATATATATATATATCTATGGATTTATACCACCTATAATCATCAGATAACTGGAACAGCCACTAGAGTCACTAAGTGGACTCTTCTAGCGCGTAGAACATGAAAAGTGTCATACCTCGACAAAGAACTTTTGAACTGCCTCTATCGAGAATGTGACCACAGAAAGCACGGCGAGTATGGCTACTGAATCGATTCACTCGTAGCGAGGATTACTGGACATGTTAGGATGAAACTCCTTCTCAGCTTGGATAAGCGTGATGAGGATGAAATTTCAGCTGTACAACACAGGTTTACACCTTTACGGGATATCCCTTAGTTACAAGGAGGTGGTGAATCACTGGGGACGGCCGGATCTACACGATACCGATTTTATTCTTATAAAATAATGGCATAGTAGGATACATTGTAGGTATTGATAACCAAAGAAAGTCCACCTAGAGGAGAACCTGCAATCCACCTTAACTCAATCGACGAAAGGAAGATGAACTGTGGTGCCCGCCAAGCGATTACAGCCTACTGCAAGTTCTGACCCACGTCAGTGGTGAATAAAACCTATGCTGGTCTAATCTAGAGTTAGTTGAGGCTTACAACAGCAGAAATTCATTGGCCCTCTTCGTAGTTGTCTGCTAAGGAAAACTCCAATCATAGTGTAAAGTTGTTAAGTTGTTTTTAGTGTAACGATCCTGAAAGCTTTAGCGAGAAGCACTATAGCAGCTTTACTGGATAAAAGCGCTGTCGTGAGTGCAATGGATTTCATCAGTGAGCATTCAATGAAGATAACACAGTATTTTGCGCCCAACCCATTCTGATTTTTGTGCTTTCTCATTTGCCAGAAAAATTCTTTCCTCTGCTATTTTTTGACTTTTTTTCCTCCCTATATTGATTATTTTCTTTCTCTGCGACTTTGTAGAATAAAATAAATAGAGCACTGACTTTCTATTAATCTCGGTTTTGATCGGCTAATTTCTTGATAAACGAGATTGGAAATACAATATTTGTTTCAAATTGGTTAACGGTCAGGCAGATTTCATCCCCTTTAGAGGACAAGTTGATGCGCATTCAGCCGAACATTTTCGTAATCTCAATAGAAAAGCCCAGAATCCAGATTTCAATCGCATGGTTAATAGCTTCCATACAACTCTCACCGTTTTTGCAGGCCGTCCACTTATTGACAAGTGACCATCAGCCCAGAGTTTAGGTGGATGAGGAATGTGCCGGTCCCAGGACAAAAAACCAGCCTGAAGTCTAGGAGTAGATCATGCATGATTACGAGACACTCCGCTTTGTGCTTCATCTTGGGATTTTTTAAAACTCGGCAACTGTCGAAAGGACGGCAGTTATGTAAATCAACTTCCACTGTAAACAAACGAACAAATTATCTTCACTGCACGCTCATTCAGCAGCGGTGCTGTGCAAAAAGGCATTCCCGAATGAGCTTGCCTCTTTGCAGCGGTGCTCCACTCACACTGGAACCGACTCGGTGCAGCTACGGATACACACGACGCTGGAATGAGCGACTGCGGATAACTGAGTTGAACTCACACTGGAGGACAAACATCATTTTCGCAACTTAACGTCTGCTCATCAAGAAAACATAAAAACAAATAGTTTTTGAGGGCGGAGCAGCTAGTTCTCCAGGGATAGTTGACTTTTTGCGCAAGAAAGTGGCGCCTGTGGTTAAAATGTCAGTTCAATGAAACTTTTAGACAGCGACTAGGCTAACGTCTCAAGGAAATTCTCCTTAATTCATAACGATTTTTCGAAATCTAAGAAATTAACCACAATGATGTTGAGATATTTGCAAAACACCAGACCGCAGGTGTCTGTGGTGGGGGAACGAATGCTCTATTATCCTTTCCGGAAGCTAACGCGTTCACCACCACACCATGCGGGTCTTTCGTTTCGCCTGCCTCTAAGAAAGAAAGAAAGTGGCCTGTCCAAGAAATTACTAGTTTGCGACCCACTCTTTAGGAAATCTTCCTCATGTTACTTGTGTGATCAACACTACATCCATTAGAACGACTAGAACTGCCATTTTTACGTCCTATTCTTAGACAGCCATCCGTTTATTCTACTTCCACCATAAAACAAATGCTGCAGTTTTTGTGGGCAGTGCGTAGGTACCAACAAAAGTTACCTTTCGGAGCTGGATTTATCAATTGTTCTGCATTTAGAACGGAAAGCAAAACTCACAAAATTGAAGCTTTTCGATAGACGCCTTTGCTTTAGTAGGATACCGTTGATCAAACATATCAATCGTCTAATTAAAAGATAAAGGATAAAGCTCTCAGCCTTGATCAATCCCTGAGGGATGCGCCATGCATTCGACTTCATCGACCATCGTTTAGAGGTGATTGAGTGCATATCTCGCCATTACAATGACTCACGATGGGCGACCGATGTATCGAGCAAGTGCTGCTATCCTCCCAGAGAAGTCTGGTTCCAATTTGCCGACTCCTCCGGAGGGATGGAAGGCTTGGTGGGCTATGGACGCATGGGTCGATTCCACATGTGTGTTGCAGGGCTCCTTCGACCACTGCGCCACACGCTCTTGCGCTTCACAAATAAAGGTGCAAATTCCAGCGCAAATTCCACTTGACTGGTAATTCCGCTGTTCGGGCAAAGGTTTTTTTGAGGGCTCGAGCGGGATTGCCGTGCTAACGACTTCTCACTTGAGTGGTAATGAATATTTGAAATTGGTACTTATGGGGAATCCTGGTGTCCTATCTTCTTTTCTGCCTTCCTTTTTTTTTCTTCTTTTTTCTTTTACACATCAAATCTTCTGAGTTCGTCTTCGGTAAATGTTACACTTTTTGTTTCTCACTATTTCCACTGCACTGCATATTACAGCCTTCTTTTCATGTACACAAATGGCTGCATCATTTTTTGAATCGATAAGGATATTTAGTGTTGCATGTAGAGGAGTGGTTTGAAGCGTGCTTCAATACACAAATTGTCCTTGGTTGAATTCCGTGCTCAGGGCAAATCAAACCCTCCAGCCCGCTGATGTCGGCAAATTGGCACTAGACTTATTAGAATTGTCTGGGAGAATTAAAAACATTGATTTAAAAAAATCAGTAAATACCCGCTAGTCATTTTATAAGACAAATATGCATCCCACAACTTTTACTTTAGTACGAATGCAGATAAATGCACGACGCATCCCTGGGGGACTGATCAACGCCTAGCGTATTATCTTTTACCGTTTTAGAGAAGTGTTTTCATTACATGCTGATTCCCCTGTTATTATCAAGATCATGAGTAATCTGTTTGCAATCCTCTGTGGAAAGTTGTCGGTGACTGGTGAGCAGAAACGTTGGCAGAGATCTGAAAAGCGACAATATGTTTACGCAGGGATACCGGTGAATGCAGGAAATGAGCTTCGTGTATCCGCTTTGCGTTTCTATCGAACACTGCGCTACCCGCTCTAAGCACTTGGTGGCGAAACCGGATTCAAGGCGAAATAGATAACATAAGTGATTTTTTATTACACTAACAAAGCTTTCCCCCAGGTCACATCAATCGTCAGTAGAGACGGTTGTGGCAGAGAAGTCCTAGAAGAACAAGTGTCGTTTTGAAGATTCATATAAGCACACTCACTTGTTTGTACAATCACACTATTCTCCAGTAACGGTAGTTTTTTACCGGTCAGTGCTATTAAAGAACATCGCTAACGACGCTGGTAGAATAACTGCGAGACATAGTAGGTACGCGGATGTTACAATTACGGAGTACACTAACTGCATGTGTACACTCTGCATGTACTCATATATACATGAGTATATATTTGATCATGTGCATTTGTATGTGTATGTATGTTCCTCTCGGTCTGTGTTTACGCGTAATGTACTGTGTGTATATGCGTTTGTGTTGGTGTGTATGTTTGACTGCGCGTGGGTATGTATGTGTGTACGTTTTATATATATAAATATATATATATATATATATATATATGTATGAATGTGTGTGTGTATTTATGTTTGTATGTATGTGTGTATGTATGTATGTATGTGTGTATATATCTATGTGTGTATGTGTGTGTATGCATGTATGTATCTGTATCGCATTTGGCTCGGATAGGCGATCTGATAAACATATCACTTCTCGCCTGTTCGGAATTCGAAGGCACAAATCGCCGGCGCTACTAACATCGTCGTCAATGCCAGATATCGTAATACTTCAGTTTTTAAAATGAATTCACAGCTGTCTCTTTCTTTTAGTGCTTTCTTCACCTTTTAGATGCTCTCTCAGTTAGCGAAATATTTGCAAGCAATGATGGGACCATTTATAGCGACTTTTTAATGCATTACCGTAACTTCGTTGGTGAGATGAATAGTCAACAAATCCTGCAACGATCAATTATTGACAGGGGATGGTTTAAACTATATCATACACGAAATACTAGAAGATGATCTGCCACATCTCATTAACTTCCTATGGATCTTCCTTTCTTTGAATTTTTTTAAACACTTGTTGTTGCGATGAAGAAAATCCTTTTATTGGAATTCGACCTGCTGCATTCCGTTGTTAGAGCGAATTTTCTTCAAACCGTGTTTCAGAACTTTTAAAATCTTTTCGAAACCGGAAAGAGACACAGAGAACCCTCGAAACCAAACCATTCTGACCTCACTACAGTTACGTATTCCTGATTGTGGTGGTCGGCTCACATCAAGTTCTTAAGCAAATCATGAAATGAGAAAATTTACGTTCCTACGTTTGTGTACCGATTGATTGGTTGACTTATCGACTGCATGATTGATCGAAGGTATTAATCAGACATGGTGCAGTCGATGCACCTTTCTTCAGGATGCGTCCTCGGTTTTTCTGGAGTGGCATCATCCCGGTCGATCCGTCGACATACAAGCGCCTCCCAGCCACCCACGTGAGTGCGAGGGTTTTCGTGTCTACTTCGTCGCCGACGAACTCCGAGGTGGTCGTGATCGGACGTCTGTAGGGTTTCAAGGTTATGCCGCGCGCTCGCTCCTGTTCACTTCCATCCGCTTCCTACCACTCTCTCTCTCATGTCAGATTTCATCCATTAATCCGATTAATCCGATTAATTGCTATTTTTTGCCATTGTATTTTATTGCCGCATATTTTCCACTATGAAACACTTCACTGCCACGAAGAAATACTACTGTTACCGTTCGCAAGTGCTCAAATGGACCACGTCTCAGACCAAGTTTCTGTCGTTCTCCTTTCCTGACTTCATACCTTTACTTCGTATCTGAGTGGGGCGTGTGGCGCAGTGGTCGGAGGCGCCCCGCAACACACACCTGGAATCGATCCTCACGCCCATGGCCCACCAAACCTTCCATCTCTCCGGGGTCGGCAAATTGGCAGCAGACTTGTCTGGGAGGATGGCAGCACTGGTTCGATATATCGGCAAGCCACCACGAGTCATTGTAAAGGCCAGATATGCATTCAATGATCTCCAAACGATGCTTAGTGAAGCCGAATGCATGGCGCATCCCTCATGGATTGATCAACGCCAAGAGCTTTATCCTCTATTTTTTATTTACTTCTTATCCGAACACTTTATGATTCATAATGCTTGCTACCAACCATTTTTCATCGCCAGGATTCCGATGAGTTCAGTGATTTATCCAAATTGCATCGAAGTGTACTGCTTAGTATATGATTAGTAGCTCTGAATTCGTTTTTACCGAACTTCTCATGGCTCGGAAATTCTTCTCTGCAAACGTCCTCACTCCATGATTTTTTCCCAACATATTCGGCAGGCGATGAAGCGTTCAAGCAATAGTTTATAGATGAATAGCTTTTGATAATTCCCACTCACTCAGTTCATTCTTTCTCGTTTGTCATTCGTCTAGTCAACCAACCAACCAACCAACTAACTACACTCGCCAGTCACTGGATATGTTCCTGGTTAGAAAATGTGAAACAGATGAGTCATGATGATGATGATTAACGCTCACAAACGTTCTTCAGCACAACTAGGATATGAATTGACATCGATTTATCTTATCTCATATTTTCACTATGGAATTGCTCTTCATCTGCTAACATACGTCAATTCTAAGCACAGTGAATGTCAGAGTGTCCTCTGTTTCCATCTTGATCAAACGAAATTGAATATTTCAGCTTATCACTGAGAGTACTGATGAAACGATTCTATTGAGGCAATGGTTTAATGTTGTTAGGTTGTTTTTTATACCGGACCCTCTGATTCACTTTACATCTGCATCCACTTCAATTTCACTTACTGCCGTTGCCGTCGGCTGTCACTCACTGGCGAATTCGTGGCTGTCCTCTATGAGTGCAAAGTAGTCATTGGATCTTGTGCATATGGGCTGAATTTCTTATAACTCAGGGTTTTACTGGAACAACATAATTCAGTAAATCGTTGCGATCGCATTCCATCATAGGGCGTGGCTCACCATTCGTTTGACTTCAACCGGAATCCTTCGGTGTCCTGTTGTTCATAGTTGGCATTTAATTTTATGAGACTCATGAACTTAATATACAAATGAATCGTCTTTTTTTCAAGTTATGCTTTTGTTCTCATGGACTGGTTTATGGTCTCTCTTCGCTTTTTGTTTTCGTGCATGAGCGATTTCCGCTTTTGCGGAAGGGACTAAAAGTAGTTATTTGTCATCGTTTCCAATAATATTGTGGTCCAACTTTCCAAAAAAAGGAAACCCTGATTTTCAAATTTCTGCGTTATTACCGTGCGTTAACGTTGCCACACATTATTACAGTGGAACTTCATCATCATGGTTTAGTAGGGATCTTTTTGGATTATATTTTATAGGAAAACTTAGAAAAAACTTATGATTGCTCAGTTTTTAACAGAAGTTAATATTTTGTTGGTTTTCAAGCACCGCTTCTGACCTTCGCTTTTAACCTAACGCAATTTTCTGTGCTCTAGAAGTTTGTCGTTTTTCATAGGAAGTCGGTCTACTGACGATAAATTGTTGGCTTGTTCATCGTTTGGCTTCAGCTGACCATTCTATCGAAGAAGTCCACTTTCAACTCATCGGTAAGTTTTTCGTTTAGTCAACCAATGAATGAAGTTATTAGTAGCGATGAAATCAGTTTATGTCATCGACTTAAGAGACTTTAATATAACCTGTAAGCACAACATTATAAGTTGAATGGACTTTTAGAGGTTTCTTTCTGTGTTCTGTTCTTTCGTTTCTCATGACTCTTTGGATGTTCCTCCTGCAAAATCCTTAGAAAAAATGCCCTCTCAAGCATTCTTCCTTGGAAGATTTGATAGCGTCTCTCTTATCATGACTGGTGCATTATTTTCTCAAATATAATACTGTGACAGTGGAACGATTGCGTTACGTGCGGGTCTCTGATTATCCAGAAAGTCACATTCAAAAATCATGATCCGAATATTTTTTCTTCTTTTCCTCTTCCCAGTTCCAAATAGACTTAGTGCCTCCTTCCCATCGGTAAATCTGCGATAAAAGCCGCTGCTGAGCGTCCACATGGTGTTTTTTCTGCTTTCGAGGTCCTCGTCGTCATCGTCGTGGCCGTTGCCGCCTCCGCCATCGCCACAGCTGCCAAGGCATCCGGCTCTGATTTCCGGTCATTGATCGGATTTCATGGAAACTAGTTCCAGACTCTGTATATTTTTTTCTCACTAATACCCCTCTACTTTTAAAGAGTGAACAAAAACATTTGCCCCCTTTTATTAGCATTGTTAATTTATGAACACTAGCGCGTTGATATCATTGCACCCACTGGATGCAAATATAGGCAAAATAGAACACCGGCATAAATATGTCCTCATAGGGTTATTATTGCTACTTTTCGGTCATGCTTTTTCTACGAGCTGTTTATCTTTCTTTTAAACTGAAAACGAAGAATTGACGGGGTTTTCACTAAAAAAGGAGACCAGTGCAAAGAATGAAGGGATTCCCTTCAACGGACATTGCTTGGTGTTCTAAATTCCACCAGTTGTTTTCTTGCTATCATCTTAATATCTCTCGATTCTCTGCTCTACTTTTTCTTACGTGACCCAATATCACATATTGTAGAGACCTCAATATTTCTCTCGTTTGATTTGTTTCTTCTCATCAATCATTCAAGAAGGTCTTCGGATTTTTTGTGTGGATTCGTAGCAGGTCCTTCCGAAATCTTCGGATATTGTGATAGTTTCCATAACAGAAGAACATAACGAGCTTTTTTGGACAAGTTTGGTTCCAGTTTCCGCGCTTCGGGAGAACAGAGACTTTGGTTGACTCGAGACGAGGTTGAACCAGAGTCTTGCTCATAGCTACTGAGTGGCATCTCTAAGATAACGCTTTCCAATGGTGTTCTCTTTCAGTGGCATATGAAGGATTTGTGGATAATTTTTTATTGAATATTTCACTGCTAACATCATGCATATGTAAATAAAAATGTTTATATCTACATGTATGTGTATATATGTACGCATATGTATATGTATATGTATATGTATATGTATATGTATATGTATAAGTAGCTAGTTGCTTGACGGAACAAAAAGTTCCACTGCCCCAATCAACATTCCTTTGTTTTTGCAAGGGCAAAGCTGACCATTTTGAAATTGCGGTCCTGTAATCCTTCTAAGCTATGTGATCTTTTTTTCACCCTTTTTACCTCTAATTTGTCTATTCATCCTTATCATCTTCTATTCATCCTCCATTTACTCTCTATCTCTATTCTGTTTGATTTTCGTCCTATCGCTTATCGAATTCTTCGTATTCCTCACTCTCCTCCTCTCACTTTGTATACGACAGTGTTTTTCCCCTTGTTTTTTGTTCCATTTTCTTTCAATAGAACTGATCTTCTTGCACAGTCGATTTTGTGAATTCTTCCAGTTTTTTTCTACTTCTGTTTAGCAAACACGAGGTTTTATTTCTTTATTTACGTACAAGCTGACGTTTCGGCGGATTTCGCCTTCCTTAGAGCTTGGAAAGGTCAAGTTGAATGCAATCTACATGGTCAAAAGCCTCCATAACCAAACAGAGAAAGTGGTGAACCAAAATTTCAGTCACATTCACAGCTTTCTATGAGTCTTCCACTGAGTATGCCGCGTGGAGACCAACCGCACAGAGTTCACATGGAATCGTTATTTACCCATCTCATCAGAATAACAGGCTTATATACTGCCAAATATTACGCGTGATAATTTCGAGGCATTCCTCCCTGCGGTTCATTTCCAGATTACTGGAATTAATCCAGAATGCCTCGAGAATTTTGCGCGCTTGTGTTCTCGATTCCTGCGCGAGGATCGTGACACGTACTTCAAAGCCCTCCCCGCCATGTCTCTGGGTCCTATGCGTGCCCAGTGGGGTATTTGGTTTACGTTTGCCGACTAGGTGTTCTTTTATACGAACGCAGACTGGTCTACCCGTTTCGCCAACATATTCGTTCCCACACGCTTTACAAGAGATCAGATAAACTGTACCTGAACTCATGCAGTCACCGTCTCTACCATTGGGGCAAATTATACAATTTTGTGTTGCACATAGACGGTCGTATAGGCGGTTACGAACTAGTTGGCGTCTTAGATTACTCGGTGGCATTTCAGTTATCGTTACCGAATTCTCTAGACCGGTCCTTTTTAAACAGCGTTTTATAGGTGCACTTACTTCAGTTGAAATGAAGAGCAGGATAAACGGGACCTTATTGTCGCTAGAGTTATCGTTGGGGGCCTGTGGTTTCCTTTGCACCTATCCCAAACTACAGTTTTGTAGCCATTAAAAATGGCTATTTGCCCTTGCGCCAAGTTCTGGGACTCCTCTCTCTGCTCCCTTCCTGTGCACACGCTGGTAGCTGTTCGAAACATGTTTCTCACAAGCTCCCTTTTCGTGTGAGAGGGGTGAGAGGAGAGGTAAAGAACCAAGATGTTTTTATTACTTGGCTTTCGATACCATTTCGTAACGTAGCCGTTTTCTGATAGGTTAATTTGCACGTTCAGAAATGGAAGCCACTTTTGTCGAATACTGTAAACGATCCGTTTCGTTGCTCGGTCTTGCAGTATTCACCGTTTCATCTGACTCACGCACTGTCGTTCTTGTCAAAATTCCGTTCCTCCCATATTCATCATTGAATCATTCATGCTTCTCCTATCCTTTCAGTTCTTCCGTCCTCAGAATGAGTACTTTCTTTCGTCGTTCGCATCACTACAATAGAACTCTGTTCATCTGACGATATCTGTGACTTCTCAAACCACATCGAGTGTGCTGAAATGAGATGAGAGAGAGAGAGAGAGATAGAGAGAGAGAGAAGAGGCAATTTCATCATCGGCGTCCACCACCGACCGTGTTTTTGTCCTGCTGACTGGCTCGAGAATGCTGCTGTCCTTGCTGCTACCACCCGTCGTCCGCTGCCGAACTCTGGAATTAATTTTGTTATTGATTTTCCTCCAGTTACCGTGTTTTTTTGTGCCTCTTCTTTCTTCCATTTTCGTTGTCGTGCCATCTTTGCCGTCGTTCGTTCGTCGGCTTACCTACCGAACCATCAGTTATCATTTCCTATTGGCGTTTATTGGCTCATGTCTCTCCATAAACTAACCAGATATTCTGGAATTCTTGATGCCTCATCCAGAAAGGGTAGGCGTTAAGTTTTCATCCATGGGTTTTTTTCTTTTCTTTCTTCTTGTTCTGTAACGGCCATGTCGTTTGTTTCTTTCAACTTTGCCGCCATCAATCTGTGACAAACTTAGGTCCGCAGCGGCGAACATCAGCGCCGTTTTCAAAAATTTCATCAGAACATGTCTGTACTTCAGGTGAACACGTGAATAGAAATAGAATACGATCATTTTGGGGATTTTTTATCATTCTCTATTATTTTGGATGGGGATTATTTTTTTATTTTGGGGATGAGAGATTATGGAGGTTTTAAGGACGTTGTTTTACCATCAGAACACTTTTCCCAATAAGATAAAACCCATTGAAATTGTTTACTGTTAAGTCGATTGGAGTAAAACGGACCCAAATATCTTCACTGTGTAGTTCTCAGCCGATGTTTACAGTTGTGTGATAGCCTAAGTTCGTGAGCGAAATAAACATGTCCTATTTGCGTCTAAGCCCCGCCCTGTCGTCGCATGGGTTTCAGATCGATTTTAATCGTTGTTGTTGTTCTGCTCATTTCTGTTCTGTATTTTTACACATTTACACCCGAAATACGATACGCTGTGAATGAGTTTGATGATGTGAAAGAGAAAAAAATAAAAAGGCAAATGAGAGAACGAGAGAGAGCGAAGGAAAGAGCGAGAGGGATGAGAGACAATGGGCAAATGAGAAAAAAGACAGGAAGAAAGGAATGTGGAAGAGGTGGATAGAAAAACATAGAAACGATGGCTAAGAAAACATGAACGTTTTGGAAAAGGAGAAAGTAAAGGAAGGAAGGTAGAGAGAGGGAAAATACGTGTGAGAGATAGCACTTCCACTAATGTTATGGTTTATGGGAGCAAATGACACGACCAAGCGAGGGAAAGAGAGATAGGAGAGGAAAACGAATTGCAGTTCATTTCATGATTTTTTTCTCCTATTCATGTAAGGTCTTGTGATATGAAAATGGAAGCTGGCGGTGAAGAAGAGCGATAAGCTTGTAGCGAATAGAAAGAGAGAGAGAGAGAGAGAAAATAGGAGAAAGAGGAGAGAGGACGAGAAGTGACAAACAGAGGAGTGTCTGTAAATTCTTGATTCCGGCTTTTTACACTTCTTAACCATTTTCTGTGAAGAATGTAGTTATGTGCGCGTGAAATCGAGTGCAAAAGAGAGATTGGGAAGGATTGGGTCAAGGTGACAAATGAAAAACGAAGGCTGACGAAAACAGAAGGAATCGACCTAACAGTAAATCCTTTCTTCATTAATTCTCACACAAACAGGATTGACTTTTGCTGGTGTTCCTCATTAAATATATTCGTTTTCTCAGAGGTCGTTTTGTTTTATCGAAGTCTCCGTTGTTTTCACTCGTATCGATTTCACCGTCGGACACAGCAGCGGTGGTGTTTCTTCTGCTATTTGCCTATCCGATTAGGTTGTAAACATTACGTTTTTTCTTCTGATGAATCGTCTTTACTCTGTACAATACTATCAGCTAACTCTCAGCGTCTTTTGTTTATCGTTGTTTTTTTTTAGAGGCGCGTGTAGCTCAGTGATTAGAGATGCCCTCCGATACGCACGTGATATTTGGTTCGAACCCTCACCTCAGGCAAACTAAGCATTCAAGTCTTACCGGTTCGGCAGATTGACATCAGAATTGTCGGGGACGATAGAAGCACTGACCTGGTCATTGTGTGGTGCAGATAAGCATAAAATCACCTTTACGAAGTAAAATCCGAATGGAGTCCAATGCGTGGAGCACCTCTTACGTTTGAACAACGTCGACCATTCTGTTCCTTTTCTTCCGTTATGCATGGCTTTGAGACTTTCAGTCGTTTTCTTTATTTTCCCCAAGCGTTCCAGAACTTCTGGAAGCGTGCAGTTTCCGATGTCACATCTGGTTTGCAACTGAGCTCGTTCTGCGTTATTTTCCGCTGTAGATGATTGGTTCGATTCGTCAGGCTCATTGTAACGTCGAACTTCGTTAGAACAATTTTAGCCTCTAAGAAAAAAAAGAGCTCAACTTTTTGTTTGCTGTCTATTGTTTCTTTACGACAGGGTATTACGTGTAATACAACCACAGTGATGCTGAGATCTTTGCAAAATTTGGACCCCAGGCCAGATCGGAACTCGCGATTGTCCTTTAGTGTCTTTCTTGTAAAGAAAAAGCTGCCTGTACGCTGTCTGGTAGAAATTTTCCTAGATTAGGGGAAAAAAAACCACAATGATATCAGTCCAGCCATATACTTCCCGGGAATTTCCTTCACGGTCTTCTGACTTTGAGCACAGTTTTTTTTCTTCGTGACTTCCTTAAAATTTGTAAGGAAACAAAACTTGTTTTTCATCAGATTATTTCGAAATCTTTACGATCATCAATTGTTTGGGGTTCAAGACATTAAGCCTCTCAAAAATACAGGTGTAAACGAGTTTGTGATTTATTTTTGGTCTTTTCTGAACTCTTTACAAAAAAAAAGAATTGTGTGATACAACCACAATGATGTTGAGATATTTGCAAAGCTCCGGACTGCAGGTGTCTGTGATGGGGAATGAACGCGCTATTACCCTTTCCGAGGGCTAACGCATTCACCACCACACCATACGGGTCCTTCGTTTCGCTTGTTTCTCAGCTAGTTCTATCGATCAGCACCATCAGTAATCATCCGTCAACGGGATTGATCTAGGGAGCCCAAATCGTTAGCGAACCCAGTTAAGGTGATGCTATAGTCGAAATCGAATTCGAAAAAGAATTGTGTTTTCGTGTCATTACGAACGGTTTGTAATTGAGAAGATCCAGTTAATATGTCTGATCCACAGAGAAATCAATCATTTTCATTCAGAGGTGGTGGATGCTTCACGCAACAAAAAGAAATCTCGTGAGTCAATCATGCGTTAATTTATTTTCAGGATATCTCGTTGTGTCCTCCTTGTAGGCAGCTAGTTCTCCTTCGTTTTTTGACTTCATGCAGTTAGCGCTAAATGTTAGTCCTCCGCTAGCAGCCTGAAGACAAATGAACTCCGTTCACTTCTTGTCATTTTCAGTTTTCTTCTCGCCTAGGTTTCTGCAAGATTTTTCATGCTAAATTGAATTTTAATCGCATATCCCTAATGAAAATGCACCCGTTTCATTAAGAGTTTCTCCGGAAAAGCCAATGAACGAGTGCTTTTCGATTGTCGATACAAACGATTAAACACGTGTTGTGAAAGTGTTTGAATGAAAATGAAATGAATGCTAGCAGAATTAATCGAAATCAATCAATATTGCATTCCCAGTGTTAGTTCTTCATTCCACATATGTCCCTTTTGAAACTGGTTCATTGTTCTTGTTCTTGCGGTTGCTGTTGCCGTTGTTGTTGTTGTTGTCGCTTTTTCCGCAACCGTCTTTATTTCGCTTCTTTTAAAACTTCGATTTTCTTCGGCTTTACGAACTTGCTCTGTGAAGTACGTTGGTCTGAAAAGTTCTGATCAGAAAAGCTAATGGTTGCATTTTTTATCGTTTTTATGAAACATCTAAGAATCGACGACTCTATGCTTTTTTAAAACGTTTTCACTTGTTGATGGTGGTAGATATTAGGTCGGAAGAGGGCTGTCTGGTATAAGTCCAATTCAATCACGTTCTTCCTCTGGATGAGATTGCCTTCGATCCACCAACATCTTTCATTAATCTCCTCGTCTCATTCTTTTTTCTCTGTTTTTCTTCTTTTTCTTCAGATTTTCCTCGCTTCATTTTCTTTTTGAATGCATCACAGTTTATCAAAATCTTTTTCATTTTTCATATTTTCACTGATCAAAATTGTGAATGAACGGTTTATCATGTGGCTTCTGTATATCGCATTCAGCTCCCTTATTGTATATAATTAGCTTTTAAAGGGGAAATATTTACAAATATATCAGGAATATGTCAAGGGCGCGTGTGGCACAGTGGTCTGAGGCTCCACGACACACACGTGAGATTGATTGATCCCCTCGCCCGTGGCACACCAAGCCTCCCATTCCTTCGGGGTCGGCAAATTCGTACCACACTTGTCTGGGAGGTTAGCAGCACTGGCTCGATACATCGGTAGGCCAACGCGAGTCGTTGTAAAGGCTAGAAGGCTAGATTTGCATTCAGTCTTCTCCAACGATGCTTAGTGAATTCGAATGCTTGACGCATCCCTCAAGAATTGATTGACGCCGAAAGCTTTATCCTTTATTTTATCCTTTTGTCAGGGAATGCGTTGAGCTTTTTCGTTGTTTTCGGGAAAGGAGTTGTTATTTCGTTGTGCTATCTATGACCCCTTGAATTTTCCGATTTCGAAGAATGAATGTGGGAAATTCGTCCTTTTATAGCTGAACATCATTTATTTCAATCGTGGGTTCCCGGACTCCATTCAATATGTTCTGTTCAGGGAGAAAATACGCCGAAAACTTATGATTTGGTCAAAAAGCTCGAAATTCCCATCTAGGAAGAAGAATCTATGATTTCCTATTGGTTCTTCTTGTCTTGATCGTTTTGTCAGGGCACATGTGGCGCTGTGCTAAGAGTAACCGTGTAATAAACATATCGTCTTTGGTTGTACGCTACTCATTGCAGCACATCCATCCCTGGAATTCCTCCGAGGTCGCGGGATTGGTGCGAGACTTGCATGAAAAGAGAAAAACACTAACTTAATACGTCGCTGAGGCCCCATAAGTTTGTACGGTATAAGCTAAGTATGAATTCAATTACATCCCTCCGTGGTGCTTAATTGAGCCGAATGCAAGATGCTTCGCCCAGGGATCTATTAACCCCAAGGGCTTAATCCTTTATCCTGTATCATTTAATCATTTCAGCAATAAAACTATGTTCACTCCCTAATCCTGTTTACATCAGCGTGAGCCTTCAGGGCCACGAATACGTTCGATTCGTCTTCATATAACTCATTTTGCAACATGCTTTCGGCTAGTTCCTTGCTGGAAAGTGAAATTTTTTTTAAAAAATTAATTCAGTAGATCGGACAATCGTCAAGGCTGAAGAGCATTTTGAAAACGAGTGAATGTAGTGAATAAGAAGACAACGGCTTGAGATTTTGCATGAAGACGTTAAGGTACACACTGTCTCCATCGTCGTAGGTTCCACTATGTTCCATACAAAATACCGTACTCTCTAGCAGATAAATTTCCTCAAATTGCTTGCACTTGTACGTTCGTGACGTAGTGTAAATGTTGAAGGACAACGAAAAAGAAAAAAGTCGCTTGTGCTGATCTCCTAGGAAACCGTTAGGCGATATTCCCCACATCTTGCCACCTTGGGAGTTTCTCTGAAAACACCCGAAAAAAGCTGGCTTCATTCGTATGCATTCCTCTGCCACTAATACCGCGTTCACCATTCGAACATTGCAACTAATGAGATAAATCAACCATATCCTTCTTCTTTTTCCTTTTTGCTGCCATAAATTCTCCAATTGAAAAACGGAAGGGTAGGGAGTTTGACATTGGTCAATCTCTGAGGGGATTGCAACATGCATTCAACCTCACTAAGCATTGTCGAGGTGATTGAATGAACATTTGGATTACATAGTGACACTTGCAATGGCCTATCGATATATCAAGACAGTTTTTTTTATCTTTTTATACTAGTTTAACGCCAATTTTTTCCTATCCTGGAGGATTGGCGGTGTTGTGCAGCCCAGGACTTGGAATCGAAACAATGACAACGTCTTTTTTTTTCTGGATGGCTTTAACCACTGCGCAGTACGCAGCTAGGTTATTGGAAATTCTACGAAATGCTTCCATTCCTGTATTGCTCGCATTTTCTCAGTTAGCGAGCTTTTCTTAATATCGATCTCCATTTGTCTGTCTCCGGTTATCAAAAGAACATAGAAAAGGATAAAGCTGTTGGTGTTGATCAATCCCCTGAGGGATTGATTCTCCATGCATTCGACTTCATTAAGCGTCGTTTGGAGGTGATTGAATGCATGTTTGGCCTTTATTAACTTTATTGACTCGCAGTGCCCTATCGATGTATCGAGCCAGTGCTGCTATCCTCCCAGACAAGTCTGGTACCAATTTGCCGGGCCCGGAGGGATGGAGGGCTTGGTGGACCATTGGCGCGGGGATCGACATGTGTTGCAGAGCGCCTTCAACCACTGCGCCACACGCGCCTCAAAAAAACATATTATTCTTTATTTTCTGAAGCTCTTTCTTATGTAGACGGATGATTCTTGGCATTCTAAAGTTCCGAAGTCGCCAATCTCTGAGTCAAAAAAAACTTCGAAATGCAACGATTTTTGAATTTACTCTTCTTCTTCCCGAAATTTCTATCATGTCGAGAAGGAGGCATCGTGTTTTTGTTATCTTATCTATTGTGGTGATAATTCTCTAATAATATATTTGTATCTGAGTGCGTTTATAGGTAGAAACCCTTGGCATTCTGCTTGCAGTCATTTTTTTCGCTCTCAGTTGCTCTAACTATAAATACGGCATCCACTGAAAAAGATCTTGCTACGGAGCCGATAGGTGTGTAGCACAAACACCTCTTAGTAGCAGTAAAAAGCTGGAATCGATAGCAACAGCGAAAAACGAAATTCCTCCCAAATTGCTTTAGAGAACGAATCGAAAAAAAACTCAATCCACTATCGTTTATAGTCGTGAAAATACACTGCATTGAAATAAATGCATACATCCTTTGTCACTCTGTGTTTCCGCCCGAGCATTTGCAACAGCATTTTCCCCTTTTAAGTCACTAGCACTTTTGTTATACCCATTATGGTATTAAAAAAAGTGTTTCCGGCGCATTACAACTTATAGAAGTAGAGTTCCTGGGACAAGCTTTTCCTTCTACGAGTTCTGCGTGCGATGATTCCTTGCCCATTGCGTCGATACAATTAACGTGGAAGACTTTTGATGATGAAGAGAGCACTAAGAGGTCCTTAGACATGTTTTCTCTGAGGGACGTTTCGGGCCATGAGTTCAGTGCTAGCAGTTCAGTGCGTGAAGCGGAAAATTGGGTGTAGTCACGATTATACTAGTGTTAATGCTATAGCGCTCAAATCAGGCTACCTAAAAATCTGTGGTTGTATCCTTATATACTGACGTGTGCTCTTTTTGACAAAAGACAAACTAGATAATCCGTGAAGTAGATACTTCTTGGTTGCAGTGTTTCTTCAATGATTTACGAAATCTTTAGTAGTTAGGTCCAGCCATACCATTAGTGTTCTTCACTCTGTGCTTGGACTTTTTTTGAATATGCCTCGGATTTGCTCGAAATTGGCATCTTATACATCGGTCATCATTAAATACTAACTATTCGCTATAATAAGAAGTTTTACCGAGTCTGCATCATCAGTCTTACAGGATCAACACGTCGTTGACATTGCCTGCGTACGAATCGAAGGCGCTTCTTATTTAATATTTAGTGAATATATTAACATTATATGAAATAATACATGAGTATTCACTGGATCTCTCTAGCTTATGGATAATCCGAGAAGCTGAGATATTAACGTGTTTCGATCCTGGAAATTATTGTAGGCTAGACATCCTTAAAGGTTTTATGGGTCTGCCTTCGACATCTTCGAATCGGTGCACAAGAAAATAGAACTGATTTTGAAAGCATGAATCACAGCAACTTTCCATTTTTCTGTCTGTTTCGGTACTCCATATCATTAATACGTAGATTTCAAAGATATTTTTAATATATTCACTTTGTTCGGGGATCGTGCACTGCAGTAGTGAAGTGGTTAGAGGTGCAGTGAGGTGTAGAGGATACGAATGGTCTTCAGTTCGATCACACGCCTGTTCCAGCCGAAGCATCCATCATTTCGGGGTCTGCATATTGGTACCAGAACTGTCCGGGAGGATAAGAGCACTAACTCGATACACCAGTAGGTCACCGCGATTTATTGTATGGGCCAGATAAGCATTCGATCACCTCTAACGATGCTTAACGAAGTCGAATTTGCCTTAAGAATTGGTCAACAACGAAAGCTTTATCATCCCACCTCTTATCGATCTTGCTCGCAGGTATCATTTACGTTTCATGTCACTCATACTCGACTTTTCAAAGGCAGGGTGCAGACGATCAGAGTGTCTCGGCAAAGTAAGGGAGCAAGGGTAAGCTGAATTGAGGAATGACGGCGCCATGGACTCTTGAAGCGAAATCTACAAAAAAATGGTAGCTTAATGGAGAAATGTGATGCGATGGCCAATTAACGCTTATTCTGAGATGCTTATCCCATTTATGCTGTCTACGACGGCTTGGAATTGGTGAACGTGTTCGTCGACGTGGGAATTAAAAGGGCAAGCAAAAGCATCGAGATCTCGTTTATGTACGCTGAAGTACAGTAGCAGCTGAACTAGAAATTTCCCAGCTTCTGAATGTCTCCAAACAGACTCCTCTGTTCTCCTGTGGAAGAATTTTTTTTCGTGTTTCCTCATATTTTCTCATTTATCATCATTAAATTTCTTTGCCTTTATTACATTCAAGGTTTTTGTTGATTTTCAAATGTCTTCTGAAATGAAAGAATCGACGTCATAAGTCTAGCAAAATGAATACTTCTTGTGGTTGTTCGTCATCCCTTAGTATAGAAAGTTATGAGGCCAAAGACGGCGTACTTATCTCTTTACGCTTTTCACTGGCTTCCTTTAGCTCTAAATATTGATCTGAATACTACCTGTTTTGTACCTGTCAAGGATTATCCTCTACCATAGAGTCATCTCTAAGTTACTATTTTATCATCATTTTCGCTTAGTTTTCTCCAAGAACATTAGAAGAACATGCACATTATCTATTACATGGCTGACTAGTCATCAGATCTGTTGTGCGAATCCCACCACTCCTTGCATTCGATGCGTTTTCCTCGCATTCGTTGTTCACAAAGGTCTTAGAGCGTTTCGCATGTTGTTTGCTGCCGCTTGAGGATTTCCTCTTCTTTAGGACTGTCCTAGATTGCTGGTCCTCTCGATTCTTCTAGCAATCTCGAAGATAACTCTGATGGAATGCAAAATTAGCCTTGGCAACTCCTTCCCCCATAAAGGAGATTAGTGAGAAAAACTTCACTTGCATGGAACCTGCAGTTATGCTTTTCCCGTATATCAGCGCTTCCCGCCATTTAACGTCTTTTTTCGAAAAGGACTCGACTGAAATTCTACCTTTAAGCCGTAATTCATCAGAAACAGGTTGAAATCAAAGAATTGAAAAGCTTTGCTTAATTGAGTGGCAAGGAGTGAAATAAATATTGATCGGTACAAAGAATTGCTCTTCATATTGAAATGCCGTTGTGTTGTGAATTCCGCCTTTAAACAAGCATAATGGGATAGGGAATAGGCACTGAATTTCATCACATACCCATTTAGATCACGAGTAGTAAAAGTGCACTTTTTCACTAAGCTGTTGACCGAGACGAAATCCTCGTAACCTTGCCGAGTGGCAATCCGTCTCTGCCTACTTTATTAACGCATATACAACTTGTTTATCTTACGGAAATCCGAAGAAAACGATGAACTCGTCCACAATTGTTAACATGACAGTGCAAGTGTTTTCGACATTGAACGACAAATTTTCTATACCTAGAGGATTTGTGGAGATGAGAACATCGGCAACTTATCAAGGGGACTTTGCTTTGCTCATTGCTAATATATGCTGGATTTTACTCTATTCCAATTGCCAAACATGTTGCTTTCAGAATTTGGAAGGATATTTCTACTTATGTTGAGTGTATTAAGATAGTTCTCAGGATCGACTTTCTGTTAACTTCGGCATTGCATTACAAATGCGTCGTTTTCTTTCTCAGCAATCGCGAAGTTTTTAAACAGCATACGTTTACTTCCATACAATAACACACATACAACACAATCGTAGCTGACGTTTCGGCAGAATCGTCTTCTTCAGAGCCGCTTTTTTCGTCTGTCTTCCACCGAGGAAGAACAGCCGCTCAGAGTCGCATATGATTGACCACTGTCGTGACTTCTTCACGAGAAAACGGCGAATGTATTGAGATATTTCTTAAATCTTTTCATCTTGTACGATAGCCACGATCCATCATAACAACTGGAAATGAGAAACGGCGAATTCCTAGGCAGAACTTGGAGTTCCTTGGCTCACAAAAGAGAGATGCCTGTTTCCCAGTAACATCTGATTGTTTTCGGTAACCAGAAAACTTACGAAGTTGATAGTTTAACATAGCTATAGAATTGACTTTGCTTTGTGAATTACTTAACAGATATGTACATTTCGGTACACCTGGTCCAGTATGTGTTAATGGATGTCACTACCACTAATTGCACTTCAATTGAAGTTCGAAATGGGCTCGTTTTACAATGAGATGGAATAAACGATTCCTTTAGGCCTGGAAAAATGCTGTCAAGGGACGACCTGCTGATGGTGTGCACTTTCAGCACACTCTCTGAGGCGGCTGTAGGTGACTGAAACAGGAGACATCGATGTTTTCACAGTTAAAATTGAATGTGCTGAGTGCTAGAGCCGCATCTTCTATTTTGATTGCTTCCACCACTTTATGTATTCCTCCAGCTATGTCGAGATCAGGGCACCTTATTATCTTGCTTTTTTTCAATTATTTGGAATGTCGGCATACAAAATATGTCATTATGGGGCCATCACAAGAGATTTCGAAGCAAAAACTCAAGAAAAGCGGACTTGAATGGAATGCGGAAAGACACGCTTTGAAGTCATTGCCTAAACAAATATCATCAGTGATAATGACTTATAACTTACATTCCTAATAGTCAAAGGTCTCTGCATAAATTGCAGGAACCGACTTTCCATTAGTCTTGGTTCTACTAATCAATATTTTCATAGATCGTTTGAGAAAGCTTAGTACAAAGATTGTTCTGGTACGATCCATAGGGCCTATCACTGCTCTGTCTTCGATTGTCACATCCACTTTTCAACCTAATGCTTTGAGCAAAATGGCGGTAACGGTTGTCTCGTTTCGTTTGCAGATAAGCTTCATCTTGTCAATGAGAAGAAATCAGAAGGCATTATTCCTCCTACAGTTCGTGTCTTGGATTCCTTTTGCTTGTCAGGAATCGGTAGATATTTACTTAACGCGAAGTTTGATCATCATACTATCACCGTTTGAGACAGCATAGTTTAGTGGACGTGGTGTCAGTGATAATTGGTACGAGAGTTTCGCAGTTCTGAGGTAGCCATCACAGATTCCGGCCAAATTACTCCCTGATTTGATAGAAATATGTGGTTTTCATCACATTAAGACGAAACATCATCTGTATCTCTGATGGATGACCATAACAGTAGTTGCTTGCACATATTAAAACGTTCTGTCTTCACGGAAAGTCGGTATTTCTCGGTGCGGTCTCCAGTGAGAGCATGAAATTTCAATATAGCGCAATTCTTTAGCGCAAAACACTTCCTTATCTCTGGGAGCTGATGATTCTTCATTGAATAACAATGGACATGAGCGTTATATGCCACTCAATACATAGTTGGTCGTCGCTATTACCATAACTTTCCGCCCTACCAAGCCCGCATCTCTCGGGAATCGGCGAGTTTGTACAAAACCTGTCTTGAATGATAAAAACACTAATTTGATACATCATTAGGTCACCACGTGTTCTTACATGTGGTATTGCAAGTATTGCAGGTGTTGCATGACAAGCTAATAATTCCAACTTGATTTCGCTTTGACCATTTGTCGCAGTCGTATGGAGTGAGGTGTTTTATGTATTAAATGACGAACTATCGTTTCATTTCCTTTTATTTGTGTACATTATTCATTTATATGCCTTCTTTTGATCTCCACTGCTTATTGTCAAATGAATTGCGATGGTTTCCAGTGTGGTTAATCTATGAGTATCCCTGTTGACGGGTGAATGTTGATGGCACTGATCGATAGAACTAGCTGAGAGACAGGCGAAACGAAGGACCCGCATGGTGTGGTTATGAACGCGTTAGTCTCCGGAAAGGGTATTAGCGCGTTCATTCCCCATCGCAGACACCTACGGGCCGGAGTTTTGCAAGTATCTCAGCACCATTTTGGTTGTACTTCGCATAATACCTCGCCATAAAAAGCTGTAGTAGGCAGCAAATAGAAAGGTAATATTATGAAAAAGCATTTAACTGAATCGTTAAATGAATATCTTACGTATCCTTAACGTTTCATCTCTGGAACTCCTTAACATCTCCTCTTGTTTTCTCTTATAAGCAGTGTCTGTATATGGGATTTTTCAATATTTGTATGTGTTTGGCGTTGATTCGTAATGCATTGAACTCCATTCCTAGCATTTCACAGGTGATCGAATGCATATTTGATCTGTTGAATAACTTGCAGTAGGTTATCAATCTATTAGTCAGTGTTTTTTAATCCTCCCAGATAAGTCTGACACTAATCTTATGACGATGAAAGGATGGGATGCTTGCTTAGCCTGATGGGCGGGATTGATCTAGTGACTCTGTGTGAACTGCAGGTCACCTCTGACCCACTGCACTACACGCGCCCTCATCCATCCGGCTTGCATTCGCTCTTTATCGGATTTTGTATATTCCTACTGTGCGCTGGCGCAAATTCCTCTATGATATCCTTACTTTCTATCATAACAAAATGCATTCCTCCCAACGGTTTACCGCCTCATCGTGGCTGGAAGGTGTGTTCCTGGGTGTCGGACTGCGATGTACAGCGGGGGTATCCATCCCCTGGCAGGGTCTCCTAAGCTGAGGAGTCTGGCGTTTCCATCAGGAAGCCTAGCTAAGAATAAACCAGTACCAGGATCCATCCGTATCAAAGTCACATGGCAAATCTTCTGATTCACAAGGGCTGCGACTGCCTGTGGTGGTGAAGACCTAGGGCAGACTTTGGCCAGGCTGACCTCGGGATTCCAGGGAACCACAATGGCTTAACCAGCAAATCTCCGAAAAATGGTGATTATGCTAGAACCCGCACAACTGACGGTGATGACGGGCCGTTCAAGTATCAAGTAAGTAACAAAATGCATTTCCATCCAGTCCCTTCTTTTCGCTCAAACTGCAGCCGTACAAGTTTTAGAGAAAGGGAACATTTCAGTAATGGGTTTTTTCCGTTGGAATCACCTAAACGTGTCATTAAATCACCTAAAATCTCCGTCACAGTATTGTTCGTTTTACGCAAAAATAATTACCGTTTTGGTCGCTCTGAATGTTGTTTGAAGAGAAAATGATTTCCTAACAAGTGTCGATGTGTCCTAGGTTGTTGCTCTATACCGATATTACTTGTTCTTAATTATGTTTTCTACGTTTAAAAATATCCGCTACAACTAAGGGGCCGTAAAAAATGTTTTCGAAGAATGTATCCCTTTCAGAAGTTCGGGATTCCTCTGTATTGGAATAAAAAATGAAAAGGATAAAGCTGTCGGGGTTCGTCAATCCCTGGGGGATGCGCTATACATTCGACTTCATTAAGCATCGTTTGGAGGTGATTGAGTGCATGTCTGGCCTTTGCAATGACTCGCGGTGGCCTACCGATGTATCGAGCCAGTGCCGCTATCCTCCCAGACAAGCCTGGTACCAATTTGCCGACCCCGGAGAAATGGAATGCTTGGTGGGTCATGGGCGCGAGGATCGATTCCATGTTGCAGGGCACCTCCAACCACTGCGTCACACGCGCCCTTTATATTGGAATAGTAAGCTTATATCTTACTGGAAATGGTTCTTGTTTTGAGAGGCGAAGTTTTGTATAGACCAATTCGTTCATATTTCATAGCGCCTGTTTAGAAGCGGACGTTGTATTTACGGGAGCTCAACAGTTTTTGTTTTCTTGATTGCATTAATGTTTCACCATCTCTGCTTTCCGTCATTTCCCTTTTATGCCTTTTTTTTGCTAAAAAACGTCGGCTTTAAAGTGCGTTTTGCTTCGTGCTTTAAAAGTTATTGGTCTTTCCTTACAGATCCTAAATGACCGACAATCGCGGAAGGCCACCTAAGCTGCCGCCGCGTTCAGGTGTGCTTTGTTCCTCTTCTGTTTTTCTCTCCTTTTTTTTTCTTTGGGTACGTTCATCTAGCTACTCATTCTATAAACAAACCAGTTTGACGTTCAAACAATGAGTTTGAATAGGAGAAAGAAAGAAATAAAAAGAATTTGTGCATTTCTTAAGAACTGGGCTTACAATCTGAATGCAGAGCCATGAAACTGTTAGCACTGTTAAAATTGCACTTAGTTTGAGAACCGTCGTAAAGGGTTTTGCTTCAAAAACTTCGTAATGAATATGAGAACTTTCAAGGTGATGAAGGCTAGGGACGACTTGTTGCCACGGACAATGAACAAAAATGTTAGTTCAAGTTAATCCATAAACAGTGGTTTCGGAGCCTACAGAAAAACTAAGCGTAAAGTACAAGAACTGTTTCGGGAAATCGCAATCGAAATAGAAATGCTCAAAAAAATGGAGGTGACCTAAATTGAACGAATGCCTAAGAGATCGTCGGCATGAAGTCTGCTCTGGACTCCATTTGTACAGCAAGAAAAAGTCCGTTCTTTACCACCTTGTTATGTAGGAGGAAATTGGATTCCGTATGAACAACCGACCATGTTTTGCATAAGGTTGGACAATAATGAATCGCGAAGAAACTTCTCGAGGTCAACATCCCATAAGAAGAGATTACGGCAATCATTTGATCAATTATCAATTCATTGGAATTATTCACTAGAACTTCTTAGAGTTCAACGAAATTACAAAAGCAAAGGAGTCATAGTTGTCATGAAATTGGTGTCTTGTATCACAAGAAATGCGATATCGACGACTTCCTTGGTTAGTTGAACGGGATCAAATCTACTTCAGAACAATGAACGCCGTCATGCTTCATAGCAAGTGGTTCAGAAGTGAACAACTTGAAAAAACAACTGCTTTTTTTCGCCTTTTCTCGTTCACTCTCTGATCCGTGGGTGATAACGTCCTCACTACATAGCTTCGTTCGTGTGGAAACGAACGCCGATTGTAAGGTGGTTAAAAAGTCTGTCAACGACTTTGTCGAAGTTCAGAAGTGCGAACTTATGTGCGGAAGGTAACCCCACACATTGGGAAAATGGCATTGATTGTCTACAGTTCGATTTTAGCTACAATGATGTTGAGATGTTTATAAGAGAACCCTGCCACGAAAAAAGAATACGCAATAAATAAAAAGCAACTAGTGAGTTTGGTTTTATTTGATGAAGGTGAAAGCTAAAGGAAGCTGTAGTAAGGTAAAGTTTCCACTCAAAATCAGACATGTCGCAGTTCCAACCAGAGGATACTACTTATATGAGAAGAATGCCAACTTTTTATTTACTGCCTATTGTAGTTTTTCACAGATGGGTATTATGTGTGATACAACCACAATGACCAAACCCCGTTGACGGTTGAGTGCTGATGGCACTGATTGATAGAACTAGCTGAGAGACAGGCGAAACGAAGGACCCGCAGGGGGTGTGGTGGTGAACGCGTTAGCCCCGGAAAGGGTAATAGCGCGTTCGTTCCCCATCGCAAGCACCTGCGATCCTTAGTTTTGCAACTATCTCAGCGTTATTATGGTTGTACTACACATAATACCCTGCCGTGAAAAACAGCATTAGACAGTAAATAAAAAGTTGACATTGTGACATAAAATAGAAAAGGATAAGAAAAGAGATGATCCGATCGAGATGATATGGAGGAGATCACTATTTAGAATTGTTTATGAATTTTGTAGTTAAGTTGAACTCTTAAATCATTCCATCTTATGACGCCATCGTTTAGGCTTTTTCTCGAACTTAGCATGTTAACCTTTAAAGTGTTTTTTTTCGTTTTTTCACGTTCTTGTTATGTTTTTATTCATTTTTTACTTTTCATTATTTGTACGCACCACTACTCTTAGGATAGGTGTTGGCCTTTGTCTAACTCCAACGATGCTCCTTCACGAAAATGTTAGCTTTTTGATTTTCGTGACCTTATGGAAGAAAAAGAATCAAAAATGCTTTTAGCTGAGAGAAAAGCGAAACGAAGGACCCGCATGGTGTGGTGATGAACGCGTTAGCCCTAGAAACGGTAATAGAGCGTTCGATCCTCATCGTAGACACCTGCGGTTCGGAGTTTTGCCATTACCTCAGCATCACTGTGGTTGTATCACACAAAATGCTTTTGTTTTTGCATTGATGCTTTGTAAATGAGTGAAAGGTCTTTTTGTGAAGCTTTTTGCGTTCTATTAACTCGAAAGGAAATATTATTTAAGATGTTAAGAGTTTAAAAAAAAGAATGGTAACCGCACATTACTGTAGTTGGGAAGGTCCCATACACATTATTCAATTTTATAGATTCGCGGTCAGATCGACCGACATGGACCGTGACACGGAGAGAAAGGACGGAACTGTCTCCATTACGGTTGGTCACCTGTAGATTCTTCTTAACAGCACTTTTTATTGTCGATATCTCAACTATGGAATGGTGGAAATTTATCACCTGGACCACATGTAAAATCGGAAAATTTGGGCGGGAAGCAGTAATTCTCTATTCGTTTCCGTTGTACACCAGAGTTGTTCAGTATGCTTGTGTTCCGTCCTATTATGAGACACGAAAGTGTCACACTTTTCATATGATACGATTTTATTCCTGATATTTTTTAGCGATGAGAATGATGCCACCACAAAGAGCTCATTGTGCGCTGCTGTGGCGTATGTTTCCTCTGGACAGAAATCTGAAGCTTCTTCTTAGCCTGGGTTTTCTTAATAAAAAGATGAACCTTTCGTTAAAATATTGCAGTTCGCCTATGAGAAACTCCATTCAGCTACAGTAAGGCCATTGGAAGTTAATCAACTCTTGTATATCAGTGTAAATTCAACAAAGGAAGGTTTTAAAAACGCCTAACATTTGCACGCTCGACTCCATTGCACGTAATGCCGTGACTTACTTGGTACTTCATACTTGAACGGCCCGTCCTCACCAGTTGTGAGGACTCCAGCATAATCTTCTTTTTTTCGGTGATTTGCTGGTTAAGCCACTGTGGTTCCCCAGAATCCCTTGGTCAGCCTGACCAAAGTCTGCCCCCAGGTCCTCACCATCACAGGCAGTCGCAACCTTTGTGGATCAGAGGGAAATTTGCCACCATGCGATTTTTTATACCAGGACGGTGGTGGGTCCTGGTATTGGTTTATTCTTAGCTAGGCTTCCTGATGGAAACGCCGGACTCTTTCTCAGCTTGAGAGACCCTGCCAGGGGGATGAATCCCCCGCTGTACCTCGCATTCCTACACTCAGGAACACCTCCCAGCCACGATGAGGCGGTAAACCGTTGGGAGGAGTTGGGAGGAGTGCTGTGACTACGATGAGAATTTCCAGATCTTTTTGACAACCTGGTGCCTTTGCGATCAATTTACTTTTAATTTAATCGAATAGCCATGTTTGAGCTCGTTCTTTCCTTCTTTTCGTTGAATGACAGGAAGAAATCATTGAATTAAGCTGTTATAAGCATTTCGTGAATTGGATTTTATGATAGGAAAGCGAGCTGAAAAGTGACGGATTCTCCACCACTTGCGATGTGTAACCCCCCCATTCCAGAGCAACCAATAGCTGACGGATGAGAAGAGAGGAGAATCGTCTTGCTTAGCCCGTACTGGTTAATAATGCTGTCTAGACTTTCTGCTTCTCACTTAAGATCCTATAATGTCATTGATTGTAAGTCGATCGATTTCCCATCCATAACGAACTTCCATCCATTTAATGCCAGTTTTCTGAACGCGGGAAAAAAAAGCAAGCAAGGTGGTCGTCATAGATAAAAATAAGCTTTGGGAACAACCACATCTGTAAATCTCAGGCGACCACGGAAAGATACACTTGCAAGCTTGACAGATATGTGTGTAGTGTAAAAAATGTGGAAAGAAAATGTGGAATGTCCAGAATGTCTGCATTTATTAGGGTTAAAGAGACGAAAATTTACGATATGGCGAGAAAAAATCTCCTATAAAGAGATTGTAACTCAGGAAAAAATTTTTCATTTAACTTTAGTAGTAAGTAAAATTGAGTCAGATGATTACAAATCCTGGTATAAATTTAAAATAGTGGTTCTTTACCCAAGTGTGGTGATAGGATATACTTCTATGGATTCATCCAGCTGTTAACTTTCGATGATAAACATGTATGTGTTGGATAGAAAGAGCTTAATTAAGTGGAGTGTACTGTCATTCATATTAGTCTTTAGAAACCACCATTCCAATGGGAACAGTTTTGTTCTTGTGCACTTATATCATGCCCAACAAGAGCTAGTTGAGAATGCTGAGTTTTCTGCAAGTTTATGTGCTCCCGAAAAGCAAACACGAAGTTACTTGGATTCTTGGATGGTCCGTCTTCACTGTTTCTGCGGCCCGCAGCACAGTTTCCATTCCAGATGTTCGTTGGTTTAGCCATTATGGTTTCCTGGAGTTCCGAGATCAGACTAGCCGAAGCGTTCCTCAGGTCGAGTTGCCGACGTTGTGGTTCAGAGGGAGATTTGCCAGCATGCGACTAGTTTGATATCAGGATTGGTAGTGGTGGTGATTCCTGGTATTCTTTTACTTTCAGATGGGCTTCTCGATGGAAACGTCGGACTCCTTTTCAGCTAGAGGGGTCCTACTGGGCTGATGATCCTCCCATTGTACATCGCAGTACAACACCGAGGATCACCTCCCAACCACGATGAGGCGGTAAACCGTTGGGAGTAAACACGAAATTATTAATATTAATGTAGTATATGTTATACAGTGCTACTTTTTCACTATTTATTCTACAATAGCTAATGCTTCGCTGGATTTGGACATGTTCGGTTCCTGGAGGGGTCATATTGGCACTTCATCTACTAGGTATTTTCATAACCTTGAAGGAAAAACTGGACCGCTTCTAGAGCAGCATCTTCAAACATTCGTATTTATATGTCTTAACATTATACATTCTTTTTTTCTCATGTCACGTTCACATTTATCGTGTCTTCCGCTGAGTTAGGTAGATCTGCCACAGAGAGTTTACATGGATTACAAATGTGCCTTTTTCATGAAGAGGTTGTTTATCATGTGATTGAAATCCAGATTTTCAGTTTCCCTTTTTCGTTGGGTTACGAAAGTCTTTGGCTGAGTAGATTGCATGTCAGTATGATCCCTCCGAAGCTTTGAAGTAAGAAGGCTCTCCCGAAACATAAGTCATTCTAGAGTAGTATTGTACCGACAACATCGCGTTAGCTTACCAAGTGCACAAATTTATTGATCGATGCCGAAGTTATCAAGAAGTTGGTTATGGGAATGCTTCTTTATCGTTTTTACTTATTTGTAATTCATTCGGTTAATGAGTGTTGTGTTGTTGAGGTCAACTTCCCCATTTCAATCTCGAACGGTGACGACCACAGAGCGGGTACAAATTCTACAGATGCCGATCAGTTTGACCGATGAACAGATGGCACCAGCTCGACTTCTCACGCTTACGCCCTAGTGGCAACACAACTCAATCCATGTCGTCTACCGTAACCACCATGCCGGTCGGTTTAGTGGCTTTTGGTGAAAAAATACTATGTTTTAAATTGTTTTAAACCAAAAAACTAGATTTTTGACTTTTTCTAATCTATTGATTATGGAAATAATAAACGAAATTCATGGAGAACACCAATAACAGGCTCTACAACAACTGCTTTCTACCAGCAGATCTACTGCAACTATATTTCCATGTGTTGAAAATTATCTGATCCATTATAGTTTTCTATACTTACTTGATACTTGGAACTTGAACGGCCCGTCCTCACTGGTTGTGCGGGCCCCAGCATAATCTCCATTTTTCGGAGATTTGCTGGTTAAGCCATTGTGTTTCCCTGGAGCCCCGAGGTCAACCTGGCCAAAGTTTGTCCCAGGTCATCATCACCACAGGCAGTCGCAGCCCCTGTGGATTAGAGGGAGATTTGCCACCATGCGACTTTGATACCAGGACGGTGGTGCATCCTGGTATTGGTTTGCCCTTAGCTAGAGTTCCTGATGAAAACGGCTGACTCCTTCTCAGCTTAGGAGACGCTGCCAGTGGGATGAATTTCCCGGCTGTACATCGCAGTCCGACACCCAGGAACACACTATTTTCCACACTCAGAAGCTCCTTTCACAATCAACTTGTGGTAGATCTTCATCGTCGCAAAGCAAGTCGAATCGTAAGGCAGTAAGCTTTGCTCTCATCTATAAATGTTAACAGCTAATCTACGGTCAGGTTGTTTTTTCACGGCGGTGTGTTATGTGGAATGCAGCCACAATGTTGCTGAGATATTTGCAAAACTTGGACGCCAAGCCAGATCGAACCGCGATTATTGTTTCTGCGGGCTCGCGTGTTACGCATGGCACCGCAGAGCCCTCGTTCTGACTTTCTCTCAGCCAGTCTTTTTTTGCCTTAACGGTGACGATTTCTGCTTCCCAGATCATTTCCTGTTGACGGGTGATTGACTAATTGTACCGTTAGGGTAAAAAGATTGGCTGAGGAAAAGCAGAACGAGAGCCTCAGTGGTCTTTCGTAACGCGTGATCCTCTGGAAACCGTAATCACGATTCGATCTCGACTGGGTTCCAAATTTTGCAAATACCTCAGTATCTCAAAAAGACCGACTTTCCACAAACGTCGGCACAAGTAGTTAATGTATTTATTTATATGATCTTACGAGTTGGTGTTGTTGAGCTGATAGGAGGTTGGTATAAGTTTTCGTTGTCGTCGTTGTTGTTGGTATTGTTGGTCGACGGCTGACGTTTCGTCGATTTCGCCTTCCACTCGTAACAGTACGGCTCTGAGGAAGGCGATATCGCCGAGAGGTCAACCATCGACCAAGAACACCAACAACAACGACGACAACGAAAACTTGTACCATCCTCGAATCAGCTCAACAAGATCAGCTCATAAGATCATATAAATAAATTTGTTCTTTATTTTTCCGGTTTTGTATAAATCCCATTACTCTGAATCTATTAGGTACTTGTCTATCTTAACCTTGCGCATAGTCTAAGAATCATGCAGGGGAGCAATAATTTTTTTATAGGGGATAAATCATTGTGTAACAAGTGGCATGCAAATTCTTCACGATACGTTTAGAATTTCCTAGTTAAATAGGTTTGATTGCGATAGCTAAACGACTTGGCAAAACTTTTTTCTGTTCACCAAAACTGGATTGATTTTCATCTAAATGAAAGGAGAAGAACGAAACAAATAAAAAAATATCCACATCTATCTACTATAGAATTGCCTTTTAGGAAATGTATTTCTCCTATATATGATGATTCTCAATTAAACAAGGCTTTTGTTAAACCAAAGCTTCACGTTTGTACCCTTTCGGACTGTTGAGCTAACACAAGGTTGTTAAAAAAGATTTATCCGGCTAACATCTTGTCTTCGTCTTCATCACAGCTGATGATCCGAGTCGACCGCATACAGTTCACGGTTGTTCCTAGGAGTTGTTTTACTCCTTTTTTGCTAATCGTTGCAATTTGTTTCACATCTGTAAATGTACGGTGGATCACCTTCACAAATCTTATGATCCCAAGCACTGTTTCAATTTGTTTAGTTCTCTCGTGACCGTTATCTATGACAACGGATTCTTCCGTGTATGTTATCTTCACCACTTCATCTCTTCATCAGTTTCCTGATGAACAAATGGCTTCCGGCTACGAATATGGCTGATTCACATAGGCAACAATCACTTTGAGCCTTTTTTGTGGTTGATCGATCTATAAGACTTTTGTATCCTTTTTGGAGTACAGTCCAAAGTTCTCTCGTCCATCCGTCTTCAACTCTTCTTACCACCTGATAAAGCCGTCTAGCTCTTATTTCATTGTCCAATCTCCTTATACTTGAAGAAGGGTAAATTTTTCCAAGCATGGAAGTGTGAAGCGCAGTTCGCTGTATCAGGTATACGTCAAAATACGTAATTCTTCGAGCGTTTTAAGTGAGATGTGAAGTGCATGATGTAGCTGAAGTGTCAGCTCACATATCAACTGCAGACTAGCATACGGAAGGCTGTTGAGTCGAGCAAACGTGGCTCCTTCTAGAGATTCCCAACGCGCTCCTCCGTCCGCTTACCTAGGAGGCTGGTAGAATAACATTCTTTACTACATCATCGAACGTTCTTTCATAATTGGCAAAGGCTAGGATAAAAGCAGCTGGTAAATTCGACAAGCCTTTATGAATCTAGCTACGATTTCAAAGTCACTCGAAGTCTATAGAGTAAGGTACTCTTCTTTCTGTAACGTTCTTTATGTGCAGGATAGGATAATCTTAATATAAAAGCTGCATAACAAACCCGACGAACAGACTCAGACGGTGTTTGAAAGATCATTTTTGGGCAGCTGTGAATGTTATTCTCAGATGCTTTTGGGGATCATTTTCTTCATAAGGCATGTTGTTGTATAGGTTACAGGAATTTCTTGGTGTCTGTAACAGTTTTCAGCGCAAAACGCCATAACGGTTCCAAAAGTTTGGAAGTTGAAAATGATAGTGATTTCATCTTTCTTCATCAAAAATGATGGACAAAACGCTGTAACCGCATTGGTCACATGGAGATTTTTTGAGACTAGCTCTTTCATGGGCTACCCTCAGCAGTTTTTCCACCACCAACGTAGAAATGCAAATGAAGACTTCTTTACTGCCATTCATATTAGGAGTTCTGTTTTGATTAAGCTTCCCGAACAACCCCTTTGTAGAAAAGGGGATACTGTCTAAACTTCTCGCCTGAGAAGTGGTAGCGATCATCATATTTTTTAAGCCGTTGGACAACGAGGTAGGAATTCTTGGTTGGGTTGTTCCGATTTATCGATAACCTAGAGGAATTAATGTTCGTAAAACATTCTTGTAATACACCTTTAATCTCTCTTGAGGACGATAGTGGTACTTTTCCAATAGTAGCCATATCAAATCGTCACGGGATGCGATTTTTTAACGACCTGCTTGCTCCGTTATATAACATCGACTTCGTTTCTACCAGTTACTACACAATGATTAGTAGAAGTTTTTGATTTTCACTTGACGCGGAGGTTGAAGATGGAGGGTGGTCAAGGGAGTTGATAGCAACCCACATAGCATAGTAGCAAGTGTATGTACCACTGGGGCCTAAAATGACCAGTTTCGTTATAAAAAATCTGCTTTGTACCGATACTGAGAGATCTAATAATAAGTCGAAGCCATCCAATAAATAGGAGAGCAGTAAAGTTAAATAAAACTAAAATGTATTTTGTTGATGGTGATGTAAATAACATAAGAAGAAATTGGAATAGGTAAATAACATAAGAAGAAATTGGAATAGGAAAAAATAAAGTTTTAAATGATTACTATGAAAATCTAACGGTTTATTCAAACCAAGACGAACCGCATCTTTTAGGGTGAAAGTGTTCCTTTGGTTGGCAGTGTCACAGCCATGGGTGTACCGCTTTTGCAAGGTATGCTTATATGCACTGAAGCAAGGCACACAACCACGATAATCACAACTACAACTACAACTTATCGGATGGTAGAGGTCAGCGATAGCGATTCGCTTTCAGACGATTTTTTGGAAGTACTAGATGAGAACGCACTCACAGTAGACGTGTCACTTTTAACGCCTGGAACCTCTTCTCCACAGTCTCCTCAATACATGATTGTGGAAAAAAAGGGAGTCTGAAGGGCATTTATCACCAATCACACGATCAAGGATGGACGTAGATCTTCAATTCCCACCCATAGGCATTGAAAGATCTACAGAGTTAGACGAAAAACCAATAATGGAAATGGTCTCGGTGATACCATTCAGGATTCTCAGATTTACCCTATAAGCAGAGAGAAGAAAATAAATTTGAGGAATCGTTATCAAAAGAGTTCTGCCAAGAAAATCAATCGCATTACAGAAATGAAGAGGATGAGGGGGAACGTTAAAAGCAGTAGTGATCTCAAGACAATAAGCACATCCTCAGAGGACGAAGACATTGAACTTATTGATACAGATATGACACAAGTGACTTCAACTGAGAACCCACGGACGAAGTCAACGTCGAAGGACACATAGAAACACCCTCATCAAAAGAAAATAAATACTGTCACACTGACATAGAGAACGAATGGTTGTATGAGGTAATAAATGGTAATGTGCGGGATTCATATAATGAAGAATCGATTGATATTGATTACCCCATAGAGGAGCCGTACGACGAATCACAAACAATTAGTATTCACCGAATAAATGATATAAAGGAAGATCCACTCACACACCACGTCACCGTGTACCATAGTGGAAGTTCAGATGAACCTGCACCGAAACCCGACGAGGCACACATCGATCTTGCTGATGCAGCGAAGACTTTCGGTGACAAAATCACAGGCTTGTTCAGGAGACGTCCAACAATCCCAGACTACCCATCATCAGAGCCCTACGATGGTCCTTTGGCAGATACGCGAAGACGAGAAGATATCGACTCACAACCGCTTCACACCGCCGTCACAGTGTATCATAGCGGCCGGTCTGATATTCCTCACGAAAAAGTTGTATTTGCACCAGAAGCAGTGGAGGTTCATAAAGAAATGCACTATGACTATCCAACCACAACGGCATACAAAGGACAGCTCGAGAGTACACAACGAATTGATGACATCCAAGGAGAACCACTCACACACCACGTCACCGTGTACCATAGTGGCCGGTCAGATGAACCTGCACCGAAACCCGACGAGGTACACATCGATCTTGCTGATGCAGCGAAGACTTTCGGTGACAAAATCACAGGCTTGTTCAGGAGACGTCCAACAATCCCAGACTACCCATCATCAGAGCCCTACGATGGTCCTTTTTGGCAGATACGCGAAGACGAGAAGATATCGACTCACAACCGCTTACACACCGCCGTCACAGTGTATCATAAAGCGGCCGGTCTGATATTCCTCACGAAAAGAAAGTTGTATTTGCACCAGAAGCAGTGGAGGTTCATAAAGAAATGCAGCTCATGACTATCCAACCACAACGGCATACGAAGGGACAGCTCGAGAGTACACAACGAATTGATGACATCCAAGGAGAACCACTCACACACTACGTCACCGTGTACCATAGTGGACGTTCAGATGAACCTGCACCGAAACCCGACGAGGCACACATCGATCTTGCTGATGCAGCCAAGACTTTCGGTGACAAAATCACAGGCTTGTTCAGGAGGCGTCCAACAATCCCAGACTACCCATCATCAGAGCCCTACGATGGTCCTTTGGCAGATACGCGAAGACGAGAAGATATCGACTCACAACCGCTTCACACCGCCGTCACAGTGTATCATAGCGGCCGGTCTGATATTCCTCACGAAAAAAGTTGTATTTGCACCAGAAGCAGTGGAGGTTCATAAAGAAATGCACTATGACTATCCAACCACAACAACATACGAAGGACCGCTCGAGAGTACACAACGAATTGATGACATCCAAGGAGAACCACTCACACACCACGTCACCGTGTACCATAGTGGCCGGTCAGATGAACCTGCACCGAAACCCGACGAGGCACACATCGATCTTGCTGATGCAGCGAAGACTTTCGGTGACAAAATTACCGGACTATTCAAGAAAGGTGCAGCTCATCTTGACTATCCTGTATCAGAGTTGTACGAGGGACCGCTCGACAGTACACAACGAATTGATGACATCCAAGGAGAACCACTAACACACCACGTCACCGTGTACCATAGTGGACGTTCAGATGAACCTGCACCGAAACCCGACGAGGTACACATCGATCTTGCTGATGCCGCGAAGACTTTCGGTGACAAAATTACCGGACTATTCAAGAAAGGTGCAGCTCATCTTGACTATCCTGTATCAGAGTTGTACGAGGGACCGCTCGACAGTACACAACGAATTGATGACATCCAAGGAGAACCACTCACACACCACGTCACCGTGTACCATAGTGGACGGTCAGATGAACCTGCACCGAAACCCGACGAGGCACACATCGATCTTGCTGATGCAGCGAAGACTTTCGGTGACAAAATCACAGGCTTGTTCAGGAGACGTCCAACAATCCCAGACTACCCATCATCAGAGCCCTACGATGGTCCTTTGGCAGATACGCGAAGACGAGAAGATATCGACTCACAACCGCTTCACACCGCCGTCACAGTGTATCATAGCGGCCGGTCTGATATTCCTCACGAAAAAAGTTGTATTTGCACCAGAAGCAGTGGAGGTTCATAAAGAAATGCACTATGACTATCCAACCACAACAGCATACGAAGGACCGCTCGAGAGTACACAACGAATTGATGACATCCAAGGAGAACCACTCACACACCACGTCACCGTGTACCATAGTGGACGTTCAGATGAACCTGCACCGAAACCCGACGAGGCACACATCGATCTTGCTGATGCCGCGAAGACTTTCGGTGACAAAATTACCGGACTATTCAAGAAAGGTGCAGCTCATCTTGACTATCCTGTATCAGAGTTGTACGAGGGACCGCTCGACAGTACACAACGAATTGATGACATCCAAGGAGAACCACTCACACACCACGTCACCGTGTACCATAGTGGACGTTCAGATGAACCTGCACCGAAACCCGACGAGGTACACATCGATCTTGCTGATGCCGCGAAGACTTTCGGTGACAAAATTACCGGACTATTCAAGAAAGGTGCAGCTCATCTTGACTATCCTGTATCAGAGTTGTACGAGGGACCGCTCGACAGTACACAACGAATTGATGACATCCAAGGAGAACCACTCACACACCACGTCACCGTGTACCATAGTGGACGGTCAGATGAACCTGCACCGAAACCCGACGAGGCACACATCGATCTTGCTGATGCAGCGAAGACTTTCGGTGACAAAATCACAGGCTTGTTCAGGAGACGTCCAACAATCCCAGACTACCCATCATCAGAGCCCTACGATGGTCCTTTGGCAGATACGCGAAGACGAGAAGATATCGACTCACAACCGCTTCACACCGCCGTCACAGTGTATCATAGCGGCCGGTCTGATATTCCTCACGAAAAAAGTTGTATTTGCACCAGAAGCAGTGGAGGTTCATAAAGAAATGCACTATGACTATCCAACCACAACAACATACGAAGGACCGCTCGAGAGTACACAACGAATTGATGACATCCAAGCAGAACCACTCACACACCACGTCACCGTGTACCATAGTGGACGTTCAGATGAACCTGCACCGAAACCCGACGAGGTACACATCGATCTTGCTGATGCCGCGAAGACTTTCGGTGACAAAATTACCGGACTATTCAAGAAAGGTGCAGCTCATCTTGACTATCCTGTATCAGAGTTGTACGAGGGACCGCTCGACAGTACACAACGAATTGATGACATCCAAGGAGAACCACTCACACACCACGTCACCGTGTACCATAGTGGACGTTCAGATGAACCTGCACCGAAACCCGACGAGGCACACATCGATCTTGCTGATGCAGCGAAGACTTTCGGTGACAAAATCACAGGCTTGTTCAGGAGACGTCCAACAATCCCAGACTACCCATCATCAGAGCCCTACGATGGTCCTTTGGCAGATACGCGAAGACGAGAAGATATCGACTCACAACCGCTTCACACCGCCGTCACAGTGTATCATAGCGGCCGGTCTGATATTCCTCACGAAAAAGTTGTATTTGCACCAGAAGCAGTGGAGGTTCATAAAGAAATGCACTATGACTATCCAACCACAACAGCATACGAAGGACCGCTCGACATTACACAACGAATTGATGACATCCAAGGAGAACCACTCACACACCACGTCACCGTGTACCATAGTGGCCGGTCAGATGAACCTGCACCGAAACCCGACGAGGTACACATCGATCTTGCTGATGCCGCGAAGACTTTCGGTGACAAAATTACCGGACTATTCAAGAAAGGTGCAGCTCATCTTGACTATCCTGTATCAGAGTTGTACGAGGGACCGCTCGACAGTACACAACGAATTGATGACATCCAAGGAGAACCACTCACACACCACGTCACCGTGTACCATAGTGGACGTTCAGATGAACCTGCACCGAAACCCGACGAGGTACACATCGATCTTGCTGATGCCGCGAAGACTTTCGGTGACAAAATTACCGGACTATTCAAGAAAGGTGCAGCTCATCTTGACTATCCTGTATCAGAGTTGTACGAGGGACCGCTCGACAGTACACAACGAATTGATGACATCCAAGGAGAACCACTCACACACCACGTCACCGTGTACCATAGTGGACGGTCAGATGAACCTGCACCGAAACCCGACGAGGCACACATCGATCTTGCTGATGCAGCGAAGACTTTCGGTGACAAAATCACAGGCTTGTTCAGGAGACGTCCAACAATCCCAGACTACCCATCATCAGAGCCCTACGATGGTCCTTTGGCAGATACGCGAAGACGAGAAGATATCGACTCACAACCGCTTCACACCGCCGTCACAGTGTATCATAGCGGCCGGTCTGATATTCCTCACGAAAAAGTTGTATTTGCACCAGAAGCAGTGGAGATTCATAAAGAAATGCACTATGACTATCCAACCACAACAGCATACGAAGGACCGCTCGAGAGTACACAACGAATTGATGACATCCAAGGAGAACCACTCACACACCACGTCACCGTGTACCATAGTGGACGTTCAGATGAACCTGCACCGAAACCCGTCGAGGTACACATCGATCTTGCTGATGCCGCGAAGACTTTCGGTGACAAAGTTACCGGACTATTCAAGAAAGGTGCAGCTCATCTTGACTATCCTGTATCAGAGTTGTACGAGGGACCGCTCGACAGTACACAACGAATTGATGACATCCAAGGAGAACCACTCACACACCACGTCACCGTGTACCATAGTGGACGTTCAGATGAACCTGCACCGAAACCCGACGAGGTACACATCGATCTTGCTGATGCCGCGAAGACTTTCGGTGACAAAATTACCGGACTATTCAAGAAAGGTGCAGCTCATCTTGACTATCCTGTATCAGAGTTGTACGAGGGACCGCTCGACAGTACACAACGAATTGATGACATCCAAGGAGAACCACTCACACACCACGTCACCGTGTACCATAGTGGACGTTCAGATGAACCTGCACCGAAACCCGACGAGGTACACATCGATCTTGCTGATGCCGCGAAGACTTTCGGTGACAAAATTACCGGACTATTCAAGAAAGGTGCAGCTCATCTTGACTATCCTGTATCAGAGTTGTACGAGGGACCGCTCGACAGTACACAACGAATTGATGACATCCAAGGAGAACCACTCACACACCACGTCACCGTGTACCATAGTGGACGTTCAGATGAACCTGCACCGAAACCCGACGAGGCACACATCGATCTTGCTGATGCAGCGAAGACTTTCGGTGACAAAATCACAGGCTTGTTCAGGAGACGTCCAACAATCCCAGACTACCCATCATCAGAGCCCTACGATGGTCCTTTGGCAGATACGCGAAGACGAGAAGATATCGACTCACAACCGCTTCACACCGCCGTCACAGTGTATCATAGCGGCCGGTCTGATATTCCTCACGAAAAAAGTTGTATTTGCACCAGAAGCAGTGGAGATTCATAAAGAAATGCACTATGACTATCCAACCACAACAGCATACGAAGGACCGCTCGAGAGTACACAACGAATTGATGACATCCAAGGAGAACCACTCACACACCACGTCACCGTGTACCATAGTGGACGTTCAGATGAACCTGCACCGAAACCCGACGAGGCACACATCGATCTTGCTGATGCCGCGAAGACTTTCGGTGACAAAATTACCGGACTATTCAAGAAAGGTGCAGCTCATCTTGACTATCCTGTATCAGAGTTGTACGAGGGACCGCTCGACAGTACACAACGAATTGATGACATCCAAGGAGAACCACTCACACACCACGTCACCGTGTACCATAGTGGACGTTCAGATGAACCTGCACCGAAACCCGACGAGGCACACATCGATCTTGCTGATGCCGCGAAGACTTTCGGTGACAAAATTACCGGACTATTCAAGAAAGGTGCAGCTCATCTTGACTATCCTGTATCAGAGTTGTACGAGGGACCGCTCGACAGTACACAACGAATTGATGACATCCAAGGAGAACCACTCACACACCACGTCACCGTGTACCATAGTGGACGTTCAGATGAACCTGCACCGAAACCCGACGAGGTACACATCGATCTTGCTGATGCCGCGAAGACTTTCGGTGACAAAATTACCGGACTATTCAAGAAAGGTGCAGCTCATCTTGACTATCCTGTATCAGAGTTGTACGAGGGACCGCTCGACAGTACACAACGAATTGATGACATCCAAGGAGAACCACTCACACACCACGTCACCGTGTACCATAGTGGACGTTCAGATGAACCTGCACCGAAACCCGACGAGGCACACATCGATCTTGCTGATGCAGCGAAGACTTTCGGTGACAAAATCACAGGCTTGTTCAGGAGACGTCCAACAATCCCAGACTACCCATCATCAGAGCCCTACGATGGTCCTTTGGCAGATACGCGAAGACGAGAAGATATCGACTCACAACCGCTTCACACCGCCGTCACAGTGTATCATAGCGGCCGGTCTGATATTCCTCACGAAAAAGTTGTATTTGCACCAGAAGCAGTGGAGGTTCATAAAGAAATGCACTATGACTATCCAACCACAACAGCATACGAAGGACCGCTCGACATTACACAACGAATTGATGACATCCAAGTAGAACCACTCACACACCACGTCACCGTGTACCATAGTGGACGTTCAGATGAACCTGCACCGAAACCCGACGAGGCACACATCGATCTTGCTGATGCCGCGAAGACTTTCGGTGACAAAATTACCGGACTATTCAAGAAAGGTGCAGCTCATCTTGACTATCCTGTATCAGAGTTGTACGAGGGACCGCTCGACAGTACACAACGAATTGATGACATCCAAGGAGAACCACTCACACACCACGTCACCGTGTACCATAGTGGACGTTCAGATGAACCTGCACCGAAACCCGACGAGGCACACATCGATCTTGCTGATGCCGCGAAGACTTTCGGTGACAAAATTACCGGACTATTCAAGAAAGGTGCAGCTCATCTTGACTATCCTGTATCAGAGTTGTACGAGGGACCGCTCGACAGTACACAACGAATTGATGACATCCAAGGAGAACCACTCACACACCACGTCACCGTGTACCATAGTGGACGTTCAGATGAACCTGCACCGAAACCCGACGAGGCACACATCGATCTTGCTGATGCCGCGAAGACTTTCGGTGACAAAATTACCGGACTATTCAAGAAAGGTGCAGCTCATCTTGACTATCCTGTATCAGAGTTGTACGAGGGACCGCTCGACAGTACACAACGAATTGATGACATCCAAGGAGAACCACTCACACACCACGTCACCGTGTACCATAGTGGACGTTCAGATGAACCTGCACCGAAACCCGACGAGGCACACATCGATCTTGCTGATGCCGCGAAGACTTTCGGTGACAAAATTACCGGACTATTCAAGAAAGGTGCAGCTCATCTTGACTATCCTGTATCAGAGTTGTACGAGGGACCGCTCGACAGTACACAACGAATTGATGACATCCAAGGAGAACCACTCACACACCACGTCACCGTGTACCATAGTGGACGTTCAGATGAACCTGCACCGAAACCCGACGAGGCACACATCGATCTTGCTGATGCCGCGAAGACTTTCGGTGACAAAATTACCGGACTATTCAAGAAAGGTGCAGCTCATCTTGACTATCCTGTATCAGAGTTGTACGAGGGACCGCTCGACAGTACACAACGAATTGATGACATCCAAGGAGAACCACTCACACACCACGTCACCGTGTACCATAGTGGACGTTCAGATGAACCTGCACCGAAACCCGACGAGGCACACATCGATCTTGCTGATGCAGCGAAGACTTTCGGTGACAAAAATCACAGGCTTGTTCAGGAGACGTCCAACAATCCCAGACTACCCATCATCAGAGCCCTACAATGGTCCTTTGGCAGATACGCGAAGACGAGAAGATATCGACTCACAACCGCTTCACACTGCCGTCACAGTGTATCATAGCGGCCGGTCTGATATTCCTCACGAAAAAGTTGTATTTGCACCAGAAGCAGTGGAGATTCATAAAGAAATGCACTATGACTATCCAACCACAACAGCATACGAAGGACCGCTCGAGAGTACACAACGAATTGATGACATCCAAGGAGAACCACTCACACACCACGTCACCGTGTACCATAGTGGACGTTCAGATGAACCTGCACCGAAACCCGACGAGGCACACATCGATCTTGCTGATGCCGCGAAGACTTTCGGTGACAAAATTACCGGACTATTCAAGAAAGGTGCAGCTCATCTTGACTATCCTGTATCAGAGTTGTACGAGGGACCGCTCGACAGTACACAACGAATTGATGACATCCAAGGAGAACCACTCACACACCACGTCACCGTGTACCATAGTGGACGTTCAGATGAACCTGCACCGAAACCCGACGAGGCACACATCGATCTTGCTGATGCCGCGAAGACTTTCGGTGACAAAATTACCGGACTATTCAAGAAAGGTGCAGCTCATCTTGACTATCCTGTATCAGAGTTGTACGAGGGACCGCTCGACAGTACACAACGAATTGATGACATCCAAGGAGAACCACTCACACACCACGTCACCGTGTACCATAGTGGACGTTCAGATGAACCTGCACCGAAACCCGACGAGGTACACATCGATCTTGCTGATGCCGCGAAGACTTTCGGTGACAAAATTACCGGACTATTCAAGAAAGGTGCAGCTCATCTTGACTATCCTGTATCAGAGTTGTACGAGGGACCGCTCGACAGTACACAACGAATTGATGACATCCAAGGAGAACCACTCACACACCACGTCACCGTGTACCACAGTGGACGGTCAGATGAACCTGCACCGAAACCCGACGAGGTACACATCGATCTTGCTGATGCCGCGAAGACTTTCGGTGACAAAATTACCGGACTATTCAAGAAAGGTGCAGCTCATCTTGACTATCCTGTATCAGAGTTGTACGAGGGACCGCTCGACAGTACACAACGAATTGATGACATCCAAGGAGAACCACTCACACACCACGTCACCGTGTACCATAGTGGACGTTCAGATGAACCTGCACCGAAACCCGACGAGGCACACATCGATCTTGCTGATGCAGCGAAGACTTTCGGTGACAAAATCACAGGCTTGTTCAGGAGACGTCCAACAATCCCAGACTACCCATCATCAGAGCCCTACAATGGTCCTTTGGCAGATACGCGAAGACGAGAAGATATCGACTCACAACCGCTTCACACTGCCGTCACAGTGTATCATAGCGGCCGGTCTGATATTCCTCACGAAAAAGTTGTATTTGCACCAGAAGCAGTGGAGATTCATAAAGAAATGCACTATGACTATCCAACCACAACAGCATACGAAGGACCGCTCGAGAGTACACAACGAATTGATGACATCCAAGGAGAACCACTCACACACCACGTCACCGTGTACCATAGTGGACGTTCAGATGAACCTGCACCGAAACCCGACGAGGTACACATCGATCTTGCTGATGCCGCGAAGACTTTCGGTGACAAAATTACCGGACTATTCAAGAAAGGTGCAGCTCATCTTGACTATCCTGTATCAGAGTTGTACGAGGGACCGCTCGACAGTACACAACGAATTGATGACATCCAAGGAGAACCACTCACACACCACGTCACCGTGTACCATAGTGGACGTTCAGATGAACCTGCACCGAAACCCGACGAGGCACACATCGATCTTGCTGATGCCGCGAAGACTTTCGGTGACAAAATTACCGGACTATTCAAGAAAGGTGCAGCTCATCTTGACTATCCTGTATCAGAGTTGTACGAGGGACCGCTCGACAGTACACAACGAATTGATGACATCCAAGGAGAACCACTCACACACCACGTCACCGTGTACCATAGTGGACGGTCAGATGAACCTGCACCGAAACCCGACGAGGCACACATCGATCTTGCTGATGCAGCGAAGACTTTCGGTGACAAAAATCACAGGCTTGTTCAGGAGACGTCCAACAATCCCAGACTACCCATCATCAGAGCCCTACGATGGTCCTTTGGCAGATACGCGAAGACGAGAAGATATCGACTCACAACCGCTTCACACCGCCGTCACAGTGTATCATAGCGGCCGGTCTGATATTCCTCACGAAAAAGTTGTATTTGCACCAGAAGCAGTGGAGGTTCATAAAGAAATGCACTATGACTATCCAACCACAACGGCATACGAAGGACAGCTCGAGAGTACACAACGAATTGATGACATCCAAGGAGAACCACTCACACACCACGTCACCGTGTACCATAGTGGACGTTCAGATGAACCTGCACCGAAACCCGACGAGGTACACATCGATCTTGCTGATGCCGCGAAGACTTTCGGTGACAAAATTACCGGACTATTCAAGAAAGGTGCAGCTCATCTTGACTATCCTGTATCAGAGTTGTACGAGGGACCGCTCGACAGTACACAACGAATTGATGACATCCAAGGAGAACCACTCACACACCACGTCACCGTGTACCATAGTGGACGTTCAGATGAACCTGCACCGAAACCCGACGAGGCACACATCGATCTTGCTGATGCCGCGAAGACTTTCGGTGACAAAATTACCGGACTATTCAAGAAAGGTGCAGCTCATCTTGACTATCCTGTATCAGAGTTGTACGAGGGACCGCTCGACAGTACACAACGAATTGATGACATCCAAGGAGAACCACTCACACACCACGTCACCGTGTACCATAGTGGACGTTCAGATGAACCTGCACCGAAACCCGACGAGGTACACATCGATCTTGCTGATGCCGCGAAGACTTTCGGTGACAAAATTACCGGACTATTCAAGAAAGGTGCAGCTCATCTTGACTATCCTGTATCAGAGTTGTACGAGGGACCGCTCGACAGTACACAACGAATTGATGACATCCAAGGAGAACCACTCACACACCACGTCACCGTGTACCATAGTGGACGTTCAGATGAACCTGCACCGAAACCCGACGAGGCACACATCGATCTTGCTGATGCCGCGAAGACTTTCGGTGACAAAATTACCGGACTATTCAAGAAAGGTGCAGCTCATCTTGACTATCCTGTATCAGAGTTGTACGAGGGACCGCTCGACAGTACACAACGAATTGATGACATCCAAGGAGAACCACT